>OZ010666.1:61994888-62737388 GCA_963932185.1 Troglohyphantes excavatus | reverse complement strand
GTCGGGAAATGAGGCCTTAAATTTTGTTTTGCCCTCTCGGAACGCACGTTTTAGGGACACTTTATTAAGGCTTTCGGATGACGACGTAAAATAACTTTTGCTGCCCAAACGATACCTGGGGGAATACTTCCTCAACCCCTCTTAATGTCCTCTATTATTATTATTATACTTTTTTTCTCGAGAAGCCCGGGACTTCGGAGTTGTGGAAGATCGTTTCTTATTCCGTTCGTAAATTCGTAATTCTTTTGTTTTTTTCGCGTGTTGGAATTCTTTTGTGGAATAAAATTTCTCCTGTGAGGTTTTTAAATATGGATGTAATTTTGTATGTGTTTGTGTTGTGAAGAAGTCGTTTTGGGGGATGCGTTTAGTAGCAAAAACGCCGTTTAGTAGCAGTTTCCCAACACGCCAAAATTTTTATAATTCTAATACAATTTTCATAACCTGAGAAATTAATCTGTTGATATAACTTATTTGTCTTCGAGCATGGATTCTTTGTATTAGAGGAGTCATAACGTCACTCTCGCTGACATCAAAGTGAAGCCAACATGTTTGGCCTCAGACACGTGGTTAATTACATCATTCCATTCCCAAATTTTCACTGTTACATATTTCCCAATTCATCAGTGGATCGCGAGTATTTTTTTTAATTCATAATTTTGAAGAGACGGCACGTTATATGGGCCTTTCGCTCTGAGATGTGGACTTCACGATTATGACGTCATATTCTCTCTACTACAGACCAATCATGCTCGAAGTTATTTGTATTATTAGTGTGAAAAAAGTATAACCTAAATAATAAAATACTATTTTGCGAGTTGTTTAAGTATTTGTAATTTTTTTATGAATATCCAATTTTCATCATTAAAAAGAAAGGGGGGGAAAATGAAGATTAATCCTTTGCCGTCATTTGTCAGGTCCACTGAGCTATAATAATCACTGGAGGGAATACTAAGCGTGCTCGACCAATTTACACCTTTTTGAGTCAAGATAAGAAAATAGTCCTTTCGCATTTTATTAGTCATAGGAAGAAGTTTTTAAATCACATTTCTGGCTTTCAGAAATACATTAAATGTTACACATTTAATATTTCCCCATACTTGTTTTCTTAATTAAAAAAAAAAGAAAGAAAAATATATTAATTAATTTAATAAATACTCAAGACCGACGCAACAACTAACAGTGCAAAAGGCAAGGTAGAATGATTTTTCAACCTTCTTTTCCTAATAGTATTGTTCCACCCGCTGTAAAGTGCATTTTCTTCCAATGGGAGTCCTTATTTTTGTTCTGGTCGGGCAAGGCTTGACAACTGAACTAAAATAATATAAACACTGAAGTGAGGATTCCTTTCATTCCTTCCCTTTTGTACTATTTGCACCATAATTATATCCCTAAAATTTGTGTAATTTTAATAGTTCTTCATTAGCTAACGATAAAAAAAATTCATTATAAAATTCAATAGTAATTTTTTTATGAGTAACAATGGTGTATAAAACTTGCAAAAAAGAAAAGTTTAGTACCTAACCTCCCAATAGTAGCAAACATTTTTACCAATAATTGCCCCTCCCAAGAATAAATCCTGAATCCACCCCTGTCAGCTACACGTGTTTTTGTTTTTCCTCCAGCACTTTAATCTCGACACCAGGTCATGCATAATTTCCATAGACCACAATCCAATTACTGTACTTTTTTCATGTAAAATAATTACACAATCCTATAATCAAATGCGTACGTAATTTTAAAAAGTTTGCTTGCCTTTTATGTAACGGCTTGCATAGTTTACTTATTTAAAAAGAAGGTAATAAGAGAAACTTTATATTTTGAAAACATGTTAGCAATGTTGATGGAAATAAGAAAAACATTTAACAATTGCCGAGATTGCATATTTAAAAGTTAATAAGTATTTTTTAAAAAAATGAATTCCTACCGTTTCCGGCCAAATTGGCAATATATACCATTTTGGCGATATAAAGTTTGTGTATTTTATAAGTAAATGATTTTAAAGTAAATTAATAGCTTTTATCATTTTAGAATTTCAATTACATTATTTTCTCCTAATATGTACATAATTATATTTTAAATTTCTGTAATTTGTCTGCCTTTTCGCATAGTTTGGCGATTTAAAAACTTCACATTTGGCAGCCTTCCCCGACGATTTCCACACCAATGTCTCTCGATGTAATCTCTCCCATTCTCGCGCCCATAACCTTATATACACCCCAAACATAAAAACCTCTAAAACTTCATCGACCTTTTTTTTTACTGTCCCTCAACGAAGTTGGTGCCCCATAAAAACCTCTAAACTTTACTACCTACTCAACTTTTTTCCGGCAAACACAGATAAAATACACATACAAAGTGATATAGGAACCCCCCCTCTTCTAACGCAATCCAGTAGAAAACCCGGTTTTTAAAATCAACTGCGCATTTCATATTCCATCTCTGTATACACACACATACAAGCATTTTCTGTGATAGTTCTTATTCTTAGGACACAAAATAAAGACATGTAGAAGAGGATGCTTGTAGAATGTAGAAGCACGTGTGGACATTTTCCCTATTGTTATCAAACCAATTCGAATTTCTTGTGTTGTAACGCGTGGTACGTGCAGGCCTTACGGTTTTTATTGTGTTTATTTATTTGGGGGCGTTATGGAACGTGGGAGGGGGGGGGGGGGAGGGGTTCGTGCGAAGAATCCTGAATTCGCTACTTTTGTGTTGGGGGGGAGGTCGTGTCTGATGAACAAAAGTATGTTGCGACTTTTTTTGTTGTCGTTACTAGGAATGTAAATTCGGTCTCTATTGAATGTTTCTGTTGGAAACTTTTATTTTTGGTGTTTCCGTGTACATGGAATTAAACTGTTTTCGCCTGGTCTCTGTTAAAAAATTAACTTTTTTGTTTTAAGTGGTTCGAATCATAACTTCAAGATGATTATTACAAATTAATACCCGAATAATTTTTTTACAGATTTAGGAAGTCTCATGTGTAAGAGTTCCAGATAAAAAAAATAATTCAAAAACGTTTATTGATGTAATTAACACGTAATGTACATCCAATTGCGAAATAAAAAATACTTGTTTAAAAAAAATTACATCATTATAAAATTACAGACAATAAAAAAATTAAATAGCAAATAATATCGAAATAATTTCCAACCTTCCATTTTCATTATATCATAATTTCATTATTCATTATATCTATATTTTCATTATTCATTATATATAACATAAAAAAAATTGGATATGTAAAATATCGTGAATAATTGAATCAATCATTTGAGATACCACAAATTATATTTTTTCATAAATCAGTGATTCAATCGTTAAGACAATTGCATTATAGAAATTAATACCCTACCCTAACTAAAAAGACTATTGTAAATAATTAAGTATTCTTAAATACACTCGAGATGGCGCCACTGTTAAAAAAAACAATCTAAGCCTATAGCTCTTTTATTGTGAAATCTGCTGAGAGAATAAAAATTAAAAACAACCAACACAAGACAAATTATAAGCTAATTATTCTTTAAAAAAAAAGTCTTCGCCACTCCCTCTAATTCCATCTCTCCATTTAAGAACAGATGCAACAGTATACATCAGCAACAGTCCGCAAATTCCCATCGTCTGTTCTTTCTCCCGAACAATGGGCCCGGCAAAAAGACTATTGTAAATAATTTTGTATTCTTAAATACACTCGAGATGGCGCCACTGTTAAAAAAAACAATCTAAGTCTATATGTCTTTTATTGCGAAATCTGCTGAGATAATAAAAATTTAAAACAATCAACACAATACAAATTATAAGCTAATATTTCTTGTAGTTATTTTTTTTAAAATTTCTTCGTCACTCTCTCTAATTCCATCTCTCCATTTAAGAACAGATGCAACAGTAAACATCAGCAACAGTCCGCAAATTCCCATCGTCTGTTCTTTCTCCCGAACAATGGGCCCGGCAAAAAGACTATTGTAAATAATTTTGTAATCTTAAATACACTCGAGATGGCGCCACTGTTAAAAAAAACAATCTAAGTCTATAGGTCTTTTATTGTGAAATCTGTTGAGAGAATAAAAATTTAAAACAATCAACACAAGCAAATTATGAGCTAATTAATTAAAAAAAAAAAATCTTCGCCACTCTCTCTAATTCCATCTCTCCATTTAAGAACAGATGCAACAGTAAACATCAGCAACAGTCCGCAAATTCCCATCGTCTGTTCTTTCTCCCGAACAATGGGGCCCGGCAGATCATTAAAGTTCAATTATCTCTGCGGGACCCGATGACCACTGCAAAGCGAATGGTGTTTGCAGAATCCCCCCTTGGGACGGATTGGGTGATGAGGGGGTTAGAATTCGTGCGTCTGCGGTCATTGGGAAGAGAGCATTAAACTAAATGGTGATTGTGCTTTTAAAGCGAGTGAAATTAAGTCGGTCTCTTGGTGGTCTTTGTTTTCCGGATGATTACAGTGGTGGGCTGTTGGTTTTGGCCATATTGAAAAGGCCTGGCTTTTTCGGAGTGGTTTAAATGTTTTTAGTATTCCTCCCAAAAGCAGACGCTTTACGGGATAGTAACTTTATAAATGTGTATTTTTTAGTTAGATATTGCATGAAATATTTAATTTTACTCTAATTATTTCATGTAGTCCAGCGGTTTCCAACCAGAGAGTTGTAATATTAAATAGAGAGCGCCTTCAATACCAGACTCTCGTAAGGCCGTGGTGTCAACATTGAAAAGAAAAACTCACATCAATTGGTTATAGCGCTGCCACATTTGGCGTTCAGACATCTGCAGGAGTTTCAAATTTGGCGCACTTTCTTCTCTTTTGGTGATAAGGAGTTCTGTCCGTATTCAACTTTTTTTTTTTAACATATATGTACATATTTACTTATTTTCAAACAATATGCGCTAAATATTTCCTCTTCATTAACGAAACGAAAATATTTTATTTGTGTTCAATACTCGAAGAAGCGAAACTCTTTATATTTCTCAGGTTTTATTGTTCATATTTTCTTATTGAAGTATACAAAATAACAATTGAAAGAACTTCGCTTATGGTAAATTTTAAGAAAAATCTCCTTAATATATCTGTTAAACTCCCTTAAATTGTGCCACTCGTTCAGTTAAAAAAAAACTATATTTAAATACAAAATTAAACACAAAACCATATTACAATACTTCGATCTCGTTTAGTTCTTAAAGTCGCCAAGGCCTGCCAAGTAATATTGGCGCATGAATGAATTGGCATTTCCACATATCACGTGGTTTCAATGATGGACACACGGAAATCAGCATTTTTATTCCTCTATTTGTATCATTACTCTATGTTTCCAACCCGTGGTTCGTGAAAGGTTTGTATGTGGTCCGTGGAGTTATTGTTCTGTTCCGTAGATTTTTTTTCCGTAGATTTTTTTCAAAAACGGGTTTTGCTTGCGAAGTATTTCTTTAAAACTAAAAACATCTAAATTGAAAATTAAAATTTAGGTGCTATAAAGGAATCAAAATTGTATCCTCATCTTAAATTCTTTCATGTGCTCGAGGCCTCCGTGGCCGAGCGGATAAGGCGTTCAGCTGCTAATCCGAGGATTGGTGGTTCGAACCCGCGCGATGGACTTGACAAAGAAAAGTAAAAAAGTAGTGCTCTTGTAATCGGAGGGTTGCCGGCTTTGCTACAAAAATACTAGAAAAGTCGTCCAGAATATCCGCAAAAATTGACGGCGTGCATACGGGACTGGTACACGATAAATCTGATCGGGGTCCAAAGTCCCGACGTCTATTGAAGGCGTAGGATGCCAGTTCAGGTGTTTCCTCGTCATCTGACCATGGTTCTAAAATAACGAGGTGCATGTATGAATGTGTGTGTGAATGTGTATGTATTCCTGGGTCTTTCCTTCGAGATAGACCCCGAACCGTCGCCAATAGCCCCCTGTGCAGCTCCAGCGCGACGTTAATTAACCAACCCAAACCAAACTTTCATGTGCTCGTTTTGATTATTATTGCAATTACCCAGAAAGAAGTTCGATATTGTTAAATTGATAAGACATATTACTTAAAAAAGCTATATAGTTTTTTTTAAATAACTAGGGGGCTCCGCCCCCTCCTCCGCTAACGCTTCGCCAACCCCCAGAGGATTGCTACGCAATCCTCTTTAGTTTGCTTCGCAAACAATAAAGGCTGTAGACATACTGTAGACAATGACAATGTGTCCTAACAACAATACTTTTTTTAGTTATATAAATTATTACTGGCAGTGCCGTCACACAAATTTATTTTTGGGATGTTGAGACAAGAAATTTCCCAACTTAACGATCCGAAATTCCGAAAGTGAACGATTCAAAATTCCCAACTTAAGGACGTCAGGTACCAACTCTAGTGTTGTCCTCGTTATCTGGCCATTGTTAAAAATATGAGACATCGTTCCCGTGTCTATTCTTCAAGAAAGGCCTCGAACCAAAGCGTCCTTGATGTAGTAAGTAAATACGTACCAATAACCAATCAAGGACGCTTTGTTCCAACCAACGCCAGTAGTTCAATGTGCAGCTCTAGTGCGACATTCATTAACCCGACCACACTTAACGATTCGAAATTCAAAACGCAACAGTGCTAAAAAATTCCCAGTTCCAACTTATAGACATTTGTCAGCTTTTTTATAGGTAATATTAAACAGTTATCTCGAAAGTATTGATTTATTGCACGCATGTTCCAATGCAGTGTTCTGTTTTGAGGTCTAATTTAAGTTTCATCTTAATACAAGCTGGGCAATTTCTAGTCTTCCATCGCTTTCATTTGCTAATAATATTAACTTTCCTGAGGCATAAATTTTCCCAACTCAGGGATTTTTAAAACTCGAAATTCCCAACTTTTAAGGTATAAAAGTTTACAGCCCCCCCCCCCCCCCCTGGATAACTGGAAAATCTCAACTGCTTCAACGCAATTGTTTCTACTCATTGAAAAGCGAAACATGTGTAAACAAACAGTAGCATAAACGCGCCAATCTTAAATAAGTCTAATTCGCCAACTTTTATTTATATAAAGTAAGATTATTGAGAATTGGCGTTAATAATAATTTCCCGTTAAAATATATAATAAGCTACAGGATTTAGATTTACATACATGTTGGCATTTTGCCAACGTTGGCATTTTGCTCCGAAATATCTTTTAATAATAATTATAGTACTTCACATAAATAGTTACATCTAATTTATTTTTTAAGATAGAATTTCAGTATTGATACCATTCAAGAAAGGAAGATTTTACGAATATAACTATATTTTTTTAACGGGAAAAAAGTATATTTTTGAACTACTTAGAGCAGTTTTAATTTATCCCTTAAAATTTTACGCGTAAAATCGACGATTATTTCAGACATTTCGTCAATTATTTAAAAATTTATAACTACAAAACTAAATCGAAATTTGACAAACGCTCTGGATCATTTGTAGCCAATAGTTTAATCTATACCTCTAATTTTTATTTATTTTTTTGTTGAAAATTGGAAGACAAGTATACAAAAATGTATGAATTATTTTCAAAATGTTCTAAAATCATGAATTTAACATAAAATAACGTCTAATATACTGATCGTATTGAAAAACAAAAATATTCATCTTATTACCCAAACATTTCTTAATAAACTGGCATAATTTCATAATTTTAGGACATTTACTTTTTGAGATGCAAGCGGAACAATGAGACAAAAATTCGCAAATTAAAATTTTCTCGAAATATCCGACATTTTTCCTTTCTTCACTATTTTTTATACCTATCTTAATTGACCACATCTAATTTAATTGTAAAGATAGAACTATAATCTTTATAACATCGGAAATATGAAGTTTTAACGAACATTAATATATTTTTTTTAATAAGAAAATATGTAATTTTAAATGACTTATAGCAATTTAGAAATCACGTTTCAAAAATGAGGGCGAAAAAACTTCAAAAAGTGGAGCGTGTTCAAAGGTTTAAAAAATTTATAAATCCAAAACTAATTCGAATTTTAAAAAATGCTTACTTGGATTTCCAGTTCAAACCTATTTGTACACTCCCTAAAAAAATTGGATCTCTCCTCTTAATAGTGTTTCAGAAACTCGACGGACAAAATTACTTGTAAGCGAAATTTTATCAACGACAACTTTAATATTAAATAACTTATAAACTAATAACAGTATTGAAACAAAAATATATTCTTCTTATTTATCAAACATTTCTTAACAAATTCACTTAATTTCGTAATTTTAGGACTTTAACATTTTGAGATACGATCTGAATAACATTGAAAGAACTGAAAATTCCCCCTAGGGCCGACTTTTTCCCCCTAGGGCTTACTTTTTTTTAAAATAGAGAGATAAACTTATTTACTAAATAAGTAGGCTTTTAATATATAAGCGGGATATATTAAGTATTTTATTATTACTATTTTTTTTTAACTTGCCGAATGTTTGAATAGTAGTTCGTGGATATCTAAAAGTTGGGAACCAATAGTCTAGTCATTTCATTTCAGTATCAACGACACACATATACAGTAAACACTTCCATATTTTAGTTCATCATGGCACCAGTCGTTATAGCGAACATGGGACCAAGCGTTATAGCCAAAGGTCGCAGTCACGAGTTAAAAAAATATTACGTAAAAATACCTTTTGCAAATTCAAAACAAAAAGACTTTTATAAAGAACCAACGGAATCAATCCAAATATCGTGTTTTCGTAAAGTTTGTGGAAGAAAAAAAAAGAACGAACATTGTTTAGCAATTTTACAAATCAGTGCATGCATTTTTGTCGAATTGGGTGAATCATTTTTATTGGTTGATCGTAAGCAAAATCACCATTTTGTAGAAATTAAAGAAAAAAAGGTAGATTCAATGGTTCACAAATACTTCTGTAAAAGTTAAGTGATAAAAAAATGAAGTATTTCGATATTTGCATAGCCGAGAAGGTCGCAATTTTTAACGTTAATAATCTGTTGTTGAAACAATGCGTATTGTACAACTCATTTGTAAATTTTATTTTAACGGCACAATTAAGTAAACGATACAAACAACCCCATATATTTTCGTTTGGATGCGTTTTACATTTTTCAACAGTAAAACATGCCTTCAGAGGAAAAAAAAAATATTTTTGTCGTCCAATTACCGGTGACGACAATATGTCACAAGTGCAACAGTCACCATATGGAACAGAAAAGCAAAGCATTTCTCCGCTGTTTTTGCGTTTCACTCCCCCCACCCCCACAACAGCACTTAATCAGCACCCGTCAAGTTCGTTAACGAACGCTACTGTTGCACACTGAAGGGGTCATTTAAAGAAGGGGGAGGGGGGGGGTGTCTTCGTTTTGAGAAGGGGAGAGGGGTAGGGGAGAGCTTGGCAAATGGAGCGAAAGGAAAGGTGGTGTTGCAAGCTTTGGCGAATTATTGCTCATTTGGGGATTTATAACTAATTTTTCGAAGAATTATATAGTTTCATGTATTCAAATTAATTAATTTGTATTCGGTAACAATAATTTATGTTTCGTGCAGATTTCGAAATTTATAAATATCTTTATAATGAAAGCATTTTTCGTAAACTTTTTTTTTATTGCAAATATTGATTTATATTCCATTTGCTAAATAATCAATTATCCACCAAAAAAAGTAGAACTATTATAGTTACAAAATGTAGAACTAATATTACAAATGAAGTGTGCTGGTCAGAAACGATGAGG
Source organism: Troglohyphantes excavatus (assembly GCA_963932185.1). Classification (NCBI taxonomy): domain Eukaryota; kingdom Metazoa; phylum Arthropoda; class Arachnida; order Araneae; family Linyphiidae; genus Troglohyphantes; species Troglohyphantes excavatus. The sequence goes on along the minus strand of OZ010666.1, from coordinate 62,727,695 downwards.
GTCCGCTTTATTTGATATCACCGACTTATACTGAAAACTGGAAGAACGATAATAGTCAGCAAAAAAATGTTAAAAGACTAGAATGCTGTGTACTTTTATGAGACATAAAACTTTGATTTTCGATTTTTGTACAATACTTCCGAATGAACCCCTTCCACCATTCTACCTCTTTAAATAGTATCATGGAAAAGGAGTAGAATGTTTAATTTTATTATTTCACGATCCTTTAAAAAGCGACGAATGTGGTTTGTGTTTTGCTGTTTGATAACCAAATGTTGTTGCAGATTTTAATATTTTATTGTCATAATTTAAAAGTCTATGTTTCCCCTTTTTCGTAACATGCTAGGATACATGCTCGTTAAATTAGTTTTCCTGTTGTTATTTTCTTATTGGTTATGGATATGTTTTAAAAAATGTAATCACTAGACTATTGATGTTCGTTTCTAAATAAATAATCCGTGAAGTAACTGCAATTTTTGCAGTGAAAGATCAGCTCTGATCAACTTTTGCAAGTGCATTAGGATTTTTGCTACAAAGCATGACTGCAGTAAATATGAGATACACCTATGTTTCACCGTAAGCAAACTCGTTACAGTTTATTCACTCAGTAGATAATTAAATATGACCTCTCCTTTTTTTTAGCACATTAAAATTTTAGTGTCTTTTATGACACTGCTGATATATTATCTGCAGATAAATAATGTTTTAGCTTTTGTTATGCTAATGAAATATATTAGGGGTGTTATTATCTATACGGCTCGCAAGGACGTACCCAAGGACGTTTACCTTTTTGATCCATTGTCTGGATCCAAACTAAATTTTCATTAAAAAAAGTTTTGTGTACTTAAGCAACTTCTTACAATTTTTTTTAATTCTATTGATAATTTATTAATAATTTGATTAAGTCAAGATAAATCCTCACGTATTAAATTATTTATAAATTTGTCCCTTATTGTATTATCATAACGTTTAGTTTTAATAGTTATATTCAAATTTGAAGATTTTGGTACCATGACGACATAGTATTTGGTCCTTTCCCAAAATAAAATCATCGCCAATAGCCCACTGTGCAGCTCTAGTGCGACGTTAATTAAAAAAACCAAACCAAAACCCAAAATAAAATCTTAGTGGCCGGATACGAGATTGGAGGATTTCTATGTTTGTTTGCCGCACAAGTCTGACCGAAACTCTCCGAGGAGTATGGTGCACGTTAAATCTACCGAATATCAAATGTCCTCCAGTGGGTCGCGATGTGGAAGTCTCCAAGAGTGAGATATCAGGAATTCGGTCCACTTGGCGACTTTCATAATGACTTGGCAACCCCCCTTGTGAAAGGGAAGCCGACAGTTTCCTGTTGAGGGTTTCAAATGGAGACGAGGGTTGCCGTAAGAAAAAAGACTTGGCGTCTTATCGCCCAATCTTAAGTGGCGGCGCAAGTGCGCAACAGTTCTCTCTCTCTCTCTTTTTTTCGTCTCCCTCTTCCTATAATCAGGAGATAAAGCGTGTGAAAATGTTTTCTTTGGCTCATCCGGAAACTAAGAGGGGATTTCAGCGAGGGATTGTGGAGGGAGATGATTCCAAAATGTCGGTTTTGGGACGGGTTTTCTGTACCGGGATGTTTCCTCGAAATGGCAGTTTTGTGTTTGTCTTTGTTTGATAGGGTTGGTTTAGTGTTGTCTTCAATGCGGTTACCGTTTATAAGTTCGGTTAGTTATATATATATCGTTTGGTAAGAAATGTTGTGGATAAGAGCTTGTTATTTTATTTGAGTGAGATTTAATACTGCTAATTATGATGTACAGTTTGTGTGTTAGCGAAAAATGATGCACTTAAATACCCAGAGGAGGGCTGAAAAATAATAGGACCGTGCCAAATAAAAAAAAATTGATTTTTTTTATAACTTTAAATACATATCACAAAATAGATATAGAACAAAAGTGCATTCTTATGAAATCAAGTATATTAGCATAAGAATATTTCTCTGAAGGAATTTTTAAATCAGAAATAGCATGCAAAGACTTCTCGTTTAATATTGTAAATATTACGTGCGTAAAGGTATATATTATTTATAAATTAATCAATATAATCTCCAAAATCAAATATTCATAATCAGAAATATATATATTTCAGACCACAGTTGATTTATTATCAAGTACTAAAGCTCGTGTATATAGGGCCTGATTTAACATTATGCCCCGGGCCTAGAGGGCTCCGACTTTAGAGGCCTTAACAATTATTTAATTGCATATGACTTGCGCAAAAGTTACCTATAATTTGAAATACCCGCTATTACTTTCGAAATTTTTCATAACTTTTTTTTAAAAAATTCAAAAAAAATTATAATTTCATATTTTTTAAGTGAAGTATAAACTTAATAACCAATGTTTTTAAGGCTTAAGTATATTTTTTGTATCAGAGAGGTCCCCCATCTTTAATGCTGTGCCTATAGTAACGAACTTTCTAAATCTGGCCAAACGTGTATAAAAACTTTTTTTTTAAATTTGGGATGTATACATTGTGGTGTTAAATATAAAACAGGCCCATTACGCGTGAAACCTAGTTGAATATAACCTACACAACAAATATAAAATTGAAACATCCATATGGGACTTTGTGATGCTTTAGGAAACCGAGCCTAATGCGAATGCGAGCCTAATGTGCTGAACTTGTTAATCCATACTACGAGCCCCCCGGAAAAGGGGGACGAATGGTCACCTTATCTAAAAGCAACACCTCACTAGCCATTGGTCAAGAGAACATATGGCGGAAGACTCCCCCATCCCCAAACTAATAGATACGTCAATCCATTGACCCTATGCTACTCTTCACACTCACTATTTACCCCATTTTACCCCCAAAAAGACCTCTCCCTCACAGAATCCTTTTATAACGTCCGATAAAAACGTCTCTATCTTGATACGTTCCAACAATACCCCCGAAACACCGAACCCTTCTTGCCCATTGTGGTCCCTTGCCAAGGAAACGGCCCAAAAGATATCTTCATCCGCGGCTCAATCCATTGTCGATCTCCTCGGACCGATGGTATGCAATAAACAACCAAAGGCCGTCGCACAAAAGGGCCGAGCTTCAGGTAGAATTTATACACACCGTTGCACGAGAGGTAAGGTTATTGTGCGAAAAGCTTTTCCAACTACTGCACCCATCAGGGTACGAGGGGGGAGCTGCTATTATTTGTTGTTTTGCTGTTCTGGAGAGGGGATGGGGCTTCAAACGTGAGGGGTCAGAGGTCACCTAGGGAGGGTGAAGTGCAAGGCGCAGAGACGTTAGGGGCTATTGTGATGCAAAAACAATGCCCTGGCTGTTGAGAGGGCTTTCTATTGAAGTTGGGTGACTCGAGGGGGATTGTGTTCGGTGCTGGGGCCCTCCTGGTGGTATCTTGATTGCAGAGTGGGCGGTGCCCCCCTTGTGAGTATCCGAAAGCCAAACGAGATTAATTCAGGGGGGCTTCCCCTAGGCCTAGAGGTTGGGTAAGTTGATTGCAAAAGCAAGAACGTGGAATTTTTAAGGGAGAATCGTGAAATTGTAGTAACGAGAGAGGATAAATATATGAAACTGATTTTTGAATTGCGTTGTTTATTCTTAAAGTTTCAACTTCTAAAAACATTCGAAGAAGATAGTTCATGTTCTTTGATAAACTTGTACAGAATGTATTTCTTGTAAATTTTATTTGGCATGATATTTAGACTAGGTGCCCGCTTATTAAGGAAATCTGTTTTGAGCAAAATTGTTTTGTTTGAAGACGCTTCATTGTTAAAAATGCGTGCTTAGATTTGAAGAAACTTTCATCATTTTTAAGGAAACAGTCGCCTGCTATATATGCTCAGATTAAATATTTTGTCAAACTGAGAAAATTCATTTTGTCTTTTTTTTTTTGACGATTTCAAATAAGTATCGATGGGCCGACTCAAACAGCGTACCTGTCTGTCCGAATTCCTATGCTAGACTATGCCAGAACGGCTGGTTTGAGTTGTGGCAACATACATATAAGAACCGGAACCACCTGAAAGGAATCTGAATAAATTAGTTTCGTTAAAAATTTGCAAGTTCTTGTTTCGTCAAAAGTCAAGTGATTCAGTGACGAAACTATTGTCAAATATGACGAAAGTAGCCTTGACGATTGCAGTATTCCAAAAAATGAGGTGTTATTTCTAATAGTACTGGATCGACAATTGTGACCATTTAGAAAAATAAATGGCATACATAATGTGTGCTGTTCGATTTAGTGTGCAATAATTAATTGCATTAACGTTTTACTAGAGCTACATAATAAACTGTTGACGATGGTTCAGAGATCTATGCAGAATTGACTCGAAAACACTGATGTCTCGCAATTACAAACTACTGACAGATAACGAAGATAATACCAAATGTGTGATAATACACAATTCTATATTTCCGCACCACGATCGACCTGAGGACATTTGATCCACAACAGATTTCACGAGAAGCAGGTTACTCAACACATTAAGTTTTCGATTCGGCAAACTAAGAATCAAATTCGAAACCCTTAATCGACGGTCTGTAATTTACAATTGAAGATTCACATGCATAAACTCCACGTTATTAAAGCTGATTTCGGAGTATATAATTAATACATTTACAAAATGATATGTTACATATATGATGTTATAAAAACTATACTAAAACCAAATATTTTAGTATTTTTTTATTTAACCTCAACTATTAGGGCAAACTGCGGCATTTACTTTCCTATGGCTTCCATTTTCATTTAGATTCCACACCACGAAACCTTCTCCGTCCACTTCAATCAGCTTTTCCGTTACTGCCCCCCTCTTCCGAAACAGAGAGTGGGCGGATAAGTTCCCGGGAAAAACAACAATCGAGACACGTCTTGTCTTCTGTCCCCGAAACAAAACCCTTTTTCCCGGGAAAACCGGAGCGACCTTCTCTTTTCCGATTTAACGATGCTTTCCCGAAGTGACCTCTCTCTCTCTCTCCGAGTGATTATCCGGGAACAGGATTAGTCCGGGAACGAAAAGTCAGGAAGTTTTCCTACGGAAGAAATCACACTTTATGAATTGCACTTGAAGGAAGTGCTATTCGGCTTGTGCTAAAATGTTGATAAAAGACCGGGCGGGAATCGGGAAAGTGCTAGGAAGTGCTGTATTTGAATCTCTGGTTTCCAAGTATTTTTCCGAAGGAGAACTATGGGTATTTCTTGTTCGCTCAAGTTAATTCTCGAATTTTCTCACATATATTTAATGAACACTTTGTGGACGTTTGCGATCATAGTGAGTAATTACGTTTATAAAAATCATGAATAAAGTGTGTATTAAAAGTATATTTTAAGTTAGCTTTTAAAAGAGGTGTTGGACACATCTTTTTATTTCATAGCTTTAAAAATACTTTGTTATATAATTATAAAAATGCAGGTTTGTCGGTTCGTTATCGATAAATTCTAAAATGGCTTGATAGAATGCAGTGAGTGCAGATGCAACTTGCTAATGATTTTTAAAAAAAAAATTATGAAAATTGATTATTCTCAAAATATCTAATGAGCGCTTTTTGGACGTTTGCGAACATAGTGAGTACTTTCGTTTATAGTATAAATTATTACAAAAGAAAGCCCAAATACCTTTTCTGCACTGATAAATCTAGACCTACATGAAAATAAAGTGTATATTAGGAAAAAGTAAAACCGACAAATCGGAAGTCGGCCCGGTATTGAATTTATCAAGTTCAACACTGGCTGCATTTGCGGTGCCGGCTCGACAAATCTGCCGAACTCGCTATGTGAAAAAGTTCTAATTGAATAACATTGTATCCGGTGCCGACTCCGGTTTTCCCTATGCGTGAAAAAATGGCCTTAGCTTTTAACAGAGAAATTAGACAAAATATACTATTTAAGACAGATTTAAAAGATATACTATTTTATTGCTTTTAAAATACTTCACATTGTGATAAATCTAATGACATTATTTTTTTTTAATATCCGTTGGTTGCAAAATCAAATTGTAGGAAAAAAAATATGTATATTGCATTACTCCCTTTTTAATTGAAAAGGTGTGTGTGTGTGTGTATGTATATATATATATATATATATATTCCGGGATCAACACTCATTTCCGCTTGTTTTTATTATAATTTTCATTTTTGTAGTCTCGGAAACAAAATAGCAACCAAATTGTTTTTACCCCCGCCATAAAAAGAAGCACTATCCCAAACATAATACCCTCTTATACTCCTCTGACAGTCCAAAAATCCAAAAATTCCCCCAAACACAAATCTTTTAAGGCATCTCAACTCTCATCTACAGAGGGGTGCGTCAGACGATACAGGGGATGGGGGGGGGGGGGGGGGATATACGCAAAAGATTCAATCTAGTGACTCAATCATTTCGGCTCACCCCTACTCAAAATTTTTCAACAGACCCGGCTGGGCGGACCCAGAAGGGGGGAGTTTCTAAGAATTGATTTAATGGAGTATTTCTTAAAGGCACTGGGGGATCGGCCCAGGGCCTTTCTTATAAATGGAGGGGGAGGGGGGGGTTGGAATGGGCCCTGTCCCGGTGATAAATTAGGAGCTTTTCCACTACCAGGTGGGACCCGAGGGTTGTTGCATATCCGGGGGGGAAGGAGGGGGGGGGTAATGGGGGGGGTCTCTGAAGACCAGGAGCTAGCTCCCTTTTCGCTCTCTGGACCCCATCTGGATCAGTAGCACTCTCGCAGACGATATGGGGTGTAACTTAGGGAGCGGGGGGGATGTTAGAATAATTTCTAGAAAGAACAGCGTGTTGCATATGTGCTGACAGGATGAGGACGGTGGGTTGTATAATGCGCCGATATAAAACAAAAAGTGGCCTTGATGATTGTGATTAGGGGTGAAAAATGTATTGGTTGTTTTTAATGGATGAGATTGAGTGTTTTTTTAATGGCATGATGTGTTTTCGTTATTGGATGGCGTCGAAACTAATGAAAAATAGCAACGAAAAAAGTGCCAGGTTGATGTGTTATAGGAGGGAGAATTTATGTTGCTGGATCATAGGGGTTGACGTTATAATTGCCCTGTATATATTTTCCCAAGTGAATAGTTTCTTTTGGGAAATTTTTTGTCTTTTGCGGTGGTGCACCTTAAATATCAGATCCAAACACACGGTTATGACGATCGTTTAGGTCTCTCTGCTTTGGATCAAATATCCCCTGAGGGATAAAATTGTAATACCAATTTTCATTAGCTCTCTGAATATCTAACAGTTAAAGTTTAATTTTCTGTTACAGACTACCTTTTTATAATATCACTGACCGTTTCAGTGAAATCCCCAAACAAGTGCTTTTTGTTACATTTTCTTCAAATAGGCCATAATGCGATATCCATGAGATTATCTTTTGGCAAACATGTTTGCTAAACTGGCGTAAGTACCTCGTGTTTAACCCTTATTTGTTAGGCTCAAAATTAAAGTGGACTAAGTAAATAAGATTTGATTAACAAAAAATATTATCGAAGTTGAAACTAATATTGAATTAACAGACAAGGAAAACAGAACTACTTACATGTAGTGGGTTAAAATATAAATTATGGACTTAGTACTTTATTGCACCAAAAAGGACATGCTTGCACTTTATTATGACGGTATGAACTCCAAATTGATAAATTTTAGACTCTACATTAAGTCTGAGACCTACATTTACAAATCACTATAACAATGAATATAAAAATTGATACTTTTTAATCAATATCTCTATCATAAGATATCTGTAGGAATTGTGAGAATTATTGTTATTGGTTGAACATTGGGTTATATGTAGTGGCTGTCACGTGATGTCTATGGGATTGGCTCAATTTTTTTATAATTGTTAGAGGAAATATTTTAAAATACTAAACTAAATTACCCTATTAAACTATTAAGAGTAATGGTAAGCTGACAACATGAAACAGTGCTTTATCATCAGTTCTATGAAGAAAAACTTTTAGTAAAGATATGAAACATGCCCTCGATTAAAGGAAGGGGGGAGTGGTATGGAATTTCCCCAGTAAAACTGGCGTGTGGGGGAGTGGGGGCGGAATTATTTTGAAAAATAAATATTCCACAACTGAAAATTAAATCATTTTTAAGTGTATAAGCGAAAGTGAGATGCAGTGTTTTTTTTTTTTTTGTAAATTTTCTAATCTATGTTACAAAATTTCAACTATTTCAAGAAATCTCAAGGTGCAATGGCATTCTGGAATCTATAAAAATGATAATAAAATATTGACCTAAATTCGGCCCTATATTCTTTTGTGTCATTTAAAAAAATTACATACTAGTTCAGCACCGAAACGATTTATTTTTCCGAAGCAAAACAGATTTTCCTCCAAAATTGACTTGACGTATACTGAATACTATTACCAAAGCTATCGAATTCCTTTCTGGATTTATAACTTATCCATATTTATAAATAAAAAATGATTTAAGATTCCATTTTTAACTCCGCCATTCTGCTCCGAGATAGATTCCAGTACCTGATTGATAGTCATTCTTTAAATCAAATGATAGATATCGAATTGGGGCCTATTCGATCTATCAAAATTATTTACTTTTCCCGAATTATTTCAGCCACTTGGCGAAAGTCATAAATTGACTTTCACCCTGGAAGCAATCCATGAATCAAAGTTTTATTCGAACGAATGCCTTCCACGTCGGAACGGTGGCTGAATTAATAGCGCATTGTTCTAGAATTCGACTGCTTCATCTTCTGTTTTTTGTTCTTTGTTAACCCTTTTCCTTGATTGTTTGATTGCTAAAATATGGGTTTCCGATACCGTAACCGGTGCTTCTGTCGTGCCACGTCCAATTTGTATTAAAGAAGAAGACAAAGGAAAGTTTGCGAAATCGTCCGAGTTGTAATATTTTTATTTGTTTGCCGCGTTTCATTGTTTATGGTTATTTAATTTGCTGTTATTATTCGTATCGAGTTTTTTTTGTTATTATTATTGTTATAAATCATGTCCGTTTGGGGGTAATATGAGTTTTGTTTTTGTGCGTAATGATCGAGGGAAATTTATATTTGTTTTTATCTATCTTCAAGTTTTTTTGTTGTTCTTTTTCGCAGTTTCAGGTCAAACGTCAAAGTACGGGAGAATATTTGACGTATGAAGGTATTTTTTGTTTATATCGGTATTTTTTCGTTTTTAATATGATTTTTGCTATTTGCATTTCATTATAACTTGCTTAGTCACATACCTATTACAGCTAAAATTATAGTGCATTTGGAAATATTTCATTAAAAATATTTTTTCATTTAAATAAACATATTTTTTTTACAATATTTTAATTTTTTTTTTTAAATATTCTTCTCGGGCTCTTAATTATTCTTACCTCCAGATTACACCAATCCCTGATAAAAATCGAATATTTTGGTGTATCAAATACCGTGATTCCGTGGTCGCAGTGAAAGTTTCAAGTTGACTACTTAATAATATCTCTGTGTTCGAGGACAACCTAAGTCTTTATCGCTGCTGCCTTTTCCGAAAATTGTTCAACATATGTCAATCAAAATACACTTTCTAACTTCCCTCGCAGAGATTGGAACTATTTTCTCGGCAAATTCAAGGGTTAATGGACACCTACGATTTGGACATTTTTATTCGTCAAATCTGACATTACGTCATACGACAGTTATTTGCGAAAATTCATACAAGTTTAGTAAAAACACTTTAATTTCACTATAGCATTAAGATTCTTCAAATCTCATTGAAAGTTTTGTTCATTGTTCAATATATTAGTTTTGTGTTCTTTGCTTTGTTGAGAACTACAGTTTTAGGTCGAAGGATAATTCCAGGATAGCCTTTCTCGAAGTATAGTTTCTCTTATCTCCACGTTTCCTTTGCCAATTTATGTAGTTTTTGTAACCGTCCTCTACATTTATACTTTTATCTCAAACTTCTGTTTTTTCTTCTCATTTATCAATTCACTTTTTCGATTACATCAATCACAGTTCACTTAAAAATTTTGTTATTAAATTTTTGAGCCAACTTCAGAAAAAAGATTGTCAATCGTTTTTGTTTTTTAAAAGTTTCGACTGATTTATTTTTAAACTTTTTTAATAAAAAAAACGTGTATAGTGTTGAAAAGAACATCACAGAGATCATATAATTTTGCGACTAACCTCCTGAGGTGACTTAGGTTTATTAATAATATCAGAAGGTTATTTTAGTATAGTATTTATTTAATCACGCGAGCTCCGTGTTAAGTGCGACATGCTCGCAATCTCGAGTCGTTCTGTTTCTGCCGGTTCCTCCTAGAGGTAACCCTGTGGTTGCCGAAGAGACTTGGCGAATTATCGCTTAGTCGGCGCACACCACAGAGTATCCCCCCAGTGAGGAAGCCGAACGATCCGATGGAGATCACGTCCGGGTCACCAATGAGGTGACTTAGGTTTATTAATAATATCAGAAGGTTATTTTAGTATAGTATTTATTTAATCACGCGAGCTCCGTGTTAAGTGCGACATGCTCGCAATCTCGAGTCGTTCTGTTTCTGCCGGTTCCTCCTAGAGGTAACCCTGTGGTTGCCGAAGAGACTTGGCGAATTATCGCTTAGTCGGCGCACACCACACTCCTAAGCTCAGCGGTGATATCCAAAATTGACCAGGTAAAAAAGTGTAGTTTATGCGAAACTTTTTTAATAACAAAAATATCTTTATAAAGTTAATAAGATTTGGAAGGAGGCACTTTTTTTTCACTTGGTCAGTTTGGGCAGTATGCCAATACACCTGCGATATATCGTCGGGTTAGAGCAACAACTAGATAAATCCATTGGATGGTTAAGACATTACATGTAAGTCCCTATAGTAGAGGAACTCACCCCTCAATATATCTACGAGTGCTACAACTAGGAACTTATTATATGTAATAACCTTAACCTTCCAATGGAGTTACTTTGTTGTAGCACTGGCACGGCGATATGCACTGGCTTGTAGTTTCCTTTCAACGTACATTCTTCAAATTCTCCTATTACAACTTCATTACTGTGAAATAGCAACAGAGCAACTCTCGAGTCCTATGCATTCTTCCCCCTCCTGCACCCCCCCCCCCCCCAGAAAGCTTCATTATACTCCATAACATCCCAACATCATCAGTGCAAACTCCCCCCACCCCCTTCATTTCAATTTCACGTGTGACCAATCAACCCCCTTCCTTCTTGCACAGAATAGAATTTTAATATCGGAACTCCCCCGATTCATCAAGTTTAACAGCTGCTAAGGCTCGACTTAATTGGCCCCCCCTTACAACCCCATCCAAATGACCAATTAAAACTGGATTAAGCCGTTACCCCGTAGAGCGTTTGCTGCTTATGTATCCATCATTTGGGGGCCGTCTGATGATGTGCAGGGCTTGAAAAATGAACTCTCCTATTGCTACAAGAACGTGGGGGATTATTCATGTATGGGTGACTGGGTACTGATGAAAGTGGTAAAAAATTGCAGAGACTATGTTTTGATGCGTTGATAATTCAGAGGATTTTTTTTTTTTTTGTAATTAGGTCTGGAAAATCGTATTTTTAATAATTTTATTGATTTTGCCCACATAAATTACTGTATGGATATATATTTTGTTTTTAGTTTCTGCGACCGTCATGGATATTTTCGTCATATTTGACGATCGTTTAGTCATCGAATCAAGTGACTTTTGACAAAACAAGAATTACTCGAATTTTCAATGAAACTTTTTAATTCACTCCGATACCCAGTTCATTGGGTTCTAAATTTTGTTCTTGCATGTATATTGTCACTATTTAAAATTCTTTTCTGTCTCGACCGATTACGCGCACCATATCAGACCAATAGATATATGGTACTAGTTGTGTCCCGTCGATTTTTATTTGAAATCACCGACAAAATATATTTTGTAAAAATATTACGAAATAATTTTTTGAAAAAAATTTACGGGATAAATTTTATGAAAAAAAATTGACGAAATATTTAATTTTAGCCATTTCACGCACAACTGTTTCGTCAAAAATGACGACATTTTCTTTAAAAATATGCATCCTTTTTAGTAATGTGGGATGTAACCAAATATATTTTTAATTAAAATACCATTTATTTTTAAATCGATTTAATTTAGAAGAATTGTTGTGTGCTTTTAAATGCAGAAAATTGGACATGACTATACAATAGCTCATTGTTAATGTCATATGCAATAATAACAAATTCAAAGTAAAAATTTACATCACTTTAATATATCCATGATGACTTATTAATCCTTCATAATCCCAATGAAAATTAATGGTTCCCAAATGGAATAATTCCACTTTTTAAAACCGGACATATAGACATTGAAAATGCTAAAATGTATAATTTTTATTAATTATGCGCTAATAAAAGCAGCCTAAATATTTTATTTCAAATAAGTAAACGAGAAATTTAACAAGAAACGATTAACGGGCAAGAACGGGATGTTTATCAAGAAGAAATGATCACGCATGCGCAGTCTTACTTAAAAATTCCCCCAAAACTGGTTTGGGGATTTCACTCGATTCCCCCTCACCTTTCTTTCATCTCCTTCATAATCTGCAAACAATGCTTTCTGCTATGCTAAAAGCAGATTCAATAGTTTAGGTTATACATATTTAACAAATGTTACTGAATTATTAGCTATAAAAATGATATTTTCTGAAAGTTGATATTTCAAACTAAGGTATGAATGGTTAACAAATGTTGTGCACTCAATTAGTTAAAATTCGGTTGGAATTTAGGCAAAATTCACCAGAATTCTATGGGAAAGCCTCCCTAATACTGGTTTCTGTTTTAGCCGGTGATGTGGGTGCGATGTCAGTTGCCTATGGTGAAAGGTCGATATGATGTGACATTGTTTAAAATGTATAAATAAGTCAATTCTTCAAGACCCCCAAACTCATTTCTTGATTAGCTAAAACCAGTCACGAGGGGTGGTATCTAACCGCCAATTAATGAGAGCCACACTATAAGAGAACATATTAACGGACGTTCTTGTTTTAATAAATGCGGGAACGCCATTTCCTTGCTTTAATGAATTCCTATACCTGTCCTGCCCTGAATCCACTCTCCATACAACTCAATACGATACATTTGTCAACAATCCCTCAAGATAATAAAAAAAAACTCCGTCGTAATTTCATCCCCGGCACAAGTGCATCTCCGAATGGCAGGGGTAGGGCATCGATAGGGATCTAAGAAGGCCTAGGGGGTCGGCCTAGGGCCCAAACCTGTCATCCCCAGTAACAGATGTTCCAACTGAACTATGACACTTATATTATAACCCAGGATTGGAAAGTCTTCAGACGAAGGCGCTAGATCAAGGGAATATTTTTTTCCCTTCTTATTCTTATTATAGTCTGCTATATATTACTGCGCTTTTTAAGGGGGGTGGGGGGTGTTACTGTAAGAGGAACTGAAGTGAAAGAGGAGTTTGAGTGCGTAAACACCTTTTGGTGCGCAGGTATTGTGTGTAGGTTGAGTTTTCATTTTTCAATACGGTTATTCTGGGTTGAATGGTTTTTATATGGAATCTTGTGTATTTATTATGGGCCGTTTATTGCCGGAGGGTTTTGTTATATTATGGGTTTAGCAATTTGTACGGACTTTGTTGTGGGGGTATTTGGGGGATTGAAATATTTATGCATTGTGTGTGTGGACGGATAAGTTATATTGAGCTATACTTTTGGGGAAATTCAGAACTATATTATTAAAGTTTAAATTAGCAAAAAAAGTCCGTCGATGTCTGGTTATTATTTATTAATATGTAAAGGAATAAACTGCTGGATTGTCAGGTATTTCGACAAAAAACCTCAATTTTTACTGTCACACTCTCTATATTACTCTCTATTCTTGTTTTATCATCAAATTTTTCGATTTAATATTAACTTTGTTCCAACGCAGTGGTCCGGAACCAGTATGACTTCTGCCATACCTAATTTTATTCAATAAGCGTGGAGATGATTAAAAAAAAAAAAACTCAAATGCCAAATAGTAAAAAAAAAGTAAATTTTCCCTCTACTATACCTATTTAAAATAATTTCCGGCGCCACTGTTCCAATGTCATATAGACTTAAATCTTGACATTCTTACGTAATCTCCTACGACAATACGATAAGTAGTCATAAATTTTATTAAAAACCTATAATAATAACAGCGAATTTCATTTCATTTCGCAAAATTGTTCTTTTGGAATGTTTCGAACTCGCTTTAGTGGCACAGTACTTGTACTACCCTGTACGCCTATTGATGCCGAAACCGGTATGGTAGGTATGGCGGCTGCCATACCTACTTTCCTAAAATTAATGTATTTTGAAAAGATTAAAAAAAATTTATAAAATCTCGAATAGTAAACTCATAAGTTTTTTTCCTGCCAATATCACTTTGAAATAGGTTCCTGGCCCATTACAGTACGTTATAAAAGATGTATTCAGGGAGGACGGCTTCACAGAGAGCATTGTGAATTAACAGTATAATTTCTTATGATATAAAAAATGTATGTAATTTACCAAAGAAACTTTATAAGAAACTCTTAAAGAAACGAATAATGTGTCCCGTTTTGCAATTGAATAAATAATAGTTTATGGGTCAAACTTTAATTTTAATAGTCGAGTTACCACACGGATACGAAACGAAAATTTTCGTGTGTCTGAGTATCTTTTTTCTGAGTATTCCAAAATAAATCTTCTCTTTTGAGTAAAACATTTTTTTCAACCAAGTACGCATTATTCGTCTGTCTAGTATGATTCACTGCGATTCTGATTAATTCTGGAGTATTATTCGCAAATTCTGCATGGGAATTGGCAGCACAGAGAACATTCACCTTTTTACGTCACAATTTCGAATAATTTCTATGGGGAAATCAAGATGGCGCACATCGCAAACAACACTGCCAAAAGCTAAATAAATAAAAATCATCGAGTATTTTTTTCCCCCTTCTATCTTTTCGGAGTCTTGGAAATGGAGACGAAAATTTAATATCATGCCAAACGTAAAAAAAATATATTTCAGAGAGAATGACATTATCAAAATTTGAATATTCTAGTAAAAGTCATTTTAGTACCCTAAGGACATGAAAAAGTAAATATATTTAGATTTCAAATAAAATGTTGTCGTATTACTTAATGTAAACGTGTGCAGAAAGTAAATTCATAAACTTATGTCACATTTTGTATTATTTTTATTTTGAGAAAAAGACAACCATTTCTTTTTTTTAAAAATATATATTGAACTAGAAGGATTTAATACTTTTAACGCTTTTAATAGGAGTTAGAATTTTGTTAGTTTATTGTTGCTGTTTTGTAAATAAAATGTTTTTTACATAGTAAAATTATTAATCTTAAAATGTGAAATTAAATTGTAAAAGGTTTAAATTGGGATTTTGCACGTGCCCACATGGCTAAATATATTTGACGTAAGACGTCTTTTAGATCAGCTGTAACAAGGGGTATCAGTGGCGGCGATTTGGGGGGTGCAAGGGGTCGGATGCCCCCTCACTATTTTCGTATGTTTGCCCCAGCATTTAAATACATATATATATATATATATATATATAAATTGTTTTATTACATTGCCAAACTAGAAAAAAATTTATCGATGCGTGTAAATCTTAAACTAAAGCAAAGCACGTGCGATGCGTAGAATGCTGAATGCGGCGTTAGACAGAACAATATTGTTTATCTTCTTTATGTTGATGAATAATCCCTGTTCCTATAATATGCTGAAATAACGTTTTACGTAAGTTCCTACCGAACGTGCTCTGACACGACCCAGATTTTTTAAATTATTTTATTTAAATTTATCATAAATGTACATTAAAATGTGTGTACAATTTAACTGCTTTCTATTAGTCAATTCTGTAATTAATGTAACGATTTTTTTAAAGGATTTTAAATAAAGTAGTAGTGAATCACACTTAAATCATGTTTTTTCCCTCCAATTTTAATATGGTATCGTTGCTGTTAACAACAATTTCTTGTTTCTCTCTTCTTATAAAATGAATAAATCCGAATGAAAATTACAAAAAAAACAAAAACGACCCAAGTTACAATTTCCCCCAAAGTCCCCTTTCCCACAACCGTGGGGGACCACACCAGAGTCACACACAAAACCAGTAGTCAAAACCATCATTAGTCACTTAATGTTCATTAGTCACTGTACTGGTCGACCAATGCCCTGTGGCCTTGTCGCCCTGTCCCATCACCTGTCGTCAAGCCTCACAGAAAGCGAACACCTGCTGAGCCACGCACCTACCTGAACACCCCCCTCTCCCCCCAGTTCTAGTGGTAAGACGACTATCATTACGGCACATCTACATGTCAATCGTCCTTTGCATTCGCTTGGTCACTGGGTGGTTAACGTTACGTGATTGATACTCCCTTTTCCACGCCAAACAAAAGCGAAGGGTTTCTTCTGGGTTTTGGAAGGGACGTACCAGTCGCCATCGTTATTTCACTCCATTTCTTCTGCCTGACAAGTCGACCCTCTTTCTCTTTTTTTTTTCTTTTCTTGACCAGTCAATGTCGTTTGGGACAAGATTACGTGATTATTCGTTAACCAACCATCTAACCAAAGAATGGGGAGTTTGGTTGAAATGATTGGCATTTATTCGCCGCTTTGGCGATTAAATTATTTTTTTTGGATTTTTGTGATGTTACGATGCAGTGTTGTGACGTGAAGTTTACCTATATTTATAGAAATTTAGAATTAGTTATTTTTTTTTACAAAATATTTGAGCTTAAAGTTTTTAGGAGATTTTTGCCAAGAGCTAACTGTGTATATATAGTTTATTAGAATGTAAACTTTTTGTATTGTTAATATTTTAAACTAAATAAAAATAAAAATTCCAACAGAAGTACCAATTTTTAATGTACTTGAGTATTTTATTTGTGAATGCATTTCATTGTAAGATATTAATCAATTAACAAGATATGGTATTAAGAACGCATCTAACAATAATTCTGTATATTAGGTGACTGTAGGTATATGAAAGAGCTTTTTAAAAATCAATCATTGTATGACTTTTTTGAGGGGAAATACTGGATACGTTTTTTTTAATTGTATAGTAATCACTATATCTAATCTATATTCCTTACACAATATCAATATATATTTTTTACTATAAAAGATATATTTTTATTTTCAACTACTACTCCATTCTTAAGCGTCAAATTTCATCTAATATTCTAATTACTGTACTTAAAAATTTCGAACAGACACAGTTAATTGTATTCACACGTCCACCTACTCCCCCCCCCCCCCAACTTACAATTTTTTTTATGACCCATTTCTCATAAATATGCATAATTTTCACTATTTATAGAACATTTCGCTCAATTCTAATTTCTTGAGTATTAAGAATTTTTTGAACGCTTGGCGATTTTCCCGAAATTAGGCGCCAGTAATTTTATAAGAAATAATTCTTTCATTCATGTTTGCTAGAGTACACTTTCTCTATGCCCATTCCGGAACCATTATCATAGAAATTTAAAACTTAAATTTTTGATAACGCGCAGTTTGGTCCAGAGTTTTTTCCAAAAGCAGCCAAATTATTATACTGCATCTGTACCAAATTTTATAAATTCACTCCAAAACCAACTGTCAACATTTGCCCGAAACTCCCCTTCCAGCGAACCGGCCCGGACGAGAAGAAACCGGGGGAAGACGGAGCGAAAATCGTCTGCTACTCCCCGCCCACCCTGGAGGGGAGGGGGGGGGGGGGGGGGGAGAGCGAATGACGTTTTACTCCCTCCCCCCCGATCGAGGCGTGGAAAACACTCGGAGCACTGCCGAAACTCATTCCAAGCCGAGTCGTCTGAGGAAGCGGTACGTGTGCGATCGCTGCTCCCCTCTCTGTGTTATTTTGTTTGTTCTTTTTTCGCCGACGACCGGTTGTTGTGCTGTGGGAATCGTTTGGAAGTGCCCCCTTCTTTTTGGAAAACAGACGATCATCATCGTAATATAATACATATATATATAAAAAAAGAATGAGAGTTTAGTTGTGTGTTTTTGAATTCGTGGTACTTTGTCGGGTTTTTTATATATTGGATATACGTGGTTTACCCCCCCCCCCCCCGTCGCAACAACAAGTGTCAGTAAGTATTTTTTTTTATTGTTTGTTTAAGTTTTGTGGAATGTTATTTTTATGTTGCAGGTAGGGGGTTGTTGTGTATACCTATCGCGGAGTTGGTATTCGTTTTTGGTGTTGTAAAACAAATATCGGCGTTGTTTTAAGTTTAAATTTCGGAAACAGGAATGGAGTTATACTATTAAGGAATACTGAACAGTGGTGTAGATGTTTAATTTCAATAGGTTTCGTATTTGTACTAGTCATATTGCTTATTAGTTTCTAAAAAAAACCAGATATTAATTTATTTTAGTGGATAAAAAAGGTTGTGACAGAATTTTTTGTATAGTTATTTTTTTAAAATTTTGCTTAAGTTTTCGGGAAAATTTTAATTAAAAAATAAATTTAATGTTGTTTAGAAATCTTCTAATTAAAAATGTAAATCCTCTCCCCCCAAAAAAAATCGAAATTAATTAGTATAATAGTATTATTTATCGCTTTAAAGATTGTGGTATCCGTACGAATTGTTTGGTTTTAATTTAAATTAATTATATTTATTAAAAAAAAATCCTTAAAGTCAGCTAAATAAAGTAACGCTAACTTGCATATTTGTAAAAACTATAATGACTATGAAAATATTTTTGAAATGACAAAAAATATTATCCAAAAATTATAAAATATCTTTCTTCTTGCAGTGTTCACTCTAGAAATAAAAAGGGGTAGGGCGTTGTGGGCAGTAAAAGGGCACCCCATTTTTGAAAAGGCACTTATTGTTTTTAAAAGGGCACTTTAAAAAAAAAAACGTTTTGTGTGGGCTTGGCCACACATTGACACATCGGACCCGTGACCAAACAAAAAAAAAGTTCCGATTTGTCGGTTGACATTGCGCCAAAGCTGCATATTGAGCTATTGTTAACGGTTCGGGGCCTATCTCGAAGGAAAGACCCGGGAACGATGCCTCGTATTTTTTAAAGACCCGTACAAAATTGATGTCTCTTTATGAAAATATTATTTGAAATCTAAAATTTGACATTTTTAAATTATTGTTTTCCCTAAAAACTCATTCTGTAAGTAGGAATCAGATCCCTTACAAAACTGATAAAAAGGATACTTAAATCCAAAATTTGGTAATAAAATGCCTAGTCTTGCAAACCAATCCTTACCTAATCCCAAACCATATTCTCTTTAAAAAAATACTTAGTATTTCATATGCAGGCACAGGCAACCAATAGGATCTGTGGAATGCCCCGTGCTCGAAATTACCGCGGAATCATCGCGCTTTCACAACACACGAGGAGTTTATTTTTCTATTGTCATAATTCACTTAATTGCAAATTTACACACAATTTTTTTTTAATCGATGCCTTTATTAAAGACAACTAGGGAAGCAATGATGCTTGTGCTTGACTGAAAAGAAAGGAGGGCGGAAGTTTTTCAAAAGAGGGCGGCATTTTTTAAAAAAGGGGCATGAGGGCGCTATCGAGATGAAAAAAGGGCGGGCAGGGCGGACCGCCCTTCAAAAAACACCTAGAGTGAACACTGCTTTTTGTATTCACACCTAAGATGCTTAGTTGATAAAGTTTCATGCGGAATTATTTAATCTTCGATCTTATAAATGCAAAAGGAGTTCAGTAAATTAAAAAGAAAGTATTGTCGAGTAAGTAAGTAGTTGTAATCCATTTCTTGCGTTGAAATTATTTGTTTTAAAATTTAATAAACTTTTTCTTAGACATCTTACGAAAATAAGAGCACTAAAAAATTTTTAATGGTGGAAAAATACGACTTGTATAATTATAATATAAAATTGTTAAATGCGTATCTAAAGTTTTTACTGTTAATGGAGTTTAAAGTTTAAGATGCGATAATCATCAAATTATCGATAAAACATATAATCGATTAAGTATCATGCATGCAAATATTAGTCCATTTGTTTCCTAAGTCTAGTAGAAAGTGTCTAGTATCTTCATCACCATCTTGGTATCTTAGCGTAGTCAGAATTTAGAGAAAATTTATTACCGTGTTCTCCCTTTGCTTTAATTTAATCAGTTATTTTCGACAAAAAATTAATTCGAAAGTTTTCCTCTTAGTAGATCTTTGAAATGAAATTATTTAAATAATAAAAAAACTTGCGCGATTCTATTTTTAGTGCGGTCGCTGGGTAACCAAGTACCGCGGCAAATTTATTTTGCATTTTTAAGCAAAAATTATTTTAATTATATGTGTCTTAACACACTGTAGATATGTTTTTGCTCGGTAAATATTTTATTTGATAATTAACGAATCATCAGTGGGAAAAATGCAATTTACACGATGAGTTTTCAAAACTCAAACAAAATTTATATTTAATTATTTTTTTTATAGAAACTCTTGATTTTATTTTTAATCTAAATTATTTTGTAATAAAACATTCTATTCTCCAAAATTATTCATCCTGGTGTTTTCGCAATAATTCTATATTTTTTCACATTGTTTTTTAAAAATAATATTTAATTTATATAGTGACTTCTGCCATTCTCTTTAGAAATCAAAATTATATTAAAATCAGTATGTGGTTTATAAAAAGTCGTAATAACAAATATTTAAGATAAAAATAATTATTCATATGTCATGCAGGTATTTTTTTTTGTGTGTATGAGCAAATTAAAATGCAATCGAATATTTTTTTTAACAAAATTAAGGATTTTAATACGTTCAGGAAAACGCAAATACTTTAGTAAGTCATACTTGTATTTAAAAATTAGCTTTTAATTTAGTAGCTTATTTAGAGTAAAACTTCGGTTTGTAGTAAACAACGATTTATCGACACGCGGAAATTTAACTGAAATAATTGTATTGTCAAAAATTATTTCCTTCCACAGTTCTTTATATTTCCACTAAAAAACAATATGTACTTATATTATTTCAATAATTATCTTCCTTGAAAATTACTTTATTACTTTAAAAGTATTCCAATGCAAAAGTAAACAACTTTCTAAAATATCACAAAAACAATTTCCCCGTCTCCGATGATCAAATTCGGGCGTATTCTGTAATTGGAACTGAACAATGAAGCTTTTACCTTGTGACATATATATCCAATTAATGAATACAGCGTGTGCCAGCAAGGTTGCAAATATAGATCGAATACCAAATCAATCATTCTAATTTGACATTACAAATGAATTTTTGTGAATAAATTTAATCTTATTTTTTGGACTGTGCCTCTCAAAACTTGAAGGAAATTGTCATTATTTTTAAAAAATGAAATTGTTATGTGAGGCGTTGGCCCATCTTTTGAAATGAATTATCTGTTCGATATGATTAATTATTTTCGAGAAAACTAAATTCGGAACAATTCGAATAGGAGTTCGTTGTTGGTCATTATGAAATTGGAAAACTGTTAGTTTTATTTTAAATTTGTTACAGAATTGTTTTAATTTTATTTGTATTGTGATGCACTCGAGGCAAAATTAGAATTTTGATGTTAGAAGCGATTGGAGATTTGATATCAGGGCGTTTACTTTATATATTTAGTCTGAATTCAGGTTGTTACTTATATGGGGAAAACACCATCCAAATACGATATCATTGTTTTTAATATAAATTATTATAAGATTTGAACTATGTAGGTTTGTAGATATCATTCATTTTATGATATTTTGATCTAAAAAACTAATCTCTTTTGTTTCAGTCTTTAAATTATAATGTTTTATATTTCTGTCAATATATAATTTAAAAAATATATATTTATCATTCCATGCCTTCCTGTAGTTGGTGCGATATTCAATAATATATCGTATATTATTGTATATTATACTAATTTAAATATTATGGTAATTTCAATAGAGTTCATTTTTTAAATTTCACCCATTTTGTTAGTGATTTAATATTAGTTATTTCGTGCTATTGACTGTAACGTTCCATAAAACTAGTATATTTAATTTTTCTATATTCAATAGTATTGTGCTAATAACTTTGCCATCTAGTTTTACTTTTAGTATAATTTTGTCCTTTTTACAAGTGATATTTATAGTTACACAGTACAATGCTAAGTGATTGTAACGTATCAAGACAATTCTTCTGAATCAATCCATATTTTGTGTGATAGTCATAATGTTTTGTGCTAGTATAGCTTGCAATAGCATTCAGTTTTATAATGTTGTCGTTTTTGGCAATGATTCTTTAAATGATGTACAATATTTTATACTTTAATACTGTAGAATCTGATATTCTACATATCCCCATCGTATAAAATATAATAAAGCGGTATTATATAAACAATCTTTGTGATGATCGTAAGTTTACGTTTAGCATTTAAGTGTTAAAATAACTTCAAAACAAAATGGAGACGTTCTTTTTTATCGATTTCATTTCAAATGTGTTTATACATCCAAAATGTTAAATCCACACCAGAGGACCCTCACTCAAAATTTTCATATGAAATTGTTCTTTATAC
This sequence comes from Troglohyphantes excavatus, assembly GCA_963932185.1. Classification (NCBI taxonomy): domain Eukaryota; kingdom Metazoa; phylum Arthropoda; class Arachnida; order Araneae; family Linyphiidae; genus Troglohyphantes; species Troglohyphantes excavatus. Next base: position 62,705,218 of record OZ010666.1, on the reverse strand, counting down.
AAATTCGAAAACCCCCAATTCAATGCAACGAAGTGAACCGATTAGATTACACATTTCCATTAGCGTTGCCAATATGCTTCGAACAAATTTTAATCAAAAATTCTTCCGGCGAATGGTTTCATTCCGAGATTTTTCTGACAGAAAGGGCGGGAAAAGAGTTCGAAAAAGAAGTCACCGATCTTGAAATTCCCCTGACGATATTCTCTGAAATTTAAATGGAAATCCACACCCCGCCAAATAAATGGAATGGTTTCACAGAGAGAATAAACAACGGCCCGGCAGAAGAAGCAGAAGAAAAAATCGTTTGGTAAAATGAGAAACAGTTTTTGTATGTGTGCGTGTGGCATCGATTTTATTGAAATGCAGATTTCTTTTGTCGTTGTGCTGGAATCTAGTTTGGAAAGTTTTGTAATGATGGAAGATTGGCATTGGGATAGAGTTTTATTTAACTATTTTCCCCAATGTATTTTTTAGAGCGTATTTAAATTTACCTATTTGAATTACATTGTACTGATAAAAAAGATACCAATCCTTGTTATAATCTTTCTTTTTGAAACTAAAATAGTTTGGCTTTATAAATGGATGAATTGTTATTTGAGAATGGGTTATTTTCTAGACAGTTTTAAGGAAATCAAAATACATTGTTTACAAATTCGTTTTAAAATCCAAAATGCCAAATATTTCCTCACAATTTAATTTTTTTACATTTTTTGGGTGACAGCGGTAATTTCAGTGCGAATATTTTTTTTAACCTAAAAATCATTTGTTGTTAGAAAATATTTTGTGTTAAATTTTTTTTTTATTTCATAGTAAAAGTTTGAAAAATCGTTGTTTGGAATAATCATAACGTCGACTTGACAACTAGTTTGATTTTACTATTTTGAGACAAATATGCAACAAATACATTTTAATAAAAAGAAATTCATGCACCAGTAAATAAGTGTATTTCACATAAATAAGAAGTATATTAAATGACTGTTACTACAAATTTAATAGTTTCTAGAAAGTGCATGACCTCATGCGTTGCTATGCCAACCATTGAATTGTCCAATGTTGTTGGACCATCTAAGCTTGACTTGATAAACATTCTTCGCTCTAAAGAAATTAAAAAAAATATTTGCTGAACCTTAAATGACTTTACAAAGATAAACAACCTTTTCATGTCAACATACAAACCACAATCTCTTTAATGTATTTATTGTAATATGAAAAATATTTTATTTGTATTTTGTAATTATAATACAACAAAATTTATCTTGCAAAGCTTTGCCATTTGATTCTGCGTGCGATATTTTTCTAGTGTTCTTTAATCCAGCAACATAACCAAAAAATTCTGCAGTAGATCGATCTCCTTACAAAGACCCCTCGATATAGCGACCCCCATTCTTATAGCGACCGCCACTTATAGTTCCATTCGGTTGATTAGTTTCTAATGCAATAAGTATTTTACATGTTGTTCAACGACCTTTTCGTTATAACTACTACTTGTAGATAACAGTGCTAAAGTTTCTTTCACAAACATTGACCCTTTTTATAGAAATAATATGATGTTTGTTAAAATACACAAGTTGAAATTTAAATGACTTTTTTAAGTATATATATATATATATATATATATATATATATATATATATATATATATATATATATAAATATATATATAAATATATATATAAATTTTCTAGTATTTTGGCGACTCACAAATTGACACCCCCAACTTCCCGTTCCAAACAACTCTTTATTTTCAATTGTCATCTGAGTGATTGACAAAGTATCGTCTGTGCAACTAATGTCGTCTGCGAATGGGGCGGAGAGAGCGAAAGAAAAAAAGAGAACGAGCACTAGAGCCTAAATCCGTCCCGATCACAGGCCCGCTTGCCTTTGACGGAGCAGCCATTACTGAGCAAATGTTTAAAAATCCGTCTAATCTTATAGACATCCGTTTTGAGTTTGTGTTTTTTTCACATGCATGGTTGGCAAGTTCCTTGTGGGTTTTCAGGAGACTCATCGCTTTTGCCATTCTCTGTCGATAAAGCGTTGATTTTGTGGCACTCCCAGACCTTGTTACGGGGTGTGCGGATATCGCCAAAAGGGGCGGGGAAGGCTCATATAATGGGATCGGGCAATATGCGTGAAATAAGAAGCTTATTAATGTGTGCCATTGTGTGTTAACTCTTATCCCTACCAGCGATGGCCTGTTTGGAAGAGTACCGAGCTCATAATCGGAGTGTCGCAAGTTCGATTCTCGCCGTCCGCTGAATGACCATATTGTAGAAATGGAAGGAAACTCCTCACGTGAGTCTTGGGTCTGAAAGTTTGGGGCGCAGGCTTATGTGATGTGTACCCGGGTTTTCCGTACGGAAATGTTTCCGAACTGCAGCCTATTGTGTTGTTATAGCGCGTTGTTATTTTAACCAACCAACGAACTTTTTCTAACTCAAGTATAGTAGTTATAGCCGTATGCCATGAATTTCTAATTTCGGAAGTTTAGTTTAACTTGATTGGTTCTTGGTGTCCCAAGAACCTTTGTAATATCCGACCATCAAGGTAAACTTCATCAAGGTTTACATCGCAGAAAATTTTAAATAGAGTGAAGGTGAGGAGATGAACATTAAAAGTGTATTTCTTCTATCAACAACTTGACACGTTTTACGTTTCAGTTCCATCCCTAGAATCGAGTAAAATAGTTCGTTTTTATAGAAGCCGCCACTCAACAAAATTCAGTCATGGGGTTTTCCCGCAGTGGCAGGAGAGTATGTTAATGTTTTATCATAAGTTCCTCTGGTACACTGCTCTCCTATCTTTTGTACGATGCATCTCTAGCCAGTGGCGGCTCGCCCACTACAGCAAGTACAGCCGGGCTGCACCTAAATTCATCAAAAACTAAAATCAGATATTTTACTAATTTTCTTAAATGAAGATTATAATTGAAAATTAAATTTCTACGGTAGTAAACAAAATCTCCGATAAATTGCAAACCTTTTTGCCGTAATGCACAATTCAGAAGGGAAAAAAACTTCAGTCAATGAAAATTGCAGCTAAAAAGCGAAGTCAGAAATCGGCTGCATCGTTGCCATGACAACCTTACGTGGTATGACTTCCCCTTCACGTTAAAATGAGGCTGTGACGTCACAAACGCAGCTCAAAAGGATATTTTCAACTCGAGCTGTACTTGGGAATTCTGTGAATTGATTGGCTCCCGTGTTTGAATCGGCGGGACGTGTGGGGAGGGCACCGAGTATTTTACTAGCATCTCTAGACCGCTTTGCCTGATGGAGGAAAAGCCCCTTGGCTCGATAATTGTTTCAGCTTTGGCGGTATTGATAAGTGCTGTTTCGCAACCCTGTGGAAGGAATGGCTGTTGAGGGAGTGAATGGGAGCGATTCGATGGACAAATGGATTTTTGAATTATTTTAATGATTTTGGATTCACACTTTTATCTTTAATTTTTGATTTGATTTTTCAACAAACAGATATTTTATATGACATTCTTCAAAAAAAATCTTTAGATATAAATTATTGTCTTCAGCAAGTCAAGGTAATTCAGAACATTATAAGACAAAACCATAATGAGAACACGTTCAAACGTATTTTTGAAATTGCGAATTCGAAAACAGAAATTGTTTTCAAAAGATAAGATGACTTCCGAACTCACGAAGATGTGTTTAAGAAATTTAAAATGTTATATTTTGAAATTTTGGATACCATTGTTGCAAACCGGCCCACATGATTCACTGTGCTGAGAGGCCCCATTTGGGTTTGGAATGTGGCATCTTCCACTTGAAAAGTTTCGGTTCGGATTTCGAACAGAGAGAGCACCAGGCCGCCATTGAGTATGGTTGGATAAAATTCAGCTCCTCCACAAAAAGTATTGTTTGGGAATGTAAATAAAAACTAGTTAAGTTTTTAAAAGATGTCTCTTCTCCTTGAGTCTTCCGAACTACAGGAAATGCATCGAACCTGGTAGGTTTGCATTTGCATTTACAAAATTATGGCGCCCGAACAGGGACACGAGGAAAAAGAGACAATGGAATCTCTCAAACAAAGACGCACAGCCGTGCGAGGTTCATTCACAAAGGCCGTTAAGCTCTTACGTGAGCTTATAACGGAAATGGCTGAAGCCGTGAATGTCCAAATAGCTTTGAAACAGCTAGAAGAAAAAGCCAAAAAACTCTTTGCCCTAGACGTTGTGTTCCAGGAACTCCTGCAGGATCAGGAAGAGGGATGCAGCCAAGAAGACTTCAATAAAGAATGCTATGCTGCCGAAGTATATGAAGAGAAGCTTATAGCTTGCCGTGTCCGAGCTACAATACATCTAAAAGCACTGACGATCTCGTCGAGGGATGGAGATCGCGTTCGAATCCGAGGAGATTCATTCCCTGCCGCGGTTGTGACCCACTCAGCCGATTTCATCCCCCCCGTCCCAGTATTGAAGGTCTCGACGACAGATGAAGATGCTATTCGAATCCGAGACGATTCCTTCCCGGTCGAAGTAGCGACCCCCTCAGCCGACTTCATCCCCCCCGACCCAGTGCGGCGAATGCCGGAAAGGCGTGTGTATGATGCAAGTTGTAAACATAAGGGATTATCGTCTCCGAATCAATGTTTGGAAAAAGTGCCAAACCTTCTACTTAGTGCATCTGATAGTGTAAACTCGGGTAAGTCAATAACTTATCGTCATACAAATGTTTGTTTTGGTGTAAAATGCTCACCATTTCAATTTTGTGTCACCATAAACCATCGTTTGAATCTAGTGCCCAGTGTTTTTACCACAACTTCCAATCTTCTAAATGTTGATGATTGTATCCCAAGTTTATGTGACTTGAGGATCACTGGAATTCGTCCATTCTATTCGATGGACACTTCTTCAGCTGTTAGAAACAGTTTCTACAGTTTTCGGAGTACGATGACCGAGTGGTGCACATTAGTGATAAATCGAATTAAATACATTCTTTCTGTGACTGATCCTCCTCAGTTCTGGCATAATATACCAGGTGTATAAAAAGCTGCCGACCTCGAGTCTCGTGATTGTTTTACTGAAAAGTTGAAACAATTAAAATGGTGGGAGGGTCCATCTTGGCTCTAAAAGTCAGAATCCAAGTGGCCTTCTAGTGTAAATATTCTAAATGAAGAGATAATTAGTTCTGAGTAACTAAAAAGTGTTAACTGTACATAATGATGTAGTGAAACTAAACAAATTGTATTTTGAATATGTCTCTTCTTATTTAGAAATTTAAGACTCTTTGTATCTCACAACAAACTCTATCGCTGATAACGTGCCAAAGTGGTCGAACTATGAATGCACCAGATCGTTTAAGCTATTAAGAATGAAACTTAAGAGAATTTAATATTTAGAATATTTTTTTCAATTTATACTTTTTTTTGCATTTAAATTTATATGTATATATATTTTAGCATTAATTAGTAAGCATTCTTTTAGTTAGCAAATAATTCATTGTTTTTGTTTTCAATGAACAATATGTGTGTATTTGTATATATTTTTGTATCCTTTTTGTATATTTGACTTTGCTTTTGTGGGGAGAGCTGTAGTTAGTAAAATTTGAGTTTATAAGTTTAAACTCAAAGGTGGGAGAATGTTGCAAACCGGCCCACTTGGGGCATGATTCACTGTGCTGAGAGGCCCCATTTGGGTTTGGAATGTGGCATCTTCCACTTGAAAAGTTTCGGTTCGGATTTCGAACAGAGAGAGCACCAGGCCGCCATTGAGTATGGTTGGATAAAATTCAGCTCCTCCACAAAAAGTATTGTTTGGGAATGTAAATAAAAACTAGTTAAGTTTTTAAAAGATGTCTCTTCTCCTTGAGTCTTCCGAACTACAGGAAATGCATCGAACCTGGTAGGTTTGCATTTGCATTTACAAAACCATAATAATGGAATTTGACGTAAGATTTAAAAAAAGCGAATGTCTATATTTTTTTTGTTTTGCCGATTCCTCAAAGTTTGAGGATTTTTCGATAAATATACCAGAAATGGCTTTTGAAAGTTTGAATTTTTTTTTTGGGGGGGGGGGGGGGGGGGGCACATGATTTCGGCTGCACTAACATTTTCGACCACGGGCCGCCACTGTCTCTAGCTCTAGGCATCCTTTTCTTAAGAATTCGTGGGAACTAGTAATTGTAAATGACACCTATTGAATTAAATTGTTGGATTTTATACGAAAAATAAATATAAAATAAAAAATATATAATGTTTTTTCTGCCAATAGACTTACAGGAATGTGTAAGATTGGCAAGGTTGAAAAAAGGCATTCAGGCCTTTTTTTTCAATCTTGGTATCCTGAAATCTCCAAGCATTAAAATTCCTCAAAGTCTGTCTTTATGGGTATCACCAGAGTCTCCAACACATTTCAAGGACCCTCGAGATCTTTGTTCAGTATAAACTCCCTTGGTGGAGATGACTCCATACTTCATTTAACTACGTTGAAAAGATCTTCCTACCAAAGGTCCCCCCGCTTTCTTCATGCACAATAACGGCTCTAGGCGGTCCCCTTTTAATGCGTCTGCGGGGACTCATTCCAGATGTCTCACCTGTTGAAGTCTACCCGATATTTAACTTCTGGAGAGACCTCTCTTGGAAAAAATGGCGAAATAATGGGGCGAGAGGACAAAGAGGGGGGTGAACGGTAGAGCGCCCCCGTTGCCATCCGACGAAGTGGAATGTTATCTGTTTTTTTGTGATGCAAAACATCTTCAGTGTTGGATGGCGGTGATCCTACACTTCAAAGAGAGGTTAGGTTGCCGACGTCGGATTCTGCTTTTCGGTTCTGTTTTTCACTCCTGATAATCTTTGGCGATACATTCTGTCCTATTTGGCTGAAATTTCATTCTTTTTCATTTGGGCGGTGTGTTAATATGGCATTAAAGAGACTCGAGCATACTTCATGTTAAAAAAAAATCCTTGAAAACTAGATCGTTTTTTTTAACCCTTGGGTGATGGTCATTGTTTGGCTGTATCATAGTTGTGTTGGCACAATAAAACAAATTACGAAATATGTTCATTTAAATATGGGAATTGCTGGCACACTATATTTAATGTTCGAAAAAGCCCCATAGTTTATAAACTATTTATTGCACATACTGTATTGATATACTATTTAGAATGTACACGATTATTTTACTTATAAAAGCAAATTGATAGAATTTGAAATAAACAGATAAAAATTATACGGTACAAGGTGGTTACAAATTATTGCGCTATGGTCATTGTTTAACTACACTTAATTAACCGGATTTATTTACAAAAAACTTTAACTACTTTACTTGTTGCTACTAGCTAAGCAACTTGTTTAAAATATAGGCCAAAGAGATTACTAATGTAAATTCTTAATTGTTTTTTCAAAATCTATATTGGTTTATTGGTTAATATATTTCTATTTTATTTATTATTATTTCAGATATCAGTATTAAAGTTAGCAAGATACCGGGAAATATTTGCTTTTTTCAAAAGTACACATATAATACTTTATACACGTGGAAAAAAAACTTTTTTTTTATCTTTAAACTGGATAAAAATGTTAGAAATAAAAACTAAACAATTCGATTTTTCTATTTGAAGTTGTCTTGTCGCCAAAAAATCGATAAAGACATTCAACGGCCCCCCACCGGAGTTTCTCGTGTGATTTACTTCACACACAAATCGGGCTTTTCACACCGAGGAGGGGGATATCGCCAAGAATGACTCCATTTCGGCAGATGCTTCATTGATGAGAACATCTAGGGGAGTAGAAAGAATGATTTTCCACCACCCTTTTATACGGACCCCCCTCCCACTAACAATAATGAGAACCCTAGTTACATTTCAACATTTTCTGCCAAATATGCAAAGCAACCCTTTCTGGATGAGTAATTGTGATTTGAAGCTGCAAAAATTTGTAACATAAAGAGGGTCCTATCTCTTTTATCATTGTAATGATGCTGCAGGGAAAGCTCGTTGCAGTGTTATATCTGCTAGTGCTGCGAAGCGTGGTAGTTGCATTGTTGTTCTTTGCCTAGATCTGCTCTTGTTGCGCGTGATCTTTGTATTTATATCCCATTGAGCATGTTTTGTATTAACTATACCAGTTTTTGCTTTTGTTGAATTTTTGAAATGGTAAAAATTGGTAATTCACAGCTGTTTGAATTTTTAATGTGTATTCGTCGTATTAGTTGCTTTTGCCCTGTTTTTTTCAGACCACAATATATGCTATACAGACATATATAGCCTTATATAATATTTATACTCTATATATCTATAAAGTATATAGATATACTATATGTAATATACTTCCTCTCTAAATTACTATATATTTAAAGTTTTCAAGTTACCACCCCTTTTAATCATTAGAATATTCCCTCATATCTATAAAACTCTTTTTACCATCTCACGTAGCTTCTCTATCATATTCATGTTTCTGTCTTTAATGTAATAGTTCCCATAAATTTCGCTGACGACCTTAATTCCAATCTTAATTTAGTCATAACAAACTGCCTACGTGACTATTTTGCCGAATATTCCCCAACAAGAACTCTTTAGATATTTTTTTATCCCTCCAATTGAAAAGTCCCTTGGGGAATCCATTTCTAGCCAATTAGATAAGTTCTCTGACTCGTCCTATCCCTAAATTTCCCTGCCTTTAAATACGAAAACACAGTTTTCACACAGGAAACTTTAGGGCGGTTTTGAGTGCCCCCACATGAAAAGTCCCTGGGCCGAACCATTTCGGAGTTTTCGGACCAATGACTGACGTTCCTGACTCAAACTAATGGAAGATAATCCCTAAAAATCCCTGTCTTTAAATATGAAAGGTCCCTACTAGAGGGCGCACTCCCTCATTCTTAATGTAACCCAGATCCTGCAACGAGAAATGTCTCTCGGCTCTGGAGGAATAAATGTTTTGAACCTAATTTATTGGTCCTTATTGCTATACTTTTACGACTGACCCCCCACTAAAAGTCATGACGACTGCCCCGTAACTATAGAATATTTGCATGTATATTACGTATATATTCATGAATGTGAAATACCTTTTTGGCTGATTCAAAATTCCTTCATGTCTATTTTCCTCGTATTTGCAATGCTATTGTGACTAATATTTTGATTCCTTTAAGGCTTGTTTAAGATAGTAAGTCAACATAAATTCCAAACTTAAAGCTAAAAGTATCCCAGGCAGGACAAATCCGTTCAGAGATTTTCAAATGGAAATAGGGTTATACGAATGATTTGTTTCGATTTCTATGTTACCAAATGCACGATTGGATATGGTTTTGTTGTAAATTTTGTGAGTTTCCTTTATAAATAACTACCCAATAATACTCTATTTACAAACTGCGCTGCATTTATTAACGAATGATGTTTTTACTCTTTCGAACATTCGATTAAACCTCAAAAGCTGACGATTCGAACATCATCCGTCGAACATTTGCGTCATTTCCGAAATCGAACATCTCGTTCGTGGAGAATTCGAATTTGTTTCAGCAGAACTTTTCCCAGGAAAAATCTTTTGATCTTCGTGTTGTTCGAAAATCTCTTTTCCCGCCTTTTCTACTAATCCGCCGCGCGTGTTCCATTTTTCATCGGGATTCGATGCCAACTTTTAGGAGAAAAGTTTTAATGAATTCGAGAAGAAGAGGGGGTGGGAGGGAGGAAAACCGAATCTCATCTTGTTTTAGTCTCGCGAGTCAAAAGAATCGAACAAATAGTTCGGCATCGTGATTTGCATCGGAGAATCCATTGAAGATGCATTTCGCATTGCGTCGCGTTCTAAGTCAGTGGGTGACTTGAATACGATGCCGGCTTCCATTTGTCTTTTCAGACGCTGAAAGGTAAAGGCAATGAATAAATATTCGAAGGGATAAATATGAATGAGGAAATATAAGTTTGTTGTTGCTGGCTTGTGTTTCTTGTTTGCATTGTAGTGCGATTCGACATTGCAGTGATAGCTCTATAAAAATTCAATTAATGTGCTTTAAATAAGTTATTTCTTTGTTTTCATCTATATATAGACTGTTATATATGTGATAGTTCTCTTGTTCATGTAGTGTAGAATTGTACAGGGTTTTGTGCTGGTTCAGTTGTTGTTCGCCTCATCTAACCGTGGTTTGAAACAAAGAGTATAAAGGGTATAGGGAGGACACTGCATATCCTTCGTGTAAAATATTATGAAGCCTCGCTATCTTGCTACCTACCTACATACATATATCATACAAAAACACTGGAGTCAGCATAATTCTATTCCTCAAACAACACATTTACCTTTTTCAAAATAATTGCGGTTGTTAAATGCTAAAGTTTAGCTAAAATATAGTTTTCAGTTAAGGTAAAACAATCTAAAATTTTGGTAGCATATAGTCCCAGAATGGCTTCAACTCTTTCACTCCCATGTCAACTCTACTTCTTCTGTACTTTTTGGTTTAAAATTGTGGTTAAACTGTATTCTTTTGCGATTAAACTCAAATTTCCGCTAGTAGCCTATGTGAGCAGCTCTATTTTGTGTAATTAAAATTAAATTATGTATAAAAAAATTCTATTCTGACTATGATTGGTTAATAATACTGCTCAACTTTTTTCTTATGCATTATAATTGCTGAACGTAGCGGTATTACATCTTCTCTGAACATCATAGCATTTCCATTACTGTGTGACAGTCAGGAGAAAGTCCACGGACAAAGGCTTCTAAATGGAGTGGAGACTTTGATTAAAAAATGGCTTTAAACTGTCAGCCAACTTTACTGGTATCCATTCCCTTACCTATTATATTTCACCCCTACAATTGAATAAAATCGTTCGTCTGTATTGCAATCGCTACACTCTGCTGGTGGTAGGATAGTACATGAAACCTGCCTATAAACTTTGGAGTACATAGTTTCCAGTCAGCCATGTTGTGAGAATTCCATACTATGAAAACTACATATTTCCAGTGCCATTCCACAACAATAAAAAATTCCATGCAGTGACAAAAATAAGCCTTATTTTTCAATCGGAAAGGAAAAGGAATATAAAAAATATATTAAATAGAACATTTTTTTTCTTTTCTTCCTTCTACAACAAAATCGTCTGCTCCGACAGCGATGCCAGATTCCCCTCTTCCGAGTGAGTGATGGATAAAGGACTCGGGCAGTCGTAGAAATTGTGTTCATGGGGCTGCGAGAAGGGCTGAGTTGAGTTGACGTCAGGAAACGGGGCGCTTTTGGATGGGTTCGCGCGCCCTCTCATTAACATGATCGATGGCGGTCGGAAGTGTCGCCGCCCCATGCACATTGCGCCCCGCCGTGAGTGTGTGTGTGCATCCGAGGAGGGCAACTCTCGTGCCCAGTGTGCGTATTGGTGTTCGGCTTGAGATTTGAGAGATGGTTCCCTGCTGGGGAATGAGGGTTGTTCGAGTCGGAGGTTATTTGAGGAACATTTGAGTTGCGATTTGGTTTAAAGTGGTGGGTTTCTGCATCTTTTAAGATTATTCCGACAAGTGAAATGTGGATGTAACGCGCAGCTTTTCTAAGGTTCTGCAACTATTGAAGTAAAAGTTAATTAAAATATTTGTTATACACTTGTCTATTAAAATACTAGTAGTTCTGGAAACAACAATAGACCCCGCGACCAAAATAAATAAATAAAATTGTCAAGGGATATTTCTACCAAATTTGCCTTGGTTAATCTTTATATATAATTCTCTTACGCGGTGAATGAAAAACGCTGTTTTTCACTAAGCGGAATGGCAACATCAGTTTGTTTACAAAAATCTGTTGCGTTTGTATATGTATTTTGTCATTATGTAAGCCTCCTAGTTAATGTCAATTAACTAAGCTACGTTTTTGTAATTTTTGTGATGGCTTTTTATTTTTAGTGTCTGTCTTGCAATTTGTCTATTGTTGGGGTGGAATGCACTGTGCGAGGATTGCCGAAAAGATGTTATTGCCAACGTGAAAATAAAGTTAAGTTCACACGCATTCCAGTGACCATATAAGGGTATGGAAATGGAGTGTTAAAGAAATAGATTTGGAGTATGAAATGTAAGCTGCGTGGGATCAATGCGCAGTTGAAACTGAATAGTAATATCATTATGGAAAAAGAGAAGTAGGAATAGATCATGAAATAATAGTAAAAAGAAACGTGGGAACACTCCATAAAATACATACATTACTTGATACAATGTTAACATATATTCTTCATACTTTATGTATCTTCTACATATATTAATTAGTACAGTATTTGTGCAACTTTCGTCATTTGTAACTGTAAAGCGATTGCTGTGGGGAAAAGTCAAATTTACAGTATTCTAGACCGCATTTGTACAGTTTCTACATCTTACAAAATAAATTCATTTAAACATATATAGCAACGCAGTTATGTTTTAAAAAACTATTTTAATGTGCTTCTTAAAGGCAATTATCTTGCATTGCATGTAGTTCTTTTTCGTTGTTGACGTGCTACTCTATCCCTTTAAGGGGTTTCATTAATAAATACTTTGTTTTCTTTGTAAAAAAAACATGCCATTTATCCCCCTATTGTTAAATTAATCCCTGTTCATAGACTGATTTCCTTTCATGCCTTCTACAATCCACGGAATACTATTAATTTTTCTTTTTTAAACCAAGCATATTTTTATATCAAGAAAGTTTCCGAGAAATAGAATTTTCAGTTATTTTCGTGTATTTTCCCAAAGATTTTTTTGTTTAAACCCTTTGTTTTTTCATCTATGCTTCATAAATAATGTAAAGCGTGCCGTGAGTTTTTGAAGGGATTTTATTTTTTTTTGTAGGGGAAAAAGTATCAAAAGGGGATTTTGTTTGCTTGAAAAAGAAAACAAAATGAGACCATTCTTTAAGCTTGTTTTCCTTCCCTTATTTTCTTTGTTTGGATGGACCGAAGATCCGTTTTCGGAATTTTTTTTATGTTTGGTTCTATCCTATTTCGTGAGAAATATATTCCATTGATATGAAAAGGTGGTAAAAATATCAATCTGGTTTCGGAAGAGCCAAACTTTGAGCAGCAAACTGATTTTCGCCTCACCCAAATTCAGCCCTTCGTTTCCTTACGTTGAATTTGAGTTTTATTTGTTCATTTCGGTATTTATCATGCTCTGTTTAGTAGGTGTTTTTATTTGTTTATTTCTATAATCGGGGACAACCTAAGTTGAACCTGAAGTGGAAGCTATGATATGTATAAATATTGAATTGGTTTAGGCTCAACTTAGGTTGCCCCCGAGTATAGTGACCATTATCCATATGAAATACCAAAATAAAAGGGGTTGTGGTATTTTGAAAAATATCACTATGAATAATAAATTATGGTTAATCCTCCTTACAAGAACCTCTCAGCGAAATCTTCATTATAATGACCGCCATTGAAAGTCCCAATCGTTTGAATGAAATTATATTTATTTTTATTTATTGCAAAGATATTTCGTTATAGCGACCAGTTTTGACAGGTCCCGTGAAGGTTCGTTGTATCGGGGGTCGATTGTAATATTTTGCAGCGACACAACATCATTCGGTTCACTGTTAAATTTGTGAATGCCAATTAACAGTAGTAGTTAAACAGTGTTCACTCTAGAAATAAAAAGGGGCAGGGCGCTGTGGGCAGTAAAAGGGCACCCCATTTTTGAAAAGGCACTTCTTGTTTTTAAAAGGGCACTTTAAAAAAATTTGTGCGGGCGTGGCCACACATTGACACATCGGACTCGTGACCAAACAAAAAAAAATGGTTGACATTGCTCGTAATTACCGCGGAATGATCGCGATTTCACAACACACGTAGTTATAAAGGAGTTTATTTTTCTACTGTCATAATTCACTTAATTGCAATTTACATACAATTTTTTTTAATCGATGCCTTTTTTAAAGACAACTAGGGAAGCAATGATGCTTGTGCTTGACTGAAAAGGGCAAGAAGGGCGGCATTTTTTCAAAAGAGGGCGGCATTTTTGAAAAAAGGGGCACGAGGGCGCTATTGAGATGAAAAAAGGGCGGGCAGGGCGGACCGCCCTTCAAAAAACACCTAGAGTGAACATTGAGTTAAACATCTCCTTTTTATGGTTTATTTTAACCATTTGTTATGAATGAATATTAGGGTATAGTAAGATTGCGGGTTCCGGGTTACCATATTCTCCAAGAAGAACAAAATGTGTTTATCGCCCAGAAGTAAGATTGACATTGGACGCCATCACTCGACGTGGGTTTGATTTCTTTTATATAGTGTTATGCTTTTTATAAAATTTTTGCTAATCACTTAAAAATTAAAGATTTCTAGACTTTTTTCTTTGATGTTAATCCGAATATTCCTCAGTATACAGCATTATTATGTGCCAATTGTTTTATTGAATGTAGTGACTAAAAACCTCTAATTTATCAATACCAAATTTTTTAATTTAATTGATTTGATTATTTATATTTGTTTAATGCGTGTGAAACATTTTTGTTATTTCAATAGAAATTCGTTTTTGTTAATGTACGATTTTTTACGGTTTTTTGCTCTTTTTATTCTTTCTCGCACATACACAGACAATAATTTTAAATCAAATCGCATGACCAACTGACACATTTAAACTCGATCACTTTCGTGAATAGTAAAAGAAAACGGTTGATTTTTCACATACCCTCGCAACTATTAATTCTATCCGAGCTATTGAGCCGTAATCCTGACAGATTTTTATATTTCCAAATAAAAAAAAAAATCCGAAGAAATCGACATCCATTCCGCACCCAACACCCTCTCCGAACAAAACAAAAAAAATCACACATTTCTCAACTTCTGTCTTCCATATATATTTTTTATTAATATTATTTCTACCCCCTTCCCTTCCCCCTCCATCTTTTCATGGGGGGAAAAAAGGGCTAAAGAAATCATCCGAGATTATTATTATAAAAGTCCTCATTCAATCGATATTGCATCTCAAAATCGATACGCAACACCCCAATCGATTGACATTCTCACAGTCTGAATTTCAAGTGACCTCCTGTGTGAAGTTTTGACAATCCTGGTGGGGCTGTCAGGAGTTGTCAGGTGAGGAGGGGGGGCCGAGCCCCCTCGCGCGCAGCAGCTGTCGGTGATAAGGCTGTCTATAGCCTCGAACTCCCCCCCCCCCCCCCCCCCCCCCCCGCACTGTCTTGGATTCTGACAAGATTTGATTTGGTTTGAGAGAGTCGGTTGATGAAATTCTTTTAAATGGGTCTATTCTTGCGGAATAAAACCATTGTCAATCGCTTGCAAAGTTTTGAATAACGAAAAATCCTGTTCGATTTTTAATTGCAATTAAGTAGAGTGTCAATCAGTGAAGTTTGATGCGAATGTTGGTTGTTGTTATAAGTTGTACCCTGCTTATTCGTTCTCTAAAGATCTATTTGGCATTTTTCTCTCCGCTGGGATAATATAACGACCAGTTCTTTGGTTGCCTGTTCTATAAAATAAACGATAAAAGCGTGATCTTGTGTTTAAAAAACGATCCTTTTCATCGATCCTTTTTCCAACTTGGTCTCTGGCTGGTCCATAACAGATTATGATTTTTTCCTTTATGAGAATAAAAATTTCTGAGGAAAAGAACAGAAAAAGGAATAGGTAACTGTTCCGTTGAAAGAACGAAAATGTCAAAGATATTCTTGGAGGGCAAATGGTTAAACCTTTTTAAAAAGTTAGAATTTTCTAGAACGATTGTAGGGCTGCTTTTGTGTCCCCATGAGACATGTTTTTAACGATACTGGCATGAAATATGTTTTTTCCCCCATTACAAATATGGATATTTGTTAAAATCCTTAAGGCTGCATTACTTTCGAAGATTTAGAAAAACCGTATATTGAATAAATATTCTCGTGAAATACTTTGTTTAATTTTATATGTTTTAAGTTTTATGCACTTAACAGGAGTATTTTTTATTAATATTTTGTAAAGGTACAAGTTTAAAGTATAATTGGCATCATTAAAGCTCATAGTGCCTGTCATTGTGTATTGGATAATAGTTTGCTAAGTATTATTAATATTTTTCGTGGTTAGGCAACCCGAGGAATCTTGCAGCATAATATTTAGATATGTTTTGTGCATAGGCTATTCTTTATTTGAGTCAAACTTTATTAAAAAGGCGAAATTATTATTATTTTTTCGAAACGGAGTAGAAAATTCTTTTTTTCTTCAAATTTGCAATATATATATACCCATTGATTTGTGTTAAAAGATCGTTTCTAAATCAACCCATAGTGGCAAAAAAAAAAAACGTTGAAGTGCTTGGTTTCGTGTTGAAAGGGCGTAGAAAATAGAAATTTTTTATTTTAAAGTTTTCAAAAGTTTCACATTTTAGACTTGCCAACTTTTTACAAACAACGATTCAAACATGATTCGGTTTAAAATTAATTGTGTGCTGTATTTCACTACCTTATGCAAGATGATTAGTATTATATTAAAAAAAATATTCAAATGAATCAATATATTTTTATTAATGTTTTACTTTATTTCATGATTTTTCTTTCATTTTTATTCATCTCATACTGTATATATCCATTAGCTTTTATTAACCGAAATAGATGACAAAAAGCGTATTTAAACAACATACATAGTGTTAAGTTTTATCGAAAAGTTAAAAACAAAAACAAAGAAAAAAATAAGTTTACCTTATGTATTTCACTTTTATTCTATTTATATAAAAAGGGAAATATTTATGAGCCCCTCGTGTGTTTTTATTAGTGGCAACACTAAAGAGTGTTAATATATTTAATTTAAATACAGAAATAAATTAGAAAGTATTTTTATTTTTCCCTCTCTCCGAGATTGCAGAGTTTGATGATTTAATTTCGTATAAAATTCCATCCCCTGCTTATATTTCATTAGTTAGAATCGGTCTTAATAGAAAGGTCGCTTCTCTTCCAACAAAATAAGAATTGACTTGCTCCTCAATTAAAATACAATATTTGTTCAACACTATTGATGAAATGAACTCTTTTGTATTCTTTACTCATTGTCTGGGCGCTCTTGTAATTTGATAAATAGATTTTTCAATTTGTTTTCTTGGGAAATATTCTTTTCCTTAATGAATTCCTTCGTTTGCTATTTATTAATTTCGATTTTTTTTTTATTAATGTGTGTTAGATTTATAAAATTACCGTCTAGTTGCGCGTCGATTGCGACATTTTCTCGAAGGAGGCGGTATAAATAAAATTTAATTAAATATCCTCAATTTATTTCGTTAAGGAAAAGAAACAAATTTATTTTATATTTTTTTTTTAGAGAGTGAGAATTTTTTTTAATAGAAATTTCAAATGTGTCATTAATTATTTATTTATTAAATTTTGCCCTTTGACCATTGTTTTTTGTTTCTTTCCACACATTTAAAAAAAAATATACTATATATTTTAAAGAAATAAATGTTTGTATTAATCTAATTGTATTTTTATTCTATAAAACAATTATTCTAATTTTTTCTTTCATAAAAAAAAGTTTCTGTATACTTTAATAAGGTTTTCGAATAACTATTGTGATAAGGGAATTCAATATGAAAATTTACTCATGTTATCTTTAATTTGGTTAAAAAAAGCCCATTAATTGAAAATCTTAACATGGTTGTTGTATTTTGTCGTCATAAAAAAGGTCCTACTCTAATTTTTTTTAATTTATTATTTTAGCTTTTCAGAATTTTCTTTAAAATTACACCTTTTTATGACATTAAAAATCCAATAAATCAAATGTAATTCTGAGGAATAGTGAAATATATGTTGATCCTAACTCCAGTTCAAGGCTGTTTTTGATAAAATAAGGTCATAAATGACAAGTAAGTAGTACTATAAAGGCCCTCAATCCATGATGAGTTGTACATAAAACAACACGGTAAAAGAAAATATAACTATCACCAAAATAAAATTTGATTTATGCAAACATCTACTTTTAGACAATAAAAGCCTTTTAAAGTATTTAAACATTGATTCAGGTGATAAATTTTGTTTTTCTTGTTTCTAGTAAAGTTTTGCTTTTTGGATTTAGAGCTTTCTTTCTTTATGACTGCACATTGTCATTAAACTAATTACAAATGCATTGCCCCCTCTTGTTCTTAAAATTACTAAAATCCCAATTCTTATTTTTCAAGCTAATATTTGACGGAAAGCAACCTAACTAATCTACAAAATAATGACTGTTTATAATTGAAGGAAAAAAAGTATACTGACAGGCCTATATCTACAAAATAATGACAGTTTATAATAGAAGAAGAAAAAAAAGTATACTGACAGGCCAATCCCTTTATAATTTTCTCTCTCATAAACTCGTATTGTTTTAAAGTATACAGCCCCAATCTCTCATTTAAATATTGATAATATTCGGTCAATGTTCGATATGCTCATTGAGTGCATCATAATGTTATGCTGACTTTAGGAATTCTTAAAAACCGCTAATTTATAATGCATCCATTTCGAGCATAGTGAGATTTCAAACATCCGGATGTCTCCGATAAGAATCGAATTAAACTTGTATGAATTCATTTTATTGACTACAGCATATTATTCCTGAAACCAGTCCTCGGGTCAAACTGGAAGTCTATTTGCTCTCTATGAAGTCCTGATAATTTAAATTAAGCCGACGACCCCGCAATCGAATAGCCGATCTAAATTAAGTTGGAAAAAACCTCCCTCCGTCCGGACATAATGGTACTTCTGATTTCATCTTTTCGATTTTTAATAACAGTGAAAGTATGCAATCTTACGGATTCTCCCGATGATTACTTCTCTTGAATTTGAATTAAATTACAATAAAATCTGCTTTTATTCTCTTGGGGTCCTACTTCCCAAATGAGAATTCATAAACAGCCCTTGTGGAGGATGTCTTCAAGTAGCCCTGGCGAAAAAAAAAATCCTTGGACAATATTCCAATCCTTATAATTATGCTGTCAAGCTCGGAGGGGTCACTTATGATGCATGGCTTTGAATATGGTCCTTTCCATTTCTATGAAAGGACCCATACATCATTATTAGGGCGTATCGAAGCCAGTTACTGACCACTGGTCAAGCAGGCAGCGAATACAAGTCGCGATCGTTCATCTTCGTCTTGGCAATGCCAGCTGTGGTCTTATCACCTGTTTAGCTGGTCATTGTGTGTCCTGTTTTGCGGATTATGAGGGTGGTACCTGGGGAAATATGCTTCAGGATTGTGGTCTGACTTCTCAAATCCTCTGCTGAGATGGTGTGTTTGTTGGAGGTCTTGTTAGCGATGACTTGTTATAGAAGTTAAGAAGGCATGGGAATCAATGGCACTGAGACCTAGCACTGAGACCTGAGTATTAGCTGAAATACCTAGTATTTGAGCTCAGTGATCGATGTCTTGGCTTTCAAGTGTCTGAAGAAGCCATGCAGATGCTTCACTGAAGTTTATCTTGTTAATGGATTACGGTTAGTGAACGGGCTGTGATTGTTATTTGGTTTGTTAAGCAGTCGCATTAGTTAGTATATATCTTCCAAGTAAAATGGAATTGAATACGTGTAATAGTTTTGTTATAAATCCCTGAAAATCGATCAGGTCGGGTTATGTATGTTGACTTCTTTTCTTTAATAGCTTTACTTATTTTAAACTAGATGAATGATGTTTTGCATTTATGCAAGGGTACTTGTCGAAATAGAATGAAGTTTGTAAAGCGTTACGGAGTATTAATTGAACAGAGGATATTTCAATGGTTCAAACCATTCAACAGGGATATTTTAATGGAATAACATGGAAAAATAATGCAAATATGTAGTTATGTTTTGCAGTGGCGGCTTCGATTTGATTGGAACTGGACTTACATATGTCGTTACTTATTTAAGAAACTAATCATGAATGTTGCTATCAACGATATTTTAAATATAAATTATCGGCTTATATTCTGTATAGATTATAATAACTCTCCACAAAAGTTTAATTTAGTCTAACAACTGCATTAAATGAAAACTGGTTCTTTACATCCAACTATAGTTTTATCAATACCTTGAATCTCCCAAACATTATAATTTTCTGAACCTCAAAGTTCCGTGCAGTGTCACTCCTACGAACGACACCGTGTCGCCATTTTGATACGACTCGCAATTTCGGAATCAGAAGAGTGAAGAGTTCTTGATTGTTCCGACCGATTAAAAAGGCGGAGTTCCGATTCCCGCCCATTCGATTTGCCCTTTCGCAACAAAGAAATTTTTGTCACCTGTCAGGTGGAAGAAAAGAGTAATATTTTCACCGGCGGAGACAAAGATACGAACCCGAATACATAAAAAAAAAGAATAATAATAATGGAAGAAATGGGCGGAGATAAGATGAGTTGTTTCTTTCCTGTTGGCTGACGTGACGTGTGAGGGAAGAGTTCGTTAGTAGCAGCTTTCGAACGACAATGGCTGCTTGACAAGCAATTTATATATACATGTGTTCTTGTATTGAGATTGTGAATCGAAATGCTATTTCAATTCTTTGATACGATTCGTTTTGTTTATATATTTTGAACATTTGATTATTCTGATTGAAGTTTAGATTACAGCGATTTAACATAAACCCAAAACCTTTTGCTTCTGTACAATTGAAGAAGTAAAATTACGTAGAATTTTAACATTGATTGAAGAAGAACAACTATTTTGAAATAAACAAAATCGTATATATTTTTTGTCTTTAGTGGGGTTTTCTTACAAATACTTTTTTAATATCTTTTTGCCGCTGAACCCTTTTTGAGTTAATAGTGCATCAATATCAATACGTTAATAGTGCATGAATACCTCTTTAACACTTTGAAATAGTGGCATTCGATTGGATAAAAATATAAAAGCACGAACACTTATGAATTTTAAGTAATTTTATAATGAGCTGAAAATAACCTTAATATTTAATAAGTATAATATTTATTAACTACATAGGATTTTTTCAGTTAAGTCTATTGCAATGCGTTGCTACCAACTCATAATTGTGAAATCGCCAAACTAAGCACATAAGATTGCCAATTGTTGCAGCCAGTGTCTTGTCTACTGAGTGCACTAACTGTGTAAAGTTAAATGCGATTAGGACAAAACTTTAATAACAAATGATTGGATAACACATAATACGTATAAAAAATTATTTAAAAAAAATTGATTTTACATAAAAATCTGCCAAATTGGCGATATTTTGTTAAACTTGGCTACTCTCTCAAGAAGGCGTCTGTTTTCCTTGGAGAGAGTTTATTATCAGGATCCAAGTGTCCCGTTTCTCCGCCACCCATGTGGTCATTGGAGATGACCGAGTGGGGTGGGCGGTCAGTTAAAATATCGGGGTAATTAGGGGAAAGTTCTCCTGGAAGACGGTATTTTAACGAGGTGCCTCCGTGTGGGGAGATTAGAGGGGATTTTCTTACAGGAGTGACCTTCATTACTGTGGGGGTCGTGCCCTAATGGGGGTGCTCCTAAAAAGAAAGTGAAGATTGTGGGAAGATAAGTTGCTGTTGTTTTTTGATGGTTACTTTTTGAGGTGGTTAAAGGTTGTTTAGTTAATGGGCAACTAGAATAGACATGTCTTCATGACGTCAGAGTCTGTCTTTGTGCCAGAGTGTTTTCTTCCAAACGACTGAATGTTGCAAATTTTGAAGCTATTTTCCTACAACAAGCATTTTAGAATAAAGTAACATTAAACATCTGAACATATAAAAGTGATATTGTTTGTTTATGTGAACGATTTGTGCTAGAAATTCTACAATTGTCAAATGCGTTAAACACCGAGTTGTTGTATTTATTAACCTATACAGATGAAAAGACCCTAGAATAATATCTCTCTTAATTTTGAATTACAGTCAAATTATGTGGACAACGTTTGGGTTGGTTCCCCGTAACACATTCTAGTACCACACCACGAACAGCATGAGGACATTTGAGACACAACCGGTTGATTTTTTTACCAAGTATTGAATTTGAGATCCTTCAATCCAGAGTCTGGTGCCGTGATGAGTTCACGGTTAAATGCAATTGATGTAAGGAAATTGTATGTGTGCATTAATAGCTATTGTTTATGTGCACCACTGATATTTACACGCAGTTATTAAATCCCTTTATAAATCAAAATTTGATTTAAAGTAACTAATTATCGTAAAATTTCAATTGTATTACAATTTTAGGGAAACTTTGACTTTATAAAGGACTATTTTTCATTAGTATCGGCATACCGCTTTTATAATTTTTTTTTATCATTTTTTCCTTTCAAAGCAAACATTTTGACTTCCAAATATTTTCTAAACAGATATAACGTTACATTGGCAAATTAGAACATTATTTCTTTAACGTAATTCCAATTTCTCTCTTATGACATGAACGTATTGAGACCTGGCCTGTTTTGTACACAAATCACTAGAACTATTCCAGTAATTATTCTTGTTTCAGAATTGATTCATTTGCAATACAATTACGTTCTCGCATAACCCACCCTCATTTCGTCGGGTACCCATCTCAGTCCCACATATCGGGGTAAACATGCATCATTAATTTCCCATCTCTTCGCCAGTCTCTACCTTGAAAGAAAGCGGAAAAAAACCACACATTTTCGTTATTACATTTTCATTTCCTTCGCATCTGTACTTCTACATCAGCATTTTCCCCTTCTTAAATTCTGGCCCCATCCTCGCGACGACAATATTTAATTACTTTGGTTTGGATTTGGCGAGTTTTCTTTTTATTACTGTAAGTGCGTGTTCAGCGGACATTTTGGATGGAACGAACCAAACAGAATTTTCGGGAGATCTTGTGGTTTAATTATTTTTTTCTAATTTGATTTCAAGGCGGTCTCGTGTTCGACGAGATCTGGATATTGAATAAGTTCGGCTTTTTCCCCCTCTTTGAAGGTGTTTTTACGCATTGTACTTTTTCTTCGTGTAAAATCAGGTGGACGTCTGTTTTTCTAAATATTAGATAAAATGATCTTACATTGGAGTTATTGCTTAACATAAGTTAATGGCGCTAATTGATACAACTCGGTCGAATATATAACTTATAAATGAAATATAGTGTTAAAATTATTTTGCAATCGGTTCAAATTTTCATTTCTGGTAATTTGTGTTTTTACATATTTTGAAGCCTCATTGTTCTATAATTTTTTTTAAAAATGGATTTCGTTTGTTGCCTCCCGAACTTTATATCTCAAATTCGGACGAGTTATTAGTGATATTTTAATGTCTATATAGTGTTTTCAAATTGATATTATTGATATCAACGTACAAAAATTCGAAAAGTGTCAAAAGTGAGAAAAACTGAATTTTAAAATTTTTAAGCTACCTTGTTCGCCACAAGAACATGCAAAAAAGCTTTATAAACTGAATTAGAATAAAAGCTTTGCAATAATTCGTAATTTTCAATTTCATTGGATAATCAGCACGACCTGGTGTAGACATTAAAAGAAGACGGATAAATAATCAATTTTTTGTAGATTAAAAAAAAAATCATTTAGTTCACAAATTATCAAACCATATTTTCTAGTACACGAATTTTAAACACATGCCTCTGTTTATCTCTCTGATGACGTTAAGCGCATAGAGTAAATTCTACAGTTGCACAGTTTAAGTGGAAGTTTATTGTTTTGTGTTAAAATCGAATGAGGTTCTTGACACGTGAAATTTAAAGGATGGCAATAAAACAACAACAGCGCATCAAATTGTTTAATGCTTTGAATGAACAGATATGCATTAAATATATATTATATGCTTTCCGATTCCCCCATTTAGGATAAGAAATGACTGAAGTCCAAATTAAGTATTAATTGGATATCATCCCCAAATCCCTTACAAGTCGATTCATCAACGAAAATCTTCGAAAATTATATTAGCATTTCCGAAGTTTGACTTGCAGCACGTGGTCCAATTATAGCTTCTCTGGAAGAAAAAGACACATGGAACGAAACACGTTAATAAATGTCCCACAGCAGCATTCCAACTCAACTCGACTCTTATCTGCCCGTGTCTGGGGAAGATTCGAGCTGTCATCCAGACTCGAACTTGCTTGATGGATGGTCCAATGAGTGATTTAGATATGGAAAAGGAAAAAGGAATTGGCGCTTTTTTTTGTACACAAGGCCTGCCAAAACTCGAGTCATTTTAGCTGATTGTCCATCTCATGGTCCATGTTACGCTTTCGAGATTAATGGCAGTTCTCAACTGTTATGACGTTTTACCACATGGTGGCTACAATGCGTGAGTAAGCGTGAGATTGTGTAAATGGGAAATTTTTGTCACTTGTTGGGTTTTGGATGGACGTCCATGATTGTGAGTCTTTGTGTTGTGTGATTGCAGTGTCAGTTTTTATGGATATGAGTTGTGTGTTATAGTTTTTCTTGTTTTGAATTTAGTTGGTATCACTAAATCCAGCACAATGTAGCAGCCCTTGGCGTCATTTTAAAAAGAAATTTGGCGATTTTCTTTTCAGGGTGAATGATTTATTTTTATTTAATTTATATTCCTTTCGGAATCACATAACCATATTCACATTACTATTATAATCAATATTTATGTGAATATATTTAAAATAATTAAACATTAATTAATTAAGCGCTGAAAACTTTTGAATGTTATTTTTGTACCCTTATTGCTATTATAACATAAACGTAAAACCAAATTTAGTTTTACCGACAACCACCTTGTGCTCACGCTCTATGACGTATTGCAGCACCCTGAGTTTTAAATAAATAAATAATAATTAAGTTAATACATTTCTTAGGATGGGGGAGATTATACATATGAAGTTAAATCGTTACGGCAAAACAAGTTCATATTTAAATTATCAAGAGACTAACAGATGGGTTGATGTCACCGAATATCCAAAACTGGTCAAAATTTCCATTTTTATTTTTTAAGGGCCTTTTTGTCAGCAAATGTATTTTTATATAGATACACAATACTCTAATCATTTTAATAATTCCAAAATATACAAATATAAATATGTATTATTTTTAATTTTAACAGTGCATATATATATAATATACACCAATTATTGTACGATAGTCAACTACAAACATCGTTTCCCCAAGTCTTTTAGTTACAGATCCCTGTTCAAACAGGAAAATTGAATGTCTGCCTTTACCACACCATTTCGAAATGACGTTATCATCATCAAACCCGTAAAAGTCAACTCTTTTAATCAGACACCACTCCCAATATAACCCTTTTTTTTTAAACCCTACAAAATAATTGCTTTTGTCCCCCTTCATTTGCAGAAACGGAAAGTATGGCAACTTCTTTAATGAATCCGGGAAAACGTCAAAGATCTTTAACCATTCTATTTTCTGCTGTTCCCCAAGAATATTTTTTCCCTCTCTGTCTCTCTTTATATATATAATTTGAGTTCCCTGGCTATTCCCTGTTTGCCTGTTAATTTCCTGATGTTTGAGAGGGGCGCTCCGGGCAAATATTTGCCCGGGAATTATAAGGATCGTGCGTGGAATGCAGTTTTCTGCTTCGATTCTCGTGACGTGCGAGTGGGGAGGGAAAGGAGTGTAATAGTTTTTCCCTTTGGGGATTTTAATTTCCGACTTTTGGGGAGGATGGTGGCACGTTAGGGGTGACGTAATTGTGATTGAGTGTTTGAGGGTTTATGATGAGATGGCAGTTTTTTTCCCCTTCTATTAATTAATGTTTAATGAAAAAGTATGTTTTGGAGATTTCCCCTCAAAACTCTTGTAATATAGATTTTATGTGCGTTGTGTAGGTCCGTCAACTCGAAATGAAGAAGTCTGAATGTTAGATACATTAGAACTTCAGTTATCCCGATCAATTGGGACCTGTCCCATCCGGATAATCGAATATCGGGATAATTCACAAAAAGGATGCTATTTCTTTGAAAATAAAAACTTTGCCTTAGTTAGTAATGTAATTTAATGACTTTAAAAGCAATATCATTCATTCATCGATAAGTAACATTGGAAATGTGGATTTTGTCGATTTATTTTTCCCCCCCTCCGGATCCGGATAAGCGTTCCGCTTTGTTTCATCTGGATAATTGGAGTTCTACTGCATACATTTTGAATTGGAAAATAATATAAAATTATGTTTTGTTTGATATTTAATCAAATATATTAATTGGTTAATTTAAAAATATAAGTTAAAAATTAGGCCTCAGTTCAATTTGTTCCTTTAAGTCGTGTTTTTTAACTTGCTGTGACTATTCAATTTTCGTTAAATACAAAATAAATATATGAAAATATAAAAGCAAACCTGTATAAGATATGGATATTTAAACATTAAATATGGATATTTAAGCATTAAATGTGGATATTTAAGCATTAAATGTGGATATTTAAGCATTAAATATGGATATTTAAACATTAAATATGGATATTTAAGCATTAAATATGGATATTTAAACATTTAATATGGAAAAAATTTAAATTATTTAAAAAAAATAAGTATTACTTTATTAGAATTTTAACTTTTCTACGAAATGTGTTATTTGTTTCGCACCGAATGTAGTCTGAAAATTTCAAAAAAACAATTTGTTTTGGTATGTCATTTCCCAAATTGTCAATTCTTAAAACTGATCCAATGAGCAACCAATGAAATGACATGCAAAAGATTACTATTGTGTGGCCCCTTTGGAAAAAGTCGATTTTTGTTGTTGATATCGGAGATTTTTAAACAAATACGAAAAGTACACATTAAAAACAAGAGATATTCACTATTATCTATTTCAAAGATTTAAAATAAACCGACAAACTTCAAACAATTTAGATTTATCCGACTTCGTCCGAACTTGTTTCACTTTCTCCGACAGGGGGGCAACGGAGCCTTAAACTAATTTAATAAACTCCACGCATTCCCATTGATAGACAACCCATCCCCCAAAAACGAGGCTTTCTCCGCAATGCGCCAGAATGATTAACAGATTATCAAGAGGGGGGAGGAGAAAAAAAAACATAAAATTTCCCAATCCCCCGTTAAACCCCTGCTTCCAGAGTGCCCGAAATGTCAGGTGCCAGTTTATTTTGAAGATGGAAGGGGGGTAGAAGCGCGCGAATCTCTAATCAAAACTTAATTAACAAACTTCTCTCTTGGATCCATGTCTGAAACTGATGTGTAGATCTCTCACTCCTCTTCGCAACGAGCGTCTCTGTAATAAATCTTCTCTTACGAGAAGAGCCGGTTGCTGCAACGATTTCGATGGAAATTCCTTGGCTTTGGGTAATTTATTACAATACAGAGAATTAGTATGTTGATGACTAAGCGCTGTGCTATTGAAATGGGTTGGAGGGGATTGGATATTTGTGTGCCCTATTTGTGTGTTGGATTGAAATGTTATGGTTTGTTCGTCTCTGTGCAGTTAGTTGTTGTGTACAAATGTTTCAATTTCAACTGTGTTAATTGCCGCAGCTTGGCTATAACTGGCTCTTGTGCCATAAAACACCATCATCAAACTAACCAATCAATTGTCTTAATGTTGCGTCTAACTGTTTTAATTTCAACTCCCTAATGTTTCGTACACATAAGTATTCATAAAATGGTTGGTTGAATTAGTGTCGTATTAGATCAGTGATTCTTAATATTTTTTTTCTCACGTATCCCCTTGATAAAACATTTCATTTATGAGTACTCCCTTTTCCCCCATCTCACTTAAGCAAAAAAAAAGTTTTTTTTTGTTAGATAGTATTGTTTGGAGTTTGTTAGGCAGTAAGATTAGCTGGCAAGTTAATCAAATGATACAAATTGATGACACTTATAGGCTTTTATTTTTGATTTAACTTATTACATTTCTTTCTTTTTGCATTTTAGTTGTTTTCCACCATAACTAATATTAATTTTGTGTATTCCCAACCAGACAAAAATGTGATCCCCAGGGGTACGCTTACTACAGGTTGTGAATCGCTGTATTGGATTATCACAATGAGCTATTGGCTATTGCCGAAGGAAAGACCCGGGAACACTGTTTCGTAATTTAGGGCCATGGTCAGACTTGCATAGCAACTGAAATACATCCCACTGTCCAATATTACACATCACGACCAACCGGAGGACATTTTGATCACGACTGATTTAGCGTACACCAATTTCCTCCATACTGTGAACTCGCAACTTTTCGATTACAACCCAGCCTATGTTTCGAACAGGCTGCGACGGGCCTTTAATTATGCAAACATATAAGTAAGCAAATGAAGCATTTTGTTTGCTTTATAAAAGCACTCAAATAAGCTTTACAATTGAGTGGATGAACATGTTAAATGTCAATTTAGTGAATTGGCGAAAAGCAGCTTTAAAGACTATAAGGTAACAGTACGATAACGTGTACTTGACATCTTTTTCTAATGAAAACCGCCGTATATATGTAGACTTAGCAAAAGAAATAAACGCCGTATTTTTATTGTACACGGTAACATGTTCTATCACCAAGAAAAGTCTATATTTTTTCCAAATAGGTCATTTAAGATATTCATCGACGCAACTCTTTTGCTGATTGATAAAATGATATTTGAAAATATATATTTATGAATAAACAGTACAGATTCAGATACTTTTATTCCCATTGAACTCCCAAAATGTGTCGAGATCAATTAAATTTTTTACCAAGTTCTCTTTAAGAATTTCGTCTCACCATATAAATTCCGTTCACATCATGTCCAATGTTACGATCCTTGCTAAAGAAAAAAAAAGTAAATCACTCTGAAGAGGGGGGAAATGAAAGTATCCCTCCCCCCCTCTATAAAATAATTCCAGTTACCATCCTTGCATCTAAAATATCCCTCATGATCTTCTTCATCTCATCCTAAATCGTGTTTTTTCATGCACAATTCATGGCACGAAGCTCTTTCGTGTCGGAGAACCTCCCCTGGGAACCCAACAGCAGCCAGGACCCCCATCTCCCAGGATTGCTGCCACTGAGAATCGGCAAGAAGATAATTAATATCAACAGGTCCTTTCTCTCTCAGACAACTCAACTCTCCTCTGACGTCACCCCCTCCCCCCTTGCAATCACGTCCAGCTCCCCTCCTCCCCCTTTTTTTTAAAAAAAAAACTTACCCCACTTCCAATTCCTGCACCACTTGCGGTCTTCCCCCAAGTATCCTCGTCGCAGTTTTGTTTCAAATAAACGGACTGACTGGCTGTCTAGTGGTGCAAGTCCATAAAACGGAGTTTCGAGATAAGATCGTTTAAAGTTCCAAATTCCCCTTGGCTGTAATGTTAAGTGGAATGACATTCAACTCATTATCGCGAAAACTATTGAACTAGGACCATCGCCACTTGGTCAGATGATTGAACTAGCTACTAAGTAATGAAAAATAGTGTTGGTTAGTTTTCGGATTTTTGTGACGTACACCATTTGAAAGACAGTTCGACCAAATGGAAAGATATAAATCCGGATGGGGGTCCTGGAATATCTTTATACATTCATGGAATGTTCCGTGTTCCACAAAATCCGAAGAACCCCCCATCCTTTGGGTATTCCATGATGGATAGCACACGTCTGATCAGCAATGATTCATACCGCTCCAGCCCAGCAGCGTTGCAAACTCTCAAACTGCCTGTTATAATAAAGACTTTTCCCCCGAAAACCGAAATGATGCAATGTATCATTCCCGTGCTTGTGTATCCGTTGCACGACGATGTTCTTTGTTAATTTGGGTCCGTTGTTGTCTGGTCCGGATCGATAATGCATCGCATCGATCGGGCGGGCGAAGACAAAGCGATTAAATTTGTTCTTCTCGAATCGAATCGCTCACATCATCGATTCGTGTGTTTTGATCTGTCGATAGCACGTCCTCCCTGGGCTGAATGGGTGTTGTTGTTGCATTTGTCTTTTGATTAATGGCGCTTCCCCTATATTTGGGATGAAATTACTCGGTCCGGCGGTTTGTTCTTCGTGAACTTTAAGGGATATTGAGATTGAAGGGATTTTATTTTTTATATCGCATGCGATTCTGGACATTATTTCCTAACTTTTACCAGTGCATCGTCAAGATACTTTAATATCTGATATATTAAAATATGTGCAACTAGCTACTTGGCTTCTCCCTTCTAGGGCACCCGTTGAAGCTTTTATATATAAAAAAATAGATTAGGTCTCATCGAGATTTGAACACGCGATCTATCGTTTCAAAGTCCCATGCTCTACCGACTAAGCCAAAAGGGGACGCACGCGTAATTCTCACTCAATACGATTCCATTGAATGGAAACATTAAATATTAATTAAAATATAACTTGCTAAAATTAAAAAATTCTGGCTCTCAGGTGCACCATTAGGGGTTGAATAGTTGCTATGTTTAAAATTTCAGATATATCAGTGCAGTATAATATAGTTTTTTTTACGTGCCACAGACAGACTCTTTTATTATTATTATTATTATTATTATTATTGTAGATTAAAGACTCAGCAAGAGTCTGTCTAGGACGTAGAACAAAAAGGAACAATTGTTCCTATGTTGAGTCAATGATATATTAGTGCTTCTTGTTCACAGCCACAGATATAGTCTCAGCTAAACATCTAGCATATTTAATTATGCAAGAACAAGAACAATTGGCTACGGTGGTACTAAACTTGGATATTTTTTATAGGAATTCCTGAAACATATACCTGCCTATAATTCCTTATTCTACTTTTGTACCTCAGAGTCCAGACGAGCCTAAGTCATATTTGGACAACTTTACATTAGAAGTATAAAACTTAATCCTGCTCTCAAGCAAAGCATTAACTTAGGCTTTTAAAGTTCTCGCTAAATGCGTAATTTTTTTTAGCGATTTTTGAGAGTGTGGTTCGATAGAAAACGAACTTTTAAGACATAATCTGCAATAAAACAGAAATTGCCAAATTTGGACTTAGGCCCGTTTGGCCCTAAGGGCAGAATTATGGGCAAAATTTTATGTCTCAGTATGGGTTTCGGGAACTTAAAAAAAAAGAGAAAATGTAGATGCAATTGGCTTTTTTTTTTCAATTTGAAAATAAATATTGTTGAGCGTGACATAAGAAATGAACGACCATTTTGGACTTCTTAAGTTGCAACAGAACATTCTATTATAATGTAAATGTCCGTTTAATACACTGAAACAAATAATCTATCGATTCGTCCAGTTCCAAACCCTGTACAGAAGTTCCCAGACAGCACAAATTATTCAGTTAAAGAGTCCATTTAAGCCACCATTTTTTGTTCTCTTTCCCAATTGTTCTCTTGACGGCGTTGCCGCCCAGTCATCGTATGTTCTCGTCACGGTCGCAGTCAAACCCCAGTGGGGGGTGGGCGGTCGTTTTTTATTATTTTTTATTCCCGCGATGACCCCGGCAACACGTGACCGGCATGGCAGAAAGGTAGGGCCTCACCTTCATCACTCAGTGTTGAACGTCCGGTTACAGTTAAGTTATACCGATCAACGTCGAACAAAAAAAAATGGTTTGGAGATGAGATCGTCTGCTACCAGAGAGAATAATGGTGGAATAGGGGTCTAGATAGTGAAATTAGACTATATGCTGCTGTTGATTATTTTAAGGCGATTAAGTTATGAATAAATAGTTTAAGAATACTGGTTAGTAAAAGCTTGTGTGGTGTAATTTATAATTTTATTTTTCCAATACTTTGTAAAAAAGTATTTATTTTTAGTACTTTATATATCTCATCTCTCTTTAAGTGATTTATTGCTGTTGTTTGTGAAGAGAAATACTTAATTTTTTTTAAGTTTTGTAATAATCTATGGTCTTTGAGATTTATTGAAAATTAATAAAAAAAGTGTTAAAATAAGTTTGTGTTGAAATTTAATGTACTTTTATCAAATACTAGTTGAAGTGCCCGTCGTTGCCTGGGATTTAGGCAGAGTGTTGCCGATTTTGTCACCGTGTCGCCATCTTGCGATTTTAGTAAGAAGCGATTTCTGCCATTGTTACAATGTTGCATTGTTACAATGTTGCATTGTTACAATGTTGCATTGTTACAATGTTGCATTGTTACAATGTTGCATTGTTACAATGTTGCATTGTTACAATGTTGCATTGTTACAATGTTGCATTGTTACAATGTTGCATTGTTACAATGTTGCATTGTTACAATGTTGCATTGTTACAATGTTGCATTGTTACAATGTTGCATTGTTACAATGTTGCATTGTTACAATGTTGCATTGTTACAATGTTGCATTGTTACAATGTTGCATTGTTACAATGTTGCATTGTTACAATGTTGCATTGTTACAATGTTGCATTGTTACAATGTTGCATTGTTACAATGTTGCATTGTTACAATGTTGCATTGTTACAATGTTGCATTGTTACAATGTTGCATTGTTACAATGTTGCATTGTTACAATGTTGCATTGTTACAATGTTGCATTGTTACAATGTTGCATTGTTAAAGTATTGCCGTTTTCTATGGAATCATACCATCAAAATTCATTCAAAAATTATTTTTAACTTTTAGCTAGATCAATAAAAGAGTCCAATGCTTTGCAATGAGAATGGGATTTAGTTTTTACTTTTCCTGTAAAGTTACCCAAATGTGATTTAGGATCATCTGGCTCTGATATACAGATTTGAGGTGTTCTATTTTGTAAAGTGTCGCTAAAATATTGTTTGCTTATTATTAGCTGAAGAATATTTATCTTTAAGGAAAAAGAAAGGAAAAGCGGCACCGTTCCCTTTGTGACGACTAGTTTCTGTCTTTTTATTATTTATTATTACAATGCTGTAATAACTCGACGAATTTCATCTTGGTAAAGTAATAAAACCACAGCACTTAATTAGCAAAACTCCACTTTCACAAACACGCCACTGCTAATCAACTCTAACGAACCAAGAAATCAGACACTATTCTCGCATCCACATGAACTAATGACAATCAGTCGCATTGTTTGTACACAAGGCAACATCAACAAACTCTTTCCTGAAACAAATCAAGGGTACAAGGGAAAAAAAAAGCTGAATACAGATACAAATAACCGAGAAATCACCCTAAAAAAACCACGAACCATGCAAAACCTTAATCAGACTTTCTGATAGCAGATTCTCGCAGATTGAGGCGGAAAAGCACAGTCTGAATTATTCATCACATTGGCCGAGCCGCGGATAACCAGGAATAATAAAAATGTGAAAGTTTCTTCGCCGTGGGATGGCAACATTGTGAAAAATTACTGTAGCTCTTGGGAGATAGGGGAGCGAAAGCGCAAATTACTTGTCTGGTTAATTAATAGATCTAGGTTGGAAGAAAATCCTTTCTTTTTCGAGGGAAAAAAATGGGATCGTTCTTTGTGAGTTTTATTTAAAAATTTATGATGGGTAGTTGGTGTTTTTGAGAGAGGGTAAATTGCCAGTTTTGGTTGTAAAATGCCGGTTGTGTTTTCTTTATTTAGAGATAGTTTTTGCCTGATGTTTTTGTTCGGTTTTTGTTCAATTTCAAAAATAACGGCAACAAATTATTTAGTCAGCTAAATAATTTGTTGCCGTTATTTTTGAAATTGGTTTGGAGGTTATCCGTAAATTTGATATAAGCGGTTTTTAAAGAGTTTAGGGATGTCTTTTTCAGCAAATGCTTGGTTACTTTTTTTGCATTAATTGATACAGTATTGCTTGAGTTTGGTGTAGGTTATTTTCACCTTCTGAGTGGCTGAGAAAATATTGAAATTTTAAAGTTGTTTTCGTTGCAAGAGATTTTAATGTATATTTACCATAGTAAATAATAAAATTTTAATTATTAATTTAGAAATAGTTTTTATGTTATATGAAATGAATTTAATTGTAAATATCGTCTAACAGAGCATTTTTAAGAAGTAAAAAATTGCTCTTGAAAAATGGCTATCGGAGAATTAAAAAGAAACTGAAAACTTTTGAACAGTTGTTTAAGGAAATTGTTTTTAATGATTTTTCCTTATTGGGTATTGCAGGACGATGAACTTATAAGTAAACAATGACGCACATTTAATGACAAGTATAACTTTCCTGTTGACACATAAAAGTATACCTAACATGCGTAAAAAACACGTATTTAAACCAATCACATTGATCGGTATATTAACTGATTTTGACGATAGAATAATTAAAATTTCGTAGTGTTTGAAACGTTCTGTGCAATGGCTTTGAAGTTTGAAAATGTGTCTTTGAAAATTTGTCTAAAAATAGAAATAACTGTATAAAATTCCACAAAAAAAATATTTCCATATTAATTTCTTGCAAATAAATTCAAACAAAAATGGATTAAAAAAAAATCAAAAAAAATTATTAAAACAATATTTGTAGCCTTTCATCTTGTTAAAATTTCTAATTAACTTGAAAATAAGTTAAGAAATGAATCGACATCTTATTTGCAGTAAAATGAATACTACACCATTTCGGGTATTAATTTTAGGAACTACATATTTTTCTGTTTACGTCAGGCACATCACGTGATCTCTATTCTGCGATCCCATCTCCTCCTCTTTTTTCAAAATGAAATCTTTCAACGTCCAAGTCCCCAAGTCCAAAACATTCTACACTCCCAAAAGCCTCATAATCTCCCATCTTCCTTCTCCCCAAAAGTGCATAACCCCACAGACTCCTTTTTAAATCCAGTTTTTTTTTTACGGGTTCGCTTCCCTTCCCTGACCAGTACAACGTGAAGGGTGCGCAAATTTCACTACCTTCATGAAATATTCAGGAGGGTTCGCAAATTCAATCACGGTCTCCGGATCGTAAGGTGGTATATGAAACGCACTTTCTGCCGGAGAATTTTCATAGATATTTTTAGCGATAGTGCGTAGGTAAAACTTCGATGACTATCAATTTCTGACTACATAAAAATTATAGTCCTGGAGATGTGTTGTTTCGGACTAGTTGGGATTATAGTCAAGACTATTGTTTTGTTATAGTCAAATAGTGATAAGTAAGAATGTTACGATTTGTGTTTTGAAATGTACATATCGAATTGGATATTTTAGTGCTAGGTGTTCTAGTAAGTTTTTATTGCATATTTTGCAATGTTTTCTTATTGTAAAAGTATTTATTTATCTAATGTAAGTAATACAATTTTGTCTGTGTTATTGTAATAAGGTTTGTTTCGTTAAAGCTTAGGATTTTTTAAAAATATATTTTCAAAACAAATAATAATAAAAGGTTAAGTTGTAGGTGCTGTTATGTTTTGAAGTTATTGTGTACTTTAAGTGGTCGTTGAACGTACAATCAATCAAGCAGAAAATAGAATGCTTTACAATCGGGCATCGTATTCCAAGTTCAATCAAGAAACAAGAAATTGTTTCTGAAAAAATTTCAAAATATTTTTTTATATTTAAATAACTTGAGTTTTTTTTCATTATATGAAATATTTCATTTTATATTAAAAAAGCATTGGAAAACATAATTCAAAAAGATTCATATATAAATTAGGATTTTTTAAATAAATGTGTTGTAATTGCACATAAATATGATTTTAATATCGCCAATTAATCTAGAAAATAGTAGCGTGCTTGGAAAGTGCTAGACCAGTTCCAAAATATCTTTTTGTTAATAAAAGTTTTCTTCTCTTACCCTTTAACAATTAGAGTTACACCAAAAAATGGATCAACGTTTTAATTAAAACCAACCCATATTCATCAGGTAAATACTTCTCTTTTTTTGTTACTTAATTTGATACCGAACTCTTAATGAATGAATTTTTTTAATTAAAAATTTTAAAGACTTTTAAAGGTGTGATTTTATTACCTTTTTTCAATTGTCTAGTGTTTTGGAACTTTCCTCGTTTTTAATTTTTTTATATTTAATATTATATGTCAGTTCGTACTTTGGAGAATTTGTCAATAGAAATGACATTTATCTTAAAACTTTACCACATTATCGAAAATAAGCAACTGCATTTTCCACACGCGTTGTTGGGGTAAAACGACATACCGAAACATTTGTTATCTTTCTGAACTTAAGAAGATTAAAAAAAAAAAAGTTTTCAACGCATCTTCAAAAACCTTTCAATTCTTTTAAGAATAAGAAATTCTCTCACGGTTTTTTTTTTATCATTGTCTTTTGTTAAAAAATGAAGTAGGGTGGAATAAAAAGAAATCGCCCAGTGTGCAAAAATTTTTCGAAATCACCAGCTGTAAACACAGTCCCCCCCTTGTGAGAGGTCCTATGCAGATGAAGTGTGAGGGCCTGGAGGTATGAAAAACTGCTGATTCGGTAAAGGCTATGGAAGTAAAAAAAAAATCAATCTTGAGAGTTAGAACAAGGAGAAAAAAAATAAAAAGCCGGGGTTGCGGTCCATTTTTTTCCCCCTCTAGAAAAGGTTTTGTTTTTTAATATCGCTTAGGGTTACCGGATAAAAAATGTCGCCAAAAGTGGGATTTCTTGTAGCCAGGCGGATTTTTTTTTATAAGATATGTAATGTATACAGTGGACACGTGCTTGATTCCTTTATACGAGATGTTCGTTGCGGAAAGTTCCCCATGGCAACCTTTTGTCTGGGCGATAAACGATTGTTTTCTTCTTTGAGAATATGGTAAACCTGGCTCCCTTCGGCCGCAATTGGGCTATTGCAGTTCGTTGTAGCGAAAGGAGTTGAAAAAATGATACATGCAAATTAATTAAACAATTGGGACTTTCAGGGATGGTCGTTAGAAGGGAGGGGTCACTATAACTGGGGATCATTGTAAGGAGAGTCTATTTTTTTAACTGCATTAGATTCGTTAATTTCTATCGATTTTTTTATTTAAAATTTCGAAAATTGTTTTAGTATTTTTCTACCAAAGAATTAACTTTTTTATTGTTTAAATATTGATATACATATATTAACTGAATGTCGATCTTTTTGTGCGTACGATCACATTGAGCTTTTTATTGACATAATTGTATAAAATGTTTCCTTACTGTTATTGTAAAGTAGCACATAATATCTACCAAATAGTTAAATGCAATTTTTGAGTCCGACTCGTGTCAACAAATAGAAGTGCTCACCTAAAAATATGAAATATAATTGGAATTTAATATTTTTTGATTGAAAAAATCACTAAACTTTAAAATAGAGGAAACTGATTGTTTTTGTCACATAAATTAATCCCTAAAAAGATTTACCAACAAAATATTTCTAAATATTCTAATTTTTAGACGATTTTTTGGATATTTGTTTTTTGACATTTAAATTACTCTTTGGTATGTGCGTACTGATTCACTAATTCTGTTTATTGTTCAATGGCTTTATGTTTAGATGGTTGATCTCGTGGTTTTCTATGAAGTTAATTCACTTAGATTATTCAGTTTTGATAGTGGAAATCAAATTATTTTAGAGTTCTTTTAACAAAGTTATCTCGTGAAATGGCGCCAAAGTCGGCACTCAAGTCAAACCGGGAATTCTGAGATTTCTTTCAGTTTTCTTATTTACGACTGGTATATTTACTGCAATCGATCAAAGCGAAAGATGGGAAAATAGAAAGCCCCTAGAAAATTGAAACGTGTGACATTTTTTGACAGGCTTTTTATTCCCACTAGCGCAAAAACAACGACCAGTCCACAAGAAAGGAAGAACGAATAAAATTCTATTTCTTTACTTTTTTCGCGCCTTTTCCCTTTACGGCTTCCATTCTTCTGAGGGGAAACTTCAAAATATATACCGCCTTGTTTCCAATGTTCTGAAACATAACTGGAATAAAAGAAAAAGAATGGTTCCTTCTTATGGAAGTGTCAAAAATCAAACGGAACTACCGTCGTTACCTTCCATCTTTCCGAGCTTAACTTTTTTTTGTTGTTGTTGTTTTGGGTTTCTTTTTTGTTTTCGATTTTACCCTCTTCTAGATTTAAAAGTTTACGTCACGGTAGGAAATTCGGTTGTCTCGAAATTCGCAATTTTTTTTTTTCATATGCAAGAATCGAAATGCTTCAATTCTTCGCAGTCGAAAGTTTTATGTCGTTGTCTTTTGAGCAATGGGGGGCGGGAAAACAATAGTTGACCTGAGGGGCTTAAAAGATTCGAAAAAGTGTTGCAAAGAGACCAATTGGGACAAAGGACAAAAGTGAAACGAGATAAAATGGTTATAGACTGCGCGAGTCTAAAGGTCTCGGGACAAATCAAACTTTTCTGATTTGAATATTCGTTCAGAATTTGAAAGAATTCAAGCTC
Source organism: Troglohyphantes excavatus (assembly GCA_963932185.1). Lineage (NCBI taxonomy): Eukaryota > Metazoa > Arthropoda > Arachnida > Araneae > Linyphiidae > Troglohyphantes > Troglohyphantes excavatus. Next base: position 62,667,261 of record OZ010666.1, on the reverse strand, counting down.
TACGTTTTCTTTTCTTCTGTGTGCATATTCTGCCGACGCCATTTTGAACAATTGTCCATTTTGAAAATATAGAATAGACAACTCACTAACTTCATATTTGTAATTGCAATTTTGTAAATAATAGCAATTACAAATAGAACAAATATTTTCTTATAATTCAGGATATTAATCGAAATATGCATTTGAAGTAGGAATTTTGTTTCTTCTAGATTTACGATTACAAGTTTCCCCGTTTGTACTTTAGTTTACAAAATTACAAAAAGGTAAAGCATCAAATTCGTTAAAAAATGTATGTAGAAAAGTGGTGCCTTACATTCTGTTGTTTACGACATTTTCGGCCTATTTTTATACTTAAGCTCATTTTTTCGATAGTGTTAAAATGTTCATTAGATATTTCTCCTGTTAAGTGTCAAGTCATATTTGGTTGACAATACAGTTTTTACTTCTTATTTATAGGACACCTTCTACTTTGTAGATTATATTTTCTTCTATAAGTAAATACGAAATTGTTTATTACATATGGCTTGGTGGAAAGATTCACTAATTCAGCTTTTTTAAATTTTTTATCAGGTCCTGATTTTTGATTTTAATGTAATCTGTAAGAAGGCCAAAGTAAGCGCTAAAGTAATCTGTTGCGAAGAAAAAGTCATCAAGTCAGTAGCAAGTGTGGTAAAAAAAATTAAACACCGTTAAATAACAGTCTTAAGAACAAAAAAAATCTATATCCCAAGACGAATAACTGAGTGAGTCCCAGCAAACATAGCAAGCATAAAACTTTAATCAAAATTGTGACATTGAAATTCTTTTTTGCATGTTTTTTTAATGGATTTTTTACAGGTTTTGTGAAGGATATTGAAACAAAAACATTTAATTTAAAACATCTGATAAAAAAAATACACGTATTTTTCTTGATTAAATCTTTAATTTCACAACTATGATGAATGTTTTATGCTAATTTTTTTTTGCTGAGTTTTGCCACCCACACGACATAATACCTTTTAGAAACGTTTAAGGGTTTTATTATAAAGAAAATAACGATTTATCAACTTTTCCGTATTTTCTACATAAAGTTCATCCCCAATCGACATTAAATATCCAATGTAATATAAACTACCTTTAACTAATATTTTAAATTAACTAAGCACTTTCCTTCTAATTGAAATCTCATTAACAAACCCATTCTTCACCGATAACAACCCCCCGCCGATTCATCCCAGTTCGCTCCTCACTCTCTCCTTAATGACTCCCAAAGAAAAACAAATCACCCCGCACTCAATCAAAGAGATAGGACCACGGTGGTCCGCGGACCTGATGATTGAAATGGACCTCGGGGACCGAGTCCTCAATCCCACCATTTGAGTGATGTGAAAAGCGATCCGTCCAAATGTCCTCCCCGTTGCACGTGTTTAGGAAAAGCCCTCCAGGGATGCCCAGTGTTGTGCTTCGAAAAAACAGGAAAACTTTCGCCCTGGGCCTGTGATTAATTACAGATCTTGGCATTGGGAATCGGGACCGGGTTGCCGATTTTGGTGCGGTATCGCCGCGGTTTTGGCGATTGTAGTTACTGCCGGGAAATATGTTGCTAAAGTTAGGGAGCGTTCTTTTATTACGTCGCGCTATTTTTAATCACTTTGTCCACCCCTTTTCTCTTAACCCCCATGCCATGTCACGATTAATTTTGCAGTTCAGATACGGCCATTAAAACTTCCATTCTGGGTATTTTACCAAACATCCCATTAGGAAGATTGTGACTATTTATATCAAAGCCAAATTTCTATACCAAATTTCAGCAACTTTTTCTTCAAAGTTTTGCTAAGCCACGCAACCACAGAGATCCTATTTGGCGTCACAGTCATAGATGATAGACTCCTGCCCTCCCTAAAACGGTGATTGACTTAATAATTGAACTGCCTTTAAACAACTATAAAATCATTAATCATTCAGTGAACCATTCTTTTATATTGACTAGTTTAAACGTAAAACAAATCATATAAAAAAAAAAACTCGTCCATAGTGTAACTAGTATTGCTCTCCATGGGATTTTTAGAATTACATCAAACATTCCGCTAAAGTGATTGCACATTGTATCAATACCTAGCTAGGTTACCAAACACAATGCCGGATTTTAGCAGTGGAATTTCGAAGTTTACCAAACCAAAGCCACGAAAACAACTGACAACAAGAAATCACTGCATAGTTGTACTTAAAAAAATTCACTGCATAGTAATTGGCTGGCTTCATAGAGTATGAATCACCTTGAAAGCTCACTGAAGACGAAATAATTTTTTTTTTAATCGTTGTAGGTTTTATTGTCGATTATTCACGAATTTTTTTCAAATGTACTGGATTGGCTCAATTGGTGGGCCATGCCACTCCAAAATAACATCGTCGCCTGGGTGTCCTTTGCCGTCGAAAAGAACCACATTAACACGCTTTGTGCTTCGGACAAACACATCAATTCGAATCGAACTCTCGTGTTTATTGTTGGCATGTTTCCGGAAAGGCAGAAGTCATTATCCCTCCCCCACACAACATTCCATTAACGAAATCAAACCAATTTGCCATTCTCAAAACTTCCAATTCCAAATAGGAGACTGCAAAAGATAACATTGCGCAGCAGGTAGGTACACGCGATTTCGATTTGAAAACCGAGGGGAAAAAAAATTAATCTAAGGGCGACTTCGACAATAACTTAATTCCTTTAAGCAGCAGCATTCAATTTATGCGCTGCTGCTTATGAATGTAATTATCAGTAACAATGGAAATATTATCATGACATTTTTTTTTTAATATTTGGATGGCGTCTAATCATCTTTTGGCGTTATGAGTATAGTCAGCGTCGCATGTACGGGAAGATAGTTAATAAGGCAATGAAATAAATTAGGGGATTAGATTTCACGACATACTTTCAACATCCAGTGTTATCCATTTCGTTTGCTAAGTGGATTTGTTAATTATTTTCTCTCAAAAACCGCATTACACAGAGAATTTTATCCCCGTAAGGGTCTGTTATTTTCCGATTGGTGTGGCGAATACAAATGAAGGAACCTTATAATTGTTTATTTGTACTTGAATTCGTAATTATCTTTTTTGGGGTGGGGAGGGGTTGATGTATTATCGAAGCTTAATTACAAATAATTAACTTTGTTCATTAAGAATAAGCATAGTTTATTAAAAAATAACATTCACTGATGATAAGTATATTGTTATTTGCGTTATTTTAATTAGTATTATTAAAGCATGTTTTAATTAGTAAATATTTAACCCATTTTCCCAGTAATAAGGCTATGTTTTATTTATATAGTGTGGAATAATTTTTTAATTAAATTTGAAGATTCCTATTGGGGAGCAATGTGAATAATTCAAACAAATTATAAAAGAGAAGGATTAGAATAAATATGTTTGGTGTTAGTTTTAGTGAAGAAACTTACAATTAAAACAATCGTATATTAATAAATTAGAGTTTTGCTATTATTTGTTATTTACTTCAAAATATTATAATTGAAAAAAAATACCGCTGTTTGAACTCCTATTTAAAAGGGCATTGATCTGTTTTCAACTATATCCCACATTATTTTGAAACAACTGGCGGATATAATCTAGAAATTTTTATTTTATTTTCACAGTGGCCTTTCAACTACTTTCGTACAATTTTTTTATTCCTCGTGTTCTATTTTTCACCCTCACAACACATTAAGAAAACCAACAACATCTCCGGCACAATAATTTATTTGAACACAAAGTTAGAAATCGACTATAAATCAATAAATATTGACAGATCGGCTCCACAATTTACAGTGTTTTTATTTCCCGAAGCATTCCGTTTCCTCATGATGCGCACAGATGACCAAAATGGCCGCCAGCGAAAATGTTCTATTTTTTTTACCGGTTTTCATCTTCCACTTCCGTCTTCCTTCGTGTAACAAAATCGTTCCACCATTGTTATTTTCCCATCGAATAAATTAAGCTGAATGATGATCTATGCGTGTAAGATACATTTTTTGTTATATATCTAGAGTCCACTTAGAAAAATAACGTGATAGTGATAAATTGGAACGTGGTTTCAGTGATAGATTGTTTCGGTGGGCAGAAATTCCCGCATGGTTCTTCTTAGTTGTTTTCCAGCAATTTTGGTTCGAATTACGAATTCGTTCCAGCTTTTTGTTCCGAATTGTTTTCGAATTTAAAAGAGGAGTGCTAATTTTGTGGGAATTAGGGTGACTGCGAACTGTACAAGGTGCGATGATTGGCTACGATGCGAATTGCAAACCGGAGCGTTTTGTCGAGCTTGAAATCAAATTATTTTTGCTTATAGTATAGGCTTCGAATGAGGAATAGTTTCATTGAGCTCGTAATTATGTGTTAGAGTAGCAAGCAATTTGACCGGTTCTAATGTTTTTTTTAGTTAGAAAATAAATTAATCAATTGAATGCCATATTAGTCCATGCAAAAACAAAAAAAAAATGTAAATTTCCCTTGATAGTAAAATAAAACACAAGATTTTTTTTTTTAAATCAACAATCTTGCATCAAATATAACAAAATTTAAAACTATTTAATATATTTTTTTTCCATTGCTTTCATCGCGGCAGAAATTCAGCCATGTTCCAATTCTAGTGCAAGCTCGTTTTCAACCAATCAATTGTGTATATGAGTCTGTTTGCCACACTGACCTAAAATAAACACTAAAATGATGACTGTCCCATTGGGTGAAAATGTACTTTACCGTGGCGCTCGTATAAATATTGTTAAGAAGACATTCAGGTTAATAAAACATTCTATCTTGTCTTTTGCATTGTTAGTCGTGTTACGTCGGTCCCGAGCATTTGATTAATTAATATTTCTTCTTATTTTTTTGTGTAAGTAAAAAAGCAAGTATGACAAAAAATTAAATGTGTAACATATAATGTATTTTTGAAAGCCAGCCATTTAATGCGGCTTTAAAACTAGGATATCTTGCACTTCATCTTTTCCCAAACACCAAGCGACAGAATTATATTTTTCTACTATGGCTCAAAAGGGTGCAAAGCGGACGCATCCACTTAATCATCCTTCCAGTGATTATTTTAGCTCAGTGGAGTGGAGCAGTTTAGCTCAGTTTATCTGGACCACTGAGCTAAAATAAGAACAGGAGAGAAGACTACACCCTTTTGAGCCAAGGTAGAAAAATATTGTCGCAAGGTGTTTGGCATGGGATGCAAGATATCCTAGTTTTAAAACCACATTTCTGGCATTCATGTTATGCCCGTATTTGCTTTCTTACAAGAAGAAGAAAATAATTATGAAATATTCAAGACCGACGCAACACGACAACGGTGCAAAGCCATGATGGTACTTTTGTATTATTTTGTTTTCCGAACATTATTCATCCGCCACATTGTTGTACAGTATATTTTCTTCATTGGCTGTCCTCACTCCAGTTCTTATTTGAGCTCATTGGCCTGGACAAACATGTCTCTTTGGTGGATTGCTATTTGGTAAACGTTTCCAGTAGAGATAAATTCGATGGTAGACTGATTAATAAAGAAATGTCTTTCAGAGATTGTATGCCTGTGACCAGTAACGAATTTTGATTTATACTCAATAGGTAGTAAAGAATAATTAGTAAAGGAATGTGTTTTGAGATAAAGCTGGTTAGAAATGAGTAGCCCAGACGCAGAAGAAGTTATATCCAAAATTTCGAATAATAAATTCCGTCAATTTTTAGAATGAAGGAAGAAAACCCAGTTATTTACTTATAGAAACTTCGATAAAACTCCCACAGCATCGAAACCAGTTATATCTTCTGACGGTTTGGATGTTTAGCATCTTGGCCACTCAAATATTGTTGATAAAATATTTAATTTTGTGCGTTCCAGTTATTTATTTATCAACCTTATAAATATTTAATTTCTAACAAATGCTATCAATAAAAATAATGCGAAATTTACTTATCTAACACTTTTTTTTAAATTTTTAGTTATGTTTTATTTTATTCACCTGCCGGTTTATAACGCATGTTTTTTTATTGTTATTTCCAATGCACTTGAAATACATAACAATGGAGTCTCGTTTTAACTTATTGCACGCTAAACTACAAAAGTGCTTATGTAAATATATTGAGTGTAAAAAAAGCTATCTTTCACCAACTTTCAAGGTCAATTCGATTTATTGACTTTGAATATTGACCAGCATGTTTGGAAACTTTTATTAAACATAAGCAGACAAAATAACATATCGCCTTAAGAACAGACTAAGGTTGTTGATTTTGCATAGATGGAACCCAAACTATTGAATTCTCCAGTCCGCTGCGAAATAAGCGTGAAGCATTATTGTCAACATCAGTGATATTGTTTCTCTAAAATGTGTTGATATTTTCGAACAAATTTGCGATGCGCCATTTACAAAACCATCCTATTATTTGTGGTTATTTCAACTGAATTCCCCCTATTGTTTACAGCATCCAGCGATTCAATGTTGATTTATGTATTTCCCAAAGTGAAAGAAGTGAAGTTCTCGTATATAAAGACAATCGATTATTCCATTGCTAAAAACTAAACTAACAGATTTCTTCAACTTCTCGGAAAAAGAACTGCTACTCTTTCATTTTCTGCTCCATCGATTTTCTAGTTAAATATGCGGGGAAAGTTAAACCACCCTTGAAATTGAAACGATTTGTTATTATTATTGCCACTACTTTGTTATGAACACCCCCCATCTGCTTTTGGGGCGTATATTTTCTGTACCCAAATTGGAAGAAACGCCAACACAACAAACAGCAATTTTGTTCGAACATCGAAAGCCTAAAATCGTTTGTTGGTGTTGATTCGAGCAATTTCTGGAATTTTCCACACAACATCAGCCAATGGGAAACAGCGATAATTCTACATTAACCAAAACACGATGAGTAATATGTGCTGTCTTATTCCGAGGCGGGAAAATTTCCACCCAACTGCAAACCACATGGCTTTTTGGAACAGAACAAAAAAGCAACCTCCACCATTAGCATCTATTTGAAATTGTTCTTCGTATGTGAAGATCTGGTTTATTTATTATTTTGATTACCTGTTTCTTTTATGCTCCCCCCCCTCCTTTTTCCTTCTTAATATTTATTTGTTCCCCATTTTCCTTTTGCAGATTCACGGTGAAAGGCGCAAGAATCCAGCAGCCGGAGAATGCTTTTTGTGATATTATTAGCGCTGCTGTCTGTCGCGTTGGCGAAAAGCAATGGAGGTAAGTGAATGATGCATGAATTGTGAAATATGCTGTGTTATTTTTCTGTTCTGTTGTGTAAAAATGAAAAAAATAATAAGAGTATTGGATATGAATCGTGTTCGAGAGAAATCTCACGATTTGCCTTCGTGCGAGGAAAATACATGAACCTTGATGTAAACAGATTTTAAAAAGTGTTTCCTAAAGACACGGAATGAGGGAAATACATTTTTTATGATCAAATTAGTTTTTTGTTGTTGTTGATTTTGAATTTTGCTGCATTAAATATTTCGAAAGCACTTCAGACATATTTTCTATAAACTTTTATGTATTGTATTCGACTGCACACTTATGTTTCATTTTATTTATATTTCAACTTTTTATTATATTAATTCGCAGATCTTTATCGCTTTTTTTTACTAAATGTTCTATAAATTTCTCTGAAATTAAAACTTTGAAAATTGATGTTTAATTTTTAATGCCAGTAACATATACGTTTGAGGTTCGTGGTTTTTTCTTTTGAAAAGCCATTCTAAAATTGCTTTTACAGTAATAAAATATCTTAAAATAGAAATATTTTGATGTATTTTTCACATATATCTAAAAACTATTTTTATCATTAAACTCTTTTCATTGGCTGCATTTTTATAAATTGCCATTCAATTCTTTCTACAAAAGTTTGTAAAAAAAAAGACATTTGCTTTAGCGTAATCAATTATGAATCAGTTAATCAATCATTTCTTAGAGCTAAAAACTTTCTTTTTCTCTTGTAGAAATTCTTTTGAATTGAAAGTTTTTTTCTTAAAAAATGTCATTTATGGTATTTGCCGGATGACGTAGATTTTTTTTACATCACCTGTTTAGTAGTCATTTTGACGCAGGTTCGAGTTAAAGCAAATTTTAGTGTTAAATATTGGTAAAAAGCTTGCAATATTTTTTGAGATACATGTATTTTATGTACCTTTGTAATATTAATCTAAATGCATTCGATATATTTATTTCGTGACTTTGCTAGGGTACATTAAATTTTTGACCCGTTCTAAAAAAAAAAATTGATTGTAAGTTTTTTTTTTAAATATTTAACCCTTTGCTCTCCAAAAACATCTCTGACATTTGTGTTCTTTCTACAGAACAGTTATTTCTCTTTTTTTTATTCCAGTATTTTTTATGCACATAGAGGGAGAACAATATCATAATCTTTGGATCTGCAAGAGAACAAGTTTTTAAAAAAATATCGACATATTTTAAGCACAAGATCATGCTGTTCTCGTTCATTTTAAAGAACAGGGGACCAAAAAAAACGGGTCGTTATTTTCCCTTCTGAGAGGAGACAATGGAGTGCAAAGGGTTGGTAAAAGAAACAATAATATTCTTAAACACTTGTAAATAATAATGGAGTAGAAGATAAAAGCTGGGTTGAAATGAAGTTGTCTGGTAGTATGAATCCATTTCCATACTAAATCCCTCGCTTAATTTACAATGATCCGTGATAGCAACCCTTTCTGTGGGCTTTCTTGGGATGGTCGCATAGTACCCCTATCCCCGCCACCGGTTAAAAAAATCCACATACACTAAAAATAGTTAAACTTGTGGGTTAAATATTCCAATCAAAGGTTAAATACGTAGAATTTGAATTCCACTCAGTGGAGTTGAGTAGTTTATATCCTTACTATCTCTCCCCCTAAATAGTTTGGCAATTCCCGACAGTTTCCAGAGGGAGATGGTCCGAAATTTAACCCGACTCGACACTCTATTCGGTCGAATGGGCGTCTTGCGATTGCTAATCTGTCTGTGCCATCAATTCCCATAATGGAGTGGATTAGGCGGAGGTCCGGCCAGGGGAGGGGATTGGCCAACGCAGGAGACGACACCTGTCCACTTCACTTCGCATCTCTGGGGTCACCCGATCGTCTGATTTCTCAGTCCCATCACATCTACTCGCACCCCCCTAATCACCCCTGGTATTCAATTACTGAGGGGGTTGCCAATTAAAATGAATTCAAAAATTGCCGTGATAAAGAAAAAGTCGCCAAATTTTGTTCTATAGATGTTGCGTGTTATTCTTTTCTTGGTAAATTCTACGTTTAATTTGGGGGAAAGAAATGAAATAAGGTTATATTCTCAGGAATGTCTTTGTTATTCTTGTAAAATTCGAAAAACACCATCTTTCTGTTTTAGTCTTTAAAAAATTATGTTTTAATGGGCTATCAATTGTTTTTTAATTTCTCATTTTCTTTTATCGGATTATTTTTTATTTAAGACAAATCGGCAAAAGCATTAAAATGGTTAAAAATAATAATAAAAAATAACTATTTTATTTAATGTTGCTTTATACTTTGATTTGTTTTTCACTAAGAAAATTCAAAATTTACTATATTATGTTTTTGTAAAAAAATTCTTAGAAATATCAAAATTTGACTTTAAATTTTTACCTTAGAGGTAAGAAGATAGCTCCATTTTTGTCAATTTTTGAGTGACGATTGAAATATGTGTTTTTCAAACACTTTACATATGTATACAACATTATATCCTTTCCTTCAATGAAGATATTGTTTTAAACTATGTCTGTAAAATATAATAATTTAATCAGCTATCATGTCATATAGAAAAGAACGGAGACCGTGTCCTTTACATTTAGAGTACAGAAATTAATATGAAACATTTTAATTAAAACTTTAATAAAACTTAAATAAATAAAAATATTTCCTAAAAAGATTATATTAGTACATCTACATACTTAAGTAAAGGTGATTAAAGTATACAAGGAATAGTTTGGCGATTTGTTGCCAACCCTGGAAGCCACTGTCACCAACCAACCTGCCTATAAATAAAACCGGAAAACGAGCCCCCCAAAAATGCACAAAAAAGTCCACAGAAAATGGCCGCCTCGAAATCACGGCCAATTACCGTTTATTACGCGTCGCCCTTTAAAAACCGAATTCTAGGCCTAACTTTCGATCAAATTACGAGGGAGCCATAGGGTAGTTAGGCGGCCTACGTGCCCGGCCTGTCGTAATGTCGGGTTGTAAAAAAGGCCGAAAGGGACCGGTCGTTTGGGAGAGGAGGAATCGTTGGCCTGGGACCTACCTTTCTCGAATTTTTACTGCCGGAGTGTTCGATTTGATGTTTTTCGTTTGGTCGGGGACAGTGATTAGGTTCTTTTTTATTGTGTGCTCGATACTTCTGTATTTAGCTTTTCGCTGATGACTTGAAAGGCGTGGTAATGAATTATTTGATTGGTAGAAATAGGGCTTTTTCTTTTATAGTTTTAGTCCTGTTTCGGGCTACCGTGGGTTTCTGTAGCGAGAGTTGTCGAAGTTAAAAACGTGGAACAATACGGAATAGCGGAATTTCCTAAAATCAATTTAAACTATTAACAAAATAAAATATTAGTGGTTTAACCGTTTAACTAACTAACCCGGGATAACTCGCGTTGATGACAAATACATGTCATCCCAAGTTAATTGTTAAGGGAAGCGGTTAATTTGCTGTTGCATAGGCAAATTTCCCGTGCTCATGTGTCCGTGAAGTATTGAAATTAATTATATTATTTAAAAATATATTACTTTTCCCATATATTCGTCATGCTTACTAGAGACTCGATTTATGTTCATTATTTAACAATTTTATGGCTTTAAAATGTTATCAAGGTGTCTTTTTAAAATAGATTAAATCTTGTTTGATTTAAGCCAAAAATGATTCGATTTTCATAAGTATTGCGTCATAATTTCAACTTTCTATTTTAGATTAATATAGGCATGAGGCATACCTAGCTTTTTTTTATACTTACAGTTTGAAGGTTAAGGTACCATCCAGTATCTAAAAAAAAAATACAAATTATAGATTTTTACTTCTCAAAGATATGAACTGATTAAGTTATCATTATTCCTATCCATTTTCAGTTGATTCTATGGCACGGATAGCTGAAAATGTTTAAACATACTCGATGATGATATGCATGTAAAGTTACGCATGTTTTTTAGCATATTATTTATTTGAAGAACGCAAGTGAGTTTAAATTAAATAAGTACCTTTTATTTTCCTAAAACAGTACAGGAATCATTTCAAAACCTTTGACATAAAAAAAAACTCTAAAAAAAAGATCAAATTGTGTTGAAAACTTTAGTACTACCTGAAAAAACTTGTTTTGTTTAAGGTTGTCTGAAGTCAATGTGCATAGAATTGCATTCTTGTTTCAACTCGAGTCGACCTAAAAAAAAATTATATACGGTTAATTGTAAACTATCCCATTTTTCAATGAACAACATTCCAATAGTTTTTTTTATTTTAAGTCTTGCAGGGATTTTACGGATGTACACCGACATTGGATTTCTTATTTATATAAACTTTTTCAAGACAGCTAATGGTGTTTGGTCTTCAGTGTGAAGACCCCCATCTAACTGTTACGGCGACTTGAACTTGAAAATAAATAAATAATCCACAATAATGTTTGTTGAATTATAACCCGTCTTTAGTCATCCATGAAATGAATAATATTATTTACAACATTTCTTCGCCCTCTTTTGGGGGCGTAACCCCCTTTTCCACCAGGTAAACAATCCAGTTGGGAATAATTCCAACCCCTCTTCTTCTCCCAGCTTCGAATAAAAAAAAAGTCGGATTTGTTGGAAAAGTGGAAGAAACACGAGTTCTTTTGTCTCGGCGGCTAAATACCAGTTTGCTGTTGAGGGGGAGGGTTCTGGAAGCTTCTAAACAGCATTAGTCATCTCATAGCGGTTTCGTTCTTTTTTGGAACTATCATTAAAAAAAAATATGATTTTCGGTTGGGGAAAAGGTAACTATACCTTTGCAGGGTAAAAGTAATGACTGGCTTTGCGTATTTTGGCTTTTGAACTTAAAACACATGCCGCCTCCATGCTAGAAATTTTTGAGAGACAAAAAAAATATTAATTACATGGTTGGATGCGATGGTAGTTGGTAAACATCTACTGTGGAACATCTATTGATGGATGATTTTAGTTTGTTTTGAGTGTTTAAAATGAGTTTATGTATTTTTGAAAAAATACAATTTGGGATCCAGAACTGTTTTTCTTGAAATAGTTCTTGAGGGGAGATATTTCAGAAATAGTTCTTGAGATGGAGATATTTCAAATAGGTGTACCAGTTTTTTATACCTATAAGTCAGTTAATTCTTAAATTTTAAAATACATTTATTTGTTCCTATTTGTTTAATATCCTTCCAAAAGTCTCCTGTTTCAGGATTATAGTTCTTCAATAGACATTTAAAAGAAAATGTATTTGGGTTTGTAGAAAATGTATTAAATTAATAACTTCAATTTTATTTATACTTACTCTATTACTGACTTGTTCTATCAATCCTCATCTTCAAGAAAATGCGATCTCCTGGATAATGTTTTCATATTCCTTAGATCTATGTATTTCAATGCGTATCCAGCAATATTAGTTTAGTATTTATTAATAGCTTCTTAAGCCTTTAATCTGACTTTCAATTTATTAAATTCACAAAACCAGTTCATTTTCCGGATGCTTCAAGGTACAATTCATTGCTCCTCAGACATTTTTATGCATAAAAAATATGGATTTTTTAGAATACATTGTACATGTCCATTTGTGAATTGTAAATAACCGCTTGCATAATCCTCATCCTTACAGTTGAGCAATTGAAACAAAACCAACTCGCCCATTGCACGCTATCATGGAATATGCTAATCTCCATTTCCAACTTGTTGCCAACACGCATTTCGAAATTCCACTTCCTCTGCTGAAATGCTTCTATTCTTAATAATAATAAAAAATATATATTCGACGTTGCCCCAACTTCTCAAATTAGACGACTGAATATCATTTGATCCTCGATTCAGCCTGTAGAAATATATATTTTCCCCACAATTACAGTAGCGCTCTGAGCTAAAAGGGAAAACTGTTCTTTTATTACGTTTTCTGTTTTTACCCGCCATGATTGTTTTTTATTCTCCTATAGTTGATCTTTGTTTGTTCTATCGAAAGAACTATAAAACATGAAAACATTCAATTTATGCGACTGTCTTGCAACACCTGAGGCAAATGGGGGGACATAAAAAAAAAAGCTCGAATTTTTGTTCTTTTCTAGTTTTACTCTTTTAGTTTTTAGGTATATTGTCGTTCTGCAGAATTCGAACGACACTGTTTAGCGTCATTTGTATGATAAAGCGGGCCGTAGAAATGCCCCGTTGATGTAATTGCGGACCATAAATAAAGGATCCGCTACCGGTTTTTTGTTGTTTTTGCGCAATTTGGGGTTGCTGTATTTTTATACACCTATAAATTGTTCGAAAAGGTGGGATATTTCGCCAAATTTGATCTCTTAAGCTAAAAGCGGTTTTGTATGAATTTTTTACACCCAAAACTAATGATAACCCATTGTTTCTTTTTCATAAAATTTTATCTACCATTACCAGTGATATAAACACTCTATGTTCTACTAATATTATAATATGGGCGAGTTGTCTGCTAAGTGGTAATATCAAAAATTCCGAAAATGGACGAACATCGTTTTCCATTACTAGGCAAAAGTTAAATATTTCAGATTGTAGAACCATTTTTGAAAAAAACTTAAAAACATCGTTTATTGGTCCTGTAAAAAAAAAATTCCTGGAAAAATTCAAATTGTGAGATAGTTTAATAATATTAACTGTTGTGTTTCGACAAAATCGAAGAACAATGGCCCACGTTTCTATTTTTCACAGTTTGGTCGCAAAATAATTTGTTATAAATTTTTATTTAACTTTTTTATAAAAGATTAATTCACTGGCAATATTGAATCGTTTATGAATGTTTAAAATATTTGTTTGGGCATATTAGAAATGTACATTTTAATTCGAATACACAAGAATTAATTGTGATGATGAATTGATAATGATGAATCGATGTTGATGTTTGATCGATGTTCGAATTGATATCGAGATGTGCGAAAAATACTTATCCTGATCTGATGCAAAAGTTATTGAGTTCTTGGCTGACAAGTCCCCATCCTTTTATATACATATTTTATTTCCTGGCCAAACTCGGGCACATCGCCAGAATGGCCAACCCTGCTTCCAAACACCACTTCAATAAATTTGCAACCATTTATTAATTTCTCTCGTTTGTCCAGCAGAGATTCAAACTCATTGCATTTGCGTGCGCAAATCGTTTTATACATAAATGCGCCCCCCCCCGCCCCCCCTCATATCTTTCCTCTATGTGGTATCAGGATAATAATAAATAATACTTTTTATATATTTACATCGTTCAAAAGGAGAAAAAAAGGGCATTTTATCCGCTACACGATTATTGGGCAATAAATCGCATGGCAAAAAGTCAAAAAAAGGGTCTTCTGTAATTGGCGTGCAATTATTGGCGAGCACCTGGCGTTGAACTCAGAAAGAGACCACGTTTTATGACAGAGAGGCATTGTGTAAACGGCGCGTGTGACTTGCGATATTTGGCGCTACTTTGTGCGTTTAATGATATAGGTTTTTGGAACTCTGGACACGTCGAATCGTAGCATGAGGTTTTTTTGCACTTTGCTAGTTGGATTAGGGGTTATGTATGTTGTAATTGATTTTATGGTGGGGGCCCTCTCTCATAGATAGTAAAAATTAAGGCCGCTTTTTCTATGGTACCCTTCAAAATTCTTTTGAGATCCGATTTTTGTCTTTAGTTTCTTCGGCAACTAGATTATTAAGATTAATCTCAAAATGTACTAACAGCATAGTGTATTTCGCTTTTTTTAATAATTTCTATAAAGGTTTTTAAATGTGTTTTTAAGAACCGAAAAGTTGTTTTGAGATACCACAAATATATTAAAAATTAATATTACTATTCTAAAATTGGTCCTGTTTTGATGTACAACTTAATTTTTCTGACAGAAATTGCCCAAAACTAATATTTTTTTCTTCTCATTTCTATATATCTGATGCCATAGTAACTAAGATGTGTCAAGTGCAATTTTCGTGAAGTTGTGGTTAAATGCTTATCTGAATCCTGAAATTGTAATCTGTATAGTACTTTATTGGTGATTGCTTAGCTATAGATAGTATATATATTTACAAATTTAAACAGTTTCAGCCAATTCAGCATTCCTATTAAATCTTTTGAATAGCTGTTCTGAAATATTAGTGATTTGTCCCTTAACCTTCTCTGTACAAGAACACATATAGTAAACAGAAATATCATAATCATGGAATTTTTTTTTTAAATAGTGACGCATAATTATTTCCTATATGTTTGTGCTATGGTGTAAAATTATGAGGCAGTGTTCCCTGGTCTTTCCTTCGAGATAGATCCCAAGTCATTGCCATTGTGCATCTCTAGTGCGACGTTAATTCAATCAACTAACCTACATGTTTATGTACTACTAATTTAGTACAAACTAATAATATAGGTACGTTATTTATTGGTGTTAACTATTGAAGTTTGTTTCTAAAAGAATTTTTCTCCTAAAATAAAACTGGGAAGCATTAGTAAAGCATAAAAGATGCATTACCTGCACTAAAAGATTTTCCGCTTTTAAACATTGTCTTTTAAACCATTAAATCCCTCTTAACTTTAACTCCCATAATTCAAATATATATAAAAATAACTCCTTTAATTAGTTCAATTTTCCCATTACAGCCCATCTTTTGTCCCATTTATCTAGCTTAACCATCGCTACAGGACTCAAGATGCGGTTGAAAGTGTGTTTCGAAAAATACCTCAGGGACCCTCTAAACTCGTTAAATTTCGGGATTAAAACTGAAAAGGCAATCAGTCCACTCTTTAATTTATCTTTTCCGGCCGAATTAAAATAACGAGTGCGATTAAAAACGCCGGAGAGCTTGCAAGTTTAGGAAATCTGCCATTTATTCATAATTTATAATCCTCCCTCTTAAGTCCGCCATAATTGCTTTTAGAAAGTCCAGTTCCTTTATTTTTACGCTGTTGTGTCTTCAAAAATGAAAAAAAAGAGAGAAAAATAGCCACATAACTGTTTATTTAAGGTATAGTGGAACAACGGTGCAATGGTGGGACTGCAAACGTTTCTGTTGGTATGTTTCTGTCTTGACCAGTTTCTAAATCTACGTTATTTTATTAGTGCTTATAGTGTACGGTGCTTACGCCAACTTAGCGATAATTTTCACCATATGGAACTCGGCTTAAAAGTACCATAGCTACTATCTGCAAAGTTTTATAATCGTCAACCGGAATGAAGAAGCGGTAGTTTAAAAAACATTCTGATTTAAAAAAAAATAAAAAAATGCGTAGTTTTAAACACTATTGACATATTATTTTAATTTTAAAATATCAACAATTGAGCATCCCAGATGCAAAACGTGTTGTATCCATATAATTAAAAAATTTGGTTTCAATAGGTATTTTGTAATTTATGGCTTCAATTTTAAATATAATAAAGCCGCATTAACCAAAGAAGCATTATTTACTTATACAAATGCAAAAAAAGTCACACAGGAGTAAAAGTAGCTATATCAATGCTATTTACGTTATGTACAGATACAAAAGGAGTTGTATCCACCGAACGAGAACGTCAGCGAAAATGAGTTAAGTTGTTTGAAATGTGGATATAGCGGATTTTGCTCCTTAAAAAAAGACAAGATGGCGACGCGACGTATAAATTAAAAAACAAACAAAAAAAAAACAGTTAAATCGGTTAAAAAAACAAGTTATGCTAAAATTAAAATTTATATTTCAACTTATTCAATAATATGAAAACTCTCATACTTTTTTTTACATATTTATGAACTTACATATTAAAAATTGTATTTTTTCTTTATTTTTACAAAAAAAAGAAAAAAAACTTGTTATTATTTTAACAATAGATAAGTTGTGACAGTTTTCACGATTTACTTAAAAAAGTTAAAAGTGCATTTAACTGCTTTTGCATATGAGCTACAAATAAATATAAAATGTTGCTTTATTAATAAATATTTTTACTACTGCATTAAAATTGGCAAAGTAAGGAGAAAAAAAGTAATGTACGTTTTAACGCCTGAAGTTGAATAGCAATAGAAAGCCGTGTTTTACTCAAATACTTCAAGTTAGGCCTAGTCTGTATTTTTACGTTCTTGTGTCTTCAAAAATTAACTACGCAACTGCAGGGTGCCTGATGAATCTGGCAACAACGCCCATTGGCCGGGGCTGTTATTGTTTGCCTCTGCGAAATCGTTTGTCTTGTGTCGAAAAGCCTTTTGGGAGGGGGGTGACTTGTTGTGTCTCCTGAATCGAATGGAACTGAAAGGTATAAATAATAGTTGATGAAAACCGAGCGAGGCTTAGTTGTTTGGGCCCTAAGTGGTTTTTGATTGGTGGAACTAGTGAAATAACATGTAGAAATTTAGACGGGGAACTACTAGTCTTTGTTTTCAAAATTGATAAAAAATTCCACAAAGTGATAGAATCTAAATGATATTCTAAAAAACCTCTTTTATAAGTTATTGAAGGTAAAATTGGTTGTTTACTGGGAAAATTCTAAATAAAAATGTCGAAATGCGATTCGAATAACAGCAGTAGCCAAAACATTATATAATAGTGGACATTACGACGAATACATAGAAAAATTTAATGGAAAAGCACACATTAGGAATGTTGTTACAAAATGTAATGTAATACGAGCGATAGAAAGTAATTGATGTTAATTTTTGGTAATTCAAATTTTTCCGAAATTGTTGTTTTGAGCTAAGTTTCCCTAATGTTACTTGTGTTTATAATAATAATAATAATAATAATAATAATAAAGTTAAAAGCATAGAAGCTTCAGCAGGATTTTGCTCCGATTTAATGTAAAATAAAATATTCCAAAGAATACAAAACATTCCGAATAAGAATAAACAAGAAACAGAACTTTAAAATATATTTGAATTTAAAGTATGCAATTGAATTCATAGTAAACTTAAATTGTTTTCGAATGTATTCGATGTTCATGTGTATAAACTAAATAGGTACAATTCGGTTTTATGTAACATTCGAATATAATTTGATTTTTGTATTCCGAATAATTTGAATGAAAATGAATATTTAGAACATTCATTTTTAAAGAACTTAAAATGGCAATGTATCAATGAAATAAAATAGTTCAAATAAAAATAGTCACTTTAAATTGTGGTCGGAATTCGATATATATGCGTTTAAATAAATAAAATTCGATTTCACGTAACATTCAATTGTAATTCGATTTCTTTATTGAAAATTCGACGAAAAATGAATATTTAGAACACCCCTTTTTTAAGAACTTAAACACGACAATTTATCAATCAAATCAAGGCTGATAAATTCGCTACATTCAAATCTCCATCAAACATCATTAAAACCAGTTTAATCAAGAATCGTCTGATCGCTTATTATGGGACACACGAACAGACCGTTAGCCGGGGAGAGATTATTTAACTGCAACCATCTCCGATGACAAATGCATTGTGACGTGCATATGTAGCGCGAAATGAAATGAATCGAAGAAGAATCGGGGCCCCTCCCCTTCCCTAAGTGCCGCCTTGGGGATAAGACCTCACACGGAGATGGCTACAACTGCTAATTTGGTGTTACATATAAATCATGGCGTCTTCTTCGATTTAATAAAGGGGTCCCTCGCATGTTCCGTCTTGAACATCCGATTCGGCTGTTTCGTTTTTGTCAACCGTCTTGGAAGGATAAGTGCGTATTAGCGATTTTGTGCATTTTTTTTCTTCTTTTTTCGATTTTTGAACATTGCGTGGTAATTATAGGTCGTGGTTTAATTAGTTACAGGAACGGTTTAGGTTTTTCTTGAGAGTTTTGGGCTGTTTTTCAGCTGGAAGGATAGTGAAAGCATTTTTGTGGTGGTAAATATTCTATTTATATTGTATTTCTCATTTGTTGTGCGTAATTTATTGTCTGGATTTTGAATTGTGTTTTGTTGGAAACGTCTTTAAAATTAGCTGTGTCAGGATAAAAACACTTTACTATGGTTTTAGGATGCTCCATTAAGACACTAAAAATCCGTAAAAAATAGTACAATTGACATACATTTCGCTTTGTACTATAGCATATTAGGTGCGGACGCATGTAAAATCTTTAAATTTAGCAAAGAACGTGAGGTGACTTAGGTTTATTAATTAAGAATCAAAAGGTTTAATTAGTTACATGAAGTTTATTTAATCACGAGAGCTACGGGTTAAGTGCGACATGTTCGCCATCCAATCTCGTTCTGTTTCGTCCGGTTCCTGCTAGAGGTAACCCTGTGGTTGCCGAAGAGACTTGGCGAATTATCGCTCAATCGGCGCACACCACAGAGTATCCCCCCAGTGAGGGAACCGAACGATATAATTAATAAACCTAAGTCACATCACGTCCGGGTCACCATTGATGTGACTTAGGTTTATTAATTAAGAATCAGAAGGTTGTTTACATGAAGTTTATTTAATCACGAGAGCTACGGGTTAAGTGCGACATGTTCGCCATCCAATCTCGTTCTGTTTCGTCCGGTTCCTGCTAGTTGCCGAAGTGACTTGGCGAATTATCGCTCAGTCGGCGCAAACCACAAACGTATGGAGCGTAGATGGGGGCCCGCGAGGTCAGACGGAACAGCTTGTTTAGTGCAAACACAAACTTTTGTTTTTCCTTCTGTTTGAATCTGCTAAAATGAAGTTTCATGAAAACCTTTCTGTCGTGCTCCTGTACAGCCACACACAATTTTCATAATTTTATATTTTAATTAACATATATTTTTACAACTAAAGCGCATTTCTGTATTGATTAGAACCCATTCGTTATAAATCATTCCCCAATTTTTTTTTTAATTTAAAAATGAATTTAAATTTAAATATATATAGCCATTAAAACATTGCGAGGCAAAATTATTCCCAATATGAAATGTGGAACAACTGGTTACAAATTATGTACTAAATCCAATTTTGAAAATATAACTTTTTATAAAATAAATCGCCATTTAAAATGAACAACGTCGAAAAATTGTTTTTTTTATCGGGAGCTATGAACACATAATTTCAAAAGTTTCCTGTAATTTTACAAAATATATACAACTTTAAAATTGCACGAAAATATAACTATTAAAAATGTATAATTTTGAATAAATGTTGTAAAAATCGAATATGTTGTGTTGTCGAATATAAATGCGGTACGTCCTGAAATAATATAATTCATAATTTTTATTCATTCCGCTATACCATTTCCTGATCGTTCATTTAACTTCCAGGAATAATGTCATTTTAATTAAGTTCACACTCGAAACCGTTTCGCGAACATTATTAACAGTTCTCAACCTCGAAATAAATCTAATAATTCGAAACGATACTTTCGACCGCACGTCAGACGACATTAATAAATTCAATAAATTCTCCCCTCCGATGTGGTTTATGTCGATTTAATGCCCTCCTTCGAACCATTTCTATCACATCAGAATGCGTTATTTAGTGTTATTCTATCGCATTTAATGAAGTCTCGATGATTAATTATCGTCTGCTGGATGGATCTATCGTCTGCTTTTGCCCCGGCGTCATCTTCGGAACCTTAAGTAATGGAACAAAAAAATCATCCAGAAACCTTCTCCCCAAGATATCCACATGTGTGGTCCTGAATATTAAATCGTGCCGGCAATTAACCCGAAGCGCATTTCGGGCTGGATTCGAAATTGCTGGGTTCTTTGTGCAGCGGCGAATAATAAATTTTAAGAGTTTTCGTTTTGGCAACGGTTTTTGATATTTTGCTTCTGCTTTGAATATTCTTTTTTTTTTTTTGGTTCAGATGCTCCGAAATGCGGTGTCGGGAATTTTATTAAAGTTTTAAATAATTGCAGGGTTGGCATGGTTACGTTTTAAATTGTGATTTTAATTGAAAGTTATGGGATCTCCCAACTATTAATTTAATTTTCTTTTGACTCATTCGAAATTAAATATATCTCAAATCTGGGACGGATTCATCAAAAACTTTCGCCGCTGCATATTTCGAACGATAGAACATGTTTCGAACGATGATATATATATATATATATATATATATATATATATATATATATATATATATATATATATATATATATATATATATATATATATATATATATATATATATATATATATATATTGTGAAAGAAATTATGTAAATGACGCGATTTTGTTTGTTCAATGACTTGATTATTTTTCTTTTTGTTTAAAATAAGATTATGTCACCGAACTCGTGACTCACTAAATCTGTTATGAGTCGATGTATAACGATATTATCGTTGTTTTTTTTGTAGCCCGAGTTCATTTACCTATCGATGTGTAGACACACCTGTCCAAACGGAAAAGGAATTGAACTTTTCCATGTATGACTTATA
The DNA here is from genome assembly GCA_963932185.1 of Troglohyphantes excavatus. Classification (NCBI taxonomy): domain Eukaryota; kingdom Metazoa; phylum Arthropoda; class Arachnida; order Araneae; family Linyphiidae; genus Troglohyphantes; species Troglohyphantes excavatus. Next base: position 62,645,763 of record OZ010666.1, on the reverse strand, counting down.
CTATTCATATGAGCTGGATATTTTGGTTTTTGTACTCGAAATTAACACTGAAGGTCAGCATGACTTTTATTGTATGACAAAAAGAGGCTCTAAAAATATATTTGTAAATGGTATTTTAAAACAAAATACATTACATTTTAAATACCGAACCTGATTTTTCAATAATTTCGTAAGGATTTTAACCAGATTTTTCAATAATTTCGTAAGGATTTTAACCAGATTTTTCAATTATTTCGTAAGGATTTTAACCTGATTTTTCAATAATTTCGTAAGGATTTTAACTCTCACTAATATTTTTTTTCCTGTTCAAATGGAATACTGAAGTACTTTTTGATTTTTCATCATGGAATTATTTAAAAAAAAATATCTTATTTTGACTGAAATGTTATTTAAATTTTTAATTTCAAATCTAAAATTATTTTCCAATTACAATAACATTTTCTTATTTAAAAAAAATATATTGGTTATTTTTTATTATACTGTCCTTAATATCATCACATACCACAAAAAAAGAGTAGTCACATTGGGTAAGATCAGGGTTCTAAATTAAAAGATAAAAGTTGAGCGTCATTGAAACTGTTTTTTTTTTTTAGTTAGCTGTCAACTGTTACGATATTTTTGTAATCGTTAAAGTTCTTTTGCATAAAATTAAAAGCATGTTTTCATTCGAACTCTTTAAAATATCCCTGTCTTACTGACAAAATTACTGAAAAGTATGATAGCAATTATTAAAAATCAACGTTGGATTATAAAAGAACTTAAGATAGGGTCGTCAAACTAAATTTTTTAGGTGCGAAAGTCAACTAATGACCGCTAATTTAAAACCCTGGGTTAGATGGTGGTTAATACAAATATTTTGGAGTTCAAAATATAACTGTCCCCCTGAGTTCTGAAATTATACTTACAGAAAATAGATATAACTCCATTTACAATGATAGTCATACTATTATGATTATTGTGATTTATGGATAGTTACTGACTATGCATAAAACCTTCACGATCTTACTCTTCAGATATCTACCTTCAACTGTGAGATTCCATTAACCAAACTGTGTCCCTACAGCTTTCCAATTCGACTTCAATTATCCTCTGGAGGTGTCACAATCCTGTCTCTTGGCCCACAGCGGATCGTGACATCCACAGTCATGTGCGCGCGACGTCATCTGCATAATGTTCAGCCAGTGTCATTTCAATAATCTATTCTTAATGCAATATTCATACGACTCCGCTGAGAACAAGGCTGTAAGTCCCTGCGAATGCCATGCTCTATGAACTTGGCGGGGTTTGATTGCTCTGGGCCTCGCTTGAATCGGTCTCAGGCCAATATATGGAATCGACGTCGAAACTCATCTGTCGGACTTAATTGAAAAATTATCGGATGATTACGTGCACACATCGATGCGTTACTGGACAAAGAGCTCTCAAGTTTCAAAACCAGATAGATTACTTTTGACAAATGTTTCAAGATAGACAAAAAAATTAACTAAAAATATTTATGAAAGACTATCTTCATCTTTTTTTGTATGCAAACTGGTATTGGATCCACACAAGTCACTTAGAACCTGGATCCGATTGGTTGGTGGATGGGTAACGCCTCTTTCAGCTGTTTACAACGAATCAATTGAGTTTGGGTTAGTTGTCCAATGGAGCTTATCTAAACCATGTAAACAATGTGATGTCACAGCAGCCATTTAATCGGAGCCTGGCTATTCTATTGTTTCGTTGAGGTGAAGGTAGGAGTTACATAAGCGTTCCTTTTATTCGGCTTAAAAAAAGAGGTATTAAAATTCGTACAACAAACATTTTAACGTTTCAAATTATTACGATGCTATGATTTTGAAAAAAAAAAAGAGTCGGCAATCTACAAATTCTGCAATTGCACTGTTACATAGCTACATTCGTTCCCACGATTTTTTTTGTAACATGCATTGGCATGGCGAAAGGTCAAGACCACTTCTATAATTTCGTTAAAAATGTTCCCTTTCAAAGTTGGTCACGAACTCTAAATAACTTTTATTGGTAAAGCTTTCTTAAAGAATTTGGTGTACAACTTTCTATTAGTTTTTTGTTAACTTTTTATGACCCCTTCCACTTCTATCATTTACACCTTTCTATCATCATATCATCCATTCTCTAAAAAGAAAGATATATTTTGCGAATTCGTTCGTATAAACAACATTTCAATTTGTGCGTGGTTTCTCTGAATCGGCTGCATCACTTTGGCCCAAAATTTAAGTATTTAGATTATTTATTCTCTTAATACGATATGGTTGACACTCTTTCGAATTCGATAAAAGATTACTATATATTTCATCGATATAGTCTTCTTATTATGGTTGTTCCAGAGAAAGTTAACAAATATCGAACTTCCCAATTTATACAAACAAATTACCACATTTTCAGGAAAACAAACATAAATTCATTGTTGATTCTGCTTCGAAGTAAGGGAAATAAAATAAACATTAAATCGATTTCAATTGCTTACGCTGCGTTTTGAAATGTGTTGCCAAAGCGTAGCTAAAAGTTTCCTAGAGAAAAAAAAAGAATAATTTTTTATCCGCCATTTTTATTTTTGTTCTAATGTTGAATACTGGAGAGTATAGATGGTGTATCTGTTGCAGTCGCCAAAGTCATCTTCAAATTTCAGATGTGCGTCCAAGCGGAATTTTTATGGACGATGGCCATAAATGGAGTAGAAGAGTTTTTGTTCTTCTTCTTCGAAGAATAAATAGTTCAACGCTTCGAGAAGTGAAATGGTTTTTCTCTACGATACGTCAGACGTTTCCAATTCTCGTTATTGTTTTGTTTTTTGTGTCGGGAAGTTTTCTGGGACGGCTTGTACGCCTGTGTCGTTATGGACAGTAGAAGAATAGTATTGAAAAAAGAAGTCTAGTTGATATTTGTTTTGAGAAATAATTTAAATAAATTAGAATATGTTCTTTTGTCATTTTAATATTAATTTTCTTTTGGCAACAAAGTGATATTATACAACTGAAAAATTTGGTTAGTTAGTTGAAAAGTTTTTTTAAAACTATTTTTGTATCTCTCAACTTGTAAATTTATAAAAAAATATTTGTTGTATTAAATATGTATTAAAGGTAAACTTATACATTGAGTATAGTATAGAAAAACTTGTTAATATATTTGTTGGATATGGAAAACAACAAATGGAAAATATTTGTTGTATTAAATATGTATTAAAGGTAAACTTATCATACATTGAGTATAGTATGGAAAAACTTATACGTCTTCCAAAAATAAATATAAAATTTATTACATAAATAAACAAAAAAAATATAACGTACATAAGAACAAACTAGTTATATATAAAAATAAAATATCCAATTAGAATTGTTACGCAATTTTAGAGTCAGTAGTAAGAGATAAAAATATAATAACAATTAAAATACACACATAATTGTAAGACATTACAATTTATATATTATTAATTTCAAATTGTAAACATTAAAGACTACAATTCATATGTCCTGGCGCCTATTCAGGTTGCGTTGGGTGTCAATTCAGGCGTTTACCTCGTCATGTGACTATTGTTCTATAGTGTCTGAATGTTTGTGTGTTTTGTCTGTCTGTCTCGAAGATTAAGCATATAAGGATAACAGAGATAAATCAGGCGAACAAAGATCTCAACTTACCAAATTTCCGAACAAACCACTCTGATTGGCCATTTGTCACCTATTGTTCTAATGTATAAAGGCAGATGCTTTTTTTTCTCACTCCCTCCTTCTTGTCTTACGTGCGAACGGTTTAGCATTCTCCTCAATCTTATTATCCCAAATAATGCGGCTTTAAAACCCTACAGCCCCGCGTTTATTTTAGAGAAAGAGAGAGGCGCCACACCGGTCCCCCCCTTCAAAGCGCGTCAGCAACGTCGGATGCCAGGTGTCGACGTTTAAGCGTTCCGTAATGGCTACCGACGGTGTTGTGTGTCTCCTCTAATGAGGCAAAAATTACGTCGAAAAATTACAGACGACTGAAAGGGATAAAAGTAACGACGCGAGGGGTTTCGAAAAAAAGATAAAAGAGGCCTAGTTCATTAGCGACTCACCTTTTTTTGCGGTTGCGCGGTTTATTTTTAACGCGGGGCGTCGTTATGCAGCAGCCTCGTTGATAGCGGCGTTTTCGGAAGGTAGAGGAGTTGTTACCTGTGTTTTGGGGGGCTCTCTTTTTTTGTTTCATGTTTTGTAAGGTTAAATGTTTTGGGAAAGATTTGCGACTAAAAATAATAACGGGGTGAGGGGTGGGGGGATTTTCCGGGAATTGAGTTACTTTGGGGTGGATGGTTATGAGGTATTTTGAAAGACATAAGCACGGGGTTTTTTGGGTTTGAGCCGATAATATTTCCGAAATTTGAAACTGAAATGTGTGGTGTTGGATTTGCTAGGCTTAAGAGGATTAACCCTTCTCGCTAATACGATGGCGTAGTTCAGCTCTTGCTTAAATGGCATCTGCGACGCCATTTTTTTATTCATACCCAGGCTGGCACTAACTTCGCCAATTCGGGAAGGAGCTCGGGTCGCAGCCCAGTGGTGCCAGCCGGGATGTTCATTAAAAATTCACATACACAAAAATACACAAGACATTTCATCTCCACGGTTAGGTCTCGAGATGAAAAAATTAGCGCCCACGCAGAGTTTGAAAAACACCAACCAAAAGGTTATCTTATCCAAACAATTAATAGAAAATATATCGAAATGTAGTAGTTCTGAAACGTCACATTGTTTACATGGTTGAGGTAAGCTGATTGGTCAACTTTCTTAAACTCGTTTGTTGATTGGTTAAAACTGGTTTGGAGGGCGTTACCCGTCCGTCAATTAACTGGTCACTCGAGGAAATTTTCTCTTCTTCTTTCTTTCCCGAGCGATACAATAACTATAAAGAAAATAAACCAACAACCCCTAGAGCCTCTGGTCACCCTTTTCTTCCTATGAGCGAAATCATCTGGTCGATTCGATCAATAGTTATTTCTTGCGAGTCTGTCATTTGAAATAAGTGACTGCCCCTAATAGTAAATGATAATCCAGCAAGAATCTTTTCAATTCGTCTCGCCTCCAATTCGATTTAGCTTGCATTTAGAAGTGCGAGCGGTGCAAGGTTAATGTCACTTAACATGTTCGTTGTTCATAACCTTCAATTAATTTTTGTCGATGTAATATAATTTCAGAGTTATACAATTCGGATAAAGGGGCTATATAATTAACACAACTTAAAAACTTGCGAAACATTGACTTTTATTTCGCGATATTAAAAACTTGGCGATACATTAATTTTTGTTTGGCGATATTAAAAATTTTGCAATATATTGACTTTTATTTGGCGATATTAAAAACTTGGCTATTCATTGACTTTTATTTGGCAAAATTAAAAACTTTGCAATATATTGATATTTTTTTGGCGAAATTAAAAACTTGGCTATACATTGACTTTTATTTGGCGAAATTAAAAATTTGGCAATAAATTGATTTTTATATGGCCATAAAACATTCCGTGTAAAAAAAGTTTGCGTTTGGGCACTGAAAACTTAAAATTTCTTAAAAATAGATAACACACTCTTCTTCTTTCTTTTATATTCTTCTTCATCCACCGCCATTGATCTTAATTCTAAATATATCCGAGGGTGTGTCTTCCAAGCCGATCAAGGCGCAAAGCTAATCGCCTGTTCCCACTCATCATAATTGGACCCTTTTCTTGAAGATTACTTCCCAGAAAACGAGCTCTTACTGGTGGCTGCTACTGTCTACCAACACAAGAAAGAAAAAACTGGAAGAAAAAGATATAAGAAATGGAAGTTATGGTGTAGCGATGAGAGTTAAAAAAAAATATTGGATCTGTTCCCAAATTTTTTGGTTGCAATTTCTTTGTTTTGTTTTTTATCTTGAATGTATCTCCATCTACTCTATCCATCTTGGAGGATCGTTGCCACCGGAATAACAAGTATGCAGAAATAATGGGGAGGGGGCAATAATATAGTTTGTTCATTAACTGAGTGTTGCTATCGAGTAATGGTTGAGGGTTTAATTTTCGTTGTGTTTTGTTTATGAGTTTGATGGATTGGATAGGGAGGCGGTGTGAAATAGTTTTGGGATTGTATGGCTTTATGATACATTGTACGTGACTTTGGGATTATTTATTTTGTATTATGCATTGTACATAACTTATCAATTATTACATTTAGGAAAACTAAGATAGAAACTGTTTATAATTAAACAATAGTATTAATGGAATTAGGTTGGCTCGAAGCCGCATTAGAGCTGCGCAATCGGCTATTGGCGCCGTTTCAGGATCTGTCCCAGGGAAAAAATAAAACACTGTTTCCTATTTTTAACCATGTTCAGATGAATTGAACAATATCTGATCTGGTACATTACTCTCCAAACTTCTACACTTCGCACACATCAGACTAGACGTGCACCAGTACCCCGTCCCTTAGCATCTGATTACGAGCTCCTTCTCTTCCAACCAGGCCACTGTACTCTTAAATAATCTTGTGTTTAATTACGTGCTGATGTCTGATTAGTAAAAATGCACGAATTATTTCCATACTTCCTTAAAACAATTATGAACTGTCTTAACGTACAATACACATGTCTTTGAATTTTACACGTATGCTGTTCATCTCTCTTCAATTACACAACACTATAGCCGATTTATTCGGGAAGCTTTAAATACAAAGCACCCATTTGTGTATATATTTCATTAACCTATTAAAATTCCTCACTTAGGACCGTTTTAAGCTAGCCTATAAAACCTCATCCGCAATATGATAAACCGCCGTGCTTACTTTTATACGTCTTAAGTACCATAAACACATCAACATGCAAAACGCACTAACGTTTATCCATGGCATATCTTTATTAGCCATTCCGCATTGTCCCCCCATGCACAAAACTTTACCCTTAAAAGTCCCTTTCCCCTCATGTTTCCAAGAAAGTGGCATCATAAAAAAGACCCTAAAAAAAAAATCTACGGAATAAATTAAAAACGTATCTCGGTTAGTGGACTCAAAAACGGAATAAAAATATAATAAAGCAGTGACTTGTCATCATATCGTTGTGTATCTTGATACGGGTATCCCTTTGCTGAGCCCCCAAACGTCCTTATATCCGCTTCTTCTTTAAGTGGAGGAGCCAGCTGCGAAGTTCAGAGGATGTTTTTACACATTTATGTATCTAGATTTTTTTCCCCGTCTTTCCATTGATAAAGGAGACGAATTATTCTAAGCCACCGTGTTAAATGATAGGTTATACCATGACAATGAAAAGAAAGGAGTTCAGTGTTCCTGTTGGATGGTGGTCGTAACGCAAGGTTTGCAAAATGGAAGGTCGTCCCGTTCTGTACCGAAATGCGTCATCAAATTACCATTGTAAACTAAGGCTGCCAACTGTTTGCTCCAGTTTGTTGAAGAACGTTCCCGTAGTAACTGTACATTAATGTATAATCCCTCGCTCCTGATATATAAAGAATGAAAAGTTGTATTTGAAATACTTATTATAACTATATTTTTTATGTATTTTGATCAATATACAGATATAGTAAATTCTGAATATTTAATTTTGATAAAAGTTTCTACACGAAAGAAGCAAAATTAAGTTAATTATTTTAGGTTTGGTTGGTTTTATTGACGTTGCACTATAGCGAAACAATTCGCTATTGGCGAGTATTCTCGATCTACCCCTAAGGAAAGACACGGAAACTTTGTCTCTCAACTTTGAAAGACACGAAAACTTTGTCTCTCAACTTTGAACTATGTTCAGATGACAGGGACACCAAAGCCATGGCCCATATGTAGGCGCGAGGACCATTTTATTTAAGATTATTACACAAATAATTTCAATGGTCGAACATTTTATTTTATTAAAATGTCCAAGCAAAACTTGATGAATGAATATGAGAACAGAAACATTGCAAGTAGTAGTATTTTGAAAAAAGTTTAAAAGATACAAAGGTCAGTAAAATCAAAGCTTTTCTTGTAATTTAATTATATGTGGAAACAAAAAGCAAAGAATATGTTAAATATATTATTCATTTAAAAGTCATATATAACAGTACCTTGTTATAGCTAATTAAAAAAATTGTCATTTTATCTATCACAAATCTTTGCTAACTTCTTGTTGACGTTGCACTTAGCAACTGTCCTCCTTAGCAACGAGACGACCTACTGATTTACAAACCTTAAATCTCATCTATTTCGTTTTTGTGTTGAGGTTTTGTTTTAAAAGCCAAACCTTGTTGACGCGGCGAAGAGAGACGGACCATTATCGGTGATTGCGATTTTGCTGGAAAGCCACTATGTTCTCAGGGCGAGAGGACAAATATTGATGATAGATCCACTTTGACCGATGAATCTTCCGAAGAACATGGAAATAAATGGGAATTTTATCGGGTGTCAACTGGGGATTGTTCCTCGGACAAAGTAATCTTCTCTGAAAATTTTGGAAGAATTTTTAGTGCTTGGATTAGGATGTTCTTCGCCAGACATGATGGATGGGTACTTCGGAGATTCATATTTGCAAAATGGAAAACTGTTGTTGTTCTTGTGTAATAATCTCTTTACCTGTGAACGGGATTTTCTTTTTTTGGTGCATTACTACCATGCCTTGCAGTGAAGTGACATGTTTGTGAACCAAGATTTGAGATGTGAGACATGCGCAGCGTAGTGTACCTTGCAAATGGAAAGTTAAATGCTGTTGAAGATAGAGTTGAATGCAAGTTCGTTAATGGAACTAATAAATGCAATTAGTTCTGGTTATTCTCCATCTGCAAAAATTGGATTTTTGGTATTCACTCTGTCTCAAAGGTCTTCAGATATGCAAATTTAAGTATTCATGTTGTAATTATGTAAAACAAAACCATCTGATCCTCATTATGTCAAATTTTGTATTTATAATTGCAATCATTTTAAAATGTTAACATTATGCATAGTTTGTATTAAGTGTTGAGGATAGGAACATAATTTTCTATTCTTCTGTGATTGTCGTAAAATTTGGAAATTTAATTTAATATTAAGTTTTGTTCTTGCTGGTGAAAATATTTATAAAATTTTAAATAATTTCAAATGTTGTGCTAAAGGCATAATTAGGGGGGAGTAAATATTCGAAAATTTAGCTAATACATTTCACCATTTTAAAATATTTTCGTATTGATTGGGATATTTTTTAAATTCTCTAATAGTATACCTAAGTAAAATTATACAATAATAATAAAACTAATTTAATTTTTGCTTGATCTGTCCAATCCTTGTGCGACCCAACAATTACTTTTTCAATAACACCAGAAGTATAAATCTTTAGCTTTTCGGATTTTTTTTTTTTGATTCTGTCGAAAAACAACACTAAAAACGAACATGAAGGTAAAAACTCAAATACCTCCAAACACCTACTACCCGAAAGAGACTTAGAGAAGGAAAAAAAAAGAGAGACAGAAAAAAAAATAAGAATAAAGGAAAAGTGAGAAATAATAATAAAAATATAAAAAAGAGGGTATCGAGGGGCTGCGGAAAAAGGGCGTCTCTAAAAATCGTTTTCTATGATTTAGGGACGGCGGAACAGGCTGTCGATGCGGGATTAGGAGGCACCTCAACTTTTTGCAGACGCTATTTTATTGGAGGGGGAAAAGGGTGGTGCATCGCAATATTACGTATACCTCGAAAGTTGGGGTGAATTGAAGAATATGCGATTTTTTGAAGTTCGAATTTTTAGTTACTTTCGGAATGTTCGATTCTGAAGGTTGGGGTGGGTGATATTTTATACCCTTGGAAAGTGGTAGTGAAACTTATTATAGGAAATAAGTTTGAATACATTTCTTATTGTAGTTATTGGATTCTCAGAAAAGAATATTGTCATGAGACAGAATAAGATTGAAAAATTTAACCTTTTGAATGTATTGTGTATATTTGTAATATAATTTAGAGAAATTACGTATAAATTGTAGAAAACAAAAAATAACGTATAAATAAACGTAAAATAACGTATGGATTAAAAATTTAGTCGTTCATTTTCGAAAAATTTGACATTTACAAATTTGAGTTTATATGTAGAAATTTTGATTTTTTTTTGTAACTTCCTATTACAGTAGAATAGAAGTCAATCATTATATATTAGAAATTTGATAAAAATTCTACTTATGTTTTTGGTATTTAGGATTTATTTGCGGGAGGCATCTATACTTATTGGTAAATAGATTTCCAATATGTGTTGCATATAGGGAATGCTGTAAATTAAAAATTGAATAAAGAAATTTCTTTTTTTTTATTTGCAAATATAAAGAAATAATGAAAATAGTCTGAAACATAGAAGAATTATCTCATACAGTCAATGGACAATTTTGAAGGGAATAATTTATGTATCCTGGTCTTCAACTTTTTTTTAAGAAACTAAATTATTTAACATATCATAGCCCCAGACTTATCTTCCAAACGATTTTATTAACAAAAGTCAGATATCACAATCCAACTCTCAGACGTTGCCACCACAGAGCAGGTCCAGTAAAACTCTCGTCATTCTCATCTCACATTTGACCTTTCAAGTTTTTTTTATAAAAAAATATCAAGAAGTTGCTTCTTGAGTTACGTCATCCCATTTTGATCACGCTCCCCCTTTTGAGGAAGCCGATTTACCTGTTCTCACCCCCCTCTACCTGAAGGGGGGGGGTATGAAAGGCTGCTCTCTTGACGTGGAAATTGCCCCAAAAATTGGATTCATTAACGAGAAATCCGTAATTGCTTCTAAATGCCGCGGATTGCCCCGCACGCACGATCCCGTTGAGGGTATGATTAGGATGCAAATTTCTAATTTGCTCCTCTTCTTCTTCTTCTTCAGAATATTTTTTATTTATTATTTTGTTTGTTTTTAAACCCGACCCCGGTTCCTTCTCTTTGGGGCATGTGACCGCGTAACTGCTGTGGATATGCATCTTGATTGTTAATGTCATGTTGTTATTTTTTTTTATTCTAATTAATAAGATGGTATTTTTTTTTTTGGGGGGGGGGGGGGCTAGGCGTTGTGAGAACGGGTTTGATACATATCTGAGAAACAGGAGAGAATTTGTCTGGAAAAATCGTGTATATTCATTTAATTTCTTATATTTTCCAAAATTTACGAGTAATTAGGAAAATTATATATGAGGGGAATTGAATTTCTCAGTTCTTTGATAGAAATATCGTAAACGCAGCGAAGAACCGACTCAGAGAGCTTTTTATTCCGATTAGTTTAGACAATATCATTTCCCGTTAACACATTAGGCATTTAGTGTACAGTGGCAAGTTAGTACATACAGTTTAGTAGTTAGTAGTGTACAGTTTAGTTAGTACATGTGGCAAATATGCCACATGCATTATTTGTTGATGACATTATTATATTGGGGAAGACATACAAACTTGATGACAATGCTATTAAAATAGTTTTATTAAAAAACAGAATTTTTCAATAAAGGAAGAAATAGCGGCACCAATATCTGATAATTCGCAATAGACAAAACAGTACGTATTTATAAATCGAGTTCTACAATAAATTATAAAACCAATTGTTAACCTATCGCATGTCGGAATTATGTAATTTCTTCATGCAAAATCATCCTATATTTACCACACTGGCCTAAATTCATGTTGTCAAAATTGTTATTTCAAAATATTTTAAGTATGACAAAATGGACTCAACCGAAAATCCTTATAGAAATCCATTCTTTCTTATAACGACACTTATATCCTCCTTTTTTAAAAGTAATACAATGGAATCCTCAACGAACATAAGTGCTTGTCAAGAAAGTTGCCAAGCATGCCACTTTATGCGGAAATTGCTGGATTTCAAGGATTGAAGAAAAATTGTGGTAATATAAGTGAGTGGGAGTACGACTTCTTTTTTTATTATTATTATTTTGTTGTGTATAACCTGCCCGTCTGTGACAATAGGAAAGTTTTAAATGGAAAGCCAGCTAAAAAAGTGTACTTGTGATCGACAATAAGGTTATATTTTGACGTAAAACGTCTTTAAAGTCATGGGGTGTTAGATACGCGTTTGAGGATGATCCATTCTAAAACTGCAACTCTATGACAAATAGCAATAGTGACATGCATAGGAAGGGCACACGGGATCAAGGCGGATTGTCAACTAAATTATTCTTTCAGAAAACAAGGTTTTATTGTTGACAACGCACTTTCTTCCTCAGTATAGCAAAAATTTCTCCCCCGTCCCCCATTTACACTTGACATAAGATCTTTATTGCCAAAATGAAACTACAGTTTAATAGTTCCCTTCGATGGCTACTAGATGGCATGAGATTATCATATTTGACAACAGTTTGACATTGTACCTTTATCTCCTGTACCTTTCATATAGTCTCGTTCGATATGATATTAGCTGTCGATGAATTTCGGATCTTGAAATAAAGCAAAGTACTTAAGGGATACGAATGGAAGGGAACTCGTTGCATCACAACCGGAACAGCTTGGGTACCTTCCTTTTGTTGCCGATGTCTTTTGTTGGCGGCCAATTCATATTTCTAGAATCTGTTGAAGTGACGTTAAACTCTTCTGATCCTGCTCCAACGCACCTACACTCGATTTTTTAAAAAAAATAAATTGTATAATAATTTCGATATTTAGAAATTTTTTCGAAAATATATTACAGAGATGACTTACTTTAATGTTACAGAGATGAATTCACTGAAAGTTTATTGCTATTTAGAAGCACATTCTTTCTACATGCAAGAACACAAAACGAAAAATTCCAATTACAACATATATCATTTGACTTAATAACCACTGTATGTATAATTTAATCAATAGGTAGACATTATATACTAACACATTCTGCAGTGTTGAAACCGATTTCATCAAACAAATAAAATAAAAAATCGCCCGATCATAATCATTACTTTCAAGTGTCCATTGCCAGCTAACTACTCAAGTGTCAGCGTTTTATGACACTGTAACAAGTTTTTATGACGCAAAAACTAATACTTTTTTAAGCAACCAGTTATTAATAAAATGGCGCCGAGGTATATTTACTTGGAGCAGACACCTTTCCTCGAAAGAGAAAAAGAAATGGACTTTTGCCCAGTTAGAGTCTTGTCGTCTTTCGCACTAAAATCAGGGGAGTAGTAAGCATTTGATATTTATGTTCTTTTAAAAGAACAGTTCTTTTTCTCCAATAAAAAAAAAATAACGTTTTTTTTTTTTTTTTTTTAAATACCGAAATGTTACCTGTTCTTTTTGCATATGGTTATTTCTGAAAGTGAAAATTGTATTCGCAATATCCAACATATGGTCTTAGTGATGGTTGCATAGAAAAGTGTCTTCTATATAAATAACGTGACTTATAACAATAAGGTCAACTTAAATATTTTTTTGAATACATTTTAAAGTAAAACCAAGCAGAACATGAAAAAAAATCGGATGTAGCTGTGTCGGATCACGGCTTTAAAATGTCATTTTTGCAAATGATAGAATAAGGATTTGAACGAAAAACTCGCCAACATAAATAAGTTAAACAAGCTGTTTCTTTTTTATGCCGCATACCCATTCACATCACGAACGTGATTTGCTTTATTTCAGGATGTTTCCGCATCGACGTCTAATTTTCTATCGAACTATCCAAAGTTATACCAATTGTGCTATTTTTCAAGTAATTATAGTGCAGAATTGAACATGGTAAAACCGTAGCATGGGCGAATCTAAATTCCCTTGACGTTTCTCTTAAAGATGTTTCATGACAAAAAATATACTGATGTTTTTAGAAATAATAATTTTGTCAGTATAAATTTTTATTTGTGTTAGCGTGGAAATAAATAAAAACTGGTTTGGGAAGAACATGTTTTTTGAAGAACAGGTTAATTTCTTTCATTTTAAGAACATTGCCTGAGATTGTGTCAAATTTTTGTTAGTATATAAATTTATAAATTTTTCTTTGGGTTAGCGTGGAAATAAGTAACAACGAAAAAAGAACAGTTCTTTTTAGATTTGAAGAATAGCCGATTTCCGTCCTTTTATATAGAACAGGTGAAAAATAACAGGCAGTTATTTCTTTGCACATCTCTGCAGGGGAGTAACTTTTATTCTTCTGTGCATAGAGCAACCGCATCATCAAGCCGTGCTTTGCTCAGCTGGATCCGCCCTCTCGGCTTATTACTGTGATTTGTCATCTAGATAATGCCGGTAACTTATTTTCCAAAGAAAAGGCAGTCTTTGATTTTCGAGAACTGTGGAAGAAAAAAAGTGCCACTTTTGCCTTTGTAGCGTCATTGAACCGGCGAGGTCACTTGCAAGTAGTGCCAAGGTTGGCTCTTTAAGTGGTGGGGATTTTTATGTTGAGGTTTCTTCATGTCCTATTGTGTAGCATTCTTTGTGTGGTAACATGAAAAGTTATGTAAAATTACAAAAATAAATAAATAATAATATAGCTAAACATCTTGGGTGTTGTCCTCATCTGATTCAAAATTACCTGGCAATGTTCCTGGGTCTGTCCTGCGGGATAGCCCATTATGTAGATCTAGTGCGACGTTAATAACAACCTCAATTGTCACACTCTCTTTAAAAAGAAAATCAGATCAACAATGCGAGTTAATTTCCTGCAGGCTATTAATGCAATCCATCCACACAATGTCTTAGTTAAGACCCACCCTCAACCTTTATACATCAATAGACTTCCTATGGACCTCCATTGGATGTCTTTCAGACCATTATTCGCAGTTTATGAAGGAAGAAGAGACACTTTCCGAAATCCGGGGGATCTCTTGGAAGGAAAATCCTCTTATATGGGCAATGGACAAGGGCCCCGGATAACGTCTCCTTCCGGGCCCGTATCCTTTTCCCAGAGTGGATTGGCTTCGATGGCCCCGGAGTCTTAGGAATAGGAAGAGCTCCAGAAGTGGGTTAACGTCCTGTTTGGTTTGAGAATGGTAGGGAGATGAGTCGGTTGCTAGATTTGGAGATATATTACTGTTTTGGCGAATTTTAATGATTCCTGTGTATAAAATTTGTAAATTTGAAATTATATTTGTCTTTTAGAATTAAAATTAAAAATGGCTATAATGGTACTCGTTCTAGGCTAGTCTTTAAGAAAGTAATACTAGATCTAGGCTAAACTTTAAAATATAATCGGTTAATTATGTGTAAATAAATTAGAATAACAGTGTTGGAGATCCGGTACGCAAAATTATAAAATTTCTTGTAATACATACTGCGCTGGAAGACTGAAATATTTCTACGTCTAAGTTTAAGAGTAATTTTTAGTCTTTTTGATTTAATGAGTTACATTTTCTGTAAACTTCATGGCGTTGTTTCAAAAAGTGCTTTTGAACGAATTCTTATATATAATTTAAATCTTTAAATTTTGCTTCACAGCTTGTTTGATTTTAGCATATTATGATACATAAAAAAAAATTAAGTTAATTGAAGTTTGTCTTTCTTTATTAAATTCATCCAATGGACTAAATTGCAAATGTTTACCCCCTTTCCCATAAATGTATACAAATGAAATGAATACAATGTACGGTTGAGAAAATTTTGGCGATTTCTTTTCGTATTTGTGTAGTTTTGGCGATATAGCGATTTCAGAGTTGGCAGCCCCTAGCGAGATATTGATCCGATGTCCGTTTGAGATGGGGAAATCGAAAGTGACACCTTACTCGGACAGCTTGACCGGTGGTCATCGTAACTTCAGATTTATCACTGTGACCGTGGAAGACTGGGGTTGGATGCTTCTTTAAGGGTTTCTTTTTTTTGTAGTTGTTTTAGTGAGATGGTTCATTTTGATGATTTCCCGTAATTTTCGAATGTGTTATTTTTATTGCACGACGCGTAATGTCTCATTAACCTGGATATGTAATTTAAACACGGTGTAAATAAACATTAAGACAATCTGTACGTGTTAATATATGGCCGTTCTTTTGTCATTATATTTAACATTCACTATATACATTCGAATATTACGCAGCGTTTAAAGTTTTATAAATATTGCTAAGTTTAAAAGGTTATGAGATAACACCAATATCATGTTTACAACGCTCCTAGAAGACAGAGATTTTTTTTTATTAATAATAAAAGATAAAGTCTGGGAGTCAAAAAAAATATTTCAAATTTTCTGCGAAAATCAGATTTATATGATTTTTTTTTTAAATATCTCAGTTGATTCCAATCTGTGATGATCTTCTTGCAATATAGACACAATTTATTAAAAGAAAAAAATAAACTTTTTCTCAATTTTTATCGAGTACTTCATTTTAAATAAGCTTCAATTTTAAAGGTTTCGTACCAAATCCCTTAAACTTGGAAATATTTTGAAACCATCTAGAAAACTTGGAAAACTAACAACGTTTTGGTTCCAATTATGAATAGCATTTCTGAATAGGTTAATATAATTTTTGTATTTAAATTTCGTTTACAGCAGTCTTGGTTTATAATTAAAACATTTTTCGCTTGAATAGAGACGACATGTAACGTTTCACGCCTGCAGTCCGGAAGCAGAAACGTGGCGACGTGCGTCGTACGACCCAGATTTTTTCAAATGTCTGCAGACAAATCTGTTGCAGAAGTACATCATACGAATTTTTTTATGTCTGCACTACATTAGAACATTTTCTGCAGATTCTTTCTATGTTTGCTGATACTCTATCTTTAATCGTTGCTGTTATATTTGCTTATCACAAGTATACCGATATTTATATAGTAAATTAAATTGAAGACAAATCTTACTCACTAAAATGTTGTCGCAGAAGAAATTTTCTGCTACTGGGGCCTGCAGCATTTCCTCAATTTGTCCAACTGTCCACAAACAAAACACTGACACCAACCATTCCACTTACATCCCAAATAACATCCCCCCCCTCCTCGACCCCCTCAAAGAAACAAACCAAGAGACATCGTCGCAAACGACGACAGATGATCACATTCATTTGCGATCATGTCCACAGCACCGCATCACTCCTCATCTGCTTCTGTCGCATGCAGGAAATTGCCACTTCCGCAAGCAACACAAGCGACAACGCAAAACAGAGACAAAAAGAAAAGGGGGACATCATCTGGGACATGGGACACCGCAGGACCCCCAACTCGATTCCGATGAATATACTCAAGCCCCCCCCCTTCGTATATCGATCAAAACCCTTTTGAAGGGGTGAAAAGAAAATTTAAAGTGACAGCTTTTTTAGAATCACGCCGGTCAGCAACAAATGCGAGGGGGTGGGGAGGGGGGGGGGGTACGGGGGAGAGAGAACTATTACTTGGAGAAATGTATTTTTTTTTATGTCTCCTTATTTCTTTAACTTTTAGATTTTTTTTTATTATACCTTTTTAGAAGGGGGGACTGTAATAAGTGGAGGCTGCTCGCTTATTTTTTTTGAGATAGAAGGGAAAATGTCGATATTCGAACTCTATATGGGGGTGTAAAATAGAATTTCGGAAAATATAGAAAAGAAAAGATTCGAAAGTGTATTCAATGGTTTTTTTTTGCTGTTTTGGGGTGAATTTTTGAATAAATGGTGAAATTGCTCTAATGTAAAGCAGATGGTATTATTCTCGCGCGTTGTTTGCGAGAGTTTCTCATAAAGCTCTGGGTTCGTACGGGATAGTTCGACGGCACTGGCGGTTGGTGCATGGTTTCGAAGAAGACACAGGGCGACCCGTCACATTTCTGGTTCCCGATTCCACTAATTTGGAATTTTTTTTTTTGTATAATTTAAGGGGAGAAATTGTAAAATTTTATATTCAAATACATTTTTTTACTTGTTAAACTAACTTTTTTCTTATATTTTCCTTTCATTTTTACATGTTATCTATGATTGTTGATAAAATTTTTAGTTCATTCTTCCTCCTTCCAAATATATTTTTTAATTTCGATTATTTGCTTAAATTCGGATTAACTTTCAGTTTTATTTAGTTTTGCATGTACAAGACAAACTTATACTTTGTACAATAGTTTAATCGTATTTATTATCGAATTATACCGTATTGCCTGAATTCTCCTTCCCCCCCCCCCCCCCCCCAACTTTTCATACCAACGTCTGACACGGCACTGTTTAATTATTAATCAACATATAATAATATATAACTGATATATTTAGCATGCATGTCCCGGCTTTAGACATACAAATTGGACTATTACATACATACTGGACTTTGTAAATCACAGTTCCATTTTTAAGTATTAGATGGACATATGACTTTCAGACTTTGTGTTTGTTTCGCTATTTAGAGTATTCAATTCTTGTTAATTTAATTCAGAAAATAACTCAAACAATTTCCAATAGATCATTTTGTAGCTCTAATGCAACGTAGTACAACCGACCGACCTTGATAAATCGATTATAAAACTCGTAAACATTGGTGAGATTTCAAGTATAGCACACTATAGTGCTGCAACTTTGCAAATTTGGTTTGGTAATAATTTACAACGTTGTTAAAAAGGGAATATAAATAAAAATAAACGATGGACATTTCTTTGAAAATAAGTTATTTTTTTTCCCTTTAATAATATCTAAAGTCATATTTGATTATTCTTCGATTCATTCTAAGTAGCAAAACATTTGCTTGAAATTTTTTTACGTAATCTTTTCTTTACTTATTTATTGATGGAATAACGGGAAATAGAAAATTAAGCACTCACGACCTTTGTACCTTTGTGTTATTTCCGCTAACAACCTAAATTTAGCCGTTTTAATGAAAAAAAATAAAACTTTTATTTTTATCGAAAAAAGAATCCGAAATGCGTTTCTAAAAGTAAGGATAAAAAAAAAAAAAAAGAACAAGTAACATCAAAAAGCTGAGTTGTTCTTATTCTTCCGCAGAAATTTATATTTAAAAATCAGACGATTCTTGACATTTTGATTGGAACGCCATTTTATTATTTATTCAGTTATTTTTACAGAAAGAATGAAAGGGCACAGAATTGAAGTGTAGAAGTACGATGGAAAAAGAACAGTGTTTCCGAATTCTTGTACGCATGCTAATCGCGCAGATCTGGCGAAAGAAAGTGAATATTTTCGGGACGAGGACTTTTGATGAGAGCACTTTTTCGGGGGAATGCAATTTAGGTTACGGGGAATGGCAACAGTCTCCTTAAGTGCAGTTGCATTTTCGTTCTGCTTGCTGAGGGCTTTTTCCACATTTCGTTCTCATTATTGTCAATGTTTTTTTATATCGAAGTTTTATTATTAGAAAATTCTTTGTACTCTTAAAGGATTTTTGTTATTTTATAAAGTGGATACTATTTTACATTTATATTTTAATAGTTTTTGTTCAATATTTTATAATTTGTTATAATAATCTGTACGTTTTATAAAAAGCTTTATAATTAAAATGTAATAATTTTCTGGGAGTTCTAAATATGAAATTAACTTCCGAAATATGGAATAATTAGATTGACACGTAAAACTTGTTTTTATTAAACAATTAAATTCTCTTCAAAATTTAATTCTAAATTCTTGCAAAACATGCACTAAAAATAGAACAACTTTATAAACTGTTTTTTTAAACAGTTTTATGATTAATATTAATTTGAGTTCAAATAATCTTTTACATAAACAAACATTATACACTTTTTAGTTAGCCTGCCAATATTCGATGGCCTGAGAAATTCAATTAACATTTTGCAAGAATTTTCTCTCCAATAAATGAAATAGAAGATCCTACCGGTCGAGTTTTTAAATAAATTTCCTTATTACAAAAAAAATACTTTAAGCGCCATCTAGTGTGTAAGGATGAAATTTTTTCTTCTCCTTCGCTATTCCTCCTATCTGAATCTTTCCTTTTCTGTCATTTTTCTCCAAAAACTCGCAAATCTTTCGGCGTTATTGTGACAGATAGCTTTTATAAATGTAGATTCGCCGGCGGTATGATGATAAAAAAAAAAATTTGATTTTTGCGTCTTCTACCCGTTGAGGTAAATAAGTAAGGTAAAATAAAACTATTTTTTTTTGCATCGTCTGCGATTTCTCCCTCTGGCCCCAATAAAAATTATTATTCCATTTGCAGATGTGTGATATTGAGCATTTCTTTCGTTATCATCTTAAAGTGCAAATTGATTTTATATTTGAAATGATTGTAAAAAGATTTTATTTGTATTGAAAAAAATATATTTTCCCATTCTTTATATATATATATATTTCTCTAGATAGAGGTACTTTATGTTACATTTGAAAAAAAATTCTGGGGCATAATATTAGATTTTGTGACAAAAATTCCCAATATTGGTTTAGGAGCACTGTAATTCTGCTTATATTACTTTTCAAGTGATAAAATCACATAGCTTTAAATATGTTTCAGGAATAGTTTTTTAGCTAAAAAATACACATTTATCAAAGTATTTAAGCTTTTTTATAGTTGGAAGAGTTGCATTAATTAAATTATTATTCATTAATGTCTGTAGGTTGAGTGTAATATATTAGTAAATTATTAATATATTCTACATCAATTAACAATTCATAATCTGTGTTTAATTCATAAAAATATTTATAACTTTGATACTAAATCGGCATTTAGTATTTAATTATTAATAATTATTCTAATTTAAATATTCAGTATTGTAATATAATATTGGTGTATTAAGAGTTGAAATTGTTCTAATTCAGTTTTTATTAACTAGCATGTCCATTAGATAATTATCGCATGAAGAACTCCTCATATAAAAAAAAGTTTAACGGTTCTACTCATAGATGGCAACACTACCAACGGTTTGTTTAAAAATTGCTTGGAAACTAATTATTTTTAAACGCATTAAAAAAAACGTTAATAATCATGAGACAAAAGTACGATTCGCCTTTGCTCTGGGAAATTTCCCTTTTTTTTTTTTGACACCTCGCATGTTATGATCCATTGTCTGTGAGACCCGCAAAAGGGATCTTTCCTACCGAAATATACCTTTAAAATTATTCAACTGATTACATATCAACAAATTCTTAGTTACAACAAGGAACCCATCCATATCATTTATAGCCTAGATCTATAAAACCCTTCCTTTAGAGAACGCCACTGTTGTCTTGCGCCCCTGAATTCAGTGGCATCGCCACCACTCATTCGCGTTCCTATTCCGAAGAGAATTCGAAATCGATAATCTTATTTAAAACTCCCACTGCATTATCATCTCATGCCTTTGCATTAAAGCTGTTAATTCGGGACTAATATTCCATTTGGCCCATTATTTTCCCAGCGTCCGAGGGCTCCTAATGCACCCTCTACACGGAACCGCTCTTTCAAGAAAGCGAAACTCAAACAAACATTTCTCTAAGATATTATCTCGAAGCATGCAAATAGGGCCTTGCATCAGGAATCATATTTTAATGCACCTTTCTGTCGTTGCTCCTCCCCTGTTGCCACTGACTGGAATTCGAATCGAACGATAGATGGGATTGATTTGTTCGATTCTACCACTCTCTTGAGTCTGATCATGAATATGGTATGCGCTGTTGAATGACTGGTGGGAGTGAGTGTAAGGTTATAGTGTAGTGAGGATTAAATTAGTACGTGTTACCTGGTGATTTGGGGGGTTTACTTTATTTTTCGATGAAGTTTTGACCATAGAGTAATGATACAAATAGAGGAATAAAAATGCTGACTTCCGTGTGTCCATCATTGAAACCACGTGATATGTGGAAATGCCAATTCATTCATGCGCCAATATTACTTGGCAGGCCTTGGCGACTTTCAGAACTAAGCGAGATCGAAGTATTGTAATATGGTTTTGTGTTTAATTTTGTATTTAAATATATTTTTTTTTGAACGAGTGGCACAATTTAAGGGAGTTTAACAGATATATTAAGGAGGTTTTTCTTACTTTGTAGTTTTGAAATAATTGCATTACGTTTTTATGTAAAAAAATTATCATAAGCGAAGTTCTTTCAATTGTTATTTTGTATACTTCAATAAGAAAATATGAACAATAAAACCTGATAAATATAAAGAGTTTCGTTTTTTCGAGTATCGAACACAAAATTATATTTTCGTTTCGTTAATGAAGAGGAAATATTTAGCGCATATTGTTTGAAAATAAGTAAATACGTACATATATGTTAAAAAGTTGAATACGGACAGAACTCCTTATCACCAAAAGAGAAGAAAGTGTGCCAAATTTGAAACTCCTGCAGATGTCTGAACGCCAAATGTGGCAGCGCTATAACCACGTGATGTGGGTTTTTCTTTTCAATGTTGACATAGCGGCCTTTTGAGAGTCTGGTATTGAAGGCGCTCTCTATTTAATATTACAACTCTCTGGTTTTGACTTGAAGGTCGTTAAATTTAGCTGCATAAGGCATTAGATTAGAAACACTACGTTACGTTTTTACGGTGATCTATAAGCTCTATGACAAATAGCACGATTCACATGATTTTGTTCTCATTCTATAGGAAACTAGGCGCCACTGCTTGTAAAATCTTGAAATGAGACAAAAACACGGCGTGAATGGCAATCCGCAGCAGAGACTGATTTACGGGAGGGCATACGGGGCACTTGCCCAGGGCCCCCATTTTAAAGGGGCCTCCAAAAATGGATCACTAGTAAAATTAAATTAATTGAACCAAACTTGGACCAAAAAATTTGGACCAATGTCCAAGAACATAAACAAGCTTTTTTTCCTAATCGCACGTAGATTTGTCGTTTACGGATACTTTTTTCCTATACCAAATTTCCTAATATTGTAATCATTAGGGATTTTCTAGCTATAAAATGAGTAGAACATACGAATCTGGCTCAACTTAAAAAAAGCTAAGAAGAAAGAAAGAACAGAACTAGAAACGTATAAAGAAACTCTGTTCCAGAATTGACCATTAACGTTAATTCAAATTCTCAAAAGAAGAAAATTCATAGTTTAAAAAAATAAATTATATTTACATTAAAGCTGACTGATTACTTCATTTTGTATTGTGTGCTTGTGGATAAATTTGGCAGTTTTATTTTTCGTTACTTCGAGGGGTCCCCTAATGTTCTTTAGCCCTGGGCCCCTAAGCTTGTAAGTCGGTCCCTGATCCGCAGTGTCACACGAAACAGCCTTTTTTTTTTCAATATATTTTTTTCCTGCTATTGGCGAGGTTTGTGTTGGCGACCAATTCCTATTCGATAATTTGTTACAATAACTTTTCACTATAAAACCCTTCTGGCCGTGCTCTGATACAGCCACATTAGCTTTTTTAGAAAGAAATATAATTTTCTTTCTAAAAATATTATTTTTATTAGTTTGCCATGTCTTACATAAACATATAATAAACAAAGTAAGGTCTTGTGAACAGTTAATGTCTTATCGCTCGCAATTCATGGCTTATCTAGTTAGAGTGATTTGGGGTTGTAAATAAAAACACAAAATTCTGGTAGTTAAAGAGATAAAAAATAGGACGAAGTTTTTACAAGACGTAATTAAAACCCAAAAATTACTCTGAATGTAACAAGATAATTGGAAAGGATGCTTAAAACGCGAAAACGCCCCTTGTAATATGTCTTTGAATAATGACACCCTGATTACCAGAAAAAACCCAAAGATAAGTATGGAATAAAAACAACCTCGAAACAAAACTGAATGTAATGACTTCGAAAGCGAAAATAAAAGCGCGCCCAAAATTCAGCAGGGCTGACACAATTTTGAATTCGCCAAACTAAACAAAAAATCGCCAAAAGTTGCATTCGTTTAAATTTATGAATATTTTTTAGTGATAGATCCAATTTAAGGACATTTATATATATATAATAGAGAAAATTTTACAATTGATCTTCTTACTGAAACAAAAAAAAAATCATAAAAATGAACATTTGGCGATTTTTTGCCAAATATGGCTGCACAGAAACTAACAAGGGGAAAAATATTCCCTCGAGGTGCTTTTTCCCTTTTTTTTTATCCCTCCCTGTCTCTTGTTTGACTGTTTTAAATTGGCCTCTTGTTTTCCATTTAGTTTGACATAAATGATGGCATAAAAAACTGCATGTTTTCATTATTTTCCGTTAATAAAGGATGTTACTTTTTGCGACTTGACCAGCAGGCATGTTTTCATCAGTTGCTAATGGCCTTTTTTGGGGCGTCAACAGACGCGGTGTAAATGTTCGTTTTGGTAGGTCCCTGGATTAGTTTTTAATCAGTTGTCTTTGGAAATAACTATCTCCGGTGTATTGTAAAATAATTTTTAGTTTGGTAAATAATTAGAATTCTTTATTCATTCTGTCATTTCAAATTAAATAAATTAGTTTTATGTATTTTTTTATGTCTTTTATTGCGGCATTGAAATGATTGAAATTTCATATTGTAGTTAGAATATTTTTCTATTAGTCTTTAAATTATTTTATTGTAATTCAATCCAGAATTTAGTTTGTAATTGTTTAGTGAATTTCATTTACAACGTCTGTGAATTGATATGCATATTCTAATAAACTTAAAAATTACATGATTTTCTTTAAAAAAAATAATGCATTATAATAATTATTAATTCAAATGCACAATAAGAAATATATTCATTTTAAATTCTGTCGATTTTTTTTTTTATAAAAGGTTTTTTTAATTGATAGTAAAACTTTTTATATGTGTAATAATAATAATAATAAAAATGTTCTTTATAATAAATTTAGCGAAAAAACATGTCCGGAACTGTGCATCATTTTGATTGGAAGGCGATTTGCCAGACTAAAATAAAATAGAATAAAAGACAATTCGGGATCTCAGAGGGCAATCTGGGTCGGGCAGAATACTTTTTCAAAGCTGTCACCAAACCCTAAATTCAATTGTCTTAACGAGCAAGCCGGTGGTGATCCTCATAAACAATTCTCTTCCGACTCTTATCTGCTTTGTGCCCCCCCCCCCCCCCCCAACACAAAACGGCGGAGTTTCCCCAACAAGACGGATTGTTCGACGTGTTACGGCGAAATCATTTTTCAGGACGATAATCAGATAAATTCGCTTAATTACTCTCCAAGACAAGAGGATCGTCTGTTAAAACGTTCTAGAACGAAACGTCTCCTTTGCCAAACGATAAAGTTCGGGAGGAAAGAGACACAACAGCGAAAAAGAACATAAAAATGGCGAGGGGGAAAAAAGTGTTGCCAATTCATTTTGTTAAAAGCGTTCCGTCGGATATAATTTAAAGTAAAACAATCAAGTTTTGCTGAAAATATCGTCTGCTTTCAAACGAAGAAGACTGATAATAATAATTTGTTTCTTGTTCGAACGTTCTTATTTTTATCCTGAATAATGATGAAAAATGGGTTATTTTAATACATACTGACGGGTTATGGCGCGTGTTTTACACGTCCCACAATAACATGTCACGAAGTGCGACATTGGTCTTTTGTTGTCTTTAATAATGTCCTTTGTCATCAACTGAACCTCTTACATAATTCATAAACTTCGACGGTTTTGCTTTTGTTTTATACTGGACTGATTGTCGTGGCATGTCGCTGCGACCGTCGCTTTTGTTGTGTCTTTCACTTTAAGTTATAAATAAATTCATTTGTATTTGATATTTTTTCCTCCGAGAGAAGATGTAGAAAAATAAATAAATCCAATATTAGCTATTGGGTTTTGGATCTTTTTCAAATCTGGAATACTTTGAAATAGTAAAAAAAAATAAAAAATGCCATGGGGTGAAATATCGAAATTCTAAAGAAAAACTTGTTTTCTGTGTTATGATTTCAGAAGTTATGGGAATAATATATATTTGTTCTCAAAACAAATATTTGAAGTTTTTGTGTTTTTTTTAAAGCGTGATGATAAATACAATTGAATTTATTGTTAACTGCGAAATAAAATGTTGACACTGGCCAATTTTTTCCGATGCAGGACTCTTAGCGTTATTTTCTTAGCATGACAAACATTGATATTATTATTATATATATATTTTAAAATACTTTTTGATTAGAATAAACATTGTTTTTTGACATCAACTGTTATATACGTTTAAATAAGGTTTAAGGTTTGCTATTCTTCTGTATTCAATTTTTGTGATATTATTTGGGATATGTCTAACTAAATTCTTTTATTCTATTTTCGTCTTAAAGTTACACTTTCGAGTTTTAAACTGTATTCGGTAAAGTTATGTTTTCGACATGGAATAGTCGTTTTGCGGGGGAAAAAAATATTTTCGCAACTATTATAATAAACATTTCTTCACCAGAAACTGGAACTTTTAAAATAATTTACATAAATAAGTCTAGTTGTGTGTCCTAGGAAGTTAAAATTAACCTAAAAATACTGCTTTAAAAAATGATTTATTTCAAATTTAAAAATAATTTATTGAAAAAATATTCTTTTGCTCCCATTGTTTATCGTCTTGCTCTGGATAAATTGCCATCTGAAAGAAAAAAACTTATCTTGCTCTGCTGAATTTAAATTTAACGGACGCCTCTCTTTTCTTTTCCCGAATCTTTTTTCCCCTGTTAATTTTCCCTTTCTCAGCTGACTCTCCCATCTTTTAATTTCACTTCTTGCCATCTGCGCTGCTGAATAACGAGCTGGAATTAGACGGGTACAGTTAATTACAATTTCTCAAATCGCGAAGATTTTTCTCTTGATTAGGGAAACCGGGTAATGAACACTCGGTGTTGCCATCCCGGGCTAATTTAATGCTTACTGGATATTGTTTGTATCGTTCGCTTCTTTTTTCTTGTTGTTGTTGTTGTTTGTTCTTTATTGCTGGGTTCCATAGATTTTTTTTCTTCTTCTCTGAAGAGAATTCATTTGGAGCAATTTAGTTTTCTTTGCGTCTAAAAAAAGCGTTTATGATTGGAAGCAATATTGTAAGATGTTAAAGAATTTTTTTTTTGGAAGATTGTCGTTCTTTTGTTTGGTGATTGTTCTTTTGTGTTCGAATTGATGAAAGACCGAAAATTAAAAATGTGTCAGCCCATGTTTTTGCTGAAAAAAATTAAAAAAAGGTTTTGCTGTTTATTTTGCTAATCAATTTCTTTTTTTTATTAAAAATGTTGCATTATGAAATGTTGGAATAAAAATAATACTATAAGGAAGATTTAAAGTAATAAAAATGAACCATCATGTAATAAGTACATATTTATTTAGTTCAAAGATATATACATATATATTTTGTCTATTTTAAATGATAGAAAATATTTGCTTTGATATTTTCATGTATTGTATTAAAGAAATAGTTTCTAGATTTTTTTGCACAAAAATAAACAGCAAACTTATATTTACGAATTAATTTCAAATGTGTATATTCGTAAAAAAAACAAAAACAAAAAAACTTTCGAACGTTTAAAATGTACCGAAAAATAAAGAGTTAAAATATTCAGTGACGGTTTTAAAAGAATATCTCGCTTTACTTAACTACAAATTAGAAATCATATTAATATGTCTTTGTAAATTAAAAAAAAAAAAAAACTTTTTAAATGTTTGTAATGTGCATTTTGAAAAGTAACCTGTATTTTATAATACAAAAAATACACCATCTTCGAAAATAGATATATTTACAATGTTTTTCTCCTATCCCTGTTATCAGAATACATTTTTGTATTAATTATATTAAATATGTTTTATTCTGTAGTTTTATTAATTTATTAAAAGTTACTTACACAAAATCCTAT
This sequence comes from Troglohyphantes excavatus, assembly GCA_963932185.1. Classification (NCBI taxonomy): domain Eukaryota; kingdom Metazoa; phylum Arthropoda; class Arachnida; order Araneae; family Linyphiidae; genus Troglohyphantes; species Troglohyphantes excavatus. The sequence goes on along the minus strand of OZ010666.1, from coordinate 62,618,248 downwards.
ACTTTACACTTTGAGCAATAGAGAAACGTGTTAAAAACAGTGTTTTTTAAAGTAAAAAAATAAATACTCCGAGAGCAACGTTCTTAATAATAATAATAATAATAATAATAATAATAAACTGCAAATTCTCTTTTCCATTGTATTTAAAAAACATTAATGTAAAGTACATTAAATGTACTCTTCCTCACTATATATATTTGTTTTAATATATATAAAATAATTAATTTTGAACATTTGTCCCTCTTCCTACGAAGATGCATTTATTTAACTCTTATTTTCCCACACTATTCGTAAAAGAACATTTGATTGGCCAATTGCGAGAACCATACAAATTATCCCTTAGAAATTTCACTTGTTGAACTGTGGCTTTAAAAAGACCGTCTCACAAAGGCGTCAGACAATAACGTTGTCATAACGACCTCTTTAACGACTGTAAATTGCATAGGGAGGTGCAGTTGTGGCTACTCAAATACATTTTCTGCTGCAATGGTGTCAGTGGGCGAAAAACTAGAATTTCTTCTTCTGCATCAGTAATGCTATATGATTGTTTTGTTTATATATTTAAAATCATTGTGTTTTGGAGTCTTGATTATTTTTATATGGATGGTGTAACAATGCTTATTTTTAATAAATAACTATGATATAGTATAGTGATTAGGAAATAATAAGTTTAGGAAATAAGGAGTAAAGAAGTGTTTTATTATTCATTTTTAAGAAAATTTTAGTGTCATTGGATTCATTTGGGACAGGAAATTGTAATTGGAGTCTGTGATTGTTAAAAAAAATAGTTTTATAATATAACTTTTTTCTGAATAAAAATTGTTTTGTCTGCTTGATTTTTACTATGTACTTTATGTCAAAGAGTAACCACAGTTCGATTTATTTTATAAAAATTAGCTGGAATTGCAATATTCTATAAGTAAATGATAAGTTAATTGAATCTTAAAATAGTTTTTTATGTATAAAGAATTAATATAAATGCCAATTAATAGATATGTTTTATATTTGTCGTTTTTTAAATTTTGAGTTCAAATACTAAATTGATAGTTTAAAAACACACTTCCTATTTTCAATCTGCCAATAAATATATTTCATATGGGAGGAAACGTTTTGAGATAACCGTCGATAAATATAAAGTTATTCGATAAATATTTAGAAGAAAATACGAAATGTCCATTAGGTGCCATCTTAAACGTTTTCAATATCATCGAATCGATTTGAAGTTTACTAAATATCCAATCAATACAGCATCAACAAATCCAATTTATAATAACCTCTCCCCAGAGCAAAATCCAAGGAATCGCACAAATCATATTCCCCCGAAATATAAACTATTTCCAAACTTCTAATAGCCAATACCTTTCCAAACCGAAAAGATCCATAATGCCACCCTACTGCAGAAGACTTAAACTTTTAAAGTCACCTTTATCCGAGCCGACAGAATTCCACCTCAGCCAACAAATATAAAATGAAAGTCTTTCACTAACTCGGTCGGTAGCAGCCTTAGCCCTTCCTTAAGCCCATACCATTGCTGGTTCAACAAGAAGGCTCAGAAGTTGCCAGAGAGTTAAAGGGGGGAGGGAGATGAAAATTCGAAGAATAATCAATGCCTATTAAGAAGGGGTGCAGACAGGGCAATTCTTAAAAGCTCATTTTTATCTTTTGGAATGAAGGCCTTTCCCCCCTTGGAAACTGATTATTGACAGTCTTGGGTATCAGACTTCTGGAACTCAAAGCTGCGTTGCGAAGGCAATTAATTGGGGGGGCTTTTAAGGGATTTCGGCAAGTTTAATCGATCTGGGATGGGGCTGACTTTTATAAAGTCTCAATTTTAGAAAGGATTTGATACATCTCGCTTTCATTGGAGCTTAACATTTCAAGGTCCGTTGTCATCTAACTAATTTTATTAGTTGCGCTTTAAAGGAGCTTATAGTATAGTTTGAAACTTCTATAGTAAGTCTTGTGGTTTCATTATATTTTTTTAAATTCTTTCAATCCGGTTGTATTTGTCGTTGTTTCATTTGGTATAATTACTAAGCCTTGGGCGATGATGATATTTTGCCATAGCGATTAATCGTCAGCCATTAATCGATATTTTCCAAGTAATCGATATTTCTAATATATCGATATTTTCGATACAAAAATTTTGTTGATAAATCGATATTTTTGATACAAACATATTGTTGATAAAACGATATTTCTGATATATCGATATTTTATTTTTTGAATGAAGAACTGTTAGTTTCCAAAAATAATATTTTTATTTATCGTAAATTGAAATAATGATATATTTTAACTGTTATTCTAATATCGCTCATCCCTACTTTGTCACTTTTGTTAAAGCAATACTACTCTTACATTTGTTGATAAACAAATGCAATTCTTCTGGAGTTGACTTTTAGCATCCAGAATGTTATTCTTCCGGATTTGAGTTTTTCCGTACATCCAAGTTTACTTTCGACTAATCGTCAAATCGAAAATTACAAAATCAAAATCGTTTTTGGCTTCCGGAACTTCGATATATATCGAAATCATCGCCCAAGCCTAATTACTACTTAATTTGTTTTGTAAATGTACGGTTATTTTGTAATTTCTTATGTTTCATTTCCATTTTAAATTATTTTCTTTTCCTTTAGATATACTATCATGTCATTTTTGAATCGTTTAATATCGATGCCTTAGGGGTGCACAGATTTGTTAAGTGGTTCGTGAATTTAAGGATAAAACTCATTCGAATTTTCAAATTGTAATCTATATAGTACCTAATTCATAGGTGAAATATATTTGTCTTCTATTCCGTATAAATAACCATACAAACTTTTAAATGGTTGTCCTGAATAAGTAGTTGTCATATGCACTAAGACATCGATATACTTTTACGATTTACTTCAATTAGATGCTTATTAAAACTAATATCCACCAAATTTGGTGGTTTCTATTCAATATTTTTCGCTTTCATTTAAGCTGTTAATGGAAATATATGATTTATCTGTCTAGAAATTTTTTTGTTTATTATTTTTCGCATATTACACTTACTGAAATCTCTTGTGCTGAATTGTTCTAGACTACGACACCTTTTTTCTAAATCGTGTGTTGAAGGATTTTAATGTTTGACGTGATTTTTAAATTTTATTTTCAGTTCCGGATACAGTTTAGGGCCTCTATCAAACTTTTAACCGAACTTCTTTAGCGAAAGCCATTTCGTTTGCTTAAGCCAAAAACTCACGGTCCCATAAAATCCCTTCTACGTGGAAAAGCCGAGAGTTTAGTTGCGTAAATTTTTGCTTTCGTGGTAATAATTTCAACGTTGATCTGAGTTAACTCAAAGGCTTTACAGTGAAATATTTCTATCGAATCTTTAATAATAAAAAAGGGGGAAAAAACAAGAATTTCGAAATATTCTCACTGGGATTTACGTAAGGATAAGCGATTTTTCTTTGAATAACTTCACCATTTAACATCACCATTATTTCCTGAGAAATTAAAATTCGCTAATGGATGTAGGATATAAATTTATAATAAGTCTTAAGTAAGAAATAGGTATAATAATATATTTCTTTAAAAGACATAATAAGTGGCAAACATTTGTTGGTAATGATGGAAATTGCCTGTATAAGTTATTCATAAGTTAGTTAAGAAATGGGAATAGTGTTTTTTCCTTACAAGATTGTATTCTTATTTCTTCAGCAAATTGAGTTTTGTATTGGATTTAATAATTTGTATTTAGTGACTTGAGAAAATATTTATAAAAATAATAATTTGAATAAAAAGCATGCAAAGTAAATATAGTGGTTGAAAAGATTAAAGAAATATAATTTCTTTTTTTTTTTAAGTGTGTGTTGTTACTTTTTGGGATAGTTTGTTTCATTTTTGTCCAACTCCATTTACAAATTCTTTGGGATGAAGCCAGATAAGTTTTAGCGGGTTTTTTCTTAAAAACTTCTATATTTTTTAAAACGATGGAGTGTTATATTGCTCCAGCATCTTTCCCGATATTACATTCGAGATATTATTACTTTTTTTTTATTATTATACATCTGTTTTTTGCGATACTAGCCGGGAAGGGGAAAAAAAAGATCTTCCAGAGGAAGAACTATTACCTTACAGCTTTCCGATATAACCAGATGAAGAAATAATAAAAAAAATAAGGATATCGGACATACTAAAAGAAGAAACATTTATTTGTGATCGTAACAACTCAACTCTTCTCCACGCAGCGCAAACGACATCTATTATCGGAGAAGAGAACCACGAAATTGCTCTTAAAAATTGGAATCAATAGCTCTGCTGGGTTCTTTGAGATTCAACCAAGAAAAAAACCCTACAGAATCACCCGGTTTATATTGCCCAACTATACAAACAACATTAAATCGACTGTATATTTTTTTCTTGCCTTACTTCTGAGGTATTTTCGTTCAAAGAGAGGGGCTCTTTCAACGTTTAGGAGGACTCGTTAGTGGAAATTAAGATTTTCCAGTTCTGCGGAGGTAATAGTTTGCTTTTAACGTTTAGAACGTGCTTTGATTTATGGCGGAGAGTTTTTGAAGAGGATTTCGGGTGGATTTTTTTTTAAAAAGAAAAATAAACTTTTTATTTGGTCGTTATCAATAACTACTGTATTTCATACGATACCCTAAAACATTTTTTTTAATGGGAATTAGCTGTATATTTTGACATTCTTTTGCACTGCGTTTAAATGATTAAAAGTGTCTTCCAAAAGGAGGCAGTAAAAGTAAAATATTAAAGTGTTTTTTTTAAAAGTTGTATCGGTATTTTATTTAAATACACACATAAACAAGATTAAACAGTATTAAGGACTAAAAACGGTTTATCAAAATTGGACTTATAGTTTTGGAATTGGAAAAAGAAAATATTTTTACAGTTTTGGACACAAATAAGCATACTAATCTGCTGGTATTTTACTATTATTTTGAATGCATGAACCGGACATCCATGTACATAGGTACTATTGCAATGATCTAGATCTTTATTAAAATTTCAGATTAGCTGCGTTATAAAAACTAGTTGCTTTCATCAAAATATATTTTCCTCACATTCTTGTTAATTCCTTCATCTTGTTAATTTATCATTTTAAATTCCAGACAGCCCTTTTGTTTATAATTTATTAAAATGTACTATTATTTAAGTGAGGAACTACTTAAGTGATGATTTTTAAAGCGACTTAATAGCATTAACGAAGAGCATTAATGCATCCAGCAACTGTCATTCCTTCCGAACAACACCCGCGCATATTCCCTACCACATCCTCAGTTTGCGGAACTCCCCTTTTCGCACTACTGCCATTCCATTAACAGCCCATCAACAATGCTGTCTTCCAAACAATCATCCGGTTTTACATCAGTCCGATAATAGCAAAATCTTTACGAAAACCCCCTCCCACTCTCCATTATTCCTTTGCGTATTCTTACATTTATATTCTTGAAAAAGGGGGGTGCGGGGTAAAATATCTCATCCCCCACCTCCCCCTACAGATCCAAACAGATAATAAATAAAGACCCTTCAAATAAAAATGCGATTGTTTCTAGTGCATTTGCGATTTGTGGAAAGGTTCTTGCAATGCTTTTGTAGGCCCTTCCGCAGTGCTTAAAATGTATCGATTAACAGCACTTGTTGGGTGCGAGAAATTATTGATTTTTATATCTGGAATGGGCATTGCTTTTGCATCATGAGGAAATGATATTTCTTCGTAATAGTATGAGATTTGTATTTGTGTGTGTGTGTGTAGGGAGGGGGGAGGGAGAATCGCTAAAGTGTTTTTATTTTTATTTAAGTTGTTTGGGAATCTTTTTTTTTACATTTAAAAATAAAAGGGTTTCAAGTATTAGAATTTTTTTATTTTGGAATAATTTGGTGTTTCTAACAGAACAAGTAACCCATTTCTTCATTCGGTAATTTGGATAAATTGTATTTTTAGTTTTAGTGAAGTGAGTTATTTTATGTAGTTTCAGAAATTTCTTACAATTTTATCGTGGTCGTCTTTGTTTTGAGGTGCACCATTGTTCTGATCAAGTGAAGGAATATATTGATTTATATTTTAGTAATATTTTATAATGCTTGTGATACTCCAATGTATCATTTGTATGATTTGTGATACTATAATGTCTATAATTTATAAGGCCTGTAATATTCCAATATATAACCTATATTGTACAACTTGTTAATGTTCATAAAAAAATTGAATACTGTACTTGTAAGAACTTGGATGTTCGGAACAATCCACGAATCGCCGTTTAATTAAATTCAAATCACCCTTAAGCAAAATTTTTAATATTTAAAAAACCCAAATAATTACTGTAATAATTTAAGAAACCCAAAACTAACTGCAAGTACAAAAAAAAAAAAGTGGGTAGAGGTACAATTTAAATATAAAAAAAAAACAATTTCGTTAGGATTTTTACAAAAAATTTCGCCGGAAACACACCAGCAGCCATTCCCTCGACCACCACAATAATTTTCCAATTACACCCCAATCCCTGAGGCTACAAAGACGTCCCTTCAATTTCAGTTAGCAAACCAAAAAAAAACTTACAGCAATTAATTCCCTCCAAATGGTTTTTTTAACGATAAAATCTAATTACTTAATTGCTATAACCTAATCAAATTATCGGTCATATTTCTGGAGAATTCGATCGCTGGGACATCTAGTTATCGGCCCCGCATATTAATCCTAGTTACCGAACAGGGGCGTTGTAAATGGCATGTAATGTCGTTACACTCTGTGTTTACCGCAGCTACCAGCTGTCATCTGGCCACTGCTTTTTTACACTCCCACTTCTCATTTTAGGGCTGGCTATTTTTCACTCTAGTGGCTTTTTATTACCTCGTCTCATGCGTCCTTTTCAACACCTAAATCCCTGACACGTTGTAATTATTACCTGGGTTTGCTTTGAGCGCCGCCAAATTCTGCCATTTCATTCTCCCCTCGTCAAAGTATATAATTTTTTTTGGAGCCAAATTCCCTTCAGACCATTATATTCGTCTGCTTTCATTCCATTTCGGCTGAAGAGATGACGAGTAGACCCCCCCCCCTTGCCCCCTCATTCTATGCCGCTCTAAATTGCCTACTAGTGTGACTGTTAACAAGGACTGCCGGTTGTGATATTTTTGGCATTCGCCAAATTAATGAGGAGATCGCCAAACATTCGAAATAATATGGAGCTTACAAAAGGTTTTCAAATTTGGCATATTTATGTAAGCTTGACATTTTTTCTTTGCACTAAAGGATAGTTAAATATAATAGTAATTCAGCTTCTAAACATCTGTTGAAATATCTAAATACTAAATTAATTTATTAAGACAAAATGAAATTGAATAAATATTTATCCTAATAAGGAAGACAATATTTCCACCGAAAAATAGACAGAAAGTTATTGTGCTGCTGTAAAAGTGTTGAGTACTTTTACATATTCTTCTTGACAGAAGAGTAGCATATTGTAATACACATTAATGAATTTAAATTTTCCTTTAACTATGCTAAAAATAATAATTACAATTTGAAAGTGTTTTTATTCTTCTTCAAAATTCTTTTTTTTATTAAAGGTAAAATAAGTACGTTTCTTATACGTTATAGTAGAATGAAAGAGTTTTACTCTATTATAACTTTCACTATGTGGCTAGAAACTAGTTCTGCCAAATCAAAAACCTATAGCTTAGATGGGAAAATTATTGTTTTCAAAAGAATCATGACTGTCTATACTGACTTTTTTTTTGGAGATACACAATTTTGTAGAAAAAAAGCCTTAAAATCGTTCAGTAAATTAATCACTAACATTTTTAGAAACCGCCAATTTAATGATATGACGCCAAAAGAGGCGACACCATTGTTAGCTGTAACTGCTACACATGGAACGCCTTCACCGGGGCGTCAACAGCTCAGAGATGGAATAATGACATTCTCTCTTTTTGGCTTTTTGCTAGGCGATGAGCATTCTATTTTTTTTGCACCCCATCCCCTCTCTCTAAGTTCTGAATGAAGTCGGTGGTTCTTTCTTTTTAAGCAGACGAAAAAAAAATGTAATCATTATTTCCTTGCGCTTATTTTCTTTTCAAGAAAACAAAAAAAAAATTGGCACGGGGGAGTGTAGTGTGATTAATGTCAAGAACTCCCTATGGGGGCAACAGACAGAGATGGGAGTCCCGAGAGTGAATTGTCTGCAGCAACCTTTGGAGATTGGTCTTTTTGCACACAGAGAGGGGTGGAAGAATTCACCCTGGAAACATCCCCTTGGTTACCAATCAAAATTCTATTCCTCTCCAACATCGTGCGTTATTTACCAGTCACGAATCCAATATTTTTTTTTCTATTTTAAACCAGTGCCAGTAGTCAAATTACCGTCTTGACTTTCCGTAGGTCAAGTACAGGATCATCAACCTCTATCTATCTCTTCTTGCGACTGGGATTTATTGTACAGGCATTCTTGTTTTCTGTTGCAGCGGTCGAATTCTTTTATTTTTTTCCACCATTCCTTGAGGGTTTCTTATGGGAACTTCCGTGTAATATCGCGCCAGGACCGTTGTAAACATATCAAGCGAAGGACCGGAGACTTATGGATTGTGAAGTTGGTTAACTCGTGTTTTATGCGCTCATGAGGGGTCAGGTGAAGCTGGAGATTGATATTGCTGATGATGGTATAGAATGTTGAATGCTTGCGGATTGCTTGGGGTTTAATGATGTCTTTCATGAGGAGGTTTCTTTGTTCGAAAAGGTTGTTATAGCGGTACGATTCCCATCTTTGTTCAAAAAGGTTGTTATAGCGGTACGATTCCCAATCCGTTTGTTTTTTGCTGTTTGTTGTGTAATGTATAGTTTCAATTTGCTTTAGGGGTTTCGCTGGTTTCCGGAAATTGTCTGAAGTATAGAATCACGATGTATTTAACCAGCAAGGAATACTTCTATGCATAAGCCAGAGTAGCTGGCTTGCTGACCTTCTTACGTTAAAAATTTTGTGGTAGAACCGCAAATAGGCTTCTTTGATGAATTTCATTACGGTTTCGAATGTGCTTTAACATGAATAAATGAATTTCCTTGTTCAGTCACTGTGAATTGAAGAGTAGGAAGTTGAGGCGAAACAGTAATTGAATATCGTCAATCGGGACAATTTTGCCATAGTGGAGCAAATTTGCCAACCGTCCTGCTATTTCTTGAACCAACCAATAATGATCAGTTGGTTCAGGAACGTGGCCGGGCGGTTGGTAAAGTTGCCCTACTATGGTAAAGTTGCGTCGGTTGACGGTACGTCTTGCAATGTAGACTTTTTTAGAGGTGAGTTGGGTTGCACAAATAGCAAAATAAAAATATATATATATATAAATAATATGTTTGCTATACCCAATTAATTTTTTTTTTGAAAAACATAAAATCTTAAAAATTATTCGTAGAGGTTGATGTTCTCCATAAAACTAAAATTCTGTTCACCAGGACGATAATCATGATATCCCTATCTTTGTTTTAGTAAGAAAAAGATGGAAACGATTCCATAAGAAATTGTTTCTTGATTTCTTTTAACGCCATTTCATTTCCACTTTCGAACATCTGTGGCGGGAACTTGAACTCCAACTCCAATGTCATTCTTTTGTGATCAAATCTCTTTTTATGAAATGTGATGGACGTCAATTGTCTATCCCCCCCAATAAAAGGTTGCCAGGATTGCATCCCGTTGCTTTTGCAGCAACTGTCACGGGTTCAACGTGATGACTTCATCTCTTTGATATTCCACCTACCACCCGGCCCACATAATCTTAAATTAAAACCTGGCCAACATCTTCATACAGGATGCGGACCCATCACAAGTCCACGAAATATGGCCGTCGTATATAACAAACTCTCCTCCTTCAAAACCGCCTGCTTTTGCACGCTTGTCTTGTTTTTATTGTTATCTCTTCTTCTTTCTTTCTTTCCCTTTTCATCGTTGGTGCGTATTCAGATAAAAGAAGAAAAAAAAGAAGATCTTATAGTCGTTCAGCAATAAATATGCTTACGCGATCTGTTCTTTGTGACCCGTTGGGGCCTGTCATGGCGCGGGGATTACCAGTTTGAAAAATTGCGGGAAGGCTCGCTGGGTTATAAATGAAATATGATGGTTTTGACGGGGTGTTGAGAAATTCTTTTCTTTTTTTTCGTTCTTATTTCCAAAGACCTTCGATCGAAACGCAACGTTGTCGCTCTCGAGATAATAGAGATGTTGTTGAAGCTCGGATCGTGTTTATGGGCTTGCAAGGTGGGAGCCTTTTTTGAGAGAGTTTATGGGAAGAAAGAATGGCCCCGAACAGGGTCCAGCGACTGTACGTGCACCTTCTGAAGACGTGACACTGCTGGCAAGATGCAAAGAAGGAGTTGTTTATCAATCATACTTAGGTTGAGGGGGGGGATACGTGGGGGTATTTTGCAAGATCCGATTGATGGAACCGTTTTTTTTGTATTGGTGAAGGTGCGATAAGAAAAGGTAAACTATCCGGGGTTGTAAAGCGATCGGGGCATTTACCATCACGTTCTGTCGCTGGTATTTCTAAAATATTTTAATGGCATTTTTAAAGATACTGTTTCCTGCAAGTTGTTTTTGGGTTCCCTAAGATTCCGTTTAAAACTAATGAAATTTAAAAAAAAATATTTCATCGTTTTACATTGATTTATCTTTAATTGTTAAAGGACTTAAATTAAGTATCGTGTTTGATCAGATGTTCAAATCCAACTTGTGGTTTCAAATCCAATTTAAATTTAAATGAAAATTTTTTTAGCCATTTTTATAAAAGCTATTTTATAAGAAATTCTTAAAATAAAAATTTTAATTATCTGTTTGTAAATCAGCAACAATAATAAAATGCTTCGAATTTGAATACAATTTAACCGTATACAGAAGTATTTAATTTTTAATTATCGCAAGTTTTTTTTTTTAATTTAAATTTTGTTCTCGAAAATTTATTTGAATATTATCATACTTTTCGCCCAATTAAATAATATTGGTCTTTGGAGACGTTCTTCATATTTATAGATAAATTATATTGAACTACCAATTTCTGCATAGTAAATCTTCTATTTTGCATATTTATGATTTTAACAATCATCTTAAAATAACGTGCAATTCTGTGTTAATATCATTGGTCAATATGTTTTGACTTTCTTTAAAAGTAACTTTAATTACAAACATATGTATAAACAATTCATCATGCAACTTGAAATAGCTTTAAAGTTTTTGTTTCAAAATGCAGTCAAAACAGGCCAACATTTTTTATACACAGTTAATGAAGTTATTTCCACAAATCTCTCCATAAAACTGAAGGTGGTTAACAGCTGAAATATTGCTTTACGATTCCGCCAAAACTCGCCCCATCTTTTCTTCTTTCTCATAAATGTCAAGAACAATATAATTATTGTTCGGATCTGAAGTCATCTCCCGTTGTCGTAAGTGGGCAATAATAACAGGACGATGTATTGGGACTGGAATAAGAATTTTTTTTTTATGACTGGATCGAAAGTTTGGCGGTTAAAAACAAAGGGAAACCGCTTCCATCTCCTTTCCAGGCCATAAACGCCTTAACATAATCCAATAGTCTCTAACAAGCCCCTTGGCGTTCCGCAGGATTAAGGTTTCCCAAAAATGGCACCGGGAATGAAATATGAGGATTTTGGCGCGTTAGTTGGCGTTAAAGTTGTGCGTGTTAGGTTTGTTAAGGGCGTCATTAGATGACTTCTTGACAAGGGATTTGGATTTTTTTACACCTCTCGTCGGAATAAATTTTCTTCAACGAGGCTTTTGGTCCGCGTAAAACATAGCAAATGGGGGAACAGATGAAGTATAGGACGTTTGGCGCGTTTTTGTTTTTGGCGACGAAAAATTGCCGTTAAACAGTGCTATGACGTCATAGGGTTGCCAGATTGAAAGTCGCCACAAGAATCGGAATATACCAACAATATCAGGTGGGGTTGCCATACTATAAATTTACCGCTCCTATAAAACACTCCAAAAAAAAAATTCGAGCGCCAAATGTCCTATACTACATCTGTACCCAAATGGGGACTTGTCAACCTGGACCTTTTGTTTTTGCAACTCTTACTAGTTCTGTTGATATTTGCGATACGGAAAGTTTGCGTTCAATCCTTCACTAATCTGCAAATTACTTGTTTTTGTGCAATCTTAAGGACATCTTAGGTAAAGTAATGTCGTCGTGTGTTCAAACGCGGATCCAGACTAAGGGGGTCAAATTTGATGTTCATGATAACAATATACTGTATTACCCCCTAACAATAATATTTGGATCCGCCCTTGCGCGTGTTTTTCATGTGGATACAGCAACCTCGATATAGCTCTTGGTATAACAATCCCTCACCCAACCAATACGAGATCGTCGTTATAACGAAATATTGTTGTAACGGAATAAAACAATTATTACATAAATACTCTAATCAACCGATAGGGACTTCCTGTAGTGGTCGTTGTATGGAAAGCAGTCGTTACATCATGGGGTCGTTTTAAGGGGCATTTACTGTATTAAACTTGTGGACAGCCTAATTTGATTGTAATGTAACTCTATACAAACATAAAAGAAATTTAACTGTGTATAACCCTCTGATTTGCTATTATTGCAATATTATAGTTGAGCTGATTCTTTCATGTATATAAATTACTTAATTTTAATTAAGTTCTTACACTTATTAAAGTATTCCTCTATTGACATTAATTGAATACATATTTTGTATTGTAACAACTCAGTTTCTATAGACATTTAATGCATCTCTTATGTGGGTACTTTTTTGGTAAATATAATAACCGTTTTGTTACAATTTATATTTGAATGCATTTTATCTTATTGAAAGGTTAATATTTAAAAAAAAAATTCAAATTCAGTGACAGCTTTGCAACATAAATGAAATATTTAAATGCCTTTTCTAAATTAATGCATTTATTTTACCATCAGTGTTGATTTCGCACTGTCAAATTTGAAAGACAAATATGACTTTATCGCTTTGACTTTTTAAATACCTTTTCCCCCAAAAAATGTAAAAATTCCAAGTCTTCAACTAATCGTCGATGCTATGACGTACAAGCTTTAAAATTTGAGTTCGACTTTAACTTTTATTCTAAAAAACACTCTTAATTCTCAAGTGTCATTCCACCGAAAACCCTTTTCCTTTCTAGACATATTCATTCCTAGAAACTAAGTCAATCACAGTTACAGTTAATTCCAAGCAAACCCTTAGTCCGAGATCAAAACCAATAACGAAAAGGCTTAGACAAAAGAAATTCCCCCCGTTACTCCCGAACATAACTGCGAAAACTTCTTGGGGAAAGGCCTCTGTTCTATTATCCTGTTAGGAGACCTCAGAACTATTGTACTTGCTTATCTGCACTTTGCTCTCTCCAGGGGCCTTTGATGTTCCGGGAAAATGCAATTTTTCAGTCCGCCCTTTACTTAGGGTATGCAAACGCAGAATATTGAATATTGGTAGCCCACTGCCAAGCTCCAATCGGATTTCTCTTTTACCCCGAGATTTTATCGCCTGCGTCGATATTTTTGTCGGTTCCGGTGGCAGCAGTTTTGCTGTCTGTATTTGAATTTTTTATGCCCTATTTGCTCAGCTGCGTTTGTTTCTGCCCAGTTGCGTGTTAACTGGCGTTTTACGAGTGAACGTTGGAGCCGTGTCGTTTTGTTTGCAATTATTTGCGGTGTGGGATGTGCTTGAATTGTTTTTGCCAAATGTTTCAAATATTAACTTATAGAATTTGTTGTTGTATTTGTTTACTTGATTTCTCTGTGCAAGAAATAACCTATCCCAATGAAAATAACAAATGCATGAAATGATTGGTTTTTCTTTATATTGTCGAATATTTTGTATTGTGGGATTATCGAAGTGTTCATAAAATTTTAAACAGTTAACTGTGCATTGTTTTATTAATTTAATACACGTTTCGATATTTTAAGCATATTTTTCTATTTATTTAAAAGAACTGATTAAATCACGTCGTGTAAAAAAAAATATCTTAAGCTTAAATTTTTTTGTAAACTATAGAATAAAGAAACAGCAAAAAATTAATTATTTATATACGCGTTTAATTAATTGCACATGATTCGAATATATAATTTGAATATATAATTAAGTTAATATATCCGTTTAAAATAGTTGGTAAGTCTTAAAGTAAATCAAGTAATTGAAAAAAAAAAAAATAACTCATAGCATGTCTTGACCGTTCTTAAATATATTAAAGAGAAAACCAGTCCACTGATCCTAGGTTGCATTGAAAATTCTATATTTATTTATTTCCTGACATCGTTACAATAATTTCGATCTTTAAATCCTTAGTATTTTCACTATACTAGATATTTTAACTTCATTTCTACAAATAAAATACTAACCTCGACTCAAAGACTAAACCCTATTCCAAAACCCATGCTGCCATCTTCTGAGACTAAAAACAAACTTCCAACAAAAACAACAATCTCATCCAAATTCCTCCATCCGCGCACAAGGGGCAGTAAGGGACCACCCCCCCTCTCTTACGATTTCCCTAGAAATTGCGTGCGTGCCATCTGTCAGTGGTATGCCCCTTCTGTCCCCCCCTACTCCATTACTAGGCCCCCTTCTCTTCATTATCCCGCGGGCCCTCTACTCACGGCCCTATAATTACGTAACTCCCGGGCTTCCCTGGCTTCGGGGAGAACTTCTGTTTTATGTTTTCCGAGCCTCGTTATGTTTTCACCCAGTTTTTCTTCTCCCTCGTTTCTTCCTCGGATTATCGTCTGATATTTTGAATATATTTCCCTTCGGCTTTTTCCAAGCTGCGCGTTGAATTGATTTTATATCCTTTTTAGGTATTGTTTGGAAATTTGTTGAAGATAATAACATAGTAGTCCAAAAGCCCTTGATACATTTTAAAATTTAATATAAAATCAAGTAATTGGCATTAGAGAATGTTGTCTAGACTAAAATGTTTGACTACGTAATTTTTACAGAAAAAAATATTTACAAACTTCGCCATAGATGGTGCTGTAGTGTTACAGATAATTTATTTTGAATTAAATTGTACTGACGAACTTGGGTTTGAAGTACTTACCTACGTAAGCAGCTTTTTTGATGGGATGTACCATTTCTTCGTGACAGCTTCAACACTAATTTTCGATGGGAGATATCTAATATGACAACCGCCAGAAATGCATGTATAAACCAAGCATAGGAACAAGTAGCGCCATCTATGAGAAATTTCGGAATTAATTATTTTTATTTGCTAAATAATATTTAATCATGAGAGTAATTTAATCGAAATCGAAATTACCTACGATAATTACTTGATTTTATATCAAATATTAAAATGTGCCAATGACATTTGGACCACCCTGTATATTTTTGAATGTGACCATTTTTAAATTGGTGTGTTTATTATATGTATATTGTTGGTGGATTAATTTCGTAATTAAACTTGAGCTAAATTATACTTTCGTAAAACTTTGTCAAGATATTTTCAAGTGATTTCAACAATATTTTCTACTTTGTCAAGTTTTCATATTTGAATAAAATATTTGACGAAAATTCATCTTTCTATTTAAATATATATATATACATAATTGCTTATACTACATACTATTATAATATATTAATTTAAGGATGTCTGTCCACTACTAACGTCCATTTTTTTTCTGTTCACAGAGGAAAGCAAGTACCGCACGGCCTATGCTTGCGAAGGCAGGCAGCTGAGGATAGGCTGTGAGCCTGGCCACATAGTCCATCTGTTGCGAGCGAACTACGGCCGATTCAGCATTAGCATCTGCAACGAGCATGGCAACCTCGACTGGAGCGTTGACTGCACCTCACCTAGTTCCTTCAATGTCATCAAAGACACGTGAGTCCTGTTCTTTTATGGTTTCGGAGTCCACGTTAAGCATAACAAAAATCCTTTGTGAGCGTATAAAGTAACTGCCCAACATATCGATGAATTAGTGTATGTAGGTCAGTATTACAAACACAAAAGCAGTTATATCCAAGAAAATGAGATTTTAGTATCAATAAATAACTTTGACTACAATTTTGAAGTACAATAAAGGTGCAAAAACTGTTTTATTTACTAATAAAAACTCAAAAAAGAAGTCCACAAAAGCAAAAGTAGCTATATGCTATATCCAGCGAACTTGAGTGTCAGCGGTAGTTCGATTTCTTATTGGCTGGAATGTGGATATTGCTGGTTTTGCTTCTTGAACTAAAACAATATGGCGATATATACATTTGGAAAAACTAGTTAACTCTATTAAAGATTTTAAAATGAAATTTATACCTAGCGTTTGTTTATTAAGCAATGGCAATAAATAGTAAAACGTGAGTTAATTTTTCTGTTTGGATACAATTTTCTTAAAATTAAAGATTACATGTTTAATTCTAGGAAAATTGATTGCTAAAAAAATCAACTTATAGAAAATGGTTACAACAGTAGTTTAAACTTTTCAATCTTTAAATTTCCAATATGTTATCGACAAAAAAAAATATCTTATCGTCTTTGTAGTGTTAAGATTTTTACAATTTTTCCAAGATGTTAAGATAAGTAAAATAAATGAACTTCCCGAGCAATTAGTCAAAGAGAAGATTGCCAAAATGAAGTTTTTACGACCCGGCTGAAAGCTTTCTTTTACGACTGACTATAATTGCGTCAACGACTGAAAAACGACGTAAGAAAAATAACATTAAATGTGCTTCGGTGGTCAGAATCTGTGTTTTATTCAGAAATCTGATAGTTCTTTATCGTTGGAAAATATTTGTTTAGTAGGGGTCGCATTGCGGGGCAACTTGGAACAAGTCGACTATCACAATGATTTTTTTTTTTGCATTTGTGTTTGAGTGTTGAAATTCGTTTCCCTGGGAAAAAAGCAATATTTGGGATATTTTCGTACAATAATTTGATAACAAATCTGAATTTTTTTTGTTTAAATTTTTTGCGAATGTCTGATATGATGAATGCATCTGTCAACTTTATTTTTTTTTATTTTAATGTCTGTTCTTATGAATGTCTGAATTGAAGAGTACCAAGCTCGTAATAGGGGGGTTGTGGGTTGTATTCTTGTCTTGAGAGAGCAGCGAGTTCCGTCATCGTCGTCCACCAAACATTTATCGTTTAGATGGAGCTGGTGAACATAAAATCTGTTGTGGTATAATGTCCTCACATTGATCCTGATGAGGAAGATGGGAGAGTGGAGTGCCAGGTCGGACTTGTCCTCGTCTTCTGACTATGTTGTAAAATCACAGGATGGATATTTCGGGTATTTTCTGTAGGATAAATCCGGAATAGCTGTCAATAGCTTGTTATGTTGCTCTAGTGTGACGTTAATTCAATCAATCTACCTTTTATGCTTCTTACTAAAATGTCTTAATCGACCGATCAGGATAACTACCACATCGGTAAAGTTTTAATGTACAAATTGGACAAATTAAAAAAAAATCTTTTATATTATGTTATTAATTATAAAGTTATAAAAAAAATTCCTTTAATTTTATAGATAACGAATTGCATTTAATTTTTTTCAGCTGTCGCTTAGTCTACATATTAAGAATACTTTTATTAATAATAAAACAAAATCCTATTTCGGAACCCATCAAAAGCTGCCGTTCATCACATTCTGAAATTAATTATGTGCATCCACCTCCACCTCTTAATAATTCATCGCCTCCGAAAGATTTTTCTTGTAACCATGTTTACCAAAATTACCCCGACTTATAAATTGAATCCCTCGAAAATTAAGATAAAAATAAACAAAACTAATGAAGAGTGAAGATATTATATGAGAAATTGAAGAGTATCTTGGAAAACAGAAAATTCGATCGGGATTTTAATTAGCCAAGGGTGTTGCTTCTGAGTTCATCTGAGTTGGCTGTCCCCAGAGATGGCGAAAAATCACTCGTTTGGTGATTTTTTAAAAAAGAGAGATTTCGATTTCTCCATAAAAATGAGTGTTTTTTAATGGTAAAAGTATCTTATTTTTATGTTCAGTTTTTAATTTTTTTTAATGTTCATATTGTATGAAGTATTTAGATTGTTTATTGTGTATATATTTTTAACCCTTCGAAATCCACTGTCACATACATTATAAGATAAAAACTCGATTATGTTGTAAAGTTAAAAAAATTTGAGCTAGTTACAGGCCGCACTTTACCGTAAGGTTTCGTTCGTGAATACTTTTCGACCCCACGCGATGCGAAGTGGAGAGTGAATAAATGGTTAATAAGGTTAACGCGGCTCACCTTCCTCTACTCGATGATTAGTCATTTATTCCCAAGTGTTGATTCCTCGTGGATTTATAGGGGCGGAGCATACCCCTCCCCTCCCCCTCCCGCACGTGGTACAAATGCCTTTTCGAAACGTCTTAATTTCCTCTACACGATGGTGTGTCATTATTCCAAGTAGAGTTATAAGGATTTACCAGGTGTTGTATTTTAGTATACGACCCCATACCGATTTTATAGACGTATTCACATCAAAGTCGTGGTTAATTCTTTAACGTTTTCTCTCACTTATTTCAAAACAGAAGATTGTTATTTTTGTTATCTAGGACCCTCTACATTTCTAGTATACATTTGGAAACTAGAATTAATCTTCTATAAAATGAATATATAAATGGGGGGAAAACGCATGTGGCTATGTCGGAGCACAGTTTATGGCCTTTAAATGAACAAATTTGCAGATTCTAGAACGAATTTGTCGCCAATGGAAACCTTCCAATTAAAAAGAAGGTAATAACTGTCTCATGCCGAGCTCTGTCATCTACGCCCCGTATTTAGCTTTATTTCAAGATTTTACACGCTTTTGCACCTAATTTTCGTGACAAAATTTATATCAATCGTGCTATTTTCCAAGAATATATAGTTTCGGAATGGATCACCATGAGAAACATAACATGGTGTTTTTATCTTGATACCACACGCAGCTGATTTAAAAAACTTTTCACGTTATAAACGTTTTTGAACTGCACATGTTTAATTTGGCGACATTTTCTTCAGTTTGGCGGTTTTCAGATTCGATAAACATGGCCTAGCGAGTCTAATCGCTTGAAAATTAGGTTCTTTGCGCTTCTTTTCTCTTCCCAAACGCTGACGTGAGCTGAAGCGTTAAAAGCGCGACTATCGACGTTCCGCGAATCGCTGTGATGGAATCCTCGCCCGTAGCAAATAACTAATTAATAATAAAATTATACCTTCAAGTAATTCATTCCAAGTGATTTAATTTCCGATTCGTGTCGCTCACTGTTTGTGAAAGAGCCGCGGTTCGTTTCAGTTTGTTGCAGATTGAAATGAAAATTGAATGGAACGCAGTTTTCGCTGCGTTCTTTTAATTAAGCTTTTCAAACTAACTTCCAGATAATTAGAGAACTTCATTTCACTTGGATTGGGATGATTAATTTTAAAGGGAATTAGTTTTGAAGTCGGGGGACTGAAATTGATTGCGTTTTTGGTTTTTAAAGTTCTCTTTGTTTCCATTGTTAGAGGGAAGTGAATTATAAATTTCTCTAAATTAAAAAATGTATTTTTAAAAACATAAATATATTTATTAAATATATAAAAAAATAAGTAAATAATAAACATTTATTAACTTAAAAAGTTGAGAACACTTTTTATTTAAAAGGGACATATAGTAAATAAGTTTAAAGATTGATTTGAAATATATACTTTTAGAGTAAAAGTTTATTGAAAAATATAAAATTATTGGGCATTAAAATAGGGATTTTAATAAGAATCTAATTGGTTGGTATTAAGCTAAAAAATCAACTTTTGCATACACAGAATACTACCCTTTATCACGTTTCATCAAAATTAGATTTATAATACCTTA
This sequence comes from Troglohyphantes excavatus, assembly GCA_963932185.1. NCBI lineage: Eukaryota > Metazoa > Arthropoda > Arachnida > Araneae > Linyphiidae > Troglohyphantes > Troglohyphantes excavatus. Next base: position 62,598,428 of record OZ010666.1, on the reverse strand, counting down.
AAGAGAAGGCATTAATTTAAAACAACTTAGCAGAAAATTAACTGAATTACCCTTTCACTAGAGCTACATAATGGGAGATCTATGACAGATTTAACATACACCAGTCCCCTCTATACGGTTTGTCTTCGGTTGGCCTAATCGGGACTCAAACTCGAGACGTTCTAATCCTGAGTCTGTTGTTATTATCAGGTTTATCCCTGCCCAATTTCTCGGAAGTTTTTTAATTATGCATATGAACACTTACTTTTTGTACCTTTTATCCATAAAACATTTCAAACTCTTAATTATGTCAGCTTTATAATAGTAACTAGTAACTATCACTAATAATAGTAACTAGGTAACAGTAATGACTTTATCGGTTTATTAAATTATTAGATGGAAATATTTAATTTTTAAAAACCTCCATTAAAACTGTAGATCTTTTTTAAACAGAGTATAATTCTTTCTCAATTTCAAGTGTCATTAAATTATTATTATTATTTTTTTTTTTTTTAAATACCCAAGACATGTCATTAAATCACTTACTGTTTAGTCATGTAAATATTATTTCTTACATTTTTCTTAGGATTCTACGAGTCGCTGTCGTTAAAAAAATTACAAACATGTATCGCTTAGAAATACATTTCCATAAAAAGAAAATCGAATATATCCAGCTACTAATTAAATTCCTGTCTAATAACAGTCTGTGAATAAAAGCGACGGCCATCCAAATTACTCCCATATTTCATCCAAGCAAGGGCGTTCAATACCGGAAATTTTTTCCCGCTACATTTCCTCAAAAATGGTGTCGGCAGAACCGGAAATATAGTTCCAAAAAAACAAACATCCCAGCTTTAGCATCCTGGAAAAATTCGAAAACGCTCTGACCCGTTCGAATTACTCAAAAGAGGGGGGCGGGGGGAAAGATGCCCCCCCATCCCTACCCTTTTCCTGGTGCTTAATCTTGCATGATTAATTTCTTGCAACTAGTTGAGTCTTTTCCTTCAGCTTTGTTTCTGCTTGGTTGTAAAATTCCTGGGATTATTTTGGGGGAGAGTGGTGCGAGTCTTGACGTCTTTTGACCAATTAAGGCGCCCGAGCTGTTTTCGGTCCTGTAATGGAGCTGCGATGTCTGTTCCGCAATTTGCAGTCTCCCTCTCGGAATTTCGGATGAAGTGACTACTGTTTGTTTTGTGTAGGATTTTCAAAGTTAATTGGGTTGATTGTTATAAAAAGGATGTTTCGAATTGTTTATATATGCATTTTTTTATAATTTGCTACTGGATTTTTATGGCTTTACGGACATTTCGTTTTTTTTGTAACAAATAGAGCATATTATTAGTGTAGTTTTGCATGAAATTTAATACTAACTTCATGTCACAAAGTGTTTTTATTAAGTAAGCTTGACATTTGGAACTTGTCTTGAAATTTTTTTTAAAAAAATTAATTACTTTTTACAATATTTCATAAAATGTTCATTCTAATATTCTTCTAATAGCGTTTCATTACTTTTATAATTTACGTCAGTTATATAAGTTAAGTTGGGATTTTCTGTTAAAAATACGAAATAAATATTTTTAAGAAATTTTTTTAAAAATATTTTAAACTAGCTGTATGGTCCCTCGTTGCTAGAAACCCGTTAAAGGGTATAGATTAAACAATACAGTTGCCCCCGTTGGGTTTTGAACCGTCGACCTAATATAATTAGGGGGAATATAAGTTTCACTGTTGACTTCACAAAAAAAAAATCAATGAAGAAAAATAAAAGAAATTTACACATAAAAGTATTTCTACTATTTAATTAAAAAAAAATTCTCGCAAATAAAGTTAATGGACAAAAGTAAATGCCACATATGATGAATGGTAATCTACTATATTTAATATAAATTTTTTTTAATTAATTTTGATGGAAATTAAATAAAGATAAAAAATTTAAGCAAAAAACAAAGTACGTTAAAGAAAGGCAATAAAATAAGAAAATTTACCTGAAATAATTTTGAATGAACTACACAAAAAATATTAGCGAATATGAAAATAATGCAGAAACCAAACATAGATGGCGCCATTCATATCCTCACTTAGGCTCTACGATTTCTTATGGATGGAAACTTTAAACATTATTTAAAAAAATAACTATATAAAATTTTAAAATTCTGGCTTTTAGGTGCACAATTAGTGAATGATTAGTACTTATGTTGAAAATTTCAGACATTTCCGTGAAGATAACCCAGGGGTTTTGCATGTCACAGGCGGACATATGGGCATACACTCTTTTTATTATAGATTAGGCAGGGCAATTGAAACAATAAATGTCTCAATATTTTAAAAAATATATCTATTGACTTATTTATTTGCTAATATATATCCATTTTATCAACACTAATGGCATTTGTATTATGAAATTACATTTGAACTAAAGGATATGTTTGAATGAAGTAATAGTACCACTCAAACTTCTCTTAATTCAGACCAATACTACCAACAGTTTTAGTAATTTAAGTGTAGTTACTGTTTGTTTCCTATTATCCGGATTATCCGACCTGTGACAGATAACCGAGTGCGATGAAAGTATACCATTCTCCCGTTAAAAGACGGCATTCTCCGTAGCGTGAAACTATCACAAAATGGAATTTAAGGAAACCCAAGCACGAAAACTAAAATGGACGCTAAAAAAAGAAAGTATGTGAAAAATAAACAGCCTCTTGCATAGTTTATGCCCTCTAAAATTTTTAATCGCTCTTTCTAGTTACTGAACTGCGAACTCCGCTGCATCCGAGAAGCTTAAAAAAGTTAATTAAATTTTTGTTCGAAATCCCCCCGTTTTAAAACGTGGCGATTTCTCTGCGCGGCGTTTTAGGTTTTGGTGTACATAATATGAATTTAATGAGTGTAATGGAAATGGAGTATTAAGAAAGGAGATTTTTTAAAACAAAATTTGTGTAATTTTTCGTTTACTTGATGAGCCTTATTAACAAATAAAAATGTTTCTTGTTTCGTGGAATTATGTAGTAATCTACGTAATATTTTTCGAGCTTATATTGTTATTTTTTAAACACTTCTTCCGCGAATTAAGTTTCTCAAGGAAAGTTGTAACTTTAAAAAGTAATGCACGTTTTGCTAAGATTTTTCCCCCAAGTTTCATTTTGGAAAGTTTTTAATGAATATTATTACTCCGACACATGCATTTAGAGAAGCAGCTTTCTGTTATTTAGACTATAATGTTATACATTTTTCTTTGAAGTTTGCGGTTAAATATTTTTTTGAATCTTGTTTTAGTGTTGAAAAGTCACAAGGAATTTAACTTTTACGAATGAGTTGGTGTTGTTTTGAAAAATTACTTAACTCTACAATCAATTAGAAAATGTTATGAAGAAATTCTCTTTCTCTGTGTTATTTTAATAAAATCCCTACTTTTCTCGAGTAAATGACTTACTTTACGAAATGTAACTAGTCTGAAAAATATTTATAATTGTGTTTGTTGATAACTTTTTTACTCCTAAAAAAAGAATTAGATTCTTGAATATTTGAAATGTTGCATTCTTTCTCGCATCTCGGTTATTTAAAAATGGGTATTTTTTTAAAAATTTTATCTTCTGAATCCATTAAAATGGATCCATAAAATGGACATGGGTTACAACAGTGATTCCCGTATTATAACTGTAGGTTTTTGCCCTTAAATTCTTCTGAATAAATAGTAAATGCGTATTCTTAACAAGTACATACATAGTCAGTGTTTCTAGTAGTTCTCAATAAAACTGATAATGTGATGCACTCTGAATTTTCTTATATTTTTTAATTTCTTAAATAAAGTATGGATGTCATAATGTAGCATTATTATAAGGAATGAAGAACAGCAATTATCTGGGGTTTATGCTAATTAAAATAATTATTTTTCCCTTATTACAACCAGGTATTATATAAATTCTAACTTGAGGACTCAAATGAGCTCTTAACATGTTCAGTGGGCTACGAGGTTAATTGACCCTTTGCATATCTATCCCCACGTTGAGGTTAAATTTCAAAAATTTCTAGAGCTGTTTTACCTTTGAACCTTTACATAGAAAACAGTATGACTGTGTGTTATAAAGTCCGATAATCTCCCATAAATTCTATAAAAAAATAGCATGGGGTCAAATAACCCCACACTGAATGTATTCAGTTAGTGAATCTTTAGACAAATCGATCCATGGACTGCCACCGTAGAATACTGGTTCACAACTATGGAATGGGAAAACGTATAATTTTTTACAAGTTATCAATTTTCGGGTGCTGGATACGTTTTAACCGAGAAACGTGTACCCAGTACGGGGTCCCTAAAACCCCTGTACGGGGTAGATTAACCCCGTGCCGCACTTGTGGATAAATGCGGAATTGACCGTCCGCTCAAATGTGTGAATCTCAAAATCTCGAAACACATACACATATGTGCACTAAGTATGTATTTATTGTGCTACAATTTAAAATTTGCAATGGATTTATGTTCAAACCATCCCTATCTATAAACACAAAGGGAAAAAATCCTTCATAACTTAGTCTCTCGAATGCTTTAAACAAACAGCCGATCCCAAATGACCATGGCCAACTTTCTAAACTATCAAAAATATTTTGGCGTTGATTTCTATCAACAAATATCCAGCAATCATCCGAACCCAAAGCGTGAAATCTTTCAGATGAGGCTCTCTGTCAGTTCCCCTCTGCCATGTCCAAAAGAGAAAAGCATGTTCTTGTCCTCTGCGAGACGTAGACGACAGGACGAAACGGATCGTTTAGATCCGTCTTGATGATTCTGTGCCTTTTTCTGGGAGGGAAACTCTGGGATATCTACCTTCACGGGTGTTTGCGTCGTGTAATCTGCATTTATATTCAATTATGGGCAATTTTCCTTGAAGAAAACTTGTGTTCGAATTGGGGGATACATGGTTGATGAGATGGTCGTAAAAACGTATCGCCGTTTTTGAATGGATTTAGTTGTAATTTTTTGTTGGTATATTTAAATCGAAGCTGAGCGTGTTGTTAATGTTATGTTTATGATAGAGTTGAAAGTTATTGGAAATAAAAATAATCAGGGTACAAGCTAGTAGTCAAATATAATTATGTTAAGCGGGTGTTAAATATGCATAGATTTTAAATGAAGTATTTAATTAAAAAAAAGAATTTAATTTACGTTGGAAAAATCTAATATATTTCTTTATATTAATATTTTTTTAAAGTTGATTTACATTTAATTAAATAAGTATTTCTGCTATTTTCAATTATTGTTGACCGGTGTTTGATGTTTTGAAAATTAATATAATTTTTTTCCTTCTATAGTTGTGGCATGAAGAACAGCTGCAGTTTGTCTGCTTCACCAACGTTGTTTGGTGACCCCTGTCCAGGCACTCCAAAGTATCTGGAAGCTCATTACCAATGCGTTCCAGGTAAATACCAATTTGTCCCTTTTAAACTTCCTAATAGACAAAATATCTAAATTCAATCAACATTAAGGGATGTTATGCACGGGCAAGTTTTCACTTTCCGATACTTATTGGAAGTGATTTGTGTCGTGAAAACAACTATTTGATCACCGTGACGGATATTTGGATGATATTGGATAAGGGCTTTGATAGGGGGGGATAAGGGGACGGATATTTGATATATTTGGATAAGGGCTTCTCAATAAAGAAGTATTCATTGGCGTAAACGTTAGTGTAGAGTTTTTTCGAATAATTTCTTAGCTCCCAAACAAGTATACTATCCCAGGTATTCTTAAATAAATCATGATGATTTTTACTGAACTTACTTACTTTCCATAAATATATATGATAAAAGTTTTAATTTTTTTTACAAATTAATTTAATTCTCTTAAAATCGCCTAATTGTGTAGTGGTAGATTATTCGACTTGCACACCATGGGTCCGGGTTCGAACTTCGAATTAGACTTGGATGTGAAATGTCACGTTAATGGATTGTAATGAATTTGAATAAATTATCCGTGAATAATTATTATATAAATTTAGTTAAGTTTTAATTTCGCTAGGTAGAATTCTATTTAAATTACAATTTTAACATGTGCTAATGACAACTAATCCACTTTTTCTAGAAAAATCTGCCGTGACGCCGTCTACCAGCACCACAACGAGCACGAGCTCAAGCACGAGCACCAGCCGACCTTCCATAATCATCCCCGTGACGCGCAACGCCCGTCCGCCCCACCACGCCGCCCCTCCCCCTCCTCCGCCCCCAGCGACGTCGACACAGGCGTCTCTGACGCCACGCGACGCTGTGACGTCGGAAGCGGCGACGGTCGCGGCCGTAACGACTACTGTGGGAACGATGCTGGCGGACGTCACGACCACGCTTGCCGACAGTCTGCTCATGATACTCAGCGGAACGCCGGAAACGTCGACTGCAGGTGAGGACCGATTTTGATTTCTTTAAGCGCAGTGGTGTGGCTCTCGCTATTTGGCTACTGAAATCAATTTTCAATAGATCTAGCAGCCCGCCTTGTTGTGGGCGCTACTTGTTATATTTATTTGTTATAATTTCAATCAAAACAATTTGGATCCTGCTATTCCGCTTATGAAATCAGTTCTGGAGAAAGCTAATAAAATAATTGAGACATCTAGTTTCAAAACCAGATACATCCATTTTCAGAAATTTTACAAGAGAGGCTAAAACCGATTGACAGCCACGTACTTTTGGATCTAAACATATAATATTTTAAAGGCCTTTTTAGACTGGCTACAGACACTTTTTGGTCATACCGCTTTGTAAGGTGATGCAGTGCATTGAAAAGTTGTAAAAATATATAAAACTAATTTTGCGAAAAGGTGGGATGTATATGGTTTGAAACTAGAGAGCTTAATTCACCGCTAATTTATCGGAACGTCAAAATTTTATTTTACCGCTAATTTATTATAACAACGTTATGGGATGTAAAATTCTCTTTTTTTAGCATTTTGCGATCATCCCGGCTATTTTTGTCTATTTTTGCAATCGTTTCGCCAATGAATCACTTGATTTTTGATGAAACAGTAATTTTCAAATTTTTAACGAAAGTAAATCACCCAAATTCCTTTCTGGTTATATTAGTTCATTCGGTTTTAATTTGAGTTTTTATACGTATATTGTCAAAATTCAAAAAGCTTTTTTGCCACGGTTGATAATGCGCGTGACTTCGGCAATAGCTTTTTTTTGACAAGGTTGTAGAGCACCTGGAAAACAGAGAAAATATAGTCCAAGGAATAAATGAAGACGATCTTAACAATCCCGAGAAATGAACAGAAATTCTTGAAATGAAAGATTTTTGTTCATTCTTTTGATCCTTATTTCTTGCAACTGCTACAACAACAACAACTAATTAAACAATAAAAAAATTATAAATATAAATTCATTTAACCAAAAAAACAACTTCGTAGCAAGTGGAGACAAATTTTGAATCATTCATTTTCTCTTGAAGTTTTAATGTAACAATTATCTATTTTGTATGAAAATATAGTCATATAATATTTTACTCTTTCAATTTAATTAAAATAAAACATTATTAAGTTTTATTTATATTGTCAGTATAAAGTATTGGTATTTCTTTTGATATCCGGATATTCTATTCCAATTTCAATTCCCACAACAATTCATGTTAGTCTTGATATTTTTCATTATTTCTTCTGCCTGTTTAGGTTGTCCATTATAAACAGTTTATTTTACAAAAGACTTCCTTGTTATTAGTCGATCTAAAAATGCCTTTTTTTCGCTTTCTCTAACTGTTGTTGTTTCTCTTCATCTGGTTCATCGTCTCTTGCGCCATTCCTTTATCAGGAACCAATTGCTTTCTTTGTGAATGTAGCGTGTTTTGATTCGAGAGAGTATTACTAATTTTTGTTGGCTTCCTAACAAACAATTTATCCGGATTCCGCTAATATGAACTGTGTTTTTGAAAAGCGAAATCCAAATAAAGCGACTTTCAATTTATTTCGAAATCGAAAACTTTCTTCTAAAGCACCAAATTTCCACGTTTGAGCTAAACAGGCTTTCGCATTTCGGTAACAATATTTCGATTTGTTAAATTTTCCCAATAATAATACAATTAACAAAAATATATACAATCAATTTAATTTTTTTCTGTTTTGGACTCTTCTTAATTCATTTAGAATTTTAGTTAATTTACGAAAACACCATAGCGAAACAACAGTAATAGATTCTATCGGAAGATTTTGACATTAAACTTTTTTTTTATTCAGCTACATAAAGGCTCCAGGACTGAAACACCATGTTACTCTTTTAGCGGAATCTATTCCCACGCTATAACTCCTTTACAAATAGCATAATTGATATAAATCTCATCTCCTTCTATAAGGAATTAGAAGCTGATGCGTGTAAAATCTTGGAATAAAATAAAGGACGTTCGGGGCGTGGATAGGACTCCGTGGTGAGGCGGAACAACATGTTATCTCCGAGTGATAACACTTTATTTTTAGATATAAATAGGGGTTGGGGACGAGTAGGAAAGGGTGTTAGTTGCAGGGTTCGAAATTAGCGGTCTTTAGTCTTCGAGCATGGATCCTTCATAGTAGAGAAAACATAATATTATAATCTCGCTAACATCGAAGTGAGGCTAACATGTATGGCCTCAGACACGTGGTTAATTACGTTATTCTATTCATAAATTTTCACTGTTACACATTTCCCAATTCATCAGCCAATCGCGAGTAATTTTTATTCCATAATTTTTAAAAGAAGTCACGTGTGTGAGGCCATTCGGTCTGAGATGTTGGTTTCACGATTTTGACGTCATATTCGCACTACTACAGTTCATTCATGTTCGAAGTCTTTAGTCGTATTTTGTTCCTAAAAATTTCAATTTAACGACCGCAATTTTACACCCAGTCGTTATTATTGACGCCTGCCTTTTAATAAAAAATTTCAGTCTGGCGACCATATCTTTACACCCAGTATAGCTTTAGACGTCTAACGTTGATTTTCAATAACTTTTCTCATACTTTTCAGTAGCTTTGTCAGTAAGAAGGTGATATTTTTAGAGTACAAGTTGAAACATGTTTCTAATTTTATGCAAAAGAAGCTTTTAACGGTTAACAAAAATATCGTAACAGTTGCCAGCTCTGTTTAAACAATTTGAATTATTTTAAAATTACGCCTAAACAGAACATTTTTGCAGCTAAAAAATAATTTCTAGGTGCCATGACGTCTAACTTTTATCCTAATTTTGAACCCTGATTAGTTGCCACGGACGCCTCGAAGTCCTAGATTGTTATTATCAGGGTTCACTTCTTTCTGTTGGCCAGGTTTTTATTGGAGACTAATCAATATTTTTATATTCCGCATATTTATTTATAGTAATAAAAATTCAAAACTAAAAATGTTTATAATCTTGGAATTTTTATAATTTTTTAACTGAACTCTTTAATCTTAATTTTTATAATATTTTCAAGTAGAACCCTTCCAGCCGTTCTCAAACACATCCACACTCGATTGTCTTTAGTCCTAGATATAAAAAATAAATAAAATGGAGAGCCCAGTCGTTAATGTAAACCTAGGTAAATATCGTCAAATGTTATGGGGGCGATCGACGTAGACATCCAACTAAATTAAGCCAGATGCCACGTCAGGTATAAAACTAAGAATGGACGTAAAGGTTTCTTATGTGCGACTGCTAGATACTTCCACAGGACATACATGGGACTAAATCGTAACTGCCAATTACGATTACGATGGAAGACCGCACCGGTCGTAAAATCGATGCATGTTTTGGGCTTGTAGAGGTGAAATTGGGGTGTTTTACGAACGTTCGTTGTACGAGAAAGTTGCTTGTATAAGGATTTGGCGAAGGGTGTCTGGTTCAAGCTCCGGATGTTTATTGGTTGAAATAAACGTAGACGTGTCGTGGTTGATGAAAGCGGTATGGATGTATCGTCTAGTTCTGAAAATGAATTTGACTTTAATCAATAAACCTTTAAGATGTCTTTATGAATTTGTAATAATTTATTTTTTGAACCCGCTATGTGTACTATTTCAAATTTCCGGGAAACGAAAGAGAAACATTCTATCTTTGATATTAATATAGATTTTTGCTTAAAGTAATTAGAATATTAGTTAACGTCTTCGCGAAGTGGATGATGCCTGTAATTAAATTGTAATATTTGTTCCTAATTTTTTTAATTGCCATTAGCGGGTTTTTGCAATCGTTTTTACTGTAAAAACGTAAATTTTTAAAGTTAATTTGGAAGTTGACGGAATGGCAGTTGACAAGATCATGCACAAAAATATGTGTTTTCCATATTAGATTCTAACAGAGTATATACAATTTTCATATGCAATATGAAGTCCTTTATTTTAATTCCTCTCGAAACTAATGAAAATGTAGGCCTCGTACAGGTCCCTTTTTTCACTTGAAGTACTTAAAATCCTTTTTTTCAGAATATGGTCCCTTTTTCCCTTATTTTAGCAAAAATATTTTTTTCCCTTTATGCCTATGACACTTTTCTGTCCCTTTTTTCTCCCCTCTTTAACCATAGATTATTATTTTTCATTTTGTAATGGCCATTACAGAAATCCCCATTCATATTCGTATTTATGTTCAGTCTGCTAACAGGGTGTTGCAACTCTCGAAATATTCTTAAACTAGGAGCAGGCTTGCTGTTTTTGTCTTTACAAATGTAATTAATCACATTGGTGTAGAATGTAAGAATGTAGATTGATGACTTAAGGGGGTCCGATACCCAAAATTCGCAAAAAAAGTCATTTTTTTTTTATATTTAAAAAATAATATTCAAACTTATCTTAATAACTCACAAAAAACTGCTTCAAAAAATTCCTATTACTTTTTTAGTTGTTAATGTTTTAATGATGTGTTCCTATAACATAGTTGTATCATATGTAAACTTTAAAAGCAAATATCTCTGTTCGTGGTTTTGAAATTTAATGAACACTAAAAATGCTAAGGCTTTTTTACTATTATACTTAAAATCATAATTTTTGTGTGTATAGCAAGATAAATATATTTTAAATAGATGTATGCATTCAGATTTCCTATTTTTACCATAATTTGTTTTTTAAAACTACTTAAAATGGAATTTTATTTTTTTTTCGTCAATTTTTTTTCCAAAATTTCTAATATATTTTATTTTTTTAAAGTGATGTATCTGAATCAAAATTTGAATGCATACATCTATTCACATATTATTCAAGATCTTAAATAAAAAAAATTGCTTCAAAATATTGAAAAACAAAAAAGGAGTAGGAATTTTAAAATTGTTAAAAAATTTACTAAAATATTAATTTAAAAATAAATGTGCAATTTAAAAAAAAAATTGAGCATCTTAAAATGGTTTTTTATGCATATTTAGAAAGAGAAAAAAAATTGGATTGTACAAGTATAAAAATAAAGAAAAAAATGTCGAAGGTATCGGACCCCCTTAACGTTTAATGATGAGTACCAGGGGACCGAGCCCAGCTCGCTTTCATATTTTTTACTTAATAATAGTTTTAATGAATCGAATTAAATGCAAATGCTTTGAAATGTCCATATCAGCGGTTAGACGTTTCGTGATATTTTTTTATCGTCTAACGTATTTTTATCGACATATCCTTAAGTTCTTAGAAATATGCTCATAAAACTGGTTAAACGCGTCAAGGTTGAAACGATACCGTATAAATTCTGCAAAAGTGACTTAAATTAATGTTATTAGCGATTCCGAGCGACTAATACAACCGTTCGCACAATTGTAGTACAAACATTTCATTTGCATGATAAAACGGAACAACATTCTTGTTGTTCAGTATTTTAGTAACCTTTTGAAATGATGTTTGCTTCAGTCTAACTCTTGAGTAACTGAATGGACTTTTAAATACTATGCAAAGTAGCTTTGTTATTAAGAAGATTAGGATAATGGAGATCAAATTATTTTTTGCTACTGCAAAATTATTTCGGTATTTTTTCTTGTCTTCAAACTGCATACACAAATAATCAGGAACGAACAATGTTTTATATTCTTATTAAACGTGTAATCAATAATAAAGATATTTACTTATTTCGAATAATTTTATGTGTGATTCGGAATTAATCGTAGTGACGAAAATGATCGAAAATGTTTTATATTTAATTCAGTGTAAAATAATATAATTTGAACCAATACCGATGCCGGTATATTTCATTATAACGGCATCGAAAATCAACCTTCTATAAAATTAAATTTTTTCTATAATCTAAATATAAGAGTTTTTATTATAATAGTAGTAGTACTACATTTATAATAGTAGTTACGAATAAACTAATATTAATCTATTTTTTTCTGTTAAACAGATTTTTTTAATGATAAAACTGCCGTTCTCGACTTTTCAATACACATGTATTATTTTATTTAGCCTAATGTTTGAAAATGACACGTGTTGAAATTTGCGACAGTTGTTAGGAATAGTTCATAATTTTGTTCCTAAGAAAAGGTTACAGAATATAAAATATGAGTTGGTAGCTTGCAGTCTGGGTCTTGAAAACAATATAGTTACTTTGAACACACTTTTATTAACAAAATACTTATTTAAAGTAACATGATAAAAATAATTAAAAACACATTTACGGTAAATGTAAAATTTATTTTTAAAAAGAGTTTTAAATTTGCTGAAATTAATTTCTCTGTTTGTATGTGAAAACTTTTTTTTTCAAGCGTTTAAATTACTATGTACGTTTTAATTAAAAACTCTATTTCCGTTGTTATATTGTATAAAGTCTCTTTACTCATTTAATTATCTGCTTGAAACTAAACATATTAACGTAATACGAGAACATTATTCAGTATTTTGTTATTACTATCTAATGCAATTTAATATCGACAATAATTTCATATTTAATTAGGCAGGTGCAAGGTTATTTCGGACAAACCTTTAAATAAAGAAGAAACTTATTTGAAATAACAAAGTAAATAAATTTAAAACACGTTTATAGTAAATGATGTGAAATTTCTATTTACAAATAATTTTAAGTTTGTTAATGAAAAATTTAAACTCCTTTTCCGTTGTTCTATTGTAAAATCTCATTACTAATTTTCAATCACTCTCTAAACTAAACTTACTTACGTAATTCGAGAAACAGTTCATTATTAAATTGTACAAAATATCATAGAAATGTTGCTTTTACGTTAAGAACTTTATATGACAAATTTGCTGGTATCAGTTATACAGAGAAAAAAATATCATTTAAAACAATTTAACGTTTTCATTAATTATTTTCTCATTAGAAATTGGAATTAATAAATACCAAACCATTTTTATAGACACTATGCATGACATGGTCCCGAGATTAAAATTTTGACGGAATAACAAAAACGCATGGTCGATTAGCCTTTGTGATTGGTGAATAACAAACCATGTGGTTACCATCAACCAATAAAAAATGCGCGTGAAGTCACTTATATCTTGAAATGGCGTCATGTAATTTCCACACAAAGCAGCGCAAAGTGCCCATGGTAAACAAATGTTAACTTTTGGAAACACTTCCTTTTTTCACAATTTCCAAAACATATCTTGAAAACTGGAAAACTCAGAATTTTTCTTTATTTCTTGTTTAATACTATCAGAAATAAGTGTATTTATGAACAATTGGTAAAATAAAAGCTATAAATAATAGAAGAAAATAGTTTATTAAATGTATAAAATTATATTTTTACCTTTATAAATATTGCTTAAAATTAATTTAATAAAACTTCTTTTATTTATATCCATTAGCATATAAATTCTAAAAAAAATATTTATTAACAATTGCTAAATTAAAACTTATCAAATAAAAATTTATAACAAAGTTAAATTTTAAATGTAAATAAATATATATTTTATAAACAACATGTAACATTAATTTAATAAAAACTTATTCAATTGATTTCATTGGAATATAAATACTTAACAAAACAAACGCAATTGCTTCTAATTTTTGTTTTGAAAATTCCATATTCTATTTACGGAAATACATAATCCATTTTACATGGAATAAAAAAATCTACTTGTTTATCCAAACGATATTTTTTTATATGGAATTTTAAAAATTTCTCTTGTGAATTCCACTTATGACGTCACGTGCAGAAACAGTAAAAAATCGCAGGATTAAATTTGTTTAAACTTTGATTATTTTAAATGCAAACGATTTTGTTCAAGTTCTTTTTAAATATTTATTAGAAAATTTATAGCATTTAGTAGACGAAATTGTCACGTGATTAGAATGTGTATTTTGTTTATTTAAAAACGCAAACGATTTTTCAATTTTAATTTTAATTTACTGATGTTTCCTTCGTTTATTTATGAGAAAAAAATACTTTATTTTAAAATAAAAACTATAATGAAAATACATCATCACAATATTTTGCACGTTTTAAATTAAAATAACATATGAAGAATTAAATAACATTTAACTGCTATTGGCATATAACCTATTAACTCATACGCGATGAATAATTTGCAATGGAAAGCGTTAAATGGAACTTTTAATCTACTTATTTCACCCTCTAAATGAAATTTTTCGAAGATGAAACCTATCCCAATCGAATTTTTACCCCGAAAATTGCTAATACATCAATTTTCGTGAAAATCGTTAGAGCGGATTTGGAGATTGTGCAAACAAACAAACAAACAAACGAACAAACGAACAAACAAATATAGTGACATTGCTCGTTTAATAGTATTAGATTTAAATTTTGTAGGTCCCTTTTTGTCCCTTTTTTAAGATGTTTGGTCCTTTTTTCCCTAGGGACGTATGTAAAAAGTGTTGCGAGCCCTGATAATGTATATTCCTGAATATATATATATTTGCCATCCAAGAAACATCAAAGGCTTTGGGGTAAAGAACAGAGTAGGGGAGGGAGTGAAAAAAGAATGTTAATGTCACAAGACATTTCAATGAATAATGTCTTAATATGATTGAACACACTCCAAACAAGTTTTAAAATTAATTTGTTTCATTAATAAATGATTGAGCCATTTTAGAATACATAATTTTAAAATAACTTTTTCGCTATGATCATTGCCTTTTCATTACCATAATTGTAATCCGAATGAAGGAATATTTATAGTTATTATTTATTTTTGATCCAGATATAAAAAAAAAACCTCGTTAGGAAAAACTTATTTAAAAATAAGAAAATACAGTTAAAAAAATAATCGTTTAATTTATTTCTTGTATGTAAACTAGTATCCCTGAAATAAAAAAAAGAGAATAATATAATAAAAAACCGCAAACTCGGATATATATATATATATAAAAAAAGATTTTTTTAATTAATAAAAATTCCATTAGTTAATGGCTTTTCGGGACAGTAATGAAAATAATGAGATTTCTCCGGCTCTTTTATTTATGTATAATTATTCAGATTGCAAGCGGTGTGAAGCGACGCAGAGAAAAACCGGGAGAAGATGTGATTTTTCCTGAAGGGAATGGACGGGGGAGACAATTGCTATTTTATGCCCTGGATGGTCGAGTTGGGGTGAGATAATTTAAAAGGCAGTTGGAGGCTTTAATTAATTTTTAAAAATAAAATAGCCTTCTTCTCCTAAAGGTCAAATGTTTCTTTTTATGGTGGTATTTTGATTAATATTTCCGTTCTCCCTGCATTCTCAGATATAACATTATAAATTTTGAGCATTTTGCTATCGTGAAGGCTACTTTCGTCGATTTTGTAAATCGTTTCGTCATTGGTCACGTTGACTTTTAGCGAAACAAAAAATCCTTAATTTTTTAACTAAATTAATTTATTCGAATTCCTTTTTTGGAGGTATTAGCGCATTCCGTTAAAATTTTAACTTTTACATGTATATCAACGCAATCAAGAACGAGCTTTACTGGCTCGATCGATAGCGTGCGCGACTTCGGGTCAACATAACCCTGGTACCTGTTGTGATGTCGATTTTTATTTGAAATCGTCCTCATTTTTGACGCAATGAATTGTGCGAAAAAAATGACGAAATAAATGTTCTTACTTTAACAAAATATTTAATGGAGGATTTCGCAGGCGACTGTTCCGTCAAAATGACGAAATTTTATTCAGAAATAAACATAAATTTTTAACAGTTTGTCAGTTCTTTTTAAACTAAAAATTGATTCCTAGTTTTTCATGCATGCAATGTTTAAAATTAAACGTAGCATGGAAATTAACCAAAATAACCTTTTAATTTATTCTAACTTTATATGCAAACATTAAAATTATCAGAGAGTAAATTTTTAAGCTCTCACATTCGCAATATCACCAAAATACAACTAACGGTTTTCTTCGGAGTGATCAAAGTGCTGGTTAACCGCTGGGGGTCGCTCCAGGGGGTAGTGGAAGTTGTAGTGATTAAGTGGGAATGTGACTGTTAAAGGGTTTTATGGCTAGAGTTTAAATTGATTCATAACACTTGGACAAAAAGAACAATTATGATTTTTTTTAATGGGATACTGCATATCCACACATATACCTTTCTTAAAATGAATGCATTTTAATATTTAATATTTTGAATACGCTTTTATAATTCTAACACGTTTGATTATATCTCTTTTTATTACACATTTGCCAATACGTTTTGAAAAAATCATTTTATAGTAATAAGTTTGATTACTATTACGTTTGTTACAACAACGTAATGGTATTAATACCACTTTTACTAGATACTCTATTTACTAATGACGCGTTTTATATTATTTTGTAAATGTATCTTATTACCAAAAGAACATATTTAAATGAATTATATATTTTTAATATACAATGATTTGATTTAAACCGTTAATAAAATTCAAAAAGTATTTATATAATATAATTCATCTTGGGTAACAAAACATCTTTTTGCATCACCGTAAAAATGGATGTAAGAATCTGTATCAACCTTAAAATACTTTAAAGCATATTCTTTTAAAATTACGTTTTAACACCATAAAAAAGGTCCAAGAATAGATTCCGACCTTAATATAATTTAACCATAAAAAATTCTTCCGCCGGACATTGCTCACATTATCCACCATAACGGCATTCCGTCATTTAGGCGAGAGTACAAAAAAAAAATATCCCATAGTGAACCAACCCACTACTAAGCACAGAGACGCCGACACTAAAAACTCAAGAAACAAAAAGTCTTTAAGATTTAGGATTTTGAAAGGGTAACGCCGACGTAAAAATCGCGTCGATGCCAGTTTATGGGGCGTTGCGTTGGAGGGACGAGCAACAGATTTTAGGGCTTAAGGGCCCCATCAATTTCCGAATTAAGGGGGGCCCTGAGTGACAAGGGTTCATAAATAGCGAGTTTTTAATGTAGAAAGGGCACTCGCTAATAAAGGTATGACGGAAACTGGCTGCTGTTAAATTGATGGGAGCGTGGGTGTTGAACCGGGAAAATCTTCAGTTTATTAACTAGGGTTGTGCCTTTTGGGCTATTGGGTAGGGTATGGGTTTCTTATAGGGCTTTTTTAATGTTAATTATAGTGTAATGTGCAGTTTTTATGAGGGTAGTTTTAATTGAGTTTTTGTGTGGGGTTTTTTATTGAGTGTTTTACGTGAGGGTTAATTTAGTTTTTTTTGTTGTTGTCTTGCATGGTAAAATGTTTCAGCGTTTTGAAAATAATCATGGGTATATTTTATTGGGAGTGTTTTGTATATTTTGAAAGTTTTGTTGGGTTATTATTATTCTTTTTAATGTTTTCGGAAGTTGTTTAAATATTTATTTGTTATTATTTGATTTTGTAGTAAATAATAAAGTACATAAAGTTTTACAAAAATAGCCATTACCTGGCTCTTTTTAGTAAAGTGAATAAGCATGATTTAAATTATCTTTGTAAAGAACATTTTATATATTTAATTTTAAAAAAACAGGAGGTTGAGCAAAATATCTAGCTTGTATATTAGTTTTCTATTCAAAGGGGTTTAATTTATATATATTTATATATCCCAATACATTCCTTTTTAAAAAAACAACACTTTTAAAAGCTATTTTAGTAAAGATGACATTCAAAAGTTCCTTCAATGGTTTAGATTTCGAAAATGTCTTAAAATAGAGAATTTATTTAGCATTGGAAAATAATTAATAAAAAAGGTTTTTGTTTTTATTTCTGGAAAAACTGTCGATTTACGGACGATACATCCATCGATATCCACAGTTTAAATTTGTGCTTTTTATTTGTTTAATTCAGTTAGATAATTCAACTACTTTATATGAGTTTTTAAATGTTTTTTTATTTTATTATAATATTTTGAACTATTTTATTATTTACTTAAATTTTATTAGAAAAAAAATACTCAAATGTTGAACTTAAATCTTCTTCACTATCAAAACTCTCAACGTTACATTCCATTAGTCTTTTTTAAATTTTAGAAAACATTTGTCAAAAAATATTACTTGGTTATGAATAATTTTCAGTCATTTTCCTGCTATAGAAGGATTGGTAAATTCTTAGTGTACGGTGCCTCCTTGGCGCGATTCTGAAAATTGGCGCCACGGCCTTTGCAAAACAACGTGAAACTGTGCGAGAAAAAAAAGTAGGGTTGCCGTACATCATAATATTGCTAGAGACACCATGAAATAGGGTTGCCAAACTATAAAATTTATCGCCCACCAATTGTCGCCAAATCACATTTGGCGGGGGCACCGTACACTAGGAATTAACCGAAGGATTTAAAATAAAATAATATGTAAGAATTTTCGCGAAACTACTTTTGTTTTCTTTGGTTCCATTCCCGATTTCCATACGGGCGAATAAAAACATTCCATAAATGTAATCGAATAAGGATTATTAAGCCAATTTCTTGAGGATACTGTTGTGTTAAAACTCAGAATTAGAGGCACGTAGAAACGTATTTGTATAACTTAATAACTGTATTAGCATAATCACGTTACCCAGAAAGATAAACCGAACTGAAGGGAGTTCAAGAAAAAAAAATAAACGTCCATAATGTCGTTAAAAGTAGCTGATGAAGTAAGATGTCGAGTAGTTTAAAAACCACCGCAGCGTATACTGAAAAAAAAAAATGCTTCTAATTTACTCAAAATGCAGAGAGTGACTTGCACTTAATGAAGTTAAAATTCTTCGCCCACTAAAAGATTAATAATAAAACTTCAGCGATCGAAAAGAAAACGTCTTGGGGAAAAACCTCTCGGATTTTTTGTTGTGAGTTGTTAAACTGCATAAATACCTAATTTATATTCACTCCATGTTGGAGAAGTGTGAAGAAGCAGAATATGCGTTAAAGTTGGAGATAAAAGACTTTTGAAGGAAGTGGGGGGACATAAAAAATAAACAACAGTTGTTGCGTTTTCAAACGAATGCAGGGGAAATAAATAAGTAAAATGGCGGTTTTCGATGCATCTCTTATGATTTTCCCGCCGAGAACTACTCGTGAAGTTATGATTAACGATTTGTTCTTTGTTGCTGTTCTGCCGCCTACTGGGTGGAGAAATTAGGATAGGGGGGTGAAGCTATAATAAACACCAGAACAAAAATAAAGACATAAAAACGCGAGACTTATTGCTGTAATGGCAGTCGTAGAAGCAGTGAAGTTCCCGCATTAGGCTTAGCACGTATAAATATTCTTTTTTATTTTTCGATATCACATGTTTAGAATAGGCTGGGGGGGGGGGGGGGGGGGTAATATATTGCACCCTCCTAAGAAGTTTTTGTAAAGTTTTTACTTTTTCAGCCTCATTTTTATTTTTGAGAACTGTTTTGTTTGTTTATTTTCCACATTTGATTTTTTTCTTTCTTTTTTTTTTTTTTTGAAAATGGAAGCAGACACGCGATGCAGTTGGAGTTTTGTGCGGAATATTTTTTTTCCCTTCTTTATTTGTTTCAAATCACTTTGGGTAAGCTATACAACCGTAAGATCATGTTTCTTCGAAACGTGTAATCATAACAGCGGAAGGAAAAGAGTAAATGTTACATCTGAAATCCGTGTACATAGATATATCTTTAGAATATTCTGTGTATGATTATGTGTTTTTGTATTTAATAGGGGTCTTGTGTGGAGTAAGATTAGAATTCTTTATGGATTTTCTTTTTTTTTAAAGCTATTCAGGCTATTTGAATATGGACACTTTTTTTTTTTCTAAATTCTCATGTTTTCTTGGTTTTTTTTGTGTAAATGCATGGATTTTTTAGCTTGCGCCCAGAAATAAATGCACCTTGATGTCTTAAAACTTTATATTATTTTCGTATATAAAAATGCTTTAGATTTATTTTTAACCTTCAAGAAAAATATTATGCGAAGTCGACTTTTATTGAGACTCGAGTTTCAACAGATGGAGCAAATAATGACATATGGGATAAAATAATATCAAATATTGCAAAATATAAATTTTGAATATGATATTATACATATATAGTTTAAAATTGAATTTTAACTCATTTTAAACCCATGTAATTTAATATTAGAATGTATAAAGTATTAGTAAAAAATATAAAATTCAATCAAGTTATGAAACAGTTGATAATTTCTATATTAAAGGTAATACACATCCTCATATTGAAAATAGTCTTTTCTTAGATACGGATGCAACACGAAATTTGTTTCTCAATCTTAAATAGCCTGCGAACTGGATTTTTTTTATCTAAAATATAGATATCTCTTACTCTTAAACCGTTAATAAAGTGATTCATAACAAAAATACGGTTCTTAAAAGATGAGTTATAATGAAACTCTTTTTACTGTGAGAACACAAGTACTGATGTAATTAATTTCAAGATATAATTTTAATCGCCAAAACAACAGTTCTTCAAAACGAACAGTTACACGAATCAACTAAAAAAAAAAGAACGCAAGTACTAACAAAATCTTTTAAACCAGCTGATTTCCAAAAAGAACACGTTCAACCAAAATAACAGCTCTTAAAAAAAAAAAAAAGGAAAGAAACAAAAATAATACTAGAAATAACTGTTACTTTAAAAGAACGCAAATACCGCATCGGTAACTGGACCTCTACATCCAGGTGACGAGGAAAATAACAGCTCTTAAAAAAAAGGAACAGAAACAAAATAATACTAGAAATAACTGTTACTTTAAAAGAACGCAAATACCGCATCGGTAACTGGACTTCTACATCCAGGTGACGAGGAAATTAACAGCTCTTAAAAAAAAAAGGAAAGAAAAAAATATACTAGAAATAACTGTTACTTTAAAAGAACGCAAATACCGCATCGGTAACTGGACCTCTACATCCAGGTGACGAGAAAAATAACAGCTCTTAAAAAAAAAGGAAAGAAAAGAAATAATACTAGAAATAACTGTTACTTTAAAAGAACGCAAATACCGCATCGGTAACTGGACCTCTACATCCAGGTGACGAGAAAAATAACATCCCTTAAAAAAAAGGCAAGAAAAAAAAATAATACTAGAAATAACTGTTACTTTAAAAGAACGCAAATACCGCATCGGTAACTGGACCTCTACATCCAGGTGACGAGAAAAATAACATCCCTTAAAAAAAGGCAAGAAAAAAAAATAATACTAGAAATAACTGTTACTTTAAAAGAACGCAAATACCGCATCGGTAACTGGACCTCTGCATCCAGGTGACGAGGAATATAAAAGCCTCTTCCCCCAGCCAACAAACGAGCCGAAAAAGAGTGGTCAGGAAGGATTAGCTCTCCATTATCTCTCCTCTTAAATCTTTTAGTATCACTCCCGAAAGATGATGCCCGTCCCTATCAAATTACCCCACGCTGAAAGTGCGTGTAAGCCCCGCAAAGAGAGAAAGTAGGAAATGTATTTAACGTATATCATAACGGGGATTATGGGGGGGGGGGGGGGGATAGTTATATAAGGATAGGGTCGATATTATCTTTTTATTAGGCATGGGTTTATTTATGAGTGGAGTGATATATACACGGTTTGGGGGCCAGGGGTCTAGTCATGGGATACCTTTATTTGTGGTATTATCAGTTTGTGTGTGTACAACAGTACTATTAGAAAACCAGTTTATGTGTGTACTAAAGTAATACAGTATTAAAAAAACGCATGAGTTTCTAGTGTATTAAGTTATATTATTGTATAAATTGAGTATATTTATAAACATATGTGAATGCCAGGGTCCACGATCCCTTTGGGTTTAAAGTGGAATGGTACTGTCCTCCCACCAACAGAAGAGCTCTCGCCAGAGTTCTGTGGTCTGTCGGCTGCTATGGCAACCGTCGAATTTATTCGATTCGAGGGGTGAAATGCAAAAGGAATAATTCCATTTGGCGGATTGAAGAAATCATTCTTCGCATTTTCGTCCGTTTCTGATTATGTTAAACTGGCTATCTTGAATTCTCCTTATATAATTGTCATCTCAATATGTTTTTGATTTCGGTATTTCGATTTCGTTTGTGTGATTTTGCAACAGATAATTTTTTCAATTTCTTGTGAAGATCTTTCTAAAATGGAATGTAATTTTAACAAAGGAAAGACCCTGCATTCTCAAGCTATAGAAATTATTTACAATGTCGTCAGCTTTTGTACCGATGAAGCATCCTCAAAATCTCTGAAAATTACTACGACTTTACAAAAATAATTATAATTAATATTCTAATAGGATATGCGAATAAAATGGTTGCCCATTGTCCCCAATAAAATCAAACTTTCAACATTAATTTTACACTCCGCGATGAGTCAGTCAACGATAACGCTATCCTATGGTTTGCTTTTTTTTTTTTTTTTTTATGAAGTGAAGGCCGATTCTTTAATTCAATATTTTTGCTGTCTATAAATCTTATTGACGTGTTACCATTTTTGAATTATATTTAATGATGTTGTTTGTATATACGGTCAATAAAAAGGTGTATAGTTATGGTTACAAGAAATGAATATTGAAATAGCGTATGCTTATGTAATCCATTTTCATTTTTATAATTTTGTTCAAAGGTTGAGGCTTGTTGAATTTTTTTTTAATTGTCGCAAAAGTTTTAAGCAACTCGATCTATAAAATTTGTTATTCAGACTCTTATAAATAGCTTTCCTTTAATACTGCTGGATGCTAAAATATTTATTGTCTAAAATTATTAAATTTTATGTAATTATGCAAATAAAGATAAAAAATATATATCCCCCCCCCCCCCCCCCTTAGATGTTTAACCTGTTTTGATTTACACTTTTTGAAATACACTTTGTAGTTCTTATAATTTTTTTCAGCAAGAATGCTGTTATTTCATACTAAAATTAATGCGCTTTCAGTTTATTAGAATAAAATATAAACAGAGTAAAACAGTGTGTTTAAAAACATCGTTACGTTATTAAAAATATTAAATCCGAAATGAAATTTAAAAAAAATAAACCATTGTGTTTTCCATCAATTACCGTTGACTTTTGTTTTGAAACGGTAATCTACTCTTATTTTATACAGAGAAATATTATTTAAAACTGAAAACATTTCTCATTTCTTAAACAATTTTTTTCCTTCCACCATATTACCGTTGTGAGTTTATTTGTAAGTCGATTAAAATAAGGATAAACTCGCCAAAATAGCATCCATCCCAACATCATTTACCCGAATCCCCTACTTCATTTGGAACTTTCCGCGCTGGCAACCCAACTCAGAGTTTAACTCGTGGTGGTAAGACAGTATCATAATGTTTTTTATTAAGTAATTTGTTCGGACAGTGGCGCCATCTGTTGTGTAATTGCAATCCTTTAGTATGAGGGGTAATGGTGTGGAGAGCCTATAAGTTTCATCGAACAAGTGCCGTTGGCACCGAAAGTAAATTTATCGAACATAGCTGTTAGTCAGTTTACTGGAATGAATTATCCAGTCAAATCTGGCCTTGGAAATTTGAATTTATAGTATAATAATTTGTCAGTTTTTCTGGTAGATTTGGAAATAAGTTGCTTAATGTAAGCAAGAAGGGTATTTATTAGAATATTTTTTTAGATTTTGTTAGGAAAATCGGTAATAATAAGTAGGTATGGGCTTTAAAAAAATATTATTTGTCAAACATTTGATTTTGATACTAGATAATTTTTAATTTAAGATAATTTAATTTGAAAATTGAGAAGAGTGTACTAAAACATTTCTGCGTTTATTTTTAATTTAATTATATATGTATTAAATTTTATTTCTTACACTAATATATGCTTTCTTCAACGCTGGTAGCTGCTCTTTTACAAAATAAAATAAAATTAAAACAATATAAGTGCATTGTCAAGTTTAAGCTCTTTTACGTTTGGCATTTGTATTCAAATGAAATGTCAAATAACAGAAGACAATATCGTAACTTATGTTAAACGAAATCAAAAATAACTCAATATTTATGAATTATCCTTTACTAGTTTTAATGAAATACAAAACGCGATTGTTTAGACATAAAATATTTTAGCATGTTTATTAAATGGCAAAAAGAATGCGAACATTGAACCAACTTAACGTCATATTTTTTTTTGGACAGAGCGAATACATTATAATACAAAACTAGAATGGGCCCTGTTTCGCTTTATTCGAATTCACATTAGTCACTCGATATCATTTACGAGAAAATGACGAAAATGACGAAATCGAATGTACATTTTCCATACATAAATATTTTCTGCAGCAGCCGGGGGAAAAATCCATTAACAGAAATAAACGTGTAATTGAGAGAAAAATACATTTGTCGCATCATTTATTAAATCCCAATGTCATTTCAACATTTGCTCCACGGTGTTATTATTGAGGGAAAACCGTTTTTCCCAATGATATTTCGCGTACTTAATGGACTGTCCGTAATGAATTCGAAATGTTGATTTCCTCATTGGAATATCAGAATTTGGCATTTCGGGATCGAATAGTTTAATTTCACGGATAAAAGACGCTTGAGTGAGAGATGACCTTTATCGGAAGAGTCGATGTTGATGACGTTCTGATGCTGAATTTGGAATTCGATTACATTTTTAAAAGGAATTGCAGCACGATAATAAACAGCTGTTTAAATAATTTGATGTTTTCGCTCTCAGAAATAACTCTCTCATTTTTGAGAATTCTGCGATTTTCCGATTATTCGATACTTTCCTATTAATCGATATTTTTCGATTATTCGATATTTTCCTATTAATCGATATTTTCCGATTATTCGATATTTTCCGATTATTCGATATTTTCCGATTATTCGATATTTTCCTGTTAATCGATATTTTCCGATTATTCAATATTTTCCTATTATTCGATATTTTCCGATTATTCGATATTTTCTTATTAATCGATATTTTCTTATTAATCGATATTTTCCGATTAATCGATATTTTCGATGCATACGTATTGTTGATATATAGGTATTTCCGATGTATCGATATATTTTATAATAAGTACAGTAGCATTAAGTAAACACAAGAATGGAAATCTTAAACTAATGTTTCGGGACTGGATTGTTTTGAAATCAAGAAATAATACAATTTTGTTTTCCTGTCTTTTCGCTTCTTGCACTTTCACATCGAATGTACCGTCATCATTCTTATCTTGGATCCTCTACATATTGTCGTGCCAGTGCTACATTTAGATAACTTCATAGGAAGATTAAGGTATTGCATATAAGTTCACAGTTGTAGTATTCACCCGTGAAATATAACATAGGGCGAGTTCTTCAACTATGAAACTTATTTATAATACCTTAATTTTCCAATGGAGTTATCTAGTTGTAGCCCTAACCCGGCTATATAATTTATACCCCAAAGACAATGTTAAATAAATTGCGTTTGCATCCTTGTCCTTTATACTATAACAACACCAGACAACACCTTGCTTTACTTCCAAGAAAGTTTCCTGAACAGCAGTTAGGGCTGTGGCCTGGGAATTAGGGCTTAGTGGGTCAAAACAATTACCAACTTGTGGTGAAAGGGGGACGGGGGGATAAGCAGGGGACATTATCGATGATCGAAACAAAGACTGGATAATGCCCCATCACAAGAAAAGATGACTTTATTAGCTTTTAATTACGATCAACCACGGCTTTCCTTGTCTTCGGATGTTTGGTACTTTTTCTTTTGTCAGTCATAATGCGTCGGTTTTTGTTTGTGCTCTTTGTGTCATCGAGTCATTTTTTTTAAGGTTGTGAAAGATTAATATCTTCTGGTTTTTAAAAAAAATTATATTTTTTTGTTAAATATGTCTTGGTCGATAAGGAAATAATATCCAGCTGGCATTTTTGTGTCGCTGAACAAGTAATTATCGATTTATCGTTAATTGTGGGGATTTTTTTTCTCCTACCAGGTTCTTCTTAGATACTTTCCTTGGGTAATACCAAATTGCTGTTGTATGTTAAAATTTGGACCCTGTAGTTTTATTTTGTAATACTTTGAAAATAATGTTTGCTTATTAGTATTATTATAAAAATAATAGAATATTTTTTTATTTCTTCTGCCGACTTATTATATCATGTAACAATAAAAATACTACAATATATTATTAAAACGAGCAAATAGACTGGATGAATAGACGTCGTACTAAGTCTCCAAAATGGCCTATTGGTGATGATAGGGATTTATCACGAGCTCAATATCAGTAAACATGCTTTGTAATTACAGATCATGGTCAGATGACACCTAAGTTGGTACACTATTCTTTCAACATCAACACTCAGGCGAAAGAGTGGAGAGTTTGAGCATCAAATATAACATGCATAATCCCTCTCGCATATGTTGCGTTTTTGTTTGGTGACACCTATGTTTAAACTCTAGACCTCCAATTTACATTTCAGTGCCATTTTAATCACACAATCACGGCCTTAAAATTGAGCAAGTACCTACAGAATGAATATCTTGATATTCTTACTATTTAACGATTCTATTTTGACTTCTGTAATAACTGTGATTTTCCATTGTGCGAATTATGCTGATATATTTTTTTATAACATACTATTAGCAACTTAGCTGGCTATAGGTAGCATTAAATATAAAAAAATAATCAAATTGGCGTACGTGAGGTGTTTGTTTCGAAAACTTGGTTTGCTATAGATAGGGGTAGACGGAACAATCATTACACCAGATGTGATACATTATTTATAAGTTCCTGTATCTGTTTGACTACATGTGTTTCTTTGTATTTGCAGAACCCTCGACCGTCCACCTGTCGCGCTGGAGCCCGGACAATCGTGATGACGACCCGCACAACACCATGTCCTGCTTCCCCACAGAAGCCCGGGGACTCTTCTGGAACTGGACGAGGGCCGGGCATGTGGCCCTGCACAGGTGTCCTGGTGGAGGAACCGGTGAGTTGAACGTTTCTCGATGTCTTTTCTGGGGGTTTCAGTGACGAAGTTGCTTGAGTGTTTGATTTCATATGTGGCACTACTCCATAGATTTTCGTAATTGTTTTGCTGTTGGTGATTTTTTGAACTGAGGAAAATATATGGAGTTTATGGAAAGAAACGCTGTTAGAAAGGTAGAATTTACGAATGATCAAATATGACAGAGATCATTTAGGGTTATTCACATATACTACACAAATATAAGTTATGGGATAAATGTTGAATTACGCAAATACATTTGTAACGATATTTACAGATATGATTTATCCCCAATTTCTAGTCATGGATAGTTCAGAAAGAGTATTTTCTTAAATGATATTTTGATGTGTCTGACAATTTTCAGTTACATTGACATGTTCAGTTATATTGACAGGTTCATTTTCAGTGTTACATTGACAGACGGTGGTTTTCACCAGAATTTCGTATTGACTAATGTAAATTAAAAATCTTGTTTCCTGATGCTCCGAATGGTTGATCCGGCTGGGCAAAACAAAGATTTGTGCTTCAACTAAAAATGAGTGAAATCATTATTTTTTGCAATAAGCATGCTCTAACCTCCTATTCATGGGGTGAAGGCAAGTTGGGGTCTTTTATTGGTGTAAATTAAACAAATGTATTAATGACAAGCTGTATCGAAATGACATAATAGCTTCAAGTCATTTTAAGAATAAATTATTAACACAAAATTACATTTCGAAATCTCTCATTCAATCACGTCTTGATTATACTCTCGTTGGAACCTGTGCGAACATTGGGAATCTTCAAGTAAAATTCTTCAAGCAAGCATTTCGTGTAGAGCAATCAATATGCAATCCCATAAAGTAATGGGAATCTGAAATAAAGACATTGCACGCAACACATCGCTGGGTCGGTTACCATATATTACAAAGACCCCCCCCCCCTCCAACTCCATTACATCGTTACATTTATGAATCTGAAATCCCCCCCCCCCTCTATCTTTACAAGCGAATTACGAGCTTAAATGATCCCCCCTTAAGGCCCTATTCGGCATGGAGCAGTCCGGCCTCCGTCACTGAAAAGACGTCCAAATCCGGCCGGGTATTATCCGGGAGCTACACATAATTCCTACCCACTTAAAATTCACGAAATACACAATTCTGAAAGCTCGTCCCTTTATTATATTGTTATTATTATGCATTCTTGACAGCACGCCCTTGTTGTTGCGCTACCCCGGGTTAACTTAAGGCGCTGTGTTGTAATTGGATGAAGCGAAACACTGCATATTGCTGAAGATGAATTTGGGGACCAAGCCCCCCTTTTGAATGAGGTATTTCCATATCCTTATCAAGCCAAAGCAGTGCGAACAATGGGAAGTTGATAAACACGCATTTACATATTGGGCCGGTAACTTCGGACTTAATAATTTTCTTGGAGGATCCTCTTGATGGCAATGGATTCTTGGAAGCAATATTCATCAAGACTGACCTTATGAAAGGGTTGGTTTATAAGGTGGACAAATGTTGAGTATAGCATATGGTTTAACTTCATTGATACCTGGTTAACTGGGCAAGGGTGGGAATCTAACTTGATTGGGCATGTGCTCAGGAAATGAGGTATTAAATATTTATATTAAACATAAATTTGTGCAATGGGCTTAGTATCGTAAGGGGTCCATATGGATGGAATATTATTACAAAATGTTGTATTGATAATAGGGTATTAATTTTCGTATGATGTGACAATGTACGTCAGTAGCGACGCATCTTCGTGCAAATGTGTAAAACGATTAACTATGTAATGCAATCTATAACTATGATAAGTTATGCACAATGATAAGTTAATTCTTGGCGTAAAATCGTTTTAATTTATCTTTTGAAGATCTTTTTGAGAGCACAAAGGGAGAAAATGTGAGGGAATATACAATACGTATGCTTCTATTACGACGAAAGGAATTATTAGTTTGTACAGTTTTCTAGTTAAATATACCTTATAAAGTTTTCCAAGTAACATATACATTGCAGTTTGGCTGTTAGCAGTGCCACACTTGTGGCTTTTGTATCACGAAATTGAAGTTATTGATTTAAATAACTTGCAAATTCTTAATTAACTGCTAAGTTTTTTAATGATCTTCTGATGTTTGTATTTTGGTAGAAATTTAACTGGAAAAAAAAATTAACCGATTTCGGTGTTTCTGTGCCACACGCACCACCACCCTACGATGACTGCACAAAAAAGCCTTGGGCGAATTTCAAATTGCCTTCCCGAACTTCAATTGCAATTCATCTCACTACAGCTTTTACAAGTTGGGGAAACCCCGAATCCCCCGGTGTGCGATAGTTGCCGTGCATCAAACCATAAACTTCCACGGAAGACACCAACCCCCTAAGACTTCTGCAAATAGAACCACCCCCACCCTCACAGAGTTTAATACAGACGACCGCTGTTATTACGGATAGCTCCAGGCCATGCCAAACCCCTCTTTGTTTACTACACAGGAGGTGGTTGGTGGTGGTAGTAGCCCTTTTCATGTTGACCGCCGCATTGCTTTTTCCGATATATATATGAAAGAAAGGCAGGGGTAACGCCGGGTCGCCCGCACCCCACTGTCTAATTTCCATTTGTGATTGCAGAAGGGGGGAGGCCTTACTATCACCTGGGGCCCACTAAAATACGCACACCGCGGGGAAATTACTGTAATTGCTTTCAAAAGCTGCCCAAGCGATTGGTGTCTGTGCTACCCCCCCTGATCCCAAGGAGTGGTGGGGTGGGTGTGGAATGGAATGCGCGTTTGCATAAATAATGATTTTATTGCCTTTAAAAAACGTCTGCAATGGTGGAGTTATTGTTGCCGTATAACGATACCCGCTGTGAAATCAATTATTCCATTGGTTTTGATTGCTAAATGCTTTTTTCGTTTTTGTTTCGTTCCATTCGAAGTTGTGTTGTATTGCTTCCCGGAGTGGGTCGGACGAAGGTAGTGGTGTTCTCAGTTATGGGTAGTGGAGGTTTAGAACTGCTTCTGTATTTGAGGGGGAGGTGCAATGCGTTTTATCGTTCACATTGGTGGGGGGTTGGGTTCTTGATCTGATAGTTTCACCTTGTGGGTGGTCTGCAATGGGTTAGCGTGTTGTTAAAATGTAGCGGTCTTTCTTTGTACGGGAAACTGGACAGGAACAATAGTTGTATATTTTGCAGACATAATACATAGGCCTAACTTTAGGTTTCAATTAGTTTGAATGAACACCTAATAAAATATTAGTTAAATAATATTGAAGACTCATAAAGGCGTCTTTGGACCGGGTTGCTAAGCATCTGGAAAACAGGGAAATCCTGAAATTGCCAGGGAAAATGGAAATCACCTAAAATCAGGGAATCGCCAAAGGAAATTAACAATTTCTTAACTTTTCTAGAAAAGTCAGGGAATTTTTTTCTAAAATTTTTAACTGAAAGTGCCTTGTCATATTCCTTTCCTTGTTATAGATAACATTTTATTTTCGTTATAAAAATTTAAATTTGTAAAAATGAGAATTTCTCATTTTTTAAATATTTTGGGTATTATTTGCACGCACTTCATTTCTATAGGTCTTTTATATTAATCTTTATAAAAAAACCCATTAATTTCCATGTATTTATTATTCTGGAAGTTTTTTAACTTACTCTGGAAAAACTGGAAAAGTCAAGGAATGTTAATCTTAATATTGAGTGGCAACCCTGTTTGAAGACGAATGAAGTAATTTTACTCAAATTGGAACACAATTAATTTTTCGTGATAATATAAATGACATTCCATAAGTTTATAAAATTAGCTTAATACCATATTATATACTTCTTATACTAAATGCGTAAGTACTTGAAATGACCATCTATTGTTTCTTGTACATTTCATTATCACTTCATGTACCATTTTCTTATTTACCTTAAAATGTTAGATAAAAAAATATTTTATAATTTTTTTTTTCAAAAAACTTAAAAGTTAACAATATCTAGAATGAATCAGTTCAGAATCAGCATTGAACTATCAATATTTATTTAATAAACTTCTATTTTGCAATATATAAATCGTTGGTGATAATAAGTGTACCATAATATGCTCGTATGTCTACATTTTAATACTATTTTCTTAATTTAGTATTTTTTTAAGAAAGACACAATTTTGCTCGTTAATGAGGTATATGCATACCATGTCTCTGTGATTTTGTTTGCATACATTTCTTAGTTGCAATCGTTGCAGACTTTACTTTTATTAAACCAAATAGGAGTATCCCTTTTGTCCTTTTATGAAAACGACATTTCAAAAGGCACTTTTAACCTCTTTTGGCTCACTTTTCTTTCGTTCAGTATTTTCCCACGAAAAAGGAAAAAAAAACATTGAAAGAAACGGAAATACACCCGCATTCTAGCGACTCTTTCTTTAAAAAAAAACCTTCGGAAACTACAAACAAGCGCCCATCTCTCTTCGTTAGCGGAGAAGAAAACCTTTGAACGAAACTTAAAATAAAAAAAAATTGATAAAAAAATAAATAAAATATCGCCTTCTCCCTTCTTTATTACTATTCTTCGGGTGTTTGCGGCGAATTCGGAACGATAATGACCCTGTTTGCTCCCCTGGAGTTGAAGCTTCGCTGCTGGGCTTTGAAGTTACGCTGGGGGGAGGAAAAAAAACTTACAGGGGGAAACTGCACGAGGTTAGCGTTAAGAAAAAGGGGAAATTTTATACAAATGCAATTAATCGCGGCTGCAGATGAACCGAGGAACACTTTATCTTGTGGGTCGATTTGATGATGGTACATGCAGTCGAAGCCTCAAGTGAGGTTTAAATGTGCTGAAAATGCGAGATTTCCCAGGTTGTTTGGTATTTTTCTTTCTTTCTCTTCTGTTTCATGTTGTTGGGAATTAACTTTAAGGAAAGTTTTCCTTCGTATAATGCGTTGTAAAAAAATGGATCTGGGAGGGGGGGGGGGGATTTATTGCGGTATAATCTAAGAGAGAGTTTTCGTCGTGATTAAATGGTTTTTACGGAGAATGGGTAAAAGAAGTTCATTTTGTTAGAGTTGAAGGATTGTTGTTGTATTCTTATTGTTTAAAAGATTGGCATTAGATAATTGAGGACTGGAAACGGAAAACGACCCAAGTCCAAAAAAAGAAAAAGTTTCAGAATAGTCGAAAAATGAAAACACTCGCATCTGGTACATTCAACCAGCGCGATCTTTCGACAAATTTTTTAACTATTACTACTGGAGTTTGCACTTTGGGCGTTCTCCACTTTGACATTTTTCCGTAAAAAAAAGATTTTCTATTTTTTTTGGTAGTTTTCCCATTTCTAGTCCTCAATTGCAGGTTTATTGTGAGATGCAATAGTTTACAGTTGAAAAGTACCGAACCCATCGAATGTATAAAATAAATAAAACGATTGTAATGTAATTAAGAATATTCATAATATAATGAAATAATAACCCGTAGTAATTAGTTTTCACAGCAAAATAACAAACTTAAAATGTATTTTTTGAAATGACCGTAAATAAGTAACACTCAAGCTAATCAATCATTACTTTGTAATTAACTTCGTTATTTTACATCTTCACGGGAAAAATGCAAAAAAATGTCATGCAGGTTAATTATCCCCCCTCCCCCACCAAAAAAAAAGAATTTGAGCAGTAATTTCCAGAGAAAAAGGATATCCTTATCATTGCTGAGTAGGTCATCATTCAAAGATAAAAGAGCGATTTCAAGAATATGTTTCTACTTCCCCAAATGCGTTGTAAACTTGTTTCCCTTTCGACTGTGTAACCTAAAGGAAAAACAACATTTACAGCGTTACTATGGAAGTCGGATAACTAGAGTGTAATTTGTATAGTTTGTCATTGGGGTTAATTTCTTGTAAATACTTGTTGTTTGCAGTAAAATGTAGCATACTAGTATTGAGATATGTTTATTT
Organism: Troglohyphantes excavatus; assembly: GCA_963932185.1. Classification (NCBI taxonomy): domain Eukaryota; kingdom Metazoa; phylum Arthropoda; class Arachnida; order Araneae; family Linyphiidae; genus Troglohyphantes; species Troglohyphantes excavatus. Next base: position 62,565,375 of record OZ010666.1, on the reverse strand, counting down.
TGGGTATATATATATATTAAAAAATATTTTTTTTTTTTTTTTTTTGCTCTTGCTCGTCTTTTCCCCGAAATTGTTTAAACTGAAATGTGTATTGAACTCAAATATTTGCTGACTTGTTTGTTTCAAACATTGTTAACAGATTTTTTGACATTACTTACAAACTCTAAATTGTTTAGGCTCAACTAATATTTCATTTGGAAAAATAATTATACACGTCAATAAAAAAAATATAAAATAGAAGAGTAAAGTCAATATTTACGATCACAACGATTTTTTTTTGTTTTAAGCTCTTTGATTATTTGAATTCTTCTCATTTGAAAAAAAATAATTTATTCAGTCGCCCAGGTTTTAATAAAATTCGCTTTAACCCCATTTGCATCAGTTTACAAAACACACTTAAATATTTTTATTTTTCAAAGTAAAACAGAAAAGATTTTAATCACTTCTGATGAATTCGCTAATTATACTACAAAATAACTAAACCTAACCACCATTATTTTTTAAAACCCCACATTCCCTCTGAAAAATCACAAGAAAACTTCCCCTCCTCAATTGAACTAAACCCCAAACCACCAACTCCAGTTATAAAACGCTCCGAGTTAAAAACCCTTCAACCCCCACCATCTTGAACCTCAATTACATTCGCAGAAGCATTCCACTTGTGAAAGCCAAAGAAGTGGCAGCCAAGTTAAAAGCCACCTTCATTACAAGAGGTTACGGTGTAAACAAGGAGCCCCCTCCGACCGTGTGAACCTGACTCGATTATGCAAATGCCGCATGCCTCCAGGATCAAGTCCCCGTTACTTTATTTACCCGCTTTAAAAACGTCAAGCTCGGCTGTGAGCGGATCTCGCTCTATGCATCGTAATGAAGGCTTGTCTTTCCGTAGCTTCCTCCCTCCCTGCGTTGGGTGATCGCTCACTGTGTGTGCTTTTTGGGTAACTTGATATGGGTTTATTGTTTTAAGCGTGGAAGCGGCGGGTCGTGGTGATGGGGGTTTGTATAGCGAGTTGGATTGCGTTTGTTAATTCCAAGCCTGTGCTTTCGTGTAATTAGATCTTGGGTTTGAATTTTGTAGTGGGAACGGTATAGGGTGTTTGGAAATTGTATTTAGAGTTCCTCAAATGTAGTTAAAAAAATTGTGTTGGTGTGTCGGAGCACGGCCAGTGGGGTTTCCCAGCAAAAAAAGTCAGAATGAAACCTTTATCAAAATTGTCAAATTGAAGGTTTTATAAAGGATATTGAAAAAAAAACTGCATTTTTTTTAAAGTTTTTAATTTTCCGGCATAAAACCTTTAAAATATCTACATTTTCACTTCATGACTAAAAATTGAATGTTTTTTGCAAGTTTTTATGAATGTTTTTTGCAGTTTTTTATGAAGGACAATGAAACAAAAACCTTTAATTTTATAGATCTTCAAAAAAACTGCTGTTTTCCCGCATAAAACTTTCAATTTCAAAATTTTGATGAAGGTTTTATGCTGACTTTTTTTGCTGGGTTTACTTGGAAAATTAACATATTATAGAAATATTGGATGGTCTCTAATAAAAATCTACCTTTCTAACAGAAAGAAAATAAATAGACTATATTGTCTCATTCCACACCCACACCCCCATCAATGTTCCGTACGTGCTTTGTTTTATTTCAAGATTTTGTGCGCATATACGCCTATAATAAAAACGGACGAGACCGAATTTGTATCAATCGTGCTGTTTTTCATTGTGTAGAAACGGATCACTCTAAATGATTACCATGATGTTTCTACCATATACCCTATGTAGCCGATTTTAAGTACGTTTTTCGTCAAAATTATACATTCAATATACAGTAAAAAGTATGATCGTTATGGTGCGACCGCTGCCCTAAATTCGAGTCTCATAAAATTGTGATTTACGTTATTTTATTTGTTAAGTTAGGAACAAATGATACAATTTTCTCAATTTCATGTATAATTGAAGACGTGGTTGCAAAAACCAGACAGCTCCGTTTTTTCTGATTTACACCTTTCCACTAATTCCTATTAATAAAAACATCTTATATTGATTGGTGCAAGAACCACACAGCTTTAAGCAATAGCTTCAGAGATATAAAAGAAACTGATCTGCACTAGTGTCTTGCCTCATACGGAGCAAGAAACGTACAGCTTCATGAGCTGTCCTGAAATTGTTTGAAAAGTGGAGTTGTCTTGTTCTTACACCCACGCCTTCAAATTGTCCTTCAGAAATACGAGTTATAGTTCTTAGTAGAATATGTAAACTGCTTCCCATGAAATTTGTCTCCAAGGTATATATAAAGCGAAGTGTATTAAAAATAACATTTGAATTAAGTTATGTTTCTTCTTTATTTCTAGGCCGAGTGAAGTGGCGTTGTGACGCTATGACAGTGCAATGGGTTCCGGAACTTCCAGACTTCAGCGACTGCAGCTCACCTTGGGTGGAAAATATTAAAAACCGGGTAAGTTTTCTTGGTATTTTTTAAGTATTGTTTGTGATATTATTCCCAATGGTAGTCATACAAAACTTCCCTGAATTTAATTTAGTAAACCTTAATAATTAAAGACGTTTTTAATTGTTAAGGATATACACGAATATAATACAACAGAAAATCCTTAGATCTCCAAAAAAAAATTATCGTTATTGTAATGCATGACGTACTTTTATATGATGTCAGTATAACTGCTTATTTCCCGTTATGTCCGTTCGATTTTTAAGATCACCAATAATATTTTAAATATATTTTAAATTCTGATTTAATGTATTCTGTTTATTTTGAGTTTCTATAAAAATATTTATTTATATTTAAAAAAAAACCTTTTTATTTAATTTAGCAAAATATTTGGAGGATTATCAAAATAAAAGCACATATATATTAGAATTAAATTATTCAAAAATAATTAACTTATTTCTTCACTAAAAAAAAAATTATGATTTTCTTTCGAAGTAGTTTTTATAAACTTGTATTTTTCTTGAATATAAATAAATAAAACATATCCTGAAGCCTTGGAAAAATCACTTGGGAACTCACTAATTAAAAATAAATGTTTATTTGCTCGAAGACTTTCGCATATATAAGTTTTACACTAGTTTTTTCCTCTCATTTAGTACGCAAAAAAAAAACGATGCAAAAAAATCATTGCTTTTGAAAAACCATTTAAAAACTAGTATATAAAAATACCAAACAATCAGTGATCCTCTTTCATATTAGTATTGAGTAAAAATACTAAGCATTTTTTCATTGAAATCGTTTAATTCAATACACCTTCCAATGCGAAATCGCCAAATTGCTTTAATTCTTCGCAAAAAAAAAAAAATCTCCTATCGTTTTAATTCGCATTTTTTATACTCGTATCTTTACAACATCGTTTTTTTTAAAGCTATGAATATCAGAAATAAGATTCTGATTAAAAAAAAAAATCGCGTGCATACAATTTAATATTTGAGAATGCATTCCCAAAGGAAAGTCATTCTGAGAGTCGCGTCTTTCCTTTTGGTGCTTCTCCCTTTATCTTTCATCCCGTAATCGGATAAAACTGTTCACTCTGCGATAAATTTAATTCATTCCTTTCAAAGCGATTAAATCGCTTCTTTTCTGTCTGAAACGGTAATGTTTATCTTTTAGATTATTGATTCTTTCTACTTCCGAAAATCTTTCTTTCACTCTCTTTTATCTCTCGGTGTGTTATCTCCACGGCACTCTTAACACACGAAAAAGATGAACATTTTTTTATTTCCTTGTTTTTATTTCGAGATTTTTTTAAAAAAAATATATACATATAATTTCTTCAAAAAATTTGAAAGGAAAAATCGCTGAGATATTCGTTTATGATGATAGCATGTGGATTTTCTTTGTTTCTTGTTCCTGATTTCTCATCTAGTTAAATATATTTGTTATTTCTTACCTTCGAGGCCTCTTTATAAAATGAGAGTATTTTTTTTAATATCAGAATAAATATAGTTTCGGTGGTTGTAAGTATCTGATTTATATCCTTTATTCGTGTAGATGTGATAATAAAGCGCTAGACTAAGTGTTTAAAAAGATTAATGTCAATTTTGGATTCGATTTAATAAAATATTACAATACTTGGATTTAAAAGATAATTCATTTTGATAGCTATTGATTTAAATTTGATGAATATTTATGAATGTTTAGAAATTATTTAACTATATTCAAATTTTGTTAAAAAAGAATTACAGTTTGTTTACTATTTGTAGTGTTTTCAAATGCAGTGAAATCAACTGGACAAATAATCAAAATTCTTAACTTCGTTAATTTTGTTGGTGACTGTTAGTAAATATGTAAAAAATATTTAACGTATAAAAATACATGGAATAATACACTTTTGAATTTAATGTAAATAATTTACTTGCATTTGATTTATAAACTTTTTAATAATATAATTTTTAAACATTTTGAGTATTTTTAAAAATTCATTTCGTTATAATGACTATTCGAAAACATAATTTAATACTTCATTATGTTTTATTTATATTGATAATTTGACTCGTATCAATATTTGTTTTTTCCACATTGCAAATAATGTAGTTTTAGAAGATCATCTGACTTTTCGGCCAAAAATTTAAGATACATTAAACACTTAGGAATTTGCTTGTACAAGTTAAAAAAATGTATTTATGTAAAATTGAATTTTTTTTTACATTTCATTTAAAAATACTAGCGTCCAATGAGAAAAGAACATTGGAATTTTCACTTCTTGAATCCGTTCTTTTCAAAAGCACGAAAAGTCCAATCTTTTCAAAAACTTGAAAAGTCCAAAACTAGTGACCCACAGAGTTCACACCAAAAGCTTCCACTCTTTCACACGTATGGATTTATGGCTCCCTTCCCTGAGATAAATGCTATACGATTTGTCTCACACCTACTCACATTCCCGTTCGATGATATCGATCCCCCAAAACGCAGCAAAAATAATCGATATTCCCGCCAACCGATACGAAAGACCCCCTCCCCCCCCCCCCTCTCCTGGACCATCCCAATGATACTTACAGAAGATTTTATGACTTTCTACTACACCCAACCCCCCTTATACTTTGCTTAGGATTTTTCACATTTCACTCCTACAATTTTATATATTTCTCTCTCCCTCCCCCCCCCCCTTTAAAAAAGAGATACCCCCAGGGGGCATGAGGAGGGGACTACCACCCCCTGCGAAGTAATCATCGTCGGGCACGTGCCCCCAACACTCATAACATCGTTGTCAGAATTTGTTCTTTTGTGCGAATATTGGAAAGTACTTCAAAACAGCTTTAGCCCCTCCCCCCCCCCCCCTCCAACGAAAAGGAAATTACTATTCTGAAGAGGACCCAGGAAGGATTCACCCCCCCCCCCTCCCTCGCAAATGCCTTCTCTTTGAAAGGGCCCTGGCCTTTTTAAAAAAAAAATATGTGGCCCCTCCATAGAAATTCGTGTCAAAAATTCGTGTAATACTTTTTGATATTTGATGAAGGAATGGCATCAGTGTGAGAAGGGGGCGTGCGAGTGTTTCATTGTTATTAGTGGGGGATGTCAAGTTCAATTGTTGTTCTGCCCCCTCTTGCTCTGACATATTGCGAGGATTACTTCACATCTGAAGTGTATTACATGTAGGATTGTCGGAATTTTCGCTGTCTTTTATTCAAAAACGATTACCGCTTCTTTCTTGGTGGCGAATGTTATATATTTATATCTCTAAGGGCTGAGTCCTGTTTTATAAGAGTTTATCAATATGGGTAGGCCCTTAAAGTCTTAAACTGAGATTAAAGTTCAAGCTTTTTTTTTTCTTTTTCTATTTTATTTTCGCAATAAAAGCACATCTGATACAAACTCATAACCATATCTCCATAATTCTACATTTCAATATAACTTTCTTCTTCCAATTTACAAAATAGTATGGATTTGTCCTGTTTTGTTCATACATTGAATTCGTCTAAAATCATATCGTGATCTGAACAATATGCTCTACCTTGTCATAAAATGAAAAACTAGAGAAGATTATAAAATTCAACAAATTTAAGATGTTATTTTAGCACTTAAAGAGTTATAACTTTGTTTACAATGACGTCCCGTCGTCCCATTTATTTTGACTTATTGTCATGATTTGAAGATTATAAGTTCGAGTACTGTAATGTCCCCAAACCACTCGCCTCGTAGAGAGTTTTAAAACACTTTAACACGTTAACTGCCGAACACGCACCGTTTGCGTGGTATTGGTTTATTGTGCAGAGGCCGGCCACGCACCTGGTGCGTGATATGTTCATTAAGTTTAAATCTTAAAAGTCAAACGTCGGCTTGACTGACAATCAGTTTATTTCATGGCGGAAGTTGGTGTGTTATAAAATCCCGCTGGAACAAATGTATTTTCAATGGGCCGTGATGTGGCAGTTTGAACTGTGTGCTACGTTAGCTTAAGTGTTAACCTCGTCACCCAACGGCAGTTTAAAGTTATCAGTTGGTTCTTGGATCTCCCTAGGGATAGTTTCCAGACAATTACCACATCCCATTTGTATATCTTTAGTATCAAGTTTATTCAGTTCAATTCAATATTTAGTTTTGTAATGTGAAGGCAGAGTTCTTAACGTATCGTCCAGGTTCACGTTAGATTCGTTGCAGTCCAATGTCGTCAAGCCAATTCAGGTTACGTGGGGTCCTTGTCCACTTTTATAAATTAATAATGTTCACGGTTCTTCTGGGTGAAATCTCGGAACAGTCGCTTAATAGCCCATTGTTTAGCTCTATTGCGACCGTTAATTCAAGCAACTAACAAATAGTTCGTAAGAGAACAAAATCTATTTATATCCACGCAAATTCCCGTTGAGGAATGAAAACACCTCTAAACATAAACGCCTCACTAATGAGCATAGTTAATGAACCCAAACTATTCCGCCATGCGAACATTCCATCCTTGTCCGACACGCAACCAAATGGCCACAAACATCTCAACCAAACACTTTGGGCGTCGTCTGTAGTCCAAAAAGAGCGTCCAGTCCCAAAGACCAAACACACCCAAAAGGGTTGAATCTCTTTCAAGAACTCGTCGGAAGAAGAAGATGCCCCCACAGGCTTTCCAATTAAGGGTGCGATGTTGTTTAATCGGGTAAAATGCTCTGCCCCGATTATCTGGAGTTCGCCGTCCATCAATCTTCGAGGGTCCCCGTAATTAAATGCTAATCTTAATGAGTTGCCTATCCCCCCCCCCTCTAGGGCCGTTATTTGAAGGGTTTACACGCGTGATTTTCGGGCGGGAATCTGGTGGTATATGCCTTCGGGGAGACTGGAAGTAATCGAAGCTCTGGGGCCTTCGATGATAGCGAGTTTTAAAAGATGCATTGTCCGGTTGGGTGGGGTCGGCCTATCGGTTGAGGGCAATTAACAAAAATAATGAAACTGAAGATAACCCTTTTTGGGGAGGGTTAATAAATAATGAGGGTTTTCTATTCTGGTTGACAGATCGGGGTGACTGTAAATAGCTTCTTTTCTCCGAACGAGTTGTGTTGACTCGGAAATTAGTGTTTGTCTGAGGGTGCGATTCGTCAGGTTTGATGGAAGAAAATGAAAGGGAGTTGCGCTCGGGTCAAATTGATTTTTTTTTGTTTGCTTTTTAAGTGTCTTTGGGTGAATTATTTCCGGGATTGGAAATAACTTCTGTCAATTTTGGTAATGAGTCCAGTAATCTTTGAGACAGCGGACATTATTTATTTTGGACGTGTGTTTATTTATGTTAGGGTTTGTGTATCTTTCTTGCTGAAAACAAGGTGCTCTGAAAAAAGATTTATAGTTTACCAAACTGCCAGATAAATAGTTGTGTAATAAAAAAAGATTTTATAGTATCCTGTTGTGTTTCTAATCATTTGTAATACGTAATTCATTCCATTTTTAAATACGCTTTATATTATTTTAAAAATCTCATTTGGCAAAAATCCATTTTATAAATTCTTGCATCAAAAGGGTAGATTTTTTCTGCGGAAATAAATTTTTCTTTAGATTGAAGTTACTGACTCCACTGATTCAAACTATTGTCAGGAGCATGCGATTAGAAATAGTTTCCTTTCCATATCTTACATATTAAAAATGATATCAGAAAAGCAATTATAACTGCGGATAATATAATATATATATTCAATGTCTAAGGGATCTTCTCTCTTTCTCTGTCTCTAGAGAATCTGATAAATTCCTACGCATGTATATTGTAATCAACCCGATCCCTTAGGGATTATGCCTATGCTTCATATCTGTGATTTCCAACCTTTTTCCTCTCGTGTACCCCTTGATAAAAAAAACTTCATTTATGAGTACCCCTTTCTCACATATTTGTCTACGCAAAAATAGCTTGGGGTTGTTAGGCAGTAATGTCCTTAATTTAGCTGGCAAATTAACCAATCAACTCAAATTGATGACTTATAGGCCTTTATTTTAGATTTTTCTTAGTACATTTATTTTTTGTTTTCCGCTATTACTAATGTTATTTTTGCTTACTCTCAACCGGAACGCTACGCACCCCATGAGTACAGCTACCACGCACTGAGAAACGTTGCCTTAGAGCAAAGATGTGTTGAGTGTATTGTTTTGTGAATTAAAGATTTAGAGCCCATTTAAAACCTCGCATTATAATCCATAGTACCTACTTGTGGAAGTAGAAAATAAAAATATTTCAATAGCAGAAACCGCTGCCGATTGTTTATTCCCATTCCTGAACATAACGCGACAAACTTTCAAATGCTTCTGTGCACCGATGCATCGATATAGACTACTTGTCTCATTTCGTCCCTTGTCGTAATCGCTTTCCTTAATAACAATTGGTAATAACCTCTGTCCATTTGCAGATGAATCGCGGAGACCCCATCACTTCCCTTGTTGCCGATCTCGCCGTGATCACCGACTCGAAGCCCCTGATGGCCGGGGACATCGTCCAGTCTGCGGACATCCTGCATCGTCTGGTGTCCGAAATGGGAGAGAGGACGAGGGTCATGGACGACCCCTCGCATAGACAAAGGGTGCTGGCAGCACTGTTAGAGGTGAGCTGTTTTCTAACCCTATCATCCATTGGTAATCATTTTTACCACTAAGTCAGTGGTTCCCCGGGGGTCTACGGGTTGATATTAGGAGTTTCGCAAGGTCACAAAGAAGAAAAAAATTGTTAAAATTCATTGTGTTTTAAATGTACAAATAAGAGACTAAAAGTAATTAAACTTATGACTGTGGTGTGGTGTTATCTTTTCTATGTATTTGTTGGGTAAATTTGTGTCCATATTCTTAACAAAAGCGTGCAAAATTAAAATAATTTATAACATTAATTTCAATTCCCACCCCCCTTCATTTTTATGTTCAAACAAAATTTAATCGTATACATGCCCAGAAAGCGGTGGGACTTCTATGAGCATATATGAGAAAAGGGGCCTCCGTGTCCTATTTTAGTTTTAGCTAAGGGTCCGTGGCTTAATGCTAAGGAACCTATCAGCTCTAAGCAATGTTTTTTTTGTGCAATAAATCACCATAAATTAGGGCTATTTGTATAGATATTGCTATACAGGATGAAATAAAAAAGTACATATAAGGAAACAAATTAAGATAGCGAAAGTATTAGTATTGAAGACGTGGGTGCAAGAACCGGACAGCTCCACTTTTTTCCGATTTATGTTTGTTTGTTTTCAACGTCCATAATAATTTCCAATTTTTGTAGATATAACTTATTTTTTTTCGACAACCGTACGAAAATGTTTATGATTCAACGTTTTATTAGCTTATAATTTATCAATATGTTGAGACACATAGATAAAATTCAAAGTTTCACCGGACATTTTTTTTTATCTTTACTATTTTACTATTACATTTCTGCATGATGCCTAAATTAAAACCATGAATGTTTAAAAATAAAATGTGACATTAGTAATTTCTCCACGCAATATACTTTTCGAAACTTAATAATAAAAAAAAATCCTAACATTTTCCGATACTTGAAACAGAAAAACCAAATTTCTAAATTGAGACTAAGTGTTCTTCTTTACAAATCTTTTAAAACTATCTAATTTAGGAAAGTAGATATAAAAAAACCCTAAGCATTGATTGATAATTGATAACCTTACAAGCCAAGGTAAAAAATGCAGAAAGATAAAATAAAAAAAAACTATTTAACGGGATTATTTAAAGCTAATGGCGATGGTTTAACTATTCATCCCTTTCTTAAAAATGAACACATCGAACAAGATTTTTTATGAACCGGCAACAATTACACTTTTAAAATTAACTCGTGAGAAAAAAAAATACATAAAATACCTTCTTTGTTTTTGGGAAAACTTTTTCACATTTTTTCCTATCGCTTATATCCAATTAAAAACGTTACTTTTTTCTGTTCACTTGGAAGTATTGAAAACGCCCAAAGTATTAAAGACGGCGGTGTTTTTTAGGGAAGGCCTTTTAAAACAATTTACACCTGCCCCGGGCACTTAGTTCTTCATTGTTTCCCCATTCTGAATGCGATGCAGGTGCGTAAAGCGACCCGATTACAAAGGCGGACGGGTTAATTATAATTGATTAATTTCCAGAGCCCGCATTCTGCCCCCTCGTCTTGTTTGCTCCACATGAGAGTCGCATTCATTTGAGAATCATGAGATTATTAGTTGGGTAATAGAAGTGAGTGATTATGATAAATTGCGGTGAATCGGTGGGTAAGAGAGAGGGGAAAATATCAACGGTTCGCTTGTAAGGAGTTGTAGCTATTTATACGGGTGTTTGGATAGGTCGTGTGTTATAATAGTTTCAATGGCAAGGTGTTTTTGATAAAATCAAATAACAATATTGATAACCTTCAAACGGGTTTCTCATGTTTTGTGTCATAAAGAAGACATTTTCTATTTTCGTTACATCTTCCCCAATTTATAAAAGTATATATATGAAGAAAGTTTTGTTTTGATAAGAGGTTTTCAATAAAATATTCCTGGGTGATATTTCTGTATGTATAAACCAAATTGGGGATTATATATATATATATATATATATATATAAAAATATTTAAAAAATTATAATTTCAATGAGATCAGTAGATCTTTTTCAATACATTCTGACGATATAGTGATAACTCTTCAATTTAATGACCGACACGAAAAGTCTCAATTGGTTGATTGGTTTAAATGTAATAATTTGTTACAACGATCCTTCGGTATTGGTTTAAACGTTTAAATTCTTTACAACGATTCGTCGCAATAGCAACTATCTTGTATTGGTTCTGTGAGGGGTCGTTATATTGAGGGTCTACTGTAATATCAATTTGAAAATGAAAAAAAAAAAAAAAAAAAAAAAAAAAAAAAATAGAAGCATAAAATGAACAAGGCATAAGGAAAAAAATGACATTGCCCTATTTGGAATTTAGCTTCCCATTATATTTTTACCATTTCAAATATCGCACGAAAAGCTTGGTACCAATTTATATTTTTAGATACCAAATTACGAAAATCAACAACAATCCTAGCAATTAAACTCTTCGACAGCAGGTTAGTCCATTTTATCATAAAAAAAATCTAAAAATTTTGTATTTATTTTCTAAACTGGATCCGATTTTATTAAAAAAAACTCCTTAAACGATTTTTATAAAACGGGTCATGAAGTATAGAATTAGATAGAACTTCTATGAAATTATTCGAAAATGAAAGATTTTATATTTAAAAAAAAAATGAAACCTTTTTTTTTTAATATAACATTATCCAATTTCAAACAGCATCACTTTGTATTATTTCCGTACGTCTCTCCTCCTACCTGTCTTCAATAATAAAAAAAAGGTTCCCTGTTTCTTTTAACCCATGAAATTGAAAGCAAAAGAACCAGCATCAAAAGCAACTCCGAATTAACCCAGAGGCCTACGTGAAACTGACGCTCCCCAGAAGAAATCGGACCTCCGAACCAATCCGACCAAAAACTTCCATTTGCCCTGATCCCCCTTCTTCCTTGGGGCGCATTCTCCTGCGGGGCATCAGGTGCAGGGGCTTGGGACGCCCTATCTCCCTCTACGCCCCTGCTGTCACTGACAGGAACACTCTTCCAAGAAAAGATGTAGGCCCTTTTTGTTTTGCTTTTAATTTGATGCAATGGATGGGTTGTTTGGGGCGTGTAGAGGGGCGTATTGTGCAGGGGCGCTTTGTTGGGTGTTGTTGTGGGATATCGAGGGTTGTTGTACCTGTTTATTAGGGGATGTAATGAAGATGGGGAAGGCTGGAGTGAATGGGCCAAATGGCCCGAATTTTACAATTTATTGGCGGTTTACTTTGAGCCAAAAGATTATGGTTTAGACATATTGTTTTGACTTTTTATTTTTAATAAACCAGTTCAAGTAGCTTTAAGTAAGAAGGTTTTATTGTTCGATTAAAGTACTTGCTGTTTCATTTTGTTTTCGATGTCTTATTGGGTCCTTATAGGGGCCGTTATTAATATCCAGGGTTTATTGTAGTTTTCTCTGTTGCATTTTTTTTGTACGCGTTGAAAAGCGTTTGGGGAGATGTGTGTTTATTATAAACAACAAAGTGATTGGCTCCGCGTTGCTGGAGAACCTATTCAGGATTCATTTAAGAAAATGGAGTGTTATCCTTAGGGACACGCCCTATTGTTCCGATGCCGCGCGCGCTATCGACTAAGCTACAAAAGCAAGTTATAGATGTTGGAGAGCCCCAATTGCTCAGTTGGTAAGGCGTTCAGTTACTAATCAGAGGATTGGTGGTTCAAATCCGTGCGATGGACTTGACATAGAAAATTAAAAAAGTAGCGATCGGAGGGTTGCCAGCTTCGCTACAAAAAATACTAGAAAGTCGTCCAGAATATCCAACAAATTATACTGGCGTTATACGGGACTAGTGCACGATCAATCTGATCGGGGTCCAAAGTCCCGACGTCTATTGAAGGCGTTGGGTGCCAGTTCAGGTGTTTCCGCGTCATCTGACCATGGTTCTAAAATAACGAGGTGCATGTATGAATGTGTGTGTGTGTGAATGTGTATGTATTCCCGGGTCTTTCCTTCGAGTTTGACCCCGAACCGTCGCCAATATCCCACTGTGCAGCTCTAGTGCGACGTTAATTAACAAAACAAAACCAAACCCAGATGTTGGAAATATTTTTTTGTTCAAGTTTGTTTACAAATTTGAGCTTCAGATGCACATGTTGTGAATGAATTGTACTTGCATATTCATTTTCGTCTTTTCATACGAAGAGGATGTATGTGTTTTGTGATCCTCATACATACTATTTTATTATTATAGATTTTTATCTTTTAAAAAGTTATTCTAGCTTTTCAGAGAACTTTTCTCATGCATCCAAGCGTCTCTCAAAATTAATTCCCCAGCTACTGTGTCAATCCCAAAAAACATTTTTACGCACTTGCAACAGATTCTTTTTCGCGCATAACACCACACAACCGCAGAGTAGGAAAAATAATAATGAAAGTGAGGCTCATTAATTTTCCTTAATGAAACTTTGTAATATACCCCTTCCGATAAGAGGCTTCTTTTTAGATTGAGGGTCGTCTTCTTTCTCCTTAAAAATTATTATTTCAAGAGTTTTTTTTTCTTTCTTCTTTCTCTTCAATCTTGTCTTTTAACATGGGGCGATATTGATTTCTTATCAGAAACTTGTAATTAAGTCAAAAGAAGAGGAATCAAAGTAATGTTTTTGTTAGGGGAAAAAAAAAACCTTTGAGGAATTTCTGCTTTGCTTTTGTTTAGCCTTCCGCGTCTTTTGGGAGATTCTGTGTTGCGTGTTTTTCTGAAAGACAAAACGCGGGTGTGGGTTTTATTTTTGTTGCATTTGGAAGACAAGGAACGCAATAACGCGTAAGAAGAACAGAGTTATGGGATTTTCAGGTAGCTTTGGTGTATAATCTTATTATATTTGTTATATTCTTGTGCGTTTATTTATGACAGGAAAACGAAAGTTTGTCGCATAAACGTTTTTTTTTAAAAAAGTCGATTAAATTTATAAGTTATGTGGCATATGTTTTGTAATGGTTATGCATTAGTGTTTATTGATTGGGGAATTAAATATTTTGTAATTTGGAGGACAACCTTTTGATACAGTAGACCTCTAATTATCCGAACTCCAATTATCCGGATCAAACAAAGCGAATCGCCCATTATCCGGAACGTTTTGATGAAAAAAAACCTTTAAAAAGTTTCTTATCTGAATGGTATTGTTTTTAATGGTAATTAAATTACATAACAGTCATTAAATTACATGAAATTTTAAAGCAAAAATCGGTTTTACTGAGAAATAACCTTTTTTTATTAATTATCCAGATATTCGATTATCCGGATGGGATCTGGGCCCAATTGATCTGGATAATTGAAGTTATACTGTGCTTTAATATTTGTAATTTCCTAAATGTGTTCTTTTTATTTAAATTGCTATGAACAGTTTTAAATACTTTTATATAATTCCTAATATATAAACGCTTACTCATATAATAATATTTGCCCCAAATTTCAATAAATTAATCGAAATTCTAAAAAGTATTCCGTAAAGCTACTAATTCACATTAGCGACTACCTGAAAATTTCGCTAAAAGGTATCCAAATTCTTTCGCGACGATTTTTAAGTGATACTTAGACTTAGAGGTACGTATATACCAGAAGTCGCGAACGGGATAAATGATCGATAGGAATTACATTTCTGACTTAAAAATACGAAATTTTCTTAACAAAAGGGTTTAGACATAGTAAGATTAATTATTTGAAATGTTATGGACACACTCATCATTTTGGGACACTATAGGTTTTGGAACAATTTACAACATAGTTCGGATCCGTCTAAATTGCAGCTGTGACATCACATTGTGTTAACAGGTTCTAGGTAAGTCCATTGGTCAATTCGCGTAAACTTGTTTGTTTATTCGCTGAAACCATCTTAAAGGGGCGTTACCTATCCGCCAACTTATCGGAGCCAGGCTATATCATATCCTAGTTATTTAGTTTCATTCCAATGTATGGTACTTTGAAGTCATGGCATATTTATTTACTCAAAGGTTATGGTACTTTGGTATTCTTTCGCACAACGATATCGAATTATTGTAGAATAAGCAACAGTGAATATCACCCAAACGATAAAACATAATACTTG
Organism: Troglohyphantes excavatus; assembly: GCA_963932185.1. Classification (NCBI taxonomy): domain Eukaryota; kingdom Metazoa; phylum Arthropoda; class Arachnida; order Araneae; family Linyphiidae; genus Troglohyphantes; species Troglohyphantes excavatus. Next base: position 62,550,290 of record OZ010666.1, on the reverse strand, counting down.
AGACAAATAACCAGTTGTTGAGTAAATTTGTTGTTTATTTTACAGTCTGAAAAGTTGGGAGCCGTTTATATGCTAATTAATTGGCACCATCGTGTATAACAATGGTATAATTGCCTTACAATTATTATTTACCAAATCCGAACGGAATGTTGGAATATCATTTAAATGTCTCCAAAAACAAAATTATTTATTCGATTCCGATCGATAGCAAATCCGTTGATTCCTCTTTAAAAACATAAATTATTCAAGAGATTCTCAAACGCGGCGTATTATTTTTCCTCATCGGCATATTAAAGTCTTAAAATACAATAGACTCCCGACGGACCCTGGTATCAAAAGCGAGAACTATAGATTTCTCTTAAGAAATATTTTTATTTATTTATTATTAAATTGCCATGAATTATTCATGAGGCAAAGTGACACCCGTTTTGCATTAAATGCTGATAAAATATTCACGGAGCGGCTTCAAAAAACAGAAATTTCTACACTTCCCTTTTATGGAGTGTGAGATGTGGAGATAGAAGAATGGGATACATTTTGTTTATATCGCCGAGTTTTTATTTTCCTCATCCTAGTTTTTGATGTTGAAATTCACGGGGATATTGGATTTTAATTACGGACTATAAGGGGGACATCTTCGGGGATTTAAATTTGTTTTTCGGGCTGCTTTGTCGCGATGATGCACTTTGTGATGTAAACAGCCGTTTAGAATACTGGTGCTTCGAATTTATAATTAAGGGAATTTACACGAAGATGTTTTCTCATTCTTATTTTCTCGCTTTTTGTATGTATATAAATGTAAACTTGTTACGTGTGATATTAAAAAAACTTGTTGTGGTGACGAAATTGAATTATTCTGCAGGTTGATTGTTTATTTTCCTGCTCACTTTGAAAGCATAAAAAACAAAATTGTTAATTATTTATTGCGATACTTTTTTCACAACTTTAAAACCAAGTCAATTTTTTATAATAAATTACGCTTATATATATTTTTTTAGCATAAATAATATTTAATAAATTAATGAATTCCTCACAGAGTACATTTTTGACAAGTTTTGGTGATATCCTATCCTATCCCTATTCCTATCCCTATCCTATCTTTTAAATTTCGCTATTTAACTTATAAGTCGGTTTACTGCTGTTTTGTGATACTATAAGTTTTTTTTTCCCTGGAAAAGGATTAATTAAAGACGGCGTTAATCTAAATATCTGACAGTGTTTTCTACCTTTTGTACCATACTTTTTACTGACTTGTAGCGTTTTTATTAGTAACTCAATATTTTAGTATTACTTTCGGACACCTGTTATTTTCACCAAGCCCAAAAATCACCTTGGGGGTAATGAAATTTGATTCTGTCCCGCCCTAAGGCATACAGGGATGAAGTTGGGCCGGGGACCCCTCCGTACATTGGGGGTAAAAAAAATTCCATCAAAATAATATTTTTTTTTGTATATTCTAAAGCTAAGGTCGCTTTTGCGTCCATCCTAGTCAATAGTCATTCGCAAATATTTGCTCCCAACATTCGCTTCCTCCTTGCTGAAGTGAAGCACCAGCGGCATAGGCTGGCTACACACAGACCCAGCCTGGCTACACAACTGGCCCAGCCTGGCTACACAACTGGCCCAGCCTGGCTATATTCTGGCCCAGCCTGGCTATACACTAGCCCAGCCTGGCTATATACTAGCCCAGCCTAGCTATATTCTGGTCCAGTCTGACTATACACTAGCCCAGCCTGGCTATATACTGGCCCAGCCTGGCTATACACTAGCCCAATGCTCATTGGCGAATATTTGCTTCCAGAGTACTCTCTAATAATACTCCCACCCAATTATAGTGGCAGGACTTTCAGCGTTCTTCGACCAATGTGTGGCCAGATGGATTGGAAGACATTCATACAGGAAGGAAGGCGGCTCCTTTGAGTTGTTGCTGGAAGGTCCTGGTCGTTCTCTTCGACCAGCCTTCCAATATCTTCCAGCCTTCAACATTTGACGATCATTGCCAATGGTGGAGCGACCACGACCAAACCTTGGAACGTATTGGGCCAGGATGGAGTGTGACCCTAGCTTAATAGACTAAACCTAATAAGATACCATTATTTTCTTGTTGCGAATTAGTGTTAAAGCTAACTATTTTTTTTCATTTTTTCTACATTAAATGTAGATATTAATTAGTAGAATATTGAAATCTCAAAAACAAAATTTTCTTTCTAGTCTGTGCTGGCGGTGAGCAGCAACCTGTTGGACGATCGCCAACGACTCCCTTGGCACGACCTGACCAGAGAGCAGCAACAGAAATCTGCGGCTGCCCTTCTCAGGAGCCAGGAGAAAAGCGGATGGCTCCTGGCTGAATCTCACCACTCCAGATACAGCTTGAGATTGGGACAACCGCATGTCCGTAAGTAGCCCCACTTTTACTCTCGAAACAGAACTCTCATTTTCTGACTACTTGTAATGAGGAGTGCCCTTTACCTAAGTCAGGGGTTCTCAATCTATTATACGCGCACCCCTATTGATACGTGGCGGTCCTATTTAGGGGTACATGAAATTATTATTAGTAATGGTGAAAAACACCCAAAATAAATGTAATAAGTAAAATCAAAAATAAAATCCAGTAATTGTCAGCAATTCGAGTCATTTGACTAGTTTGCCAGTTAACCTAAGAACAATACTGTCTAACAAAAAACAAACTTTTCCAGCTTAAATGGATGAATAAGATGGGTTATGTGAGAAGGTACATGACATTATGTCAAGAGGTACATGACAGAAAAAAGGTTGAGAACCACTAATTTAGAGAATCACGGGTCCACTGAGTCAAAAATTCGACAAGGCAAGAACTACCAACTTTTAATAACGTTAAATAAACTCTACTAATTTGTGTATTAAAGTATTTTTTTATGAAATAAACACATATTCCTTATTGGGTTAGACAGCTACTAAACAACTTGTTATTTATTAGAAATTATCAGATATAAATCGATCCGATGTAATTTTTAAACTAATACTACACATTACTGCATTAAGTATTAACCAAATTAACTAGCAACATTTGGTATAAAATCTTTCATAAAGTAATCAGCTTGTAAAGATGACTCTTCTTAATATAAATGCGGATAATAAAATGCAATCAAATAGAATGAGACCCCTTTCAATAAAATTACCAGTTTATAATCATTACCTTTCTATTAAAAGAAATCACCTCTCTCAAAAAGAAAGAGTTTATCCTCATTCCTCGTCTTCCGTTGCCCGTCATTCTTTTTCAGTGATAGCTCATTCCTTTTTTCAAATCTCGTATTGACGTGAAACGCGTGCGCAGATCCATTGTTGACGGCCGTTTTACGCAAGATTTGATGGATTCGTTTTCTCGCAGATTTCTCCAAGACACATTGACGCCGATTTCTTTCTTTTTCTCCGTGTCTTTTATTTCGGTCCGTTGATTTACGACGCTAAGGACGACAAGATTGATTTATTCGAGAAAAGAGACCGATTTTTTTTCTCTCTCTTTCTATTATTATAATTTTTTTTCCTTCTTCTCAGCGTGAAGTGTATCTATCTCTTGGCGTTATTAGTTAATACAAGTTTTCTCTCCTGCGTATTTTATTTGTTGCCTTCCCTAATTCCTGAATTTGTCGTCGCCCCCAGAGCAGCGATCCATCTTTGCCGCGTTATGGATGACTTATTGTTCTAATTCATCAGACTTTTCTTTTGTGTTGTAAATAAATTAAGAAGGTGTTGTTTGTGTGTTGTAAAAGAGAACATTGTATATTGATGTTGAAGGAATTGAATTTGATTTATCTCCTGTTCTAGTTTATTATATAGGGGTGGATACAAATGTATATTTGAGCTTCGTCGCTTTGAACGGATTTAGTTCCAGCAATAGAATATGGTAATGTGGGATATTTAAATATGAAAGGCTTGTTAATGTAGTCGGTTTATTGTGTAGAAATCGTATTTGAGATCACAGAGGACCCTAAACCATATCCAATTAAATCCATATCCATATTTGGTAGATTCATTGAAAATTGTAACTGTTTTGTAAATTCATTTAATTAAGGCATATTGAGTTCTTGTTGCAGGTTCCATTTATAAAGTCCTCTATGCATAAATATATTTAACATTAATATTTTCCAGATGTTCATAAAATGTGGGTTTAATATATATTCACCTGTTGTTGGATGCGGTCATTCAAATTTCTTGTAAATAACAAATATTAATACAAAATTATTATGTCAATTATAACAGTGTGTATTGGTGTTTTAAATTACCCTTTTATTTTAGTAAAAGCAGAAAAATATATTAATACCAAGGTGGATAAGGATCAGTTAATAAAATAAGTTTTCTAATAGTGTTTTCGGCGCTGTTTATAATGTGTATTTCTCTTCTACCAGTGGCTGCTGTTCATGTTGTGGAATCGTGGGACATATCCGATGTGGTTTTACCTCCCCCGCTCGACACGACTTGGTGGTTGGTCGAAGATCGATTGCTGGTGCCTGCGCCTGCTCTACTGGCGACAGCAAAACAAGGTATGGACGTTTGTTTTATACAAGGCTGCTCTGACTAAATGGCTGCCGATCCGGTTCATTGATTCCCTGCTACCAGTATTGCTTTATATAATCACCAATTGATCGGAGCCAAGAATTTCAAAACTGCACCAGCTGCTTGGATTCGCGTATTTAGAACCCTTGCTCTGCCAGTCATGATTAAACATAAAGCATATTTAATTACGGAAAATGGGAGATTTGTAGTAGATCCAAAAATAGGTAGCCTTTCGTAACAAACCTTTTAACTGAAATAAGGATTTGCTATTATAAGAGAATTTATTACAAACCATCGCAGGTTTATTCAGCTGTATTATAATGTTATATAGTCTGAAGAATCTTAATATCAATTCAACAAGATCGTACTCTACAATTCCAACTGAAATTAGAAAATTAAATAGATTTTGAATTTTTTTTTGAATTTTTCTTGCTCTTTATATAAATATTATAGTTATTTTATGCTCATCATAAAAATCATAAAGCAAAATAAAGACATTTAACTAATAATCATGACTCTAAATAAAGGCACTTTATGAATTGTTTTTATCAAACACATTTTATAGTATGGCTAAAAAAAATAATCTATTTTCCCATGTTTGGAGTTAACATTCAATCACAATATCTTTTATTTGTATTATTAAAAAAAATAAACTTGCTCTCTAGATGTCACAATCGTTTCAGTCACTCGCTATTTATTTAAAAAAAATCAACACAAACATCAAAAAGGTTATTCACACAAGTGAACTCCCCCCACCCCCCAAAATAACAATATAAATAACCCATCTCCCTCGCATAGACATATCCAAGTTTCCTTTTGTCGCTATAACGATTCAACTCGGACATACCCCGGGAATGTTGCCAACTCTTCTCTCCCAAACATCGTAATTGAGAAAGAGAAATCTTCTCATCTTTAGCCGCCTTCCGCCATAAATATGTTTACACCCTTTTTGCTCCTTCACCACAGAAAAAGCAATAACAACAACGAGGAGAGGGGGGAGATGGCTGTCGAAGCTCTTAAATGATTTCCAGGGTTTCCCTTTAGAAGAGCCGCGTTAAAAGTCGGACCCGTTCTCGTAAAAATGCATCAGTGTTTATTGCGTCTGTAAATCGATTGAATTTTTTTTTAGGGGGTGGGGATGTCAAGTTAGAGGGGATATTCAAAAATAAAATGTCGTTTGCTTTGACCATTTTAATGACGGAGATCTAAAGCATGTTTTGAAAGATAATATTGCATTTTACTGCCAAAAATTGGCGTATTTTTGCGTATGAATGGTAATGGTAATATTATTGATGCTACAACGGTAACAGTTGAAGATGTGGGTGTAAGAACCAGACAGCTCCAGATTTCGGAATTTTTTGGACGGACCAAAACCACTGTATGTTATAGGAATAAGTGAAAAAGTATAAATCAGAAAAAAAAATTGAGCTGTCTGGTTGTTACGCCTACGTCTCCAGTTCAGTTATGTACGCATGTGTGTACATTGTACTAGTTTTAGAAAATATAGCAAATGGTAATAGGTTTGGTATGCACACAAGCGGTACAACTTTTAACATGTATTTAATTGCTCCTTTTTAATATTTTTAATCGAGAACATAACTTTATCGTGAAAGTTCATAGATTTACTTTTTATGGAATAATAAACCTCATAAACATAATTAATTATATATATTTTTCCAGGTGTCTCACGACTTGTTCTTCTCGTCCACCATCGCCTTGGCGACCTCCTCGGCTCCGAAGTGCACACTGTCGAACCGCCAACCACAAATGCCAGTCGAGTGATCAACTCACGGGTGATTGGCGCGCTTTTAGAGAGCCACCGTGTTCTAAGCCTGCCAAGGCCCATCACCGTCACCTTCAAGCATTTGCAGGTATGCCTTTCTTCGGAAGCACTATGTATTAAAGGCGGGGAACTTGTCCTCATCTTTTCCATCTGCAGACGCCAATCTCGTCGTCCGACAAGGATTCCGTTATTGTATTGGTTGTATCCCTGTGTTCAGTAACACGAACCTCGGGATGAAAAAGGCGGATGAAAAAAGCGATGACATGTTCCCCACCTTAGACCTTTTCAGAACCCAAGCACCCGAAACCGCAAGTCGGTTAATGTATTTTAAATAGTCTAAATTTTAGTTCCCGGAAGATTGAAAGATGGACAGGATATTTCATATAGAAGTATTTTTACCCTCCCAGTAACATTTTTTTTTTTTCAGAATTTTTTTTGTAAACATGAAATATGCACGTTGATTCGGTGTTCACGAATAGTCTTTTGAGGAATACTAGAGGTTTAGAACTAGGTACTAGAGATTTAAATACCAGAGTGTTCACGAATAGTCTTTTGAGGAATACTAGAGCTTTAGTACTAGATACTAGAGCTTTAAGTACCAGAGTTTTGATGAGTAGGAGGGGATATCCTTGGTATCGCGGGTATCAGAGGTCTAGAGTATTACTTGCAGGGTTAAATTGGGCACTGATTAATACAAATAAAATATGCGGAATAACAAGCACAATGCTAGTTATTCGTGATCGTTTCTGCTTTCTACTTAAAGGGGGAAATATTCAAAGTCCAGCCCTAGATTTTTTTCAAAGTCAATTATAAGATTGACAGATTTGTGACTTTATACCTGATCTCTTTGTCAAGTTCATCTTTAAGCTAACAATCTAGTAATTTGTTGATAATGTATTTCATTAGACAATGAGTGAAGAGTTTTTAAATTTAAATAAATATTATTTTGTAATAAACTAGGAACTACGTGCATAATTTTTCAAACAGAGATGAATAAGGTACATATGAATACCATTGTTATAGAACCAAAAGAAGAGTAATCTCTAAAAAATAAAATTCCAATTTATATCAAGTCCCCTTTTTTAGCATAATAAAAAATAAGCAATCTCTGTTGGGAAAAAAATTATTATAGGTGTATATATGCTCTATGACGCGTACTGTTTATCCATCGATCATCGAAACAAATTTAGGCATCAAATTATTATTCGCATTTCCTACGAAACTGATATCATCACGTATACCCCACAATTTCGATAAACAATACCTGATATTTTTATTTACGCAGCACAACTCTTATAAATTTCCCAAAATAAAGGAAATTCACGTTACATCCAATCCAGAAAATTACAACACAATTCACAACAAGCAATCTATATCGCAAACAACCAAAACTCATCGCTCCCTGCACGCCTTTCCTACTATCCCTCCGGCCATTCTTTCCGGGCAGAAACCGAAAGTAATAACGATACATTTACACAGCGCTGCGCCGCTCGTGTAAACGCGCCTTCACTAATGATAACGGTATATTGAGGGTGGGAAAAGGGGGCTACCATAAATCGAAAACTTAATATCCCCCCCCCCCCCTCTCTTGTCTTCCGCAACTTGAAGAGCGTATCTTCGGAAATTGGAAATGTTCATTTTCGGCAAAGCGTTGGGAAATTATTTTTCTTTCATTCAGAAAGCCTGAACACGTAACGTAATTTAGAAACGAATGAATGGGGCTAGTAGTGAGATGGGATGGGGTTTCTTCGTTCGTTTGGGAAGGGGTGTGTGGAGATATGTCGTTTGCATTTACCCTTCGTTTGCTTGAATGTTGTTTTTTGATGCATGGGTGTCAATTATAGGGCGATAAGATATATAGTTTTATTCCTACCTTGTAATTAATTTTATATAGGTAAATGGGTTTCTTGATGGATTAATGTGATTTTAATAAAATTGTAACTTTATATCTTATACCGGAGTTTGCTTCTTTATGGGAATGGATTTTTTTTTAAATAAAAATTATAAATTTTGTATAAGAAATGAGTTCTTGGATATTTTTTTGAAAGTATTGCTTATTCAATTGTACAACTTAATATCATAACCCTAGATATTCCATTTTAAATATAAATTTTACAAAAAAAAGTATCATAAATAGTTTAATAGCTAATATTGAAAACGTCCCCTCATTGTATGGCTAGCATTTGAAAATAAGCTTCTATAATATAAATAGTAATTTTAAAATAATGGCAAAAGTTTCGTCAAATATGAGAATGCAACGATGGCGAGTATCCTACCTTTCTTTCAACTATTTGCATGTTAAATAATAACATTTATTTAGTTATTTATTTGCTAAGTTGTGCTACTTTGCGTTTCAGTTTTATCGCTAATAACCTAATAAAGTTCATATTTGTATTGAAATATTTTTAAATTATTGTGACTAATACATATCTACTCTATATAAAATATATTACTATTCAGATGTAATTTAAAAGGACCAACAAATAACTTGGCCCCAAAACAAAAATATGACTACAATAATCGTAACCATCCTATTTGTAAAGAAATATATTTTTTAATAATTATTAATAATTATATTATTAAAAAAAAATTAAGTTAAGTTTGCCATTAAGTCGTTATAGAAGTAATTTGCTCATTTTTAAATATAATAAGATGTTTAATGTACTTTTCTAAATTCATTCTTTACTAGGAGGCTCCGCTAACGCTCCGCTAACGCTCCGCCAACATAATTTCGTAAACAAACTAACTGTTGCCATTCTGCGTAGAGAAAAACAGCGTTTTTCAATCACCGCGTAAGAGAATTATATATAAAGATTTTTGGAACTAGATTTCACATAGGAGTCTTCAAACTACCATAACACCTAAGGGCAGATGAGTTAAAAATTTACCTTTAAAATGCATATAACAATCAATGTTATTACAGAGTACACTGCATTATAATTCAGACGAAATTTCTCAATGCATTAAAACCCGGGAAAGGGCACTTTCAAAAGAATTTTCTTTTCCCGAAAGAACGTTCGAATTTTCCATTCACAAACAGAGAACACAATTTTCTCGCAGGGCATTAAAACCTTCGCTCGTAATAAACCGTTGCCATTCCGGTATTTCTAATAAATTGCGAATGTCGATCACGGTTGCAGTTTCGGATGTATCGTCTGATGGATTGCACAAAAGTTGCATTTGGCCCCCCCCGCACGTGCCCCGTTCTCACGGCCATTGATCGTCTGCATGGAACAACATTCTAGTTATCGTCGAGAAATAGATACCCGGGGAAAATATCGCTTGGTGTTTCGTGATTGGGTTTCGATTCAGAGGCAAAAGTTTTACAGTTATGTGCGCAAGCTTTTGTTCTGATTGCTTGAGCTTGAATGAGGGTTCTATGTTTCTCGTGTAACATTTTCGATTGTGTAATTTTGCGCTATTGCTTCCACGTTTATGAGTCGCAAATTGCAATTATTAAGCATAGAAATTGAGAAGAAGATTATTGCTCTCAAATAATTAATTGGCGTCAATTTGTTTTTTAAAATTCCGAGAATAAAACGTGTAATTGAAACATTAAGTTGAATCAGGATTGATATGGCTTGTATATACTATATAGAAGTGAATATGAAGCATTCGTGTACGATGTGAGATAAATGCACAAATCACGGACATGGAAAAATAAAAGAATTTATTATAGACTTTCCACTATTCCCATGGTTTACAATGCGAATCGCCGTTTAATATCATTGTTAAACAAGGATATACAGTTAATTTTGAAATTATTGAAGCTCAGCATACGGACCTATCTTTGCATTTAATATATTAGTTTTTTACACTACTTCTGGGGAATTATATAAATTTGAACACTTCATAGAAAATGTCTAAAAATAGAAACACAAACTTTCATTTTATTATAGACAGGAATTTTTTTTAAATAACGCGATGAGAATGTAGTTTCCTTGTATAACTATTTTTCGGCTAAATTTAAGTATCATTGTTTTTTTTTATCTTGGGATTTCAGATTTTTGGTTATATTTTCACTTTTATCACTTTATTTTGATAATTCTTTATATTTACATTGATCATTTACATCCAATCTATGGCAAAAAACTGCGCAGTCATTTTTACTAACACTCATTCTACGCAGTGATTTCCAACCTTTATATGGTCGCGGACCACCAATTCTACAGATGGTCAAATAGTACACCATCGTGTTTTAATAAGTCTATATAAAATATTAATTAATCAAATACTAAATAATAATTCAAGTAATAAGTAATAAATATATTCACAAAATAAATATGCAAATTAAAAAATAATTCCGTGTTTTACTTTATTCCTTTTAAAAATGACATTTTAAAATGAAAAAAAAAATTCGTCTCGCTTTTCCAATTTTAATATTCGTGGGTAGATAAAGGCCGTTAAAACAAAACTAAAAATCTTAGTGTTCGGAAAATATTTCCAAGAACCATTTCGAATCAGCTCCCAGACCACCAGTGGTTCGCGGACCCCAGGTTAGGGATCACTTATCTAGAATCACATTCGTTGACATATCAGTTCCCCAGAACATTTCACACACCCATCCAAAGTGGGCATCTGACGGATAAACACCCCTTATTTTCCTCTTTCCTTCCATCACAAGCCCCCTTCCCCCTAGAATAACTCGATTAGTAAGAGGGCACGACTGCTCAAAATTCGATTAAACATAATTTTCCAGATTGCTCTTTCTGCCGCGCTCCCCGCGTTAAATCGAATTAAAACCCCTCTCACAAGCTCTTTCGAATGCAAACCGTTAATATTCGGTTTATGAATTAGAGGGGAAGTGCTAATGCAATTTACCAGGGTGGGAGAATGTTTGGATAAGACAATTCTTCGAAGAATTTTTTTTACGGATAAAGATCTACCCCTTTCAAGCCCATCCCCTCCTCCTCTTCAAGTCGATGGTGATTGATAAAGGAGCAATTTCTTGGAATCTGAGATTGAAATTTGTCGGGATATTTGAGCTAATATTGGGTAATTGAGTTTGGATCTTCAACTCGAGAGAGAACGTTGTCGTGTAAATATTGCACGAGTTCATTGATTTCTGAACCTCCTGGTGGTGTTGATTCATTTAAACTAATATTATGATAACGTACTATCGGAAATGCCTTTAGGTTGGTCTTTTGGGTCTGTTAAGAAAATATCGATAATAGTTATTGATTACTAATTTGGCGAAACAAGGCGGTTTTTATTATGCCAGATGCGCATTTCAAGCTAGCTATTGATGTCTACCTAAATTATGATCTAAAACTATTTAAGATGTTTGCTATTAATCTAAATCCTGATTTCTGAAATTAAATTTTATATCAGCTTTAAAACTCAATATATAAACCAGCCAAAATCATGCTTTTTAGAATTTTGCATAATACTATTGGCCAGTCAGTAAGCGTATTGGAACGAAGTTCTGTATTTGTTTCTTTAACCATATTCGAGGTATTTGATGTTTTTCGCTTAAAGAGCATTTTTATGGAAAGCTTTAAGACTTTGACTTTAAACCATTAGTACTGGTCATTGCGTTTCAATTTAATGAGTTCAATTCCCGTGGACAAATTATTTTGTTATGCCTATAAAGGTATTTTGTTATGTTGACCAACACTTTCTAATAAAACCGAGGGACCGAGAAGTATTTAAGTTGTTTTTTTAATTCCTTTTCCAAAAATCTGTACTCCTTGTTATTGCTAATTTATCCACTGTCAAGTCATTTAAACGTCATTAACTTATGCGATTTTCACAAATTATAAAACTATTTATTAACCAAGATCGCGTTCTGTCCCCAATGTCCTTCTCCAAAGCTTTTACACCACTTAACATCCAAAGAGAAGCGAATAATTGGACATATGTCTTGTCCGGTCCTGGACGGATTTCCAGTCAACGTGTCACTTCCTAGTGTAGTCCAGGCTTCACTGCAAGAGCACTGTGTTTAGTCATGGATTTGATTTGGCGGCGCTTGGGCGTGACATCGTCAAAGGACCTGTAAATTCGGCTTCTCGTTAGGAATTTTGAGGGGGGATTTGGCGAGTTAAAGGGGGTTTTGCGAATGGGATATTATATGTGGAAAGGGGGAGGGAGTGTAAGTGTTCAGTTGGTTGAAGGTAGAGCTGTTATTGCAAATGGTTTTGTATCTTATGATGATGGTTGGTACCGCTGACCTTTATACAAATTAGACATCGCTTGACCAGTTTCCTGAAAGTTTTCGTCTGCTTACATTGATATTCTTCCATTAGAAAACCCAAATATATGATTTTAAAAAATATGGTGTATTGGTCATTTTGCAGTTATAAAATCTAAATTTGAACATAATTTTCCAAATTATTAAAAATAATAATTATATCCTTAATAATCATATTTTCTACTCGGAGTTACTCCGAATTTCGTGCGGTTTGCAATACGAAAATTTTATATTTTTGCTAAATTGTAATTAAATACCTTCAATACTTTTAAAATTTAATATTTTATGTGCCTTAAGAAATTTCCTAAGATTATATTGATATATTCGAGCATATACACATCAGCAGTACGTATTAAAACCAATTATTATTTTTATGCATTACGAAATTTTATTTGATTCAATTACCCTTCCTATAGGTTAAATTTTACCCTACACCGCTACATATTTTAATTATCCAAATTCCAAAATATAGTTTACAAGCGACACACTTTCAATTTACAATCCACCTAACACCCCTAATCAGTTTACTCCACCAAATTCTCAACAACCCTACCATTCAGTCCCAACCCCAATTTAAAACCAGATTTTTACCCCCCAAACCACAAATCCTTCAAACCCGAAGCTTTCCGACGATTAACAACAAAGGCTTCGTGTCCAACCATCCAATTACAAACTCCAGCTGATTGAACCGAACTAACCAGAGCCATTCCTCTAATATACAGTGCGCCACCGGCATGCAGCAGGGTGTGCGCAACACGCCTCGCTTGTCGGTACAGGCCGACACGCTGATAACTATTAATATGGACTGTCGCGTACCGCATTGGGGTGGATGCGATTAATGACTGTACCCTCCGCTTTCGCGCATTAACCCGGCGTGTATTTATTAACCCGCTCGCGATTGATATATTCTGAAGGGATACTGGGGATTAATTTTCACTGGATACGTCACTTGGAGGGATTGGGATTAGGGATTTTTTCCCTATGGGTTGTGGATGTTATTAATTTTGGTGGTGGTTGTGTGGTTGCTAAAGTATGTTAAAGTATCTGTGGAAGAGAGATTATGTTAAACGTATTCGGTTGGTGTTGGGTATGTACCCACGTATCTTTTAATTCTTATTTCTTGATATATTCCAAATCACTTCTCTTTTCCCATAATGATCTTCTAAATTACTATCCATTTTCAACTGCGCATGGATCCCACGCAAATCATATTCCATTTTCTGAGCTATGTCTTCAACAATCCAGTTTATATCCTTATATGGTCACTGGTGCCCATGTGAATCTAAACTTTTTCATCGATGGCAATACCTCTTGCTCAATCCTTCCTAAATCCGTAAATCAATCATCGCGGAGTAATAATACGTCGTCCAAACTTACCTCCAATATGTACGGCGTGTATACGGGACTGGTGCACGTTAAATCTGATCGGGGTCCAATGTCCTGACTCCTATTGAAGTTGCGTCGTTTCCTAGCTCAGGCGTTTTCCTGGTTATCTGACCATGATACAAAAAATACGAGTCATTGTTGCCGGGTCCTTCCTCCGAGATAAGTCTCGACCCGGCGCAAATAGCCTAATGGGCAGCTCTAGTGCGACGTTAATTAAACAAAGCAAACCCAACTCAATCATTAAAGATGTAAGATGTCTGTCTGCTTTTCCGGCTTTTTAGTCGCTTTCTCCAATAGAAGATGAATAAACCAACTTGGAAATTCTAATACGGATCCTGAACTTTACCACCGAAGTCTATAGCATAATTTCTTATACTTAAAACGAATTATTATATATGTGTTCAATGATGTGCAGTCAAAGCCATGGCCAGTAGCGAGTATAATAACTGTTAGAATAGCTAACACTTTGCATTGTTAACTCCCGTCAAAATGACGGGTACTTGCACTGAAATAACAATGGTGGCGGGAAGATGTTACTAATGCAGTGTTAAATTATGTTTATATTAAGGAGACAATTCTTAAGCTGACTAGTTGATTTTACGTCGCAGTAGAGCTACATATAAAGCTACTGACAATAGTTGGAGATCTATCTCATAGAAACAACACTGAAACACTGCAATTTTGAACCATGGTCAACGGCTGCGCTGCTACAACTATTCTCCAAATTTCCACAACACTAAGTGACGTCATTTTAGCTATATACGGTTGAAAAGTACTTAGGAAATGTAATTGTATGAGATTGTTTTAGGTTTGCTTTAACTAAAAAGAAACCTATATAATATTTTAATGATAAACTTTCACTCTATTTATTCGCCACTATTTAAAAGTATATGTTCATTGCCCTCTAACCAAAATCATTTTTTAAGAAATATCATTCAAATCGAATAAATTTGTATTTGCGTCCTCGATATATAAAATTTTCTCATTTAATTCTTAAAAACAGATAGTTTATGTTACTACGTAGTAATCACATCCCTGTGTTGTTGCTGAATGCCGATGGAGAAGAATAATCGATTAATTGTTTCACTTCTCAAGTGTATCGATAAAAGGATTAGATGGGAAAAGAAGGGAAATGTATTGACAGTAAACAGGCGTGGACTAGGGCGGTCTACAAGCCTCAATTTCCAAATGTCTTTCCATTGTAGGGGGGTGCGTTTAACTAGTGTCGGTAATTACAGTGTCTTTCGGGTCTTTTGTGTCTTTAACAAAGAATAGTTTTCTGGAAGTTTGGCTGTGTTGTTACTTAGTGATTTGTTTGTTATATCTGTCAGTAAAAAGTTTTTGGTTTTAAGACTTTTAGATTTAAGGACAGGGGAATTATATGGGAAGAATATGGTTAAATGATTGAAATTTTAACTTCATAGGATTAAATTATTATTGTTTTAATTGAAACGTTTTAAATAAACAAAGATAGAATTTGGTTATTTTAAATATGTTCTAATTGCAAATTAAATAATCTTGCCGGTATAAACTAAACAGTAAAAAAAATAAAAGTACTTTCGTATATTTTTGGCAGACCTACTATACATAAATATTTTCTAAAGAATGCATAATTAAATTAAAATATAAGTATGTCCTCTGTAATTTTTATATCGTTACTAAAAATGTCTAAAGTTTATGCAAACAAGTCGCAATCCGTAGTTGGAATCCAAAGAACTTTGTTTATAATAAAAGGGATTATATATTTATTAGTAAAAAACTGTAAACGGCTTCCAGATAAATAATATCATAAATAGAAATATGTAATTTACTAGATGCTCCTTTTTAGCAACAAACCAACAACCTCTATCTGAATCAAATAACATCAGTATATCTTCACAGTTCACCATTACTTCTGCGTTGATTACACTACAAGTTTTAAAAAGAAACATTTCATTTCCCCTTCTCCATTCCACCCCGGCAGCTCACCGAGAAACTCCCACAAAACATCGTATTTTCGATTGAATTGTCAGCTGAAAATTGGCTTCTCGACGTAACCCCCCCCCCCCCCCACTCTCCCCCCATCAACGAATACACCTATAAAATATATCGAATTAGTTTCAAGAGAGGTCGAAACCGTCACAGGTGTGAAAGGAAAACCACGTCCCGCATTTCAAACCCGTCTCGCGAAACCTCGTTCGAAAATCTTATAAATTGTTTCAAGAGTCGGGACTCGCGGGGGGTCGAGACACAAGAAACCGTAATTCCCACTAACTACATTTTATTCCTCTCTCGCTTGTCATTCTTTTTTTTTCTGCCGCTGTACACATTTCTCTCCCAGAGTTCCGTCACCGTTGTGAGTCGGACCGGAAATGGAAAAGGGACGGGGGCGAAAAAAAAGAAATAAAGATCGACGGGGCCGAAAGTAAGTTTCTTATGAGATTTCGTTCACGCAAGAAGGGGTCTTCGGGGGCGAAGTGGTGTAGGGAGGGCAGTTGGTGAACAAGTCCGGGGATTTTTCCTAACAAGAGACACTTTCTTTAGATATTCCTGGATTGGTAGTGTGGGTCATCTTTGATATTTTCCACTTCGAAGCGTATTTTAGGGTTGTTTTATTTTTCCGCATCACCCTCCCCAAAACATTTATATTTTTATTTCTGTCTTAGATCAATTCTACACGGACTTATTTACCCGCGGAGATGGCCCTGTGAGTTGTTTATATTCCCAATCACAGAGCCATCTGCAAAAGCTAACCCACGTAAATAACGTCTTGTAGAAAAGGCCTTAAAGTCCGAAACATAAAGTAGTGTTGATATTGATTCAATATTCTGAACCATGGTTCAAAAATACGAGGCATCGTTCCCGGGCCTTTCCTTCGAGATAGGCCCCGAACCGTCACCAATAGCCTACTGTGCAGCTCTAGTGCGACGTTAATTAACCAAACCAAACCGATTTTCTGAATAAAATGTGGCATTTGCATAAGAAGCGCTCTTATTTTTAAATAAACGAAGTTTTAAGGATTCTGTCAATAAGATTTTTAAAAATACGTGTAGTATATTGTTCTTGAGGGAAGGAAATTCACAAATATATCTAATATCGAAGTTAGTACTACGAATTGTCATTAAGAAAATCTAAATAGAAAAACATTATTCCGCTTAGCATAAATGTTCTTTCGTAAACACCATAGTTTAAAAAAAAAAATTAGGCCTTTTCTTTTAAATAAATTAAAATGAAGTCAACTTTCCAGCATTACGATTAGCTTTTAACACACGGAGGAAATTTTAACACCATTTTCATTTGGTATTTCTGGCTGCCAGATGCCCAGACTTGAAATTGAAACGTTTCGTGATTGAGTCCCGGTTCGCTCAAGCAAAGACCCAGAAAGGATTGGTATACAATAAATATGTCATGACTCAAAAGGCCTCACCATGATCGAGGTGCGCAAGTTCGGAGAGTTGTACGCCAGCTACGCCCCCCCCCCCCCGCAATAATTTAAAAAAATTACGCTTCTGATGTAAAAAAATAAATCACGGGAAGATTGCCTTGCAATTTTTAATCCCGGTCAGATAACGAAGATAACATTTGAGTTGTACGCCATCTCTCAATTTATTCACCTATGTTCTAGAAAGACCCCAAACCGACGTCAATACCCCATTGTGTAGCTCTAGTGCGGCGTTAATTTGAACCTTTAATCTTGGTTACTTTTCACCACTCCATTCTTTCTTATTACCGCCTACACAAGTATCAGACACATCGCTACCCAACTTAATTTATCAGCTGACTAACTAGTACAACACTTCCGATAAAACAACTCGGCCAAAGGATTTTCCTCGGTCACGAACTGTTCCATTAACTGGCACGGGCAAACCCTCAGTTAGAGACTAAACCAAGGGTTAATTAACCCGTCGGGGCTCTACCCCGGTACCAAATGTCTGGGGACCAACTATAAAGCGGGGAAGAGTTGGGCAGTATTTCAATTCCGATGGAAATGCTTCTAACCACAATGGGTATACTGATGATGTTCTTTGTTCCCTGGTGGATTTATTATCTTTATTAATGTTCATATTTTGGGTAGGCTTGGGTTTGTAATTTATGTCGGGATGATGTATCAATTTGCTGTGATTTTGCGTTGTTAGTCTAGTCTAACAGTTCCGAGAAAGGATGTTATGTTTGTTTAAATGTTTTGAGAAGTGGTTACTGTTTAAGCTAGGGAATAAAATATAAAATAAAGTTAAAAATATGTGTTTGATTTTTAAAATGTGATTTTCACATCTTCTGGATGAAATCCGTTTTGTTCGAATTTGTGTAAGAACATTTTCCTCTTTTCTAAGATCAATTAGGAAAGTGGAATGCTCCCGGAAGTGTATTTTCGATTTTATTAAACTATGAAGATAACCGGATTTACGTATTGAATAGAATGTTTGACTAAACCGAGTATTATTTCATGAATAATTTATTTTTGTTAAAAATTCTTATAATTTATTAAACTGGAATCTTTTATCTTTAGCACTCATAATCTGCTGATAAATAGTTAAGTTAATTATGATTTAAATTTATCATTTTATATTCACCCTATGGGTTTACTGTTATTTCTTAAAATTAAAAGATATTTTTTTAATGTTGGTTTGGTTTTGCAACTATATTTTTATTTTTTATTTATGTGTTTTGATAGAAAATAGAGCATTTAGTTGTTAAAACTGAAGAAGTTTGTACTCTTAAGGATCGTTTACACGTGGGAGGTTTTCACTCTTAGAGAATTCTTGGAAGTTATGTTTATCGTGTAAAACCACTATCCGATTGCTGTGGAACTTGGAAGGGCGAAAGTAATTGAATGCTTCTTGATATCAAAATAGTCTCTAGTGTTACTTTCGGTGTGTTTCTTCAGCTAATTTAACAGATATCATACAATAAATAACACTCAGTCGCTTTCCATTGAATATCCACTATTTGTCGCCAAAGTAAAAATTGCATGACACTTTTTCTTATTCATCGAGCGTGAGCGTGATTATTGGTGGTAGATTAACAAAATTGACGCTTTTCCACAAATTTGACATTTAGGTTCGCTTAATGAAATCGAACCATTATAAATGAAACATTTACTTTTTAATGCTCTGTAAGTGCCTATATAGATCAATCAGAGTAATATAATTTTGAGGAAAGACGCATATCTACTTAAAGCTTTCATCAAAATTAGATTTTTTTTAAAAAAATGTTAGTTACCCCCATTTTTTTGTCTCTTTAATTACCAATTATGGCATTTTCCACCTAGTATTTAAATCAATCTCAATTCGAAATTTAAATGCTTGCTTTTCCCCAAAATAAAATATCTTAAAGAAATGGAAACCCAAACAGTTACCTACGACCCTTATCACTGTAACTCTAGAAAAAAGAACAACTTTCAAATATACATTTCTTATCAAAGCAATTAAACGAAAGAGCTGTTAAATTTAAAAATAAACTATCCATACTTTTATATAACATGTTTTTCGCATTACGCGAAATTCTTCAAAAATGCTGGTCTTTTAATGAGACCTAATGATTATCAAACAAGAAGGCGCTTTAATTTAAAATAAGGTTGATTAAAAATGTCAATGCAGGCGCTAAAAACAGAAATGTTTGTGCTCAACAAACTGCTCCAGTTCTTAGGGATTTTTTCCCCTATCGACGAGATTGAAATTCTATTTAAAATGCTTAAGCTAATAGAGATTTTCAAAGCGTTTCCGAAAGAAAGAAAAAAAGTCATTAAGTTCAATAGAAGTGAATAGAAACGTAGAGAATTTATTTTGTATTTAAATAAACTTTCTTTTAGCTATTGAAAAATTAATTTATCGCACCATGTTATTGAATTAAGAGAAATGATGATCTTTTAGTTTTAAAAAAACATATATTTAATTATAAATTTTTAATTAATGTTTTTACTTCGATTACGGTGTATTTTATACTGCAATTTCTTTATATTTTAATAGTTAATTTGATTATGTAATGCGTAGGGTACATTAGGGTGTCCATAGAACAGGGAAAATCGAGAATTTGGTCAATCTGGAAAAATCAAGGAATTATCAGTAATTTAGGGAATATTTTTAAAAATCATGGATATTCATAAAAAATTACTTTAAGTGGATTTCTGACTATGAAGCATTGTTGATTGACGGCTTGTATTAAAATACTTTCGAAATGCAATGAAAGAAAGAAAAAAAACGTGTTGTATTATAAAATGTATACTTTTTTTCTTCTTCAGTTCTTTCTGTTAAGATCGTAGAAACCGTATTGAAATGCTGATGTTTCTAGAACTTGGCAGAACTCTTTAGGGAATATTAATTTTATACACTTCCGAATGTTTTAGAGTCGTAAAATTTCTTATGCAAACAGGATTTTATGATACAAACAGGAAAATATCTAAAAATCTAGAATTCTTCGCAAGGAACATTTTAATTTTTTCCCACTTTTAATTTTTATACCTTTACTAATTTAGGAAGTTTAAAGGCTTTTCTTGATATAAGTCTAATGCAAGTTGTTTAGAATAATTATTAAATTTGTTTATTTTTATATATTTGGGATGTTACTATAGTTTAAATTTCGAAAGTTAATCAACTGGAATACCATATTCAGGTCCATATTGTTTTATCGACATTTTCTCTGTATTCTAAAACTTTCCATTTCTTTCGGACCTTGCTAATAAAATTTCGCTAAAAATTTGAACTTTTACTTCTCGGTGTCACTCTGACGGACGAGAAAATAAAAATATTTTTCTTTGCCTAATAAATATTGTATTTGTAAGTTATTTTCTTTCCGTGCATAGAACGGGTATTTGTGATATTGATATATTATCACGCAAAAAAACATATTTTCTCTTTCCTCTACTGCTTTGGAGTTTTGTACACACCTTACTAAATATGTATAGCATCATTTTCGGAATTTAAAGTACGGGTCTCAAAGTGATTTTAGCACTGAAATAGTTAACGTTCCTTTTCACACCACTCTTTAACTCAAAACTATTCAGGGAATAGTGCGAAGTAGTTAATTCCGAGCGAAATGGTCTGCATCTAAAACTTCATCCAAAGCCGTGATTCATCGTCTTTTGAGACCTCAAACTCCATAGATGTCTATTTCGCCATACTTTTTCCTCTTTTCCAAAGAGTTTATTTCGGAAAACCCATTTTTCCTCTCTCCCCCCCCCCCCCCCTAAAAAAGAACCCGTGTCTTTATAACTTTCTCTTGAATTCCCCACTATAACTCTGCCCATTCATCAATCGAAATAGCGCTAAAATTCGAGAAGAGAGAGAAAGAATATATAAGGGCGGCTAGGCTGCCAAGTGATATAAGTCAGAGTTCGAGATAAAGATCATTTTAAATTCACAACTCCCCTTGGTTGTTATGTTAAGTATAATGACATTTAACTCATTATTAGGCATCTTATTAAACTTGAGCCACACCACTTTGTTAAATGATAGATATATCTGTTTAAGGGGGGAGGGTAGGGTGTTGAACATCAAGTTTAAATTTATCATAATTATGCTCCTACGACTCAAAAGTTAACACAATTTTTATGATATATGTATTATGTTATTATTGATAACTTTTGAAATTTTTGAAACACAATCTCTATTTGGAGTTGAGTTGTAACAATTTTAACATTTTAAATCAAAAAAGTTTAAGGTACACTTTTCTAGTAAACTATTATGAATATAATTTTTTTTTTCTGAAATACAAATTAGACTGCCTGTTCAACTTGTGGAACCAACAAAATTTATATTTTTGTATGAGTAAATATATTTAAAAAATATATACATTTTATAACTAAAATTTTTTATGTAAACAAAAGTAAATTAAATTTTTTAAAAACATTAAGTATACATTTTGTTTATTTTTTGAGGTTCCATAAGTTGAACATGCAGTCTAATTTGTATTCCAGAAATTTTTTTGTTTATATTCATAATAGTTTACTAGAAAAGTGTACCTTAAACTTTTTTAATTTAAAATGTTAAAATTGTTACAACTCAACTCCAAATAGAGATTGTGTTTCAAAAATTTCAAAAGTTATCAATAATAACATAATACATATATCATAAAAATTGTGTTAACTTTTGAGTCGTAGAAGCATAATTATGATAAATTTAAAATTGATGTTCAACACCCTACCCTCCCCCCTTAATCATGGAAAATGGTGTTAAGGTCGTTTTCGAATTTTTGTGACATATACCACTTGACTTATATCCCTATAAAAAATACACTCCATAAAAAAAAATAGAAAGTGGTATATATAAAAGAATATTCTACTAGCTAACCGAAAAAAAACTTTCAAAGAAAGGAAGGGGACATAGGGTGTTAGAAAAGGTTTTGTGCTAACTGAGACAGAAATGGTAATGATGCGACAGGGAAAAGTTCCAAAGACAGAAAGTTCCAGACATTTTTCCAGCAGGGTCAGAGGGAAAAAGGGAAAAGAGATTACTGTTCACTTTTTGATCTACGAGGCGGCAGAAATGGCCCACGGATAGGGGGGAGGGCAAAAAATTATTTCACTTCTGTGCGCATCGATTGCCTAAGTGGCGTGAAGTTAATCCTTCACCTCTTTTTTTTTGTCGTCTGTCCCCAGCGCCACACAGCGGTCAAACCTTCCCCGAAAAGTTGATACCCAATTAGGGGATTAATGTTGGGATATGGGTCCTTTTCTTTGGTTTCTTTGTTAGCAGATGATGGTAATCCGTGTCTTACTTTCTTTTTTTAATGAAGTGATATGGTAAGGGATAGGAAGTGTCTTGTTGTCCTGTATCACATTTTTTGTTAAGGCAATATTAGAATAAAATTTTAATTAAAAACGACAAGTGCCAATAGTCGTTATTTACTCATACAAATACTTGTCGGGATAAAATCTGCCCTTTTTATATTAAAGTAAACAAGGCGTAATTAAAATTTACGCTGTATTAAAAAGGAAATGTTTAATTTTTAATATCGCAAAATTTAAAGTAAATGAATTTGAGCACGTTTTTTTTTTTAGATTTTATTTAATGTATTTTTTTATAAACTGAACCCATTTTGATGGAATTGTATTTTAATATAGAAAAAGGAATGGGCCACATCCAAAGTTAATAAATTTTGTATATTATTGTTTGTTGTTCATTTAACAATTTTCAGCAAAATAACATGTAAATATTTTCTTTTAGGTTGAAAACGTGTCGAACCCCTTGTGTGTGTTTTGGGACTACCAATTAAGGTAAGATATTAAAAGGTTTAATTAAATTTGAAATTTATCATTGTTATTGCTTGTCAAGTAAACTTAAATTGTAAAATGCTGCTTTAAAAAATGTATGAGAAAATTAAATTTCCTTTGCACATGCGATTGTTTTATTGATGTTATTGACATCTTAAAAGGATTAAGTATTAAAAGTATTACTTATTTGATATCTTAAAAAATATATGTTTTAAAAAAAGTATTTTGTGATCTTAAAATAATGAATCTTTCTCTATGACTTTTTAAACAATTAAATTTAATTGCGTCAGGAAAGATACCTGAATTATTTCTATTTCAATTCTCAAAAAAAAAAAAAAAAAAAAAAAAAATCTTTGTCATGGACTTTGTATTAAAATTTTCAATGTTGTTTCTTTAACATACAGTATCACGAAGCTGAGCTGTTTGTGATTTAATATAACATATAAAAATATATTTATATGTAAAATTGTCAGATTTGTTACAATTGACAGAATTTGAAAAATAGAAATATAACTCTAGAAAAACATAGATTTCGATATCAATTTAAAAGTAAATCATTCGTTATAACAGCACCAAATCCGCTTTACTACTAAAGTTACAATTTTCTTCCATAACATTGATACAATTCTAAAAAAAAATCTATAAACTCCTTCTATTTCTTTTCCCATTGTAAACGAACTTTTCCCATGCCATACATAAAAGGCCACATTGGCTAATGTTTAGTACCATTCATTGTGAAATATCGGCAATCGAGTAATAATACAGATAAATCTGAAGTATTTGTTGTCATAGACATAAAAATAAGCGACCTATTATATCTTTGTTAAACACTCTCCATCCGAGAGAGTTCTCTAAAAGCACAAATAAATTATTTCTTTACGACGCCATTTCCCCAGGATGTTTTTCTTCTCTTTCGTTTTGAGGTTTATTAGTTGGATTCATCCCTAATATTTCCCATGGTAGTTGAATAGAATTCGGATTTCTTTTATTTGGTGTGTCGTATTATTGGAACTATTAAAAGTCTTAATATTGGCTCTTAATTATTTTCTTTTGCAATAAAAAATTGTACAGCCCCATATATATGAAGCATATTGATGCCCTAAATTAAAATATAATTAAAAAATTACCTTACTAAGGGATCGGAGGATAGTGGATATTTTTACTCTGCACTAAAGCTACACAACGGGAAATTTGTCCAACTGTAATTAAACATGCGCATAGGACAGCTACTTTAAATAGCCTTTATTGTATTATATTTTAATTGTGAAGTATTTTTGAAAATACTTGAAATTTTTTCAACTGTCGTAAATTATTCTGACGCATTCTTATTCTTACGCCTTATGCAACATGTAGAGGGCGCTGATCACGTTTTCTAGTTTCGGTTTCAGAGATGAACAGCCTTAATTGCTTGAGTGTCCCTTTAGAAGAGCTTTTGCTGCAAAAGTAGAATTTAGGCAGCGAAATGATAAATCTATGTGCTTATATTGGTTAAAATTCTTAAGAATTATCACAATTTTAGAATGTAATTTTTTCTTTAAAAGTATTCGATTATTTTACCAAACACTAATGTAGATAGTTCATAATATTTTGCAAGGCATTTTTAAACGCTTAATTTATTTTTCGTACACATTTAAATCACACGCATCCTAGAAATTACATTTAGCTTTTTGTGGATCCAAGATAATATTTATTTTTATGTAGTACTTTGTTTCATAAACAATAAGTGATACTTTATGGTTTTTTAATGTTTTGTGGTAATTCAAGATCTCATATACCTTTTTATTGAGCTATCTTTAGTTTATTGCTAGAATTTTATATTTTTATTTATAAGCATGATGTAAAACTCTGAGTAGAAGACCATTTTTTACGACTCCTTATAAAAAGAAATAAACAGATTAAGAATCTAGTATCTTACCTCAAATCGTTATTATCACATCCCGGAATGACTCTAAAATTCCAAGTGTAATGGAAGTTCTCTTTTCAATACTCAACAGTTTTTTTTATCGCAGTTTTATGACCCTTTTTTCATTCCTAAACATTCCAATTGTTATTCATTTTAAAGAAGACATTCGTATGAGAATCACGTTTTTATATGTCTGTACTGAAATACGTCTCGGCCTCTACCATTTTTGTTTCACTTTGCGCTGTAAAAACACGAATATTTGACATTTCTATCTGAAAAAATAAACGTTACACCCAGGGTCCTCGGATGGTTTAAGACTCATATTTGAAATATAGAGTTATCCTTTCTTTTGACGTTTATACATTCAATGGTATTACGAATGTCCCGGCGCCATTTTTTGTTTCATCTAAATCATTCCAATATAACGTTGAGATATTTATTTTACTTCTTTCTTTCAACTGCCGTGGAATGTGGAGGACATCTTTTTGGTCTCAAATATTGAAATAACGGAAAGAAAATACTTTCAGTGTCTCCTTTTATTTGATTTCAAATATAACTTAGCGACATAAATCTAAGGAAAAAGTTTAGTTAAATCTTTAATGCACATATAGGCTTATGCATGTAAAATATATCCGGTTTTGCTATTGCGGATTTGTTCTATTTTTTATATAACGTTTAATGCATATTAGGTTTTCAAGAAATGCATATTATATGCTACCAAAATATAAATTTTGAAAAGAGTTATTGCGAAGGATATGAATTTATGCCATTATCTCATATTTTATTAATTATGGTTTAAAAATGTGGTGGTCACTTCGAGATAGAGCGAGCAAAATTCTATTGTTCATTCGAACCCATGTTGTTAGCATAAACCTTCTGATCTGTTGCGCTTTGGGAGTTTTTTTTCTATGAGAATGACTTCATAGAGTATTGCGAATTAATAGAATAAATTCATCGGAATTTTATTCGCAATAATAATACAAATAATTTTCCCCCATCCAAAATTCATTATTATTTACAATAATTTAAATATTTACATTCAAATACATTTCGTGGAAAACCTATCAGCAACTTGATCGCAGTTGGCCGTATAATGTTACAGTCATCTTTTTATTTTTCCCGAGAGGGATCTATATATAATGTTTCAACAGTCAGGGAGAGTCGTCATGATTTTGAGAAGGGTTCAGTCGAAAAGGTATAGGAATAAGAGCCGATATAAGTTAAGGTCCAAAAGGTTAATTCCCTCCAGAGTTATGACACGTTGATGAATGATAGGTTGTGTCCTCTTGTAGGGATTTTTCATTTATATAGACAGGGACTTTTAGGGATTATTATCTATCAGATTCTCTCTGGAAAATCAGTTAATTGTCAGAGATAGTTTGATCTAGGAATTTTTCAGACTGAACAAACAACTTAAATTGCTCTTGTGTGAAACTTACGCCGAAGTATGCTCGTAGGAGAGTGTTATGGCTAAATTAAGCTTGGAATCGAAGTCGCCAGCGAAATATTGATGGTAACTCTATTGCATTAAAGAAAGAAACACGAATCTGATAGAGATGGTATGTAGGCTGTTAAAAAGCGTTGTTGAGACACGAGGATAGATTATTACGACATAATTAAATTATAAGGATTAAAAGGGGTGGTAAATTATGGAAATTTTAAATATGGTAATTTAAGGAAAATATATTACGTATATATACTATGTCAATTATTATTTATAAATTATTTATACTTTATTTTATTTTCAGGAGCTGGTCTACGGACGGATGTTGGTTAAAATATACTAACAGAAGCCACACAGTTTGCCAGTGTAGTCACCTAACTAATCTAGCTATTATAATGCACGTTACTGAAACCCAGGTATTTCATTTATTACAGGTTTTCTAATAACTAATGACAATGTTTTTCAATACTAAAATCACTAGCTATGTAAATATTGGATATTAAAATGTCTTCTTGCAAACCATCATAACGATCTA
The DNA here is from genome assembly GCA_963932185.1 of Troglohyphantes excavatus. Taxonomy (NCBI): domain Eukaryota; kingdom Metazoa; phylum Arthropoda; class Arachnida; order Araneae; family Linyphiidae; genus Troglohyphantes; species Troglohyphantes excavatus. The sequence goes on along the minus strand of OZ010666.1, from coordinate 62,523,329 downwards.
CAATTCTCGCAAACTCATAAAAGTCACTAATGATTGGTTGTTATTCTATTCATCATTATTTTTACGATACATATTTTCAATTCTAAATAAAATGTTTCTATTCTGAAGCATCGTTTCCAATAATAGCAAAAAATAGAAACTTGTTTTTAGAAAAGTTGCGATCTTCCAAAATAAATAAAATCTCAATAATTTGGAACTCCGATCTCGCGTAGATATTCGTAAATGGAAACGGAATCTATAAAATAATAATAGTAAATAAAAAAAAATTCAATTTTCCACAACTGTAAACAACCGTGGAGAATTTTGGAACCGTTTGAACAGTTCTGTTGTAAGTTTTTATTTCGAAGAATTCCCGATTGAGGGGACCCAATAAGGGGGGCAACCTTTCGTTCTGAATTAGTTATGTTTCCCCACACTTGCAGTGATTTTTGCTTCAGGAATTGTCGAATGTGTGGGGAAAAGTTTTGGGGACTTTTATCAGAGAAAATAATGATATTTGGTTTTGATTTCTGGCAACTTCGAGAAATAGTGACGTAAGGTAGTGCTGTGATTGTTGCTTTCGGACAAATAAGCGTACTTGTGGATTTAAAAATCAATAGAAAAGAATAGAGGTTACCCGTTTTGAAGAGATACCCCTGTCGCAAATTAAATTTAAAATTCAGGGTAAATTAACTTATTTAAATACCATAAATTCCAACTTTGTTATTCTTCGTTTAATTGTTAAGTAAATTAATTTTTTTTGTAATTTAACTTTTGTAATTCCTTTCCTATATTTAAAAGAATTTTGGTAACTCATGAGTATAGCCAATTTTAATTTTAACCCTTCGTTGATCGCTATAAAAAAAATCCGGCGTGTGAATGTGTCGGAACACGGCCAGAAGAGTTTCAAAGTTTTGGATCCATTGTAACTTTTTCTGTGAGTTCATTCTATTAGAGTAAGATGGGAAAAGTCGACTAAAAGCCGGAGATACACTTCTTACATCGGGGGTGATTGAGGTAGAGGAATGCATTGAATTACAAAGGATTGCGCAAGAAGTGTTGCCACAGATGAGAAAATTTCGATTCACACGGATACTAGTGACCATATAAGGATATAAACTGGGTTGTTGAAAACATATCTCAGAAGAATGGAATGATATTTGCGTGGGATCGATGCACAGTTAACACTGAATAGTAGTTTAGCAGATCATTATAGGAAAATAGAAGTGCTTTAAAATAAATCAGAAAATAAGGGTGAAATAAAACGTGGGTACACTACATATGTAAAAATACAATATGGTTTAGTCGCCAACGTAAACCTAACCAATAGAAGAAAGATATATAAACTGCCGCACTATTCTACACAAAATAAGAGTAATATATGTAATATGTCTATAAAATTAATGTAAAATTATTTGAACAAACTAATGTAATAAATGTATTACGTTTAGAAGCTGTTACATAATAAGCAGGAAATAAATAAAAAATTAAGTTAACGTTGAAAGTAAAATTTATATTCTTTGGTAATAAATTTTATTTAGAACTACAACATTACTAACAAAGCTTTTCATATTCGAAATAAAATTTCACTTCTATACAATATTAAAATAGTCAAAATGAAAATATATTCTTACATATTATACTCGTTATTCAAAAAAATTTCAGCAAAGGCAAATAAATGTTTTCAAAAATTGCGCTAAATTGCATTTAGAAAAACATTTGCAAGCAGAAATATAAACAATACACATTTTGCTGTCTACTCTCGAACGAAAACATTTTCAGAAACAGGAAACAATTCGCATAAAATAGTCTCGTTATTAAAGAACAATCGCATATGCGCTGTTCCAAACAAATGTGACATAAAATAGAATCCCGACTAACGTTAAAAAAAAAAAACCGAAGGAAGTTTTGTTATTTTATATGCACCTTAATGTTTGTGTACGCGAACATAGTGATTTATTCAAAGATTGCTGGATTCATGTAAATAACAGTAAAGAACATTGTTATCATTTTCAATAACTCGTTCGAACACGACTCATCCCGCTTTCGTGTTGAGTTCGAAAACGCAGAAATAAATCGAATTTCCGAGTCGAAGTTTCTAATGAATAATTTATTGGACCAACACGTGTCTCTGCGATTATTGTTTTTGTCATTGAGCAGTCACGAAAAAGGAATTCCTTTTATAATAAGAGAAAAGATCAAAGTCCTTCCTTCCTCCATTTTGTTTATGAATTTTCGATGAGCTTCGCTTTTTCGGATTCCTCCTCCTCTTCTGCTTTATGAGCCGCTTTCTAAAATGGCGGAAAATGAGATTTTCATAGAAACGGCAATTTCATTAACAACGCGGGAATCTCTTCATATTCAATGCGATCTGCTTTATCTTTTTTTCTTTCTTTTTCTTTTCTCATAAAGTTCCCTTTGAGAAGATAAACATTTTATTTTTGTTTTACTACAGAATAGTTACTGTGTTTCATTTTAATGTCGACACACATAACATTTCGGAAAAATACATTAATCCGTTTCTAAAAATACACCATTTCGTATTTGATACTTTAGAATTCAGAGTACAAACTATCGTGTATTCTGCCGCAATAAATCTTATAAAACGGATAAAATATTTCATGTCAAAGCATACACGTTATAATGGTTTTCTTTCATATTTTAGATTCAAAGTCCATGTTTATATATCCTTTTTTATTCCTTAAGATATATTCCATTTGAATACGTCAATAAATAGCCTAAAATGGAATAAATATTTCACCAGAATAGTTTTTGAATTTTAAATAAAACTGTTCCAATTCAAAATTCCATACATATATTTCTTTCCAACCTGAAGTATGTAAACAACGAATCCTTGAAATATTATTCAGTGATTGCCAATTTCCAAACTCAACATTTCTTAAAGGGAAAAAAATCCCTGTTAGTAATTGGCGCGGAACAATATATGCTTTGCCAAATAAATAAAGTTAAAGTAAAAAAAATAGGGATTTCTTCTATTTCTGATTTAAAAAAAATGTATATTGATTTATCCATAGAGTAATGATACAAATAGAGGAATAAAAATGCTGATTTCCGTGTGTCCATTATTGAAACCACGTGATATGTGGAAATGCCAATTCACTCATGCGCCAATATTACTTGGCAGGCCTTGGCGACTTTAAGAACTAAATGAGATCGAAGTATTGTAATATGTTTTTTTTGTTTAATTTTGTATTTAAATATTGTTTTTTTTAACGAATGGTACAATTTAAGGGAGTTTAACAGATATATTAAGGAGATTTTTCTTACTTTGTAGTTTTGAAATAATTGCATTACGTTTTTATGTAAAAATTTTTCCATAAGCGAAGTTCTTTCAATTGTTATTTTGTATACTTCAATAAGAAAATATAAACAATAAAACCTGAGAAATATAAAGAGTTTCGCTTCTTCGAGTATTGAACACAAATAAAATATTTTCATTTCGTTAATGAAGAGGAAATATTTAGCGCATATTGTTTGAAAATAAGTAAATACGTACATATATGTTAAAAAGTTGAATACGGACATAACTCCTTAGAGAAAAAAGTGCGCCAAATTCGGAACTCCTGCAGATGTCTGACCGCCAAATGTGGCAGCGCTGTAACCACGTGATGTGGGTTTTTCTTTTCAATGTTGACACCGCGGCCTTACGAGAGTCTGGTATTGAAGACGCTCTCTATTTAATGTTACAACTCTCTGGATTTATCCAGTAGCAGAATGCAAGTCGACTATTGGCTTTTACGTGTAATTTTGAAGTTCAAATCACGCGCCTGTACGTGGCCTGCGGTGAACGTGTTAACAGATTGATTTATTGCGAAACAATTGCTACTGTCACTGCCTTTTCATAGTACAATCATAGAGTAATGATATAAATAGAGGAATAAAAATGCTGATTTCCGTGTGTCCAACATTGAAACCACGTGATAGGTGGAAATGCCAATTCATTCATGCGCCAATATTACTTGGCAGGCCTTGGCGACTTTCAGAACTAAACGAGATCGAAGTATTGTAATAAGGTTTTGTATTTAAATATCGTTTTTTTGAACGAGTGTCACAATTTAAGGGAGTTTAACAGATATATTAAGGGAAGATATATAAGCGAAGTTTTTTCAATAGTTATTTTGTATACTTCAATAAGAAAATATAAACAATAAAACCTGAGAAATATAAAGAGTTTCGCTTCTTCGAGTATTGAACACAAATAAAATATTTTCGTTTCGTTAATGAAGAGGAAATAATTTAGCGCATATTGTTTGAAAATAAGTAAATACGTACATATATGTTAAAAAGTTGAATACGGGCAGAACTCCTTATCATCAAAAAAGAAGAAAGTGCGCCGAATTTGAAACTCCTGCAGATGTCTGACCGCCAAATGTGGCTGCGCTATAACCACGTGATTAGGTTTTTCTTTTCAATGTTGACACCGCGGCCATACGAGAGTCTGGTATTGAAGGCGCTCTCTATTTAATATTACAACTCTCTGAGTACAATGGGTTATTGGCGACCATTGGACCCGGGAACACCGCCTTTTGATTCAATTTTAGATGATGACGGCAACACCTGAGCTCATATCTGGGAGGAAATTATGTTTCTTTAAATATTCATTATTTAAAGTTTATAAATAGTACATGAATCTTGTTCTTAGAAAAAAAAGTATACGAATTCAGTAGTAATTATAAAAATATCTAATAAATTGTTCTTTTTCAAATTCTGCACGAATTAATGAAATATCCATATAAGTTCGGGTACATATATTGTCAGACACGAATCAAGAGCTCAACGATGTGTTTATCAAGCTGCTTAATTTTTGGCTCCGATTGGCGACAGCTCGTAACACTTCTGTCTCAACCTTCGTTATAAATAAATCACGCAAAAAAGCAGAGTTCTTTTGTCCAGGGAACACTTTTCCTGGTTGATAATTACCACCGCTTTTTAAAGCGTTACAACATTCCCCCTGACCGAGTGAGTGGTTTGAATAGGGAAAGGTGTCATCACACTTTTTATTTGTCGTACTTTTCTTTACCTTAATGGCAATTTAATGGCGTCCGCCATTAAACCCGTACAAATTGACACTGGCTCTTGTGACGTCACTCATCCCACGTGACTGGGGTCCTTTGAAAGAGACAAACTCATTTACATTTGACAGGGGGATTCTGAGAATGAATTTCTTTTCTGAATTCGGATTTGCATTGTGGAATGGGAGCTATATATTTTTTTTTAATTACAGACGTAACACCAGTTTTCTTTTTCGTTTATCAGTTTTAAGTGGGATTTTTTTCATAAATATATTGTTGGTTATTTATGTAAATTAGCTTTTAAGATATAATATATATTATATTAAGCATTTTTATAAGATTACATATTTTTGAAATTTTTTCACTTTTCTTCCCAGTATGAAAAATCAGCATAAAATTTTCATCAAAAATCTGTTTGTCATATATACCTGTAGATATTTATATAGAGAGTAGTAGTACCCTGTAGATATTTATATAGATATCCTGACTCTTTCTTATATTCAACCAAACCTGTTTACAGGTTAATACGCAGGTTTTATAAATGTATTAACCTGCATGTTAAGAACACACATTTGTTGCGCGATGCACAAGTGATCCTTTTGGCCTAAACGTCGGGTAGAAGCAATGAACCCCACACCTGCCTAGCAAATTAAAAACTAAAAATATTTTTGAAATTTTAATTTGCCTGCGTAAAATCTTCAAAAATCTGCATTTCCCGTTAAAAAATCCCATGCTGAATTTTTCAGCATTAAACGTACTTAACCTTTTTTATGTCGATTTTTTTAGCTGGGTAGATTGACATAATTTGTCAAATAATTGATTGATTTTTTAACGAATTTTATAGAGAATTATGTTATTACGGTTATGATGGGAACCCATATACTCATGAACAATTGAGATACAAAAAAATGTGCATATCAATGCACAGCACTAAAACGAAGGTAGTTGAAAGCTTTATGCGTTTCAGTATTCATTTGCAGAAAAATTTCACCCGAAACGGGTTAGTTTTTTTCATAAAAATTCCTATCAACAATCTCTCGCTAGAGTAGCGTTGCCCCTCCACATCATATTGACCATTATCGAGTTAAGCTTACCCTAAATATTTGTAGTTAGTTTGCGGCATGCCCATCAAGAAAATCGGATTCTCGGGAATAAAGTAAACGACTTCCCTCTTGCGAAACCCGATATGCCATCTCACACCCTCTAAGCTACTGCCGTAATCGAAGGCATCACAGGAAAGGCCGAATATAACTTCTGATTGTTATACTCTTCCCAAACATTTCAAGCCCCCCCTTCATCTTAAACATTTTGCATCATTCTTATCCCCCCCCCTCCTGAAAATGATGACGTCAATCGAACCCGATCCCCTTCGAAATCCGACCCCTTGATTCCAAAAGAAAAAAGAAAAGATACCCCCTCTAAACTATCGACTCTTTCTTATAAACGGGGAGGGAGGATAGATTTATTTTATAGCATTTGTTTATTTGCATTGCCCCTCAGAAAAGGAAATTGAAAGCGGTATACTGTTTATAAAATAAACTAGGGGAAAAGTTAAAATAAATAGAATCTCCGGCGCACTTAAGGTGCATATTTAGGGTATAGAGTTTCCCATTTCCTGTGTCTTCCCATGGAAAGAGTTTCTCCTGTAGCCGTAGGGTGGGCTCGATGGGAAAACTCTTTTTGTGTTTTTAAACATTATTGGAAGATTCTTTAGATGTTACACTTGTGTTGGGGGGGGGGGGGGGGCGGGAGGGGGTCTATCTAGAGGATACGTGCTTAGTTTGCTTTTAAAAGAGGTATTTGATAAGTTAAAGCGATTGAAATCGAGCTATTGTTGTCGGATTTTTTTTTTCAATTCAAAGTGTTTGGATTTCTTAGAACGTTGGGATGCAACGAGGCTATGGAGGATAGAGTTGTTGTGATAAGATAAGTTTAGGTAGACTATTAATGTGCTGTATAGCTTTTTCTTATGTATCGTCAATGTAAGCACACTTAAATATGGCTTGATATAGTCAATTGTCTAAATTTTTTTTAACGATGCAAAAGGGAAGTTTTTCAATTATATTCTTTCATCTGTGAAAGGGAATATTTCAGTTCCCTTGCAACGATGCCGTTTAGAGATTGCATTATTATTTTTCTGTTGGTTTTAATTTTTTACTTTTAAGTGTATATCACAATCTTTCTATTATTTTCCATACATATTACCAGTGCTCGGTTTCTAGAAATGGAAATTTCTAGAAATAACGTTATCACATACATAAAAGTTTTTCAATTTTATTAAAGAGCTGACATTTTTACTTTGTCCGCCGTATCTTCATTCAGATATTTTTTTAAATACAAACATTTATAATAGAAAAACTTTATGTAAGGTAATTTTAAATATTTTATTTAAGGCTTATGAATTAAATCTGAATTTTTTTTATTACAGGATCAACCCCTGGCGACAGACCAAGAAACGTTGAGAATGATCGTCTATATTGGATGTGCCATAACAATGGTTTTCCTGCTCATTACGCTGCTGATTCTCCAATTTATCAGGTATGTGTTTATATAAACTTAAATATCAAGTCTTCGCTTAAATCACCGTGTACCGTTTTGAACTAGAAATTTCTGTTACAAGATGCACAATGAAATTACGCAGCAAATGAAATAATTCGTTTGAATAAAAAAAATATGTACTGTTGCATAGGTAAAAATATTTAGTACAGTCTTCGATCCAATGATTTTATTTGACAAGGAAGGAAAGTGATACGAATGAGCTCTCTAGTTTCTAAACCAGATATATCACTTTTCATAAATTTTACAGGAGACACTAAAAACAATCGACAATATTTTTGGATCTCAACAAAAGACTTTGAACGCATTTTTAGACTGTATTCAGACAATTTTGGCCAATACCCCTTTGCAAGGTAAGGTAGTGTATTGAGAACTTGTTAAAATATATATAAAAAAATGATTTTGCGTAAAAATGAATCTGCGTTGGAAACTATGGGAAAACAGATACGTTCCATAATCTGTTCCAATATAGCATCTCAAACCAAATGCTCCTTTTTCTTAACATGTGATGGTATTTGGGGGCTGAAAATCACTTTAAAGGTGGTGCAGAATTCGGGGATAATAAAAAATGCTGCACAGTTAAGGATGCACTGTAAACAAAAGTGTGCTTAAAATTGAGTACATGGACGTATTCGCCTTTTTTTTAGTACAATTATATCGTAAATGAGCGATGACATACTCAAAGATCTGGTAATAAGGTCCTGAATTGGGTTCGATTCTCGGTAAGCCCTGTTTGTAATTTTGAAATTTATTGAAATTGATACATGAATGCAGCCTATGTAGGTCATTTTTGAGTACATGTCGTTTTTAAAAATGAAACATGTATTCGGAGCTATGATAAGCATCGACTGTAATAAAAAATGAGTACATTTTACTTATTTTTCAGTACCTATTTTTAACAGTGTGATTTTGTTTTAGTCATCGTTCGATAGCATTTTCCTGGTTTGGGTATTCCGAGACCCCACCATGCAGTGAAGGGTTAATTTAAACTGTTTTCATATGTTTCTAATCTAATCAACCGATACAAACGAATCCACAACGTTGCTCTTTAAGAAGCACTCGAATTCCTGTCCGACCGTGAACTTTTTCCCCAAGACAAGTCACGAAAAGAACCGTTCCAAAGACCGAACAAGAAAAAAAAAATCTCTCGAAATTAACGACTTGAGAAAGAAACTAAAAACTTCCGAAAGACATTCCATGGGGGGAGGGGAGGGGGCGGTCAGACCCCATCAACAACCCCCTCTCGTCCCCTCTGGGAAAAGTGGTCGCTGAAAAGTGGCGAAAAATGTCTCCAGTAGAAAAGGGAAAAGTCCAGTTTTTTTTCCCTCTCTCTCCTGAAAAATCGAAGGAAAAGGTGCGCTGGGGATAAACGGGGGGGAATTTTTAGTTTTGGGTGTAGAAAAGTGTCCGCAGTTCTCATGTGCTGGAGGATATAGAAATTCGATTTTTATTGATTTCGACCTTTCACATATTTCAATGTGGGTTTTTGAATATGGAGTCCATTATTTTCATATTTTTTCCCCCGAGATGGCCAGAGTCCTTTATGGTTCGGGCGCGCCAAGTGACCCAGATTTGCGGACTGCAAATGTCCGACTTTTATCTTGCGAAATGGAATATGTTATGAAATATGTTACGGAATACGTTATGAATATAAAATGCGCGCATGAATGGAGTGTCATTTTATGCTTAGCAACAACAATTATTTCTAATAGTTAAATAGTTTGTATTCCTGGTTTTAATTCAAAAAATGTTGGTTTCGCTTATTAGCAATAGATTTCAATAAATAATCATCATAATTGGAATATTTTACGTAGAAAGAATTCAGGGGATATATTTATTTGATCATTAATCAAACTACTTTTTGCTGTTTAGTTATCATAAATTCAGTTTACCATAATTAAGATTTTATCATTTAAAAAAATTCGATTTATTTTAAATCCGAATTTAAAAATAACATTTAAGGTAGAATAAAAAGAAAATAAACTTGGGGATTTAAATGTGGCAAGTTACAACTATGGCATTTTCGTGTATCTATTCACAGTATTCCCATGAAAATTCCTCCCTATATTCCATTACGCTTCCAATCTATAAAAATAAAGTGAATTTCCTGTAATACTTGCATCCTAACTACATGATCCATTCCATCGAGCAACACATCACTTTTCTCTACTTGTTGTTTTCCCTGCACAAAACTACAGAAATACCACAGAAAAGTTACCAGCAGGCAATCAGAACAAACTTATGCGCTCAGCAGCACACCCCTCCCATACGTAACTCTATTTCCTTCTGTCCATAACTCAGTTGCCACTTTTCTGCAGATGCAAGCAAGAAGGGGGGGCTCCAGAATTGTGGTGATTAAAGAAGGTGTTAGAGGGGAGGGTTGGGCACTCAAGCGTGCCCCCCTACCCCTATAAACACCTGAGAGGAATAGCCTCGTCTCTCGGGGGTGCCCATGCGGATGTGAAAGGTAGACATCGTTTTATTTTTTTATTTTTGTCGGGAGATTTATTGTTAGGGGCTGTTGCATGTGATAGCGATTATCAGAGTTGGTTGTTTGAAGGGGACAGTGCCTCTGACTTCCCACGTTTTAGAAGATTTTTATTAAAAAAATTGCAGAAGATATTGAAAATGTACTTCTCGCTATTCTGGTGTTGGTTGTGTCTTACAAAATCTCAGTTCTACAGCCACTAGTGTTTTGGATGGATTTCCCTTTTGAAAAATAATATATTATCGAAGACTAAAAAAAGTGTTATCTTTTTATCTCAAAAACAATATTAAAATGAAATTATCTGTATATATATATTTAAGGTTAAGCAGAAAGTTATAAGGGTATTAATAAAAGTTGGGAGCATCGGGTTAGTAGACCAGAAAACTGAAATGTAGAAATGGCATTTTCTCTCTCCAACTAAAGTAGTGGTCAACAAAATTTATTAACGAGATAACTTATATTTTGTAACAATCATTTCAGGTAACATGTTATGGCAGTGTAGATTCGATTGGATTTTTTTAGTCTTTAGCTGTTTGCTGGCTTCAAACACATTTAAACGATTCACGTTATTTATATATTCTTATTGCACATCATTCCAAATACTTAAAAAAACAGAATAATATACAGAAGTATATTCGATACAAAATATTACCACATTCGACTTGTGCAATCATACGCGTTTATTTTTATCGATTTCGGTACATTACAAACTTCTCCCTTGATAAATACCACCCTCTTCAGCAATAAAAACTGCCCATTCCACACATTTAAAAAATTGCTCCCTCAAAAAGAGCTCTGGACCAACCCCCCACTCCCTTGTCCCCCCCTACATATGTTGCTGCAACATTTCTTAACACCCCCTCTCTCCACAAAAGAAACCCTGGAAAATTTATCGAGACACACTTCATTTTTATCGCGCTTCTTGTGACGGGATGGTGTGGAAAAATGTGAGAAAGTTATTCTCCATCACCTGCTGGCTGCAAACGAACATTGTCATTATTTAAAGGCCTCCCAGGCTTTTTTTCTTGTTGCTGGTTTTCTTTTAGGTACCTTATCAGTGCCAGACTCTTGGAATTATTTCGGCCATGAGATGTGAATTGGTGGCGAAAAGGGGTTTAAGTCATAAACCCATATGATTTTTTACAAGTCGGTTTTCATCTTTAAATTGCAACGTTTGTGGTTAATTTAATTAAGCTCAGATTATATTCTAATAATGGAATATATTTTTTTGGTATCTTAGTCACAATGTTCAGTTTTATTACCGAGAAAGGATGCATTTTGACTGAAAAGGTTTCCTAATTAAATATCCGTTAATACTAACGAGCTGTTTCGATAGAAAAATAATCATTTCTCGTCCTAAGCCAAATTTTCCATCGCTTTAAGAAGTATTTCTAAAGTACAAGATTTCCCACGAGTCTCCATCGCATAGGAAATGACCATTGTTTTATTTTTTGGTGTCCCCGCTAAATGTATGGTGATAAGGGTGCGAATGTCAAATATCTAATTGATGTGTCAATTATCACCGACGAAAAGGTGTGTCTGTCCTTCAACAGACGAGGGTCAATACCATATGTGGATCAATATGCCTTTCATTTGAACAATGGATAATGACTAGGCTGAGAAAATGCCACTTGTTTAGTTATAAATATTTATATTGATTGAGTTATTACACATGTAAATTGTGTGGAACCTACTTAAAATTTTTATGGCTGTTATAGCTGATAAATAGTTAAAGACAAACTTTAAGCATACTTGATTTTTTTATATGAAAAGTATAATGTTATGCATAATTTATTAACTATTTTCTGTTCCTTTAGTCAAAAACTTATCGTATTCTTTTGACTTAAAACTGTTGAAGAAAAGGTTAATTAAATATTTATTTATGAAATGCAGCTGATCTGATTTTTCGTTAAATATTATTTCGTGTATTTTTCTTTATGTATGTATACAGGCAGGTTTAGCCCGACTTTTACCAAAAATGGACAACGACCCAGAAAAAAAATGCCATTGGTTTATACTTAGGGCTAACAGACATCCCGGTTTCGCTCGGACAGTTCAGGTTTTTCGCCCTTGTCCCGGGAAGCATCCCGGGCATGCTCAAGTACCGGTATTTCCCATCATTCATGCACATGAGCTCCGTTTACAGTAGTCCTAAAAGTCATTTCTTTTGAAAATCCCCATTGCCAGTGTAAAAATATCCCTATTTATAGCTGGTGCGATTGACTGTCTCAGCTTCCTTCTCGGCGCATTGCGAGAACCACTAGCCCCTCTGGTCAAGAGTGAATGATTGGGGATTCGGTCGGGCTTACCGGACATTTTCCTTGTGGGGAAGGTCGTGTTGAGGGAGCATTGAGCATCATGTTCACATATTAAAATGTTTGCCATATTTGGCGAGAAATGACACGTTTGTTGGCGTTTGGGATTTCTGGTAGCTCTAAAACCTGATGATTCTATGATTCTTATGAATGAAAGAAACAAGTGTGATTGGATACATATTTAGTTTTTGACAGAAATCGGTCACATTTCTGAGGTTCCATATGTATTAAGTACAGATATTTACTCTCCAAAGACATCTTAACCAAAATGGACTAGAAGATTTTGTTCTAGTTTATTGGAACACTTGACAGTAAAAGCTTTATTCTAAAAATAAAACGCTCGCTTTAACAACTGTCCCGGCTGTTTATCCAATTTGCTCTTCAGTTCTGCCCTTCATCAGTTTTTTCGTGCGATATCTCCAAAGTGCATGTAAGTGTCTTCCGAATAAGAACCACTTCGATTAATAATCCAATAAAAGCGCTCAAAAGTTAATTACATGTTAATGTAAAAGCTTCGGAGATTTAATCATTCTTCTCTTTCTCTCGAAAAGCTCTTCTGCCTTTCTTCTGACTAGAAATAGTTTCCGATGTCAGTTTTCAAGAAAAGATAACCCATAGGCATTTTCTTTATATCGTCCAATAATCAACCTACCAAGTACAAATTCATGTTCTTTACATATTTACTTCGTTATCCTTTTTGAACCCTTATTCCTGAGAACCATAAATAATTCATTTGAAATTTCGTGATCGTATTGAACTCCATTTCATACTCAGCGGAAAAAATCAGCATAAAAACTTAATCAAGCTTGTAAAAATGACGGTTTTATGCAGGAAAATTAAAAACTGAAGACAAAAAATAATAACAGCAAAGAATAAAGGTTTTTGTTCCAAATTACTTTATAAAACCTGCAAATAATTTTAATCTTGAAGCATTGAAAATATGGAAGAGGAAATGCATTTTTTTTACATTGAACAATTAAAAACAAAAATAAGGCATTTTTTGTTTCTAATTCTCTTATAAAACCTACAAAAAAATCTTTATTTTCACAACTTTGATAAAAGCTTAATACCGATTTTTTTTGCTGGGTAAATTGTTAATAAAAATATTTCAATTTGTCACGTTATGTGGCGACATTTCTGCTCTTGTATTTAAATTTATATTCAGAAAGATAAGCGATTTAAAAAAAAAGTCTGAACTTCCATGGGTAACCGACCGTAGGCAAATAAATATTCGGAAATCTCTCTGAGGAGCAAACTTTTAACGATGAAATCTTTTCTTGTGACAGACTTATCGAAATGTTGAGAGCGGAAAAGGGGGGAAGAAGACGAGGAAAAAAAATAGTCAACATTTTTCGAAGCAATTTTTACGCAGCTCAAATATGTTTTACGTCCTCTTTTGAAGTGTACTTTCTTGCAAATCTTTCCAGTAACGGAACATTTCCGTAACTGTAACTGTGTGCAGATAAGGAGTGTGCTGATAAAACGAGTGACAGGAAGTTTATTTTTTGTGATGTAAAGGTAAGGAAAGAGTTGATTTTCCCCTCATATTTTTCGAATACAACTTTCAGTTGGTTTGAATTCACCTCTTGAAGGTGATGGGATATAAGAGATTAAAACAGACATTGGTCCTTTTTGTATATGTAAACTAGCTGCGTAGTCCCTCGTTGCCGGGGAACTGATATAACTAATAGATTTCCAAATTTTATAAAAATTTAAGTAATTATTAATGCCTTTTACGCAGTGCTAAGTTTTCCAAAATAAATATTCAATTTTAAAAACCGATAATTTATTCAGTTGAACAGAATTGCTATTAAAATATTTTGGAAATCAGTTTCAAACAATAATTTACATTTAAATTAATTCAGTAAAAAATATTTATTTTATTAACACATTCCGTGTGGGTGGTACGGGGTCCATTGACCCCTTATTAGCTAACTATCTCCTAGTGCTGAGCATGTGGGATAAGCATGCAAAAAAAAAGGGAAAAAAGATCAAAGTTGGTCTCTGATCTCTAAACTTCTCATAAAAGAGCGGAAAAAATTACATTCAAACCAGGGAGAAAGTATCTTGATTAAAAAAAGAAATCATCTATTTATAAGTAAAATTTACTTAAGCTAATAAATATTTAGATGAATCGATTTATGGTCTGCCGCGTGGAATACTAGTTTACAACTATGGTGTGGAAAAAAAAACATGTAAATTTTCCCCCACAAATTATCAATTTTCAATTTGCTGGATACGTGTTAACTAAGGAAAGAGTATGGGGTCGATTGACCCCGTAACGTAGTTATTGCACGGAGTGAATTGACCCCATGTCGCACTTATGGATATATGCGGATTTGACCGTCCTCAATGAACGTATTAAATATTATCGCATCAGTATTTATACTTAAAAATTCTAAATAATTTACACAATTAAGTTTTTTTTCTTCTTCAAACTATTTTTTAATTTGTGCTTGTTCTTTATCAATTAAACACCGATGGTATTTTGAATACGTGTGATTTTCTCTTATATTCCTATGGGATTTTTACATTCAATTTATATCGACAAAAAGTCCTGTAAATTAAATTAAGAAATAGGTTAATTTTATTTTAGAAATAAAATTTCACACACTGTAGTTGCTGAATTGCTTAAAATTAAGTTTCGTCAAATTATGTATTTTTTTAGACGAAGAATTCTAAGCAGTTTTCGCCGAATTGCATTAACATTCATAATTGTGGAACATTTATTTGTTTATGCAAATCAAATTTAGTAAACCAAAAGCAATTTAGATGTTTTGCCAACCACGGAGAAAAAAACATCTCCGACAAAATGTTGCCATTCTTGATTTTGCTTAATTATGCAAATCATAATTGAATTCCTTTTTATATTTGAAAATAATTAAGTTAATTTCCACTTTTTGATAAATAATTTTCGTATTCTTTTGCATTAGTAGGCATTTTTTGTTTCTTGGTGTGGAATATATTTGTCGGTAAGATTTTTCCCTATTGCTCGCGTATATTTGGGGGTAAAAAATACATTATTTTTTGCGTTGTTTGCATATGCGCCATTTTCTCTACCACCCTTATCCTTTAAGTTATTTTTTTATACCCCAAATGACACAAATAAAAAGAACCGAAGCAAAAAAATACACAACAAAAACCAGCCCCTGAAGAAGTTTTGAGCGAAAACTAAGTGCTTCAATTTGATAGAAAGCGTTAGGTAAAATAGCACTGAAGAGACATTTGGTTTAAAAAAAAAAAAGATTTCCATTTTGTATTTTAATGGGGAATGCTTAAGTGATTAAAAAAGAAGGAAAAGCAGACTAGAAGAAAAGAATAAACAACAATAAAAGAAGAAAAAAACACCCAACAATAATTTAGATAAGCGAGATTCCAAAATAGAATGGAAATGCGAAGTTATTGTTTTTTCCGTCCCGATGCAGAAGTGCGTTTTCCCTTGGTTTTCCCCGCGTTACAATGGAGGGAATAGAAATTCAGGGAAAAAGGGAAAAAAAAGCGTTCCTTTGTTTGTTTTCTCCCTTTTTTTCCCCCTATGACAAAAGCGGTCGCAGTTATGGCAAAACAATCGTATTTAAAGGTATTTGAATGGCCTAGGGAAAAGCATTGTATATTGTTTGGATAAGTGGCTGCTGAGGAATTGAGAACTTTTATTGAAGCTATTTTAAATATTTTTATAATAGAAATAGCTCATTAAAGTTGGAACGGGTGTGAATGCCTCAATAAACTGCAGTTTATTAACTTTTAGCGTGCATATTATTATGTTACCCTTAAAATATTTTGATGTTTTTAATTATGTGCTTTGGGGATATATTTTTAACTTAAAAAACGATGACGGATGGAGTACGCCTCAGATTTGTTTTATTCTTGCAGATGTTTTTGCACACGAATTTTACTTTTTAAAAATGGCATTTTCTTAATGCAGCGCTACTTTTTTTCTTTGTGTAATCCCATGAGCATTGCAATCAAGTTCAGCTATTCGCTGATTACCTGCTTCTGTTATTTTAACCGAACTCAGAGAATTAATGAACGTTTTTTCCAAATTAACGAACTAAATAAAATTATAAGTATGTTTTTAGGAGTGCCAAATAATTTAATTGATGAAAGATTTTTATTCGTATATTAAAAAAGAACCGAACCTTGTAGTCAACAGTTTTATTTATTTTCGGTTTTTACATTTCAAAGGAAAATGTATAATTAAAAATGTATTATTAGTGTAAGATAAGCTCGCCAACGGTCCATATTGGCTCATTTTTGTGCTTATTATTTTTATTTATTTTATGTTACGTCATAGTTGTAACGATGTGTAGTCAACCAGAATTGAACCAGGGACCTTGCGTTTGCTAAGTCGATACTCTAACCATCGAACTAAAGTAATAATTACTCGAGGCCGGGAGGAAATATCGGTGATTTGAAGTGAACACCACTTAGTTGAGCGCTCTAAAGAAGATTCGCGATGCATATTTATGTTTTGGTGTTCATAAGTTGGCAAAAATAATAAACTGTTTTGGAGTTAGTGAGAGAACAAGCTAGTAAAAACAAGGCAAATTCCTTAAAATCAAGAACATTTCAATCTCGTTTATTTTAAAGGAACAGATAAACGTAAGATACCATTATTTTTGTCACATGAGAAGTTGGCAGTGGTGCTCAAAGGGTTAAAAAATAATTAAAATGTCACAATTCAACCAACTCGGATCTAGTTTCTTGATAACTAAGCAACAAAGCGCTTACAACTTTAAAAAAAAAATTCCCACCGTAGGTAACAGCAGGCAGATCTTTGACGTAAATGAATATCATTCTTCACAAGAGAAAAATAACACCTCTAAAAAAAAAAGAACGTTCAACATTTCGAAGGATTCCAATTCCCCATACATCTTCCCAAATAGCACGAACGCAAGTTGGGAACTTTCTCCTGGGCAATTCCAGCGTTCCCATGTGTTAAATTCCTATAAATCCCTCCACAAAAAGAACTTTTAGCAAAGGTAAAGTCCCGCTGTAATCTTCCTCTGTAACTGTACCCGAGGGGCAATATCGGTAACTGTGCCGAAGGGGGGTGGGGGTGTTGCCATCAGCACCATCGATAACTTCTGGACCAGACGATCGGCTTCCAAATCTCCCCCTCTAATGGCCAACGATGAATATTTAAGCCCCCCTGTCTTTTCCGCAGATAGCTTGCCCGCCTTCCTTGTAACCGACCGCTATTATTCTTTGTTAAAGAGCACGTTTAGTTCTGTAGGAGGGGAGGGCTTTGCTGTTAAAATCGAGATATATTTTCGTGAAATGAGTTTTTCCGTTTTTCCTTCCTTTCTTTCTTCGCGATGTGTGCGTCTTCGAAGAAAAAAGATTGGATTTTTCTTCTTTTGGGAAGTTGAGAACTCGCTCATCGGAGCTGTTCTATCAGGGAACTGACGGAGGATTGGATTGGGATAGGATTTCTGAATGCTTGTTCTTAGTTAAGAAAACATAGCAAAAAAAATAGAAGTGGCAAAATTTAAATTTAAATAAAATTCAATTTGTATGGTGTCATTCTTTTACGAGAGTTTTGACTTGCAGGTGTAAACGCGTAAAGCAGCGGTTCTTAAACGTACGCGTATCCCTGGGGTACGTGGCGGTCCGGTTGGAAGTACGCAAAATTAATAATAGTAATGCCGAAAACACTTAAAATAAATGTAATAGGTAAAATTTAAACTAAAATCCTATAAGTCATCAATTAGAGTCATTTGATTAATTTAAGAGTTAACCTAAGAACATTACTACAAAAACAAACAATTTTTGTGTAGGGGGATGACTGAGATGGGTTATGACAGAAGGGGGTACTCCTAAATGGAAAGTTTTTTCAAAGGGTACGTGGGGAAAAGGTTGAGAACCACTGGCTTAGAGGAACGAAAACTATTTTTAAAAAGACCTCTTTTTGTGCGTGTTCGAAATTATTGTATTACTTGTGTTAATTGCAGGACAAGCAGTTCAATTTGAGTGTTCTCTAACTTTTTAATTGATCTTGCGATTGGAGGGTTGCCAGCTTCGCTAAAAAATTACTAGAAAGTCGTCCAGAACATCCAACAAGTTATACTGGCGTGTATACGGGACTGGTGCACGATAAATCTGATCGGGGTCCAATGTCCTGACGCCTATTGAGGTTGCGTCGGGTGCCAGCTCAGGTGTTGTCCTCGTCATCTGACCATTGTTCAAAAATACGAGGCATCGTCCCGGGTCTTTCCTTCGAGATAGGCCACGAACCGTCGCCAATAGCCCACTGTGCAGCTCTAGTGCGACATTAATTTAACAAACCAAACCAACTAACTTTTTATTTTAGGACCGAGTCCAACCGAAAACTCACAGTGTAGATAGGACTTCGGTTACGTTAAAAACTGCCGTTTCTTAAATATCTTCATAGTGTGAGTTGGGCACCAATCCTCCTCATTCGACCGTGGTTCAAAAATCGGGGGCACTGTAACCTGGTCTTTCCTTCCGAGTAGATCCTAAACATTCGTCGCTAATTCATTTAGTTTCTCTAGTATGAAGTTAAGTGAATCAATCAATTGACCATGTCGTTTTCCATTGCCTTCCCATGCAGATAACATGCAGTTCTTTAATCTTTACCCTCTGGTGAGGTTAATTAGTGTTGTAGGGTCCACTCACCCATCAATCAATCAGTACCTGAAGTGGTATTCTTAGATGCGAAGTTCAGCTGCAATTCACATCACACTACGTGGTTTTATTGCACTGCTGCTGTTAGTCTGTTTACCTTTGGCTTATCCTACCATGTCCGTTGAAGAGTTGCATTAACTCACCAATAAGTTGTTTAAATAGAAAATAGAAACGTCAAGAAATGGTTAACCTTTTGAGGTTCAGGTTCACTGCCCATTGCTACAAATAGGCATATAATTTCGATTGAATAGGCATGTACGATTTCATTGGACCATTGGGCATATTATTTTGCTATTCTGGTAGAGGTATTTCGATATGTCTACTAACTAGGCTTGTCAATGTAGACATTTTTCCATCGCGATAATCGCCAGTCCCACATGGACATTTTTCAATTAATCGATATTTCCGATATATTAATATTTCTGATATATCAATATTTTCAATATATACATATTGTTGATGTATCGAAATTTTTCGTTAATATACAATTATACTTTCGAATAATCGTTAAATCAAGTAATCGTGAAAATCGTCAAATCGAAAATTACATAATCGGTTTGTTTGTTCGTAATGTTCGGTTAGTTTGTAATGTTTTATCCTTCGAATTTTTTTATATACATAGCCCAAGCCTACTACCAACACTCTAATAAAATTGATTGGTTTGGTTAATTAACGTCGCAATAGAGCTGCACAGTGGGGTATTGGCGACAGTTCGGGGTCTATCTCGAAAAGGAAAGACCCGGGAACACATTCACACACACATTCATACTTTGCACCTCGTTATTTTAGAACCATGGTTAGCTGACGAGGAAACACCTGAACTGACACCCAACGCCTTCAATAGATGTCGGGACTGTGGACCCCGATCAGATGTATCGTGCACCAGTCCCGTATACACGCCGTTCATTTTTGCGGATGTTCGGGACGACTTTTCTAGTATTTTCTAGCGAAGCTGGCAACCCTCCGATCACATGTTCACTATTTTTTTTACTTTTCTTTGTCAAGTCCATCGCCTAGGTTCGAACCAGGAATCTTCGTATTCCGAGCTGACGCCTTTAACCGCTCGGCCACGGAGGCTTCCTAATAAAATTGAAGAGACCAGGAAGGGTTAAAATTAACCTTGACTACAAACACTCAGCAAAAAAAAAAATCAACGGACCAAAGGCAATGTGATAATGATCTTCAATGGCAAGAACTTGGCATTCCACTAAGCTATCTTTTAACACTTATTCCAATTTGTAGTACCCTGCCTTTCCAGGCACACCCCCTACTTAAAAAGCCATTTCAGCCATTCACTATCCACTCTCTTAATTCCCCCCCACACTTGCTAAGCACGTCTGCAGACTCCCAAATATTCTCCACCCACAATCAAGACTTTTAAAACTCTTGATGAAGTCTCCATCTTCTTTGCGTCGTTACAGGAGAGGGAACCCCATAATCTCGCCCCCAGGAGGCCCATTCAAAATGGAATTCGAAAACCCCCACACGTTCTCCCGTAAACACTTCCATCCAATCAAACTGCCCCGATTAAAGGCCACGTGAACGCATTCTTCCCACGCAATTAGAACCGACAAATTGCCTCCCGCGCCTTTTGTCGCAAGTTCTCTCTTCCTTTTTGTTTGTCGCGTTCTGTTCCCTTGCCGAGCAATTACGCCAGAAATGCAGCTTCTCGATCTCGCCAAGGCGCCAAGGGTTAATTGACCACAAAAATGTCTTGGAAGGTTTCCTTTGGGTGTGGGGAAGGGGTTGGAATAAGAAATTCTTTTCTTCCGCAATGAATCAGGGGCGCAATGGGGCTTCTAATGTCTTAAGGTGTCGGGCGGTGAGGAGGCAAAAGGTGCGCGACGGGGCTGAGGTAACAGTTCGTTTTTGTTCTGAACTCAACTGGATCATCAGATTGATACGAGTTCTTGTAATGTGCTTGTACACATCATTAGAATTTCAATGTATTAAAATCAATTAAACACGCAAAAATTTAAGTCTGCAATTTTATCCGTAATAATTTGAATTCGATTTGGAATTATGAAAAAATTTTATACACTGATATATATTTTTAAAAAATAATAATAAATTTTTGTGACACTTTATTTTTTGTTTGAAATAAATTAAGAGATAAATACCTACTTCGTAAGAGTATCAGTACTTTGTTATTTACACGCCAATAATTGTTTGAATTGTGTCTCTCTATAGCATATACTTTTATTTTACTAGCAGGTTTAGTTACAATCCCAGTGTCCCCCTCATTTCTGTGCTATATGTACAGGAGTGATATTCCTCACAATGTTTTTTTTTGTATGCTGTTATTTGTGTTAAAAATATATGAATAATTTTAAGTTAAAACAAGCATGCAATGACTACGGATATTTTATGAGATATTCCCGTAATTTCTTGATGGTTGGCTTAATAACCACGCTGTGCTCAGTAATTGCCGAACAGTTCTGCCCCGTACAATTTAATGATAGAGGTTTTCTTTCTTACTGGCAGGACGACCGGTTTTACCACGGAAAATTTTGAGTTGGCGCACAAAAAAAAAAGAGTGTAAAAATTCCGAATGTTTAAATTTTTACGAGAATGGGAACATTCGAAAATTGCTACCTAACAAAATTAAACGGAGCTTGTAAAACCCACTACTTTCGGCGCTGGTGTTTTCGACAATTTCGCTTTTTAATTCACTATTCTTTGGAATGCTTGGAATGCAAAAAGATGCCATGCCTTCAGGACGCAGTGATTGGTTGGAGGCCATGTACAAAATTGATTCCGGAAGGTCCTTCGAGCAGGACTTTGGCCATTATGTTCTATAATAAATGTGGAACTTCTTTGACGGACCTTTGGCATAAACCCTGTCATCAGCAAGATGAGCTAAAAGTTTCTATAAAAGACAAATTATGTATCTAAATGTCTTTCATGTTTCGAAATCCGCTAAGAACATGGTTATTTCTCAGGAAAAAAAAATGCGCGACCCCCAACGACGTTGAGGCCACCTTGTCCGACGAAACACCGACACAAAAATTTTGCATCCCTTCCAGCAAATCGCCCCTTCCTTCGAAAACAGACCTTTTTATAGAACCTTAATTAACCATAACATTCCATTTCCTTGTCTACCCCTTTCCAATCCATCACAACAAAATCGACCAGCCGGCATGTTTCGGATAACTGCAAGTAGCACTTTGAACGCTGTTTTAACCTGACCTCCCCCTCTAGTTTAGCCTTCACAGAAGCAGTAATTTAGGTTTTTAAAAAAAAGAAATATACATTGGTATCTTAAACGAGCGATTTCCAGGATTCGCTCTATCATGCTTATTTGATATTTAAGGTTGAATGATTAGTTGGTATTGGAGTTGAACTTTACTAATATTTTATATTACGAAATTAAATGTCCTTCTGCCTGAGCGGATTTAAAAATATCCAACTAAGGGATTCTTATTTGTTGCTTTTTGTAAAGTTGGGTTCATTACTCAGGTTTGTTTACCAAATCATTAACTCTTTAAAGTCATCGACTGTCATGGTTGTGATGTCACGTCTCTGATCGCCAAATATACGAGCAATGCACTCGGATTTTAAATGAATTTTAAACGCTATATTGTAAAAACAATTAATTTTTTTAAAAACATGCAGTGGAAAATATTTGAATTTACGTACACCGAAAACAACTTTATTTTTTCAAATTTATCGTGAGCTAGAAAAAAATATTTTAATTTCAGATCCAAATGTTTGAAAATTGAATTACTGAATAAAAATGCAGTTTTGCAACAGTCGTAATTCCATTTGTAAAGAAAGCCTGAAGGGTATTATACAACTTTTCGGAATACAGCGGACAGACTATACAATCGTTATTTTCACATACATTTGAAAACCAAATAAATTTAAATTTCTCTTACGTTTCTTAAAAATATATTTCTGTATATTATTGCGAAAAGCTAAACTTCAGTCATTTTCACATTATAACTTGAAGCCAGTGTTTCTGTTCCTATTTTGAAAACCTAAAAGAACGAAAACATCTTGAAAGTTATTTAAGATGCTATTCAAAATTTCAGAGTACTTTTTTTTTACATAAAATAAATTAAAACTGTGATATGCGTGTTGTCGAAAGTTCATAAGATTCGAATCAATTTTTAATTTAATATTACGGTCTTGTTCAAAATGACTTTTTTAATCCGCCCTGTTTCTTTTAAAATATTCAATAGAGAGTTACAACATAACCAGACGGTATGAACATTTTTAGACAGAATTACAATATTTCAAAAAGAATATGTGTGTTATGTCATAAACACAGAAACAAAATTTGCAGATTATATATATATATATATTGATTTTAGCAACAAAGTTACATTGTTTCGATTTTCGTAGAGACTGACTCATAAAAGCAAAAATAAGTTAAAATCTTTTCTTATTTCAATTATTCAAAATTCCAATTTTGATTAATTTCACATGCTATGTGTTTAAATTAATTAAATTAATGTATTTTCAATTTCTATTTTAACCTATATCAAGCCATTTTTTTCTTCGTCAATGTACAAATGCAACACAGAAGAGCTTGGTTTGCAGGTTTGGTCAAGAGTACGGAATTTACTCAGTATCGTAAACTATTCTCTTAACGAATAACTGTTGTGCATTGCATTGATTTCTTAAAATTTCTAAATTAAATTATAGTCATAAAAACGTTTAAATAAATGAATAATTTATTTGTTTATGGTTGGTAGAGGGGGAGGGGGAGAGAGAGAGAGAAGAATTAATCTGTACAGTTTATAGACAAAACAATTTTAGGAATAAATTACAAAAAAATTTTATAGTAGTCAAACGTTAGATAAAAATTAAAACTTTTTTTTTTTCAAAAATATCACTCACAAAATTTTCTTATCATTTTTTACATAAATGTTAAAAGTTTAAAGTTGCTTCCGGCAATAGTGAAGTTCGAACAAGAACCTTGTGTCAACCAAATAGAATAAAAAAGTTAAATATTGCCCAAACACTTTATTCTGTGAAATGTTTTTTTTATTAATATTTTTAAGGGGACAAATTCAATAATTCTGTTTTAAGTCATATTATAGAAACTCGAAAAAAAAGCATCGCTTAAGCTTGCATTTTTTTTTTATTTACGCATTTGTACTTCTTGTTAAAATGACATATAATTTTATAATCTCTGGGGAAAAAAAATAGTTTTGGCGTATTTGGAAGTCAAACATTCGGAAATAAGTCAAAGAGGAAAAAAAAAAATGGGATGTGTAGTATGTTATGGGAATTTCTAGAATGTAAAATAAAAACTGTTTCTTTAAGTCGTAAAAAAAATATTTTAAAAGCTCTTGAGCGACTCTGGAAAGAGTTGCTTGAGTGAAGTAACCGAAAGCTCAAAAAATAATGTCATTAAAATAAAGTCGAAATGATAGACTTTGTTTGGATTATGATAGAACAAATGTTTAGTTTCGTTTCAAGATGGTTTTGTTGACCTTTAATGCTTTTGTACACTGTGCATCGTATAAGTGTTTACTTTTTAAAATCTTTTACTTTAATTCAATTTCACTCACTTGATAAAAAAAAATTCTTGTAAATACACTACATTTCAGAACCTGTTCTCTGATTTCGAAAACATGGTTTTGTGAAACGAAAAGATAAATCTAAGGTCTATGTAACGTGGCTATTAAATTGGCGACAAAATCTACTATTCTAAATTGGGGGTTGCTATAACAGATTTTCTATGTTTATGAAATGCATGAAAATTACCCTATCAATTTCCTTCAAAACTATCATGTCAATGTGAGTAGAAATTCCTCAATGAATTTAAAAATTAAACTGTTTTGTTCATGTGTAATCTAATCCCATATCTAATTGGAAGCTTACCCTCCTATGCATTATTACATTAAAAGCCTTAATAAAAGCATTTAAGTACATGTTTTCTTAGTAAAATCGATAAATTAGTGTTTGTGGAATCGAATACAGTTGAAGTGGAGGGTTGTGGCTTTTTATCGAATGAATTTTGGTGGCGGGTATTAAAATAGTGTTACACACTTTTTTTTGTTTTCTTTAAATCTCATTGTTTAACTTATTTAAATAAATTTGTAGAATTTATTTATCTTCCCAATTAACGCTGTTTTTTTTTGTACGGATATTGAAGTGCATAGTCAATGCCTATAAAACTAAACCCCTTTCAGTTTTTTACACGATCACTTTACAGCTTTTGTGTGTCAAAAATAAGAATGTAAGGAAAGGCAATAAATGAGGAGCTCGCTATTGTTAGCGTACACGATTTTCGTTAATTTAAACCATTCATGCAGGCATAATTAAAAGTTCAAAGATATTACAAGTTTGAAGTGCTAAAACGCTTTCAAGGGTTTTTTAACATCTTCATTTTTTTTTTTATCTCGTTATAAAACAAAAGAGTCTTGTTGGGGAAAAATAATCCAAAAGTTTCTCCAGCGAAGCAAAAAGGATGAGCACCCCTACCACTCAAAAAAAAAGTAGCAAAAAATTCGTGTCAATTAAAGCATCCAAGCTATTTTTCTTTAAGTATGTTGACTTGGCTGTTATCATTATCGCGATTCTGCATAGAATTTCACTTAATCAGTAATACATTGACTAATGAACGCATTTTAAAAAATACCTGGACTTGTTAAAATTTTCTTAATTATAAGTGACTGGTTAATAATTAGATATTTCGGATTATAATATTATGCATTGTAAGACTTTCTTTCAACATGGTAATTTATCATCTGTATAATTATCTTAGCTAATCATCTTATATTCAAACGGACATTTGATAAAATTTTCCTTGTTGTTTCTGAGAAGTTTTAAATTCATATATTTTGTTATCAAAAATAATGGATGAAAAGGAATTAAATTACACTTGAGCAAGTGTTGCTATTCCAGGGCAAGTTTACTTATCAAATTACTATATGTTTTATAAAGAATTTAGTAATTTTATATTTAAAATTGTTTGATTTAAGCAGCATTCAGTAGTGAAATATAAAATTAATTCAATCTATAAGTACAGGTTTAATGATAATTAAAAAATGTAAAAGATAATTATACAAAAATTGAGTTTTGTCAGGAAGGATGTATGGAATAAAAGTACCAATTAAGTATTTAACTTAAATAACTCAGAAATCTTTACTGTTCAAAAATAATACTTAGAAAGGTAAAATATTGGGACTGCTAAAATTTAAGACTTACAAGGTTTAAGATTTACAAGGTTTAAGATTTACAACTTAGAAGATTTACGACTTACAAGACTTAAGACATACAAGACTTAAGACTTACAAGACTTAAGACATACAAGACTTAAAGTTTATGTGAACTGACTACGAAAGAAATGCCATACAGAATTTTGTAACCGAGAAAATTGTCAGCCACTTCCATTAAGTAGTATAATACATCGCTATCTCGCGTGTGAAAACTTTCCTTTAACATAATATAACTAAAGCAAGCTTGACTCATGAGCCGTTTCACACGTTCTCTTCTGAAAGCCACCTTAGCGTACCACGCAATACTCAACCATTTATTGTCTTTTTCCAGATGTCTACGCACAGAAAGAGTGACTATCCACAAACATCTCTGCCTATGTCTATTGCTGGCCGAGGCAGCCCTGGTAGGAGGGCTCGAACAGACGGAAGAGCCCAAAGCCTGTTCCGTGCTGGCCGGGTTCCTGCACTATCTGCTGCTGGCCGCTTTTGCTTGGGCATTCCTGGACAGCTTCCATCTGTACATACTTCTGGGCGAGACGGACATCCACCCCGACCGATGGAGGGTTAAGTGGTATTCGTGCGTGGCGTACGGTGTCCCCATTATAGTGGTGGCTATTTCGGCACTCATCGACCCTGCCAGCTATGGGACGGAGAGCTATTGCTGGTTGCGGGTGGACAATTACTATGTCTTCAGTTTTGGTGGACCGGCCATTGCCTGTGCACTGGTGAGTTTATATGGGGATTCTAATGTGAAAAATACAGAACTGTCGAATTGATAACCTCCTCTTTTGGCGCATTTGGCGGTATTGGTTGGCGCACTGAAATCGGTTAAAAATACGGGATTGTCACAAATAGTTGGGCGTCGGTCCTTATTTGTTTTACTTACACGACTAATTTTTATTTCTATGCTTCAACTACTTTGTTACTACTAAAGCCAAGTGACTTGTTGTTGAAAATATAAACGAAGTAGTTGGGCAATAATAAAGTTTTATAATACCAATATTGATAAATGTGATACAGCCAAACAATAGTGACTAATGCCCAATCAATTATCAATTTGTGACCACCCTGTATTATCTTCAATGATTTCCAGAAAAGTTTCATATTAAATGGATACTTTTCCCTTATTATTTTTTCAACGTTTATAAATCAAAGGTGATATTCGAATTCTACTTTATGAAGATTATACTGAGCTACTGATATATTGTAAAAGTTTACCTTCTTGGGTTGTTCAAAATCAGAATTTGGAATAGAATTGTGTTCATTTCTATTAATGAATTTTACTACTTCAAGTACTAAACGCAGAGGATCTGTTTTAACCATTTCGCTACTCTTGGTATACATATGTACCAAACATTAACCTCTAAACTTAAGTACCGCTAAAAAATCGTCGCAAAAGGTTTAAAATATCGAAATTTTAATAAAATTTAAATATGTATAATTTTAATATGGTTTTCATACATCCTGCTTATATTACAGTTTTGTTCTGTTCGTTAAACAATGATAGATAAATAGAATCAATAAAATTTATTGATTAAATTATGCACTAATTGTAAATATAAGAGTCTGACTTCGGCCTGGAATCTTCGCCAATTAGGTACTTGAAGTTTTAAGTTCTAGGCAATTAACTAAACAAGGTTTAGATTGACACAAAATTATGTAATTTTTTTCTTACGCTGAACGAAATGTTATCGTTACGTTTATTTTCAATGAAAAGTATTATCTTTGGTTTGCAAGTCGAACAGAATTTTTAAAGGTGATATTTTTAGCTGATGTACGTCGATTATTTCTGATAACTAGTTTGTTGTCACGATATCATCCTTACTTCCTGTAAAAAGGAAATCTTTAAATAATCTTCAATATAAAAAAACCCAGGATGTTTGTCCTTATGTCTGCTAGGAGAACGGAAGTATTTCTTTAAATACTTCAAAAATAGTTGTCCTTGTGTCTACTGATTATTTTTTCATAGAAATCATTGCAGAACCTCAATTATCCAACATTTTAATGGATCCCCAGTTGCTCAGTTGATAAGGCGTTCAGCTACTAATCAGAGGATTGGTGGTTCGAATCCGTGCGATGGACTTGACATAGAAAAGTAAAAAAGTAGTGATCTTGCGATCGGAGGGTTGCCAGCTTCGCTACAAAAATACTAGAAAGTCGTCTATAACCACTGAACTCTAACTGTAACTGCTGGAAGGCTCAAACTTTGTTTCCTCTACGGGCGCGTTGAAACCAATTGAAAGCTGCCATACGGTGCCCCAACATTTTTTAAAAAATGATTTAGTGGTGTTTTTTATTACCAAAGAATTGTAGAAGTATTAAATATATATAAATATTATATTTTCTTTTTATAGAATTAATTTTTATATTGCCAAACAGATAGTTTTTGCTCTTGCTTTTTAAGTACTTCTACTTTGACTTGCAAATGACTTCCTATTTTAATAGCAGATTACATTTAAAAGGGTTTAAAAATAAAATAAAAAAAACTTACCCTAAAATAATATATGTCGGCGTATTTTAACATGAAAAATATACGAAATATTGCGGTATCAAGAAAAGTGTGCCCCATCATGGCGGCCTCCATATCGGCTTCAAGTCAACAAAATGTCTTGCCCTATCCAGAAGTTACAGTTAGAGATCAGTGTCTATAACATCCGCAAAAATTAACGGCGTGTATATGGGACTGGTGCACGATAAATCTGATCGGGGTCCAAAGTCCCGACGTCTATTGAAGGCGTTGGGTGCCAGTTCAGGCTTTTCCTCGTCATCTGACCATGGTTCTAAAATAACGAGGTGCATGTATGAATGTGTGTGTAAATGTGTATGTGTTCCCGGGTCTTTCCTTCGAGATTGACCCCGAACCGTCCCCAATAGCCCACAGTGCAGCTCTAGTGCGACGTGGTTTAACAAAAACCAAAACCAAAAAACCAACATTTTAATGCTTAAATGATTTATTTTGTACTAGAATTTATTTAATGCATGCTCAACGATGTATGTAACAAGAGTAACTTAAGACCAACCACCAATTCCCATATCACGAAGCCCCCAAGGCGAATCAGTGTCATTGGTTGGAGAAAAGCTTTCACTTTTGGATACATTTGAAAGTCGTTAGAGCCTTTGCGAGCTGTTCCATTAATCAAACCTGAAACTTAATTAAATATTCCGGAACATGATTACTTTAAAGAAATTCGAACGTTTTACGAGTAAAGAAGCACTGGTGATCGATCCCGCGAGCTTGCATATTTTTATTTGAATGTGTAATTGATGGACTGAACTGAAATGAAAATTAGTTTTTGAGTGTTGGAGTTCTTTTATATTTGCATCATGTTTTTTTTTTTACCTTTCGTTTCAGGCTTCAATATTGTTCCTGTGTATGACTGTAGGTAGAATCTGTGCTCAACGAAATAGTACTGTCCCTATAAAAAGCAAGGACCAGACGAAGTTGTCGGCTATAAAGTAAGCGACTTTTTTATTTGATGTATTTTATTCTACAATTTAACTGTTTATTGTTACAATACAACTGTTTATTGTTACAAAGAATGGAATTAAAAAAATATATACTTTTTGCTTTCATATACGAAATATATCCCTTTTTTTGTTTATTCATCTGTCGGTTGAGTTTTTTTTATGTCATTTCACAACAATTTTTGAAATATTGTAATTATAAATTTATTTAATATAATTAAGTTATGCGTGGGTTTATTTATTTCGAATAAAAGTGTGGTACGAATGTTCTTGCACTAGGAGATTCTATACTCGGGGCCAACCTAAGTTGAGCCTAAAGCAATTGAATATTTATACGTATCATAGCTTCCGCTTATGCTCAACTTAGGTTGTCCCCGAGTATTGTGAAATATTCGAACGCCATCTAAAACACATTTGCACTTTTAACAGAATAATTGAATATTATTTATTTTTTAAAAATAAAATCACTATAAAATTTTAAATTATATAATTATGAAAGTTTTTATATTTTAAATAAAATCTTTCGTCTGTGTGTTAATTTTTTTTAACAAAAACTTTATACTCTACTTTTGTAATTTTTTATTCGCTGAATATTTCAAAACTATGAACCCTTTTTCATATAGAAAAAATTTGGATGCGAAAGTCTTATTTATGGCAGAATAAGAGAGCATTGATTATACTTGAATAATATATATTCATATTTTTGGATAAATATACTTAGAGAGAGAAAAGGGGAATGAGGAGGGGAGATTGCTCAACGACTGAAAGGAGGATTATGAATGCAGAAGAATGAAGTAACATTAGCTCTTGCATTTTAAAACATTTTTTGTTCGGTCTCTATTATTAGCAAATGCGTACGTTTGAACGTTTTTCGTTTTTTATAGCTTAAAAAAGAAATGCATGGTTCGATCACGCAATCTAGCAATTACTTTCAGCGCATAGAAAAAAAAATATTGTCCTATTTTAATGCATTTTCCTGTTTTGAGTTATGTTTTAATCTAAAGAGAAACGGATTATGTATAAGGGGCATGGTTCATTTATCTTAAAACAAAAGGATATATCCCCATTTAGAACATGATTTCTTCGTTTGCATACGTGCCAGCTGTTGGAAAGAAATGGTATGTTATTTATAGGGTTTCGACGAAAATGTTGGATTGGTTAGAAATACAAAATAAAGAAGTAATTCGGAGAAGTTTGGAATTATGCTTTATAACATAACCAATTTTTTTAAAGACTCTCAATTTTTATGTTTGAAAAGTTATTCACTTTACTTACGAAATCAGGTAAAGTAATTAAGAGACCAGTTAAGAACTAATCAAGTATTTTGAATAAAAATTATAAATTATCATTAACAGAATATTTTTAGTCTAAGAAACAAATTAATTGTGTACATTTTTTTTTCGAAAAAATTATTATTTTATTACATTTCTTTCAAAACGTTCAAACGAGTCGAGTAAAGTTTTTTTTTTTAATTTTAAGTTGTTTAATTATTGGCAAATACGTAAATTAAAAATATGCGTAAATATCCAAAAAATTATATTTTAGTTATCATTTTCGAGATAGTAGTTGTTTGAAAGTTTATCATTTACACGTTTCCTGCTAAAATGAAAGATTTCGAATAGCTCGAAGGCATAGAATTTCATTCGGTTTTTTAATACACAAGTTAAATTATATTCGTGTATTTCCAAACGCCACGTGAAAACAACTTCAAACAATTAAATAAAGCTCACAACAAATACAGCCCTTACTTTAAACATTGTATTTCCGATCTCCTTACAATCTCTAAAAGTAAGGCCACAATGCAAGCAACGCCATCATTCCAACACGGTTTCTTTCATCACTCACAGTTTTTCGGCCCCCTTATACCAACCCATTCCCAAACAAAACAACAACAAAAATAGCCCTAAACCATCTCTGGGACACCCCTTACCCAATCCTTTACCTCTCCTTTTACAACACCACCCAGGAAGCACCCCCCCAAAAATATTAAGGGGATTTGGAGATTTAAGGATCCTGGAATCCCTGCAAATCCATCAAGTGAATCCGGAGGAAATCAGAGCCCCTGATCCCCTATCGCTTCCAATTTCTCAGCGGGTTCTGGGACCCAGGGTTCGATTGATTGCCGGACTTAGCGATCCCCGGACTCTTTGAGTCCGGCAGGGAAGGAATAGTGTGGGTGTGTACCCCGGGGTTTTTATTTGCGAGTTGGAGAGTGGGTTTGCTTTGCTGTCGGAGGTATTAATTTGAAGATGGTAATATATTGAGCCTAGGGGGTGAGGTAGTAGGGGAAGTGTATTTGTATTGGTATCCTCTTCAGGACTTTTTGTGTTTAGATTGGGTTTTGCTGGGATGTAGAAACGTGTGGAGATGTTGTTTTCAAATGGGTCGTGTTCGTGTAAAGATTCAACAAAATTATTATTTTATTTTAGATATCCTGTTGTTGATTTTAGATATACGATATTTGTTGATTGGGGGTAAGGGGGATGTAGAGATGAGCGGTACGAGTTATATACTGCCATCATAAGGAAGAAGGCCTCAACTCTTCGAGCATAAATGGACTGTAGTAGAGCGAATATGACGTCATAATCGTGAAACCAACATCTCAGACCGCTAGGCCTCAGACACGTGACTTCTTTTCAAAATTAAGAATTAAAAAATACTCGCGATTGGCTGGTGAATTGGGAAATGTGTAACAGTGAAAATTTATGAATGGAATGACGTCATTAACCACGTGTCTGAGGCTGTACATGTTGGCCTCACTTTGATGTTAGCGATATTATAACATTATGTTTTCTCTACTATGAAGGATCCATACTCGAAGGCCCCAACTAATATTAAACTTTACAGTAAACAAAAAAAACAATTTGTCCCGAAAATTCTTGATCTATATTTAAAAAAAAAAAAAGTTCTTGGACAAAAGTTCAGAAAATATCTGATTGGAATACCCTGAAAATGAAATCCGAAGACACACACGTATTACGACAAGATTTGTCAAAATGAGCAGATTCACACTCATAGACGAAATGGACGACGTTTTTTGACAATACCATCGCTCATAACACTCATAATCGTTCAATGCCCCTTAAGGATACTATCTCTAGTGAGTAGCCCAATGACTCTTCTAAAACCATTTCCATTGAGTCTAAGCATCCATCACATTGTGACCGATACTAGGGAAACCACTACGAATTTAATTCCCTGTTGAAAATTCTTTGATAATTACTGTAGAAAAATTATACTTATAAACTGAAAAATTTAAGTATATTTTGAAATTATTAGCAGATCGAAAGATGGACGGTGTCTATGTTATCTACATTTACTCTGCAAAGTCACAAAATATCCCAAAATTCTGATTAGAAGAAGGGCCTTATCAATTTTCGACATCGCAACGGTTTAATTAAAAATACATCAAGTACAAAATCTGATAAATATATGATTAACGTCCTTCTATTCCATTAAATATCGTATTCCTTTTAATGGAATATCATCAGTTATTGTAATTTCTAAACATTATTTAACTTTTAGGTTTTGTTGTATAATATGTTTTTAATGGATTTAGCATTAATAAATTACCGTCATAATTTAATCGAAAATATATTATATACATTATAGAAATTCCCCACAACTGTAGGTTTAAATATAATATGAATTGCTTTGAATTTTTCTGGTTAAAATTATTATAGGCTCAAATGAAATTTGAGCATATAGCATGGAAGTGTCATTGAAAGTTGTATAATTCATTATAATTTTTTATACATGAAAGAATATTCCTGTAACCACCCCTCTTTTAAAGCCCAAACCCCTCTTAATATTCCGTAACATCTATCAATTAAAATACTTAAGTGCAATTTGCGCCTTTTCCCTCTTGGTCATAAAACTCTCCTTTTTCTATAACAAATCACTTTGTTCTCATGATTTATGCTAACTCTTCAAGGAGTTTTCTACCCACGCACATATTTTCTAATTCCCCATCACTCAGGGATTTCTAAGTTCAACTGCACCCGTTTTCCCTAAAAGGACAGCCTTGCCCTAACAACGACTGTGTTCCGAGACGATGATAATTCCCTTTTTCCCTCTTCATGTCATGTAATCATCCCTATGTGAGATCACTTCGATTCTGTTTTTCGCTCTGTGAAGACGTGTCCTGGCTTTGAGCTCTTTGTGAATAAACTTGTTGTTTTGTTGGACTACTCGGCCCGACAATGTCTTAATATTACGACTGCACACCACCCTAATGGGATGACCACCCTGTGGTTCCTTTCATACATATACTAAAATTCCGATTTAAAAAAAATGTTCGCGGTTGACTAATCCTCAATAAAAGAAATCATGTGTTAAAAATCTTTTTTCCAGTTCTCTATTATCCTGAAATTCTTCTAAACTCGGAACACCTCGGTACCTGCTTAGAAATTCCGCACCCCCTCAATTTTCTCGTACCGAAATTCAACCGCCCAAACTTTCTTTTAAGAAAAAAAAAAAACTTTCATCCCCCTAAAGTTCAGAAACTCTTTCCCTGAAGAAATAAATCTTTTTCTTCCCCCCGGTAACTCTTTTCACCAGTTCCGATTTCTTCGAGGGAAATAATAATAAAACAAAATGGCGGAATTGCCCGTGGAATATTTCAGTCACGTTGGGATTGGTGGAAATTGTCACGTGACCCGCAGTTGTAATGGACGCTTCATCAATCAGCAAAAGAACATTGCTTGTCATATTTTGCCGGCCAATTGGACTTTTAGCCATTGAAATTCCATTTGTGCTCGCTCCACAATGGGGACTGTACATCAAACGTACAATGACCCATTTATTATCAAAGTTCGGTTTTCGTTATGTGGGAAATAATAGTTAGACTTCTGTACAATCATTCATGACTACCTTTGAAAAGTCATTGATATGTATCAGACATTTTCTGTTCGACAATACTTCCCGAGTAAACAGTTACGGCACATATAAATTAATTTATAATATTCAATTTTCTTTATAAATTAATTAGTTTAGCTACCACTGTCAATTAGCCTACATTTCCAATCAGTTCAAACCTACCGAAGAATAATACACGTTGTAAAAAAAAAATCATAGAAATCTTTAAATAATCATGGATCATAAGTTTTACAAAACTCAACTAAAGTTGTTTTTTGTTTACATAAGTTCTTATTAAAAAAAAAAACTTAATAGTTCTTTATATACAAATCAAAAAATAAACTTAATATATTTATATATAGATGGTAAAGCTAAAATCTAATTTTAAATTTCATTTAAAAAAAAAGTCAGCAGTCAAAAACACAAAATTTGTGATAATGTGGATTTTATAAATCACACTAAAGATTTTATGCGGGCAAATTGAACACCGGCATTTTTTTTAGATAAAATACTGAAAGTTGAGATATGAAAGTATTTGTGCCAAAAAACTGCCATATATACATATATATATATATATATATATATATACATATATATATATATATATATATATATATATATATATATATATATATATATATATATATATATATATATATATATATATATATATTAGCGTTTTTAAAAAAAAACATTCTTAGAAACGATTGCTTTTTAAATGTAATTTTAGCGATTTAAAAGTTTTAATAACCGCGTATTAATTTGGAAGGCTTGTTAAATATATATTCTTATCAAATTCCTCCTTGAAAGTGCTCTAATGCAATAACTCCATTCTCTAGAAGAAAATTCAATTTCAGAAACGCGTTCAAGTGAATATATTTTAAATTGCCGTAGAAAATAATGCAAATTATGGAATCATCGAGCATATTTTTTCCGAAAAAGAAAGGTCCCCATTGAATAGGCATTTTCCCTGCTTAATAGAATTTCTTTTCTTGAGTTCAAAGGACATACGATAATCTAATTATTGCGCGGCTAATTGTGTTGGCAGGGTTCTCTGCATATTAAGAAACTGCCCTGCTAAGTGCTAGTCATAAAAGCGTTTAATGCGAAGAGAAAAATTATAAAATTAATTTCGTTCTGCGTATGAAGCGAAAACATTTATATTCACTCAATTTTAGAAGAAAATATGTATTAAAATCATTATTAGTAGCTATTTGAAAATAATGTAAAAATGCAAAAGCCCCTCAAATATAGCTTTTTAGGGATGATTCGCAGAAATAAACGGAAATTGTAATTCTATGATCATTTGGAGCGAAGTCCACTTAAAAAAAAATAATTTTATTAGAAAATTTCATATTCGTTTTAAACTTTCATGACAAAAATGCAGTGAAGAATGTAATTTTTTAATTGTTATGAGTAAATTTATTGTATCAGCATTATTTTTTAATAATAACTTGGCAGTAATCACTCTGCTCTTAGCAATTATAAGATAGTTTATTATGTATTAAAAAAGTACACCACCAAAACTAGTATACTTGAAAGACAGTGATGTCAGCTGCATGTGAAGCATTAGGTTTACAAGTCCTAAAAATGGGAAAATGGCCAATTTGTATGGAAATTTGCTAAAAAAAAAATCCAACTTTTTATTTTTGTTAAAAACTAGTGTGAAACTTACTATCCCTATTGGCCGCCACTGGTTGGACGTTTTGTTTATTGAGCAGCAGTTTCTTTAAAATTCCGAAGTTCTATCTGATTTACTTTTATCGATGCCCATATTTTCTTTCCCACAAAACTCCTTAGCATTCCACCGAAATCCCTTTTATAAAAACGTTTCCCCACAACTAAACACAACTTTTTCCCCCACATCCCTTCCAGCAGTCCCCCGCACAACTCAAACCGCATGTTAAAGCATTAAACACGGACTTCTTCCTACCAATTCCCGTCAAACCCTTCTCTCTTGCCTTGGCGACGTCGCACTCCATCTTGCCTACCAAAAACGAAGAAATAGAAGGGGGTAGGGAGGGGGGGGGGGGGGGGGGGAGTCTCGTCTGAAAACACCGAACAGTGTGAAGTTCCCAACACCCGAGCGGTCCCCTGAGCACCTAAATATACGTTCAAGGTGACGGTACGGACACAGCGAGAATGAGAATGAACGTTTTAGTATTCTTCCGACGTTCTTTTTTTATTCGAACTTCTTGCTTTTATTGTTGGACGGCCAGATCCTTCTTGCTTATTCGGTACGGGGGCCGCCCGTGATTTGCACGCCCGGGCTTCTGGGCTAATCACTAGTTATAAGCCCCCCCCCCCCCCTCCTCCTCCCCCCTTTGGTATCTAACTGTCGCTGGAATAACACAAGAAGTCGTTAGGGGATGTGACGTACATGGCAATGGGTATTTAAGGCCTGCGTTGGTTCACGCCTGTTTGCTTTTAAAGAATGGGGGGTTATTAAACGGGCGAGTTCATTGGATTAGAGGTAACGATGTGAATTGTATATGGGTTGATGTAATTTATGATAAAATAATTCATATTTTATTTTATATATATATACAACCGGGTGTTAAATTACGTTTTTATATGTAGTGCTGAAAAGTATGGGGAAAGTGACCGATGTCGGTATTTCTTATTAATTATTTTTAGGAAAAGTCCTTTGACCTATTAAACCATATGTAGGTATGTTCTATTCTTTAAAACTATATGTAGTTAAGTATACAAAGTTACTGCACTATCTATTTAGTATTTTCCACACACTAATACTTTAATTATACACACCAAGGGATTCACATTGATTTGTATTAGTGTGTATACATATCTGTATTATTCTGTATTAGTGTGCGAAGTACTCGGTACGCCGAAGTACACCAGAAGTTTAAAAACTAGTTAAATATTATATTTTTACATTATATAAAGATACTCCCCTTTTTCCAAAAATTTTTTAGTTACAAATATATAATTACCACATAATTTCTCTATGATAGCTTCTCTAATATTAATCGAAATGCTTAAAAACGTCTTGCACATTATGTTCTTTTCATGTAACAGTTATTCAATTTCTTTTGTTCTTTTCCCAAAATTATATGTTGCGCGTAGAAGAAAAAAATAATAATGATTTTTGGAGTTAGTAAGAAGCAATACAAGGAAAAACGATGCTTTTAAATTCAAGAACATGCTGTTATCTCATTTAAAAAAAAATTAGGAACAAAATAACAGTTCGTTTATTTTATCACCTGATAGTGGTGTGTGCAAATTTGATATTCCTGAGTTGCTTTTTTGTATCTGATGAACTGAACTTTATTCAAATTCAATCAAAAAAAATATTAAGCCTAGAGTATGCATCATTGGACGAGTTGATTATTTTAAAGTCAATTGATTATTCAGTTGATGAACTAGTTACAATGACATTTCGTTAAAATAAACAAATTTATAATATACCGAAATGGTGGGCGTTATAAGCAAGGGATCGCCATATCGAGGGGTCATTGTAAAGAGGAGTTTCCTGTATTAGTATTGTTAAGAAAGTCCAACAAAAGAAGTGGGCAGAAGTTTTGATAAATTCTGACAGTTATTCCGGAAAAATTGCGTAGACTCAAAATCCTCCTATAGGACGCCACTAACCAAACACCACCAAATTGCAGGCCACTCTCGATCAGTCCATATTGATTGGTCGCTAGAATCTCTTCGGTGCTATAAATCATGTTCCTACATCGCTGAAAACCGGCGCTTTTTCTGTTTTGGGTGGTGTAATAACGCGGGGCACGCTAAAAGCACTTCCCAACCAACGAGAAGGCGATTATATCGATTCCTCACCATTACTGCAACCATTTTCCGTTTCATCCAATTTGGGCAATTTTCCTAATCGTTCAAACATTATCATTACAGCGCAACAGAAAGAAAAAAAAAACGTTTAGTGTTTCTTTTTTTTTTTCTTCCTTCCATTTATTTAACTTGCTTTTCTGTTTCGATCGCACAACTCCCCCTTTCCCACTATTACATACTTACCAGTTCCATATGAAACTCCCCTTCATCTAAAACTGACGATTCATCATTCAGTATTTGATATTCGTTTCGCAACCCAATCTTTACCTTTCGTGTTTCCTATATAAATGTTTTTATTTGAAGAACTGAAATGGAGAAACATATTGTGGGGGGATGAACATGTGGCCTCCCCCCACCCCCTTTATCTTTAATCGAGAACTGAAGTGAAGGGATCGATCCACGTCACGTGATACGACACTAATAACCATCTAATATATCATAATTTTGTGAGTGGGGTGATTTCAATTTCAGGGGCGTTTCGAACCTTTTCCCCGAGTTTTTCCATGCTGCTGTGCAATTATGATTATCGGAATTCTTGATTTGATCAACAGATTATATTTTGCTTTGGGTAATGGTGGGTTTCCCTATGAAATTTCGGACGGGAAACAAGCTGGATGTTGTTTTATTTAATAGGGGATCCAATTCTTCGTATAATTTAGAGGGAATATTCATTTCGTAAGTGGGAGGGGCTTAAAAATTTCTTCGGAATTTTCTTGGATGTGGGGTCCCGGTTTATATTATACACATCCCCATCCACTTATAGTTTCGATATAAGGCTAAATTACTGTTACTTCCATAATCGGATTTTAAATGAGACAGATATTTTTTTTAAAGGGTTAATTCAAGTTTTGAACTATATATTAATAGGATATATAATTTCTTTTAACTTGGAATTAAGAAGCATATAAAATATTTTTTCAAAGTAGCTTTTCGAATGTAATAACTGTTTCTAAACGAATCAATTTGATAATTTTTTTTATCATTTGAGGAATGAAGAAAAAAAGCCGTAATTAAGGCTTCATACGTTTATATATGACCTGCAATCAAATTTAGATAACTTGTATAACCGAAATATGTAGAACCTAAACTGTGTCGTTGAATTAAGTATAAGTTTTATCGTTGACATACGCATAATCTTCGTATAATGATCTAATATTTCGAAACAAGTTTCATCAATTATAAACCTTTAATATCAATGCTTTTTCTCCGTTATAATTATTGTTATAAAAGAAGTTTTTCCAAGTCGCAATGCGTATTCCAGAAGTTATTGGGGGTTGTTTAAACAAATATACAGTAACAGAATAATGTATTATATTCATCATACTCTATGTAAACTACATCAATCAAAATGGAAAGAAGAAAAATATATTAAAATATATAATCAGAAGCACGTGCAGATACATTTGTACCACACCTGATGCGTTTCTTAGTGTGTGGTAGCAACGGAAAGCAAAAAACGATCAGGGTTCGCTGCTTGTCACGCATAAAAATGTGGCTTACAGAATGACAGATAAGGTTTATTGTGGCGTAAAATTTTTGATGGAAATTAAACTAAATGTAAAATTAAAGAAAATTACTATTCAGAATTTAAAAAAAAATCGGATTAATAAGACTACCAATTTTTAATTCAGAGTTTCCTGTTACAATAATTCATAATTTTTAAACGGTTATTTATTATTTTTTTTAAAATAAATTATTTAGAAACTGTATTTTTAAGTTATACTGCATTATACTGTTAAATTTTACGTCATTTGACGGTGCAATTGGAATCGAACTTAGGACCAACCATTCATTGCAGTTTATTAAATGGTCGACGCTAAGAGCAAATATATTAGTAAACAGCCTTTCGCTAGTCACTTTTTAGTGACATCCAATTTAGAAGACATCATCCTCTTGCCTGATGTCCCCTTAATTGGATATTCGAAAACTTTTGGATTTGACATGGTAAATATAATATTTCATAGGATTGCAAAAGTACCGAAAATTATTAAATGCCTTGGATTGCCGATTAGCTTACAAAATGTGTTGTTACGTAAAAAAAAAAAGTTCAATCTGTAACTTAATGTAGCGGGATGTGCAGAATATATGATGGTGAATCAATACACATTTTTAAAGCTCAATCGGGATTTTACAAGTTTACTCGTAATTCTTTTAAATTATCGCTTTTTATTTTCGTGAAACTAAGTGTTTGGGAGGTTTTAGTTGGAGCATTAACATAAGTATTTCAGATGAAAATAACTCTCAAACGTTTCGCTGACTGTGACAGCCAAGTTAAGCTCTTAATCGGATTTGCTCGGAAGTTCCTACAGAATTGACTAATCCTTATATTTGTCAGAGACGCCCATTTTAAATATTGGTTTATTTTAATCAGAAACTGAAATGTGTGTGTGTGATATAAAGTAATATTATTTCGCGCAAATAGATTAGTAAATTTAATTTTTCCATTGCCCATAATATTTAGAATATAATTTTAAGTTTAGAGAAATATCTGAACTAACATTTACTATTACTGGATTTCCTCTCGTAATAGTTGAAATCAAGTAAATAATTTTTAAGTTAAGAAATAAATGTGTTATATACTTTTAATTATAATCATAAACATATTATGAATTATTTTATTTTGCGCTGTAATATGATAATTTGTGAACCCGTAACTTTATTTGCACTATAATGATAACTGATTTTAGTATTTTCTCCTAATAAATGATATATTGATAGGAACGGTGCTTATTAAATCAAAGAAAGTAAGAAAAATTAAATTGATTAAAAAAGAAGTTGAGCATTTTTTTAATTTCAAAATTGAGAAGCGAACTTTCAAAACGTGTTTCTTTCAAAATAATTGTGTTTTTTTTATAATACTAACTTATTTTATTTGTTCAAAACACATTTTGTCCCATTGAAATTAACTTGCAAAGATCATAAATCAGTATATGCGCCAACATATAGAACATTGTTTGCGTTTTCCTACATATCACCTTAATGTGACAAAACGCATTTTGAATTTACTCCTCGCATATATGTACCAGATGGTAAAAGAACTTCGCCAATTTCTTCAAAAAGCTTAACTAAATTCTGCAACCTGCAGTTACGGCATATCTCGCAAGATAAAAAGATACTAACAAGACTTATGTATATAAAAAAAAACAAGAATCATACAAGTGTTTAACGAAATATAAAAAAGTTGCCAAATTTCTGAAAGAAAAATCGACAATTTTCTTTAAAACAATGTATTTAAATTTTCTTAAAAAAAATTGGGAATTTTCTAAATGAAAAGTTGCCATTTTTTTTAAATAACAAATCGCAAATTTTCTAAAATAACATTTCTATAAAAAATTGTCAATTTCTAAAAAAAACGACGCCGATTTTCTAAAAAAAAATCGCCATTTTTTAAAAGAAAAATCGCTATTTTTTTAAAAGAAAAATCGCTATTTTTTTAAAAGAAAAATCGCTATTTTTTTTAAAAGAAAAATCGCCATTTTTTTAAAAAAAAAATCGCCATTTTTTCAAAGAAAAATTGCCATTTTTTAAAAAGAAAAATCGCCATTTTTAAAAGAAAAATCGCCATTTTTAAAAGAAAAATCGCCATTTTTAAAAGAAAAATCGCCATTTTTAAAAGAAAAATCGCCATTTTTAAAAGAAAAATCGCCATTTTTAAAAGAAAAATCTCCATTTTTTAAAAAAAAAATCACAATTTTTTAAAAAGAAAAATCGCCAGTTTTTTTAAAAGAAAAATTGCCAATTTCTAAAAAAAAATTGCCAATGCAGTAAAAAGAAAATCGCCAATTTTCTAAAATCCGACATAAAGCGCTTATACTCTGAAAATCTTAAACGTGATTTCTTTGTGTGTTGTAGCATGTGGAGTGGCGAGGCGACCGTCCTCCTGCTCGTCCTGTGCTCGACGTGGACCCTCCTGCCGTTGTTCCTGCATGACGAGAAGCCCCTCACGGCCTACTTCTTCCTCGGACTCAACATCCTGCAGGGGCTGCTCGTCTTCCTCTTCTACTGCCTCAACGCTGGAAAGGTGAGACCCCCCTTCACATCCTCCACATACACAGACTCTCAGTTTTAAAACCCGTCAACTAGGGTGAATGCAACAGCTACCGATCACGTACCATTTACCGACCACTTGGAAAACTATACTTACCACGTACCGTATTTAAAACTACCAGCATATTATTAGGTTTTTAAAAGTCCCTTCAATCAATGATACTCAAAGGTTTTCAAAATTATGGGTATGTCATTTAACACTAATGTGATTTTAGTAGTCACAGGGATTTTTATGTTTGCCGCTGGTGAGAAATTGGTCGAAAATTGGTACATACACCCTATATAAATTATGAAGACCCCTTTTCGCTTTACAAAAGAACGAATGATTTTTTAAAAAAAAAAGCTTTTATGTACGTTCATTTTAAATGTTTCTTTATTCAATGTTTCAAATATTGTTAAAATTGTTTTTAAAAAAATACTAACTGGATTACTTTGAATCCTAGCCTCAGGTACACATCTTGAAGATAACTAATAGTATTTATATATACATTTTCTGCCTTTTATACCTAGACGAAGTAGGTGTTTTGCGTTCCACAGACAGACACTTTCTTTTATTGTGACGCCCGCCCGCCATCAGAAATTACAATATTTTTTTCGAGAATGCTGCTGTCGTCAAGGCTACTTTCGTTATATTTAAAAATCGTTCCGTCATCGTCATTGAATCACGTGATTTATGACGAAACAAGAATCCTTAAATTTTGAACGAAAGTCATTTACACATATTTCTTTTGAGCCCTGTTCTGGGTCTTCAACTTGTATTTAGTTCTTATATATAAATTGTCAGAATTCAAACGAACCTCCTTGTCTGAGTGGATAGTTGGTTGGTTGATTGCATGGGGTTTAATGGCGCAACAGCCAAATATGGTCAAGCTGCGCCAAACACTAGATGACTGAGTGGATAGATGGTTGGAGTTTGGAGCGAGAGATCTATGGTTCGTGTCAGCTCGTCGATATTGAATTATTATATTATTTAAAACCGTCCTCATTTTTGACGAAATAAATTTCGTTAAAAAAAATGAATTTCCTCTGTCTGAACGAATTATCGTTTCGTCCAAAACGATAAAAGTTTCGTCAAATATGAGAATGCATTTTTAACAGTGTATAGATTTGTCGCGTATCACAAATCATTGAAATGTCTAAACCAAGTTCCTTCTTTTGCA
The DNA here is from genome assembly GCA_963932185.1 of Troglohyphantes excavatus. Taxonomy (NCBI): domain Eukaryota; kingdom Metazoa; phylum Arthropoda; class Arachnida; order Araneae; family Linyphiidae; genus Troglohyphantes; species Troglohyphantes excavatus. Next base: position 62,479,793 of record OZ010666.1, on the reverse strand, counting down.
GTCCCAGAGCACGGACGAGCCCCCTGGCCCCGACTGGCTGTGCTCCTGCCTGCGGGACCCCCCTCGCCGGAGGAGCCTGTACAGCCCCCCGGGCAGCTGCCCCCATAACGTCAGTAATCCTCTGTCAAATCCACATATCAATAACCAGACGCTCTATCCAGGTACTCTATATAACACCCGCTTTTAACGAACGCAAAACTTAATAACTCAGGTTTTTTGTTGTTGTAATTTTCAGTATTTGGTGGCCAGGGCAACGGTAAAAATATCTGGATGGTTGGTGTTTGGTGGGTATGGTTTAGGTGAAGTTGTACTGTGCGGTCCATTTGGCGATTCTTTTGAAGTTGTAATTTTAAAACAAAATAACGCTAGACGTCGCTTATTCGTAGGATGAAAAACATTGTAACGTCGCCCATTGTGTAGCTCAAATATTACAATATTATAGTTTATTGTGTAGTACTAGAGCTAAACAATGGGCTATTGGAAATCATAAAATTATACTAGATTTTTTTTTAAATTTTCATATTTTCATAACAACCCGTTTAGCCATTATTTATCAATAATGATGATTGAAAAAGGGTGTCCACCATGAGCAATTTTATTACTTAAGGTTAGTAAATTGTAACCCTAATATTTTTTTAGTCGTCAGCCCCAGCGAGCGAAATGTTATGCCTCAAGTAATATCTTACCACATATTTTAAACGTAAATAGAACTAGGCCTAGAAAATGTTTTTCGAAGAAGGCCTTAAACTAAGCTAACGTCTGTTTGGTGCATAATTGAATCGATAGCAGGATTAAAATTTCATTAGAAATTGTTATTTTCAATTAAATCCTGCAGAGTTTTTGAATAAAACTTAATTTTCGGAATTAAATGATTTTTTTAGCAAGTCCTTGCTTAGAAAATTCTATATGAAATTAGAAAAAAAATTCTATGCAAAGGCTCCCTAATTTTTAATATTTATCTTGTAAATAACTCTTGAAATTTTCGCCAAATGGACCGTCCATGAAATTAACATTTTTCCTGTGTACTTTAATTTGTATTTGAAATAACATATTTTAATGCTTATGCTTACTTTCTTTTGCTCAGTGCTTTACAACTGCTTATTCCTTTAAGAAAAAGTTTCTAACAATCTCGATTTTCTTTTCTACTTTCATAAATAAACTTCTTTGAATGTTATTTTAAAAACCTTTTTTATCTATAAACTCATATTTTCACATAAAAGACCAACCGATAACCATACTTACGCATTTTCTTTTGTGAAGTTCTATTCAATTCCCCTGTTTAATAACATATGCAGATTGTTTTCAAAAATTCCTTCTGTTCCGTTTACATATTGCATTTTTTAACCTTTAAGTGTGTTCTGTTTGGATAAGTCACAAAAAAAAAATATTCTATTTTAATTATTAAACTAAATAAGAATCAAATTAAACGAAAGAATATTAGAATAAGTTTTTCCAGAAAGAACTTTCTAAAATAATTAAAGAAGTTAATTATAATTCTTAGTGTCAACTGTAACGGAAATTAGTAGCGTGTTTCTTGTTTCCTTTTGTTGTATTATGTTCGTTTCACAATTAAAGTAGTCATATTTTATTAATATTCAGAAGAAAAAAAATGTTTGAATTTCGTATTCGGATGTCTGTTTCATCTGTTTTTTTTTTACAGTCTCATTGTTAAATTAATCATACAATTTTTCCCACAGTTTTGGGTTATGTTTTCTTTATTAATATATTTAGTATATTTGTTTTACGATACTTCTTGTCTGCCATCATCAAAACTTATCAACTGCCTTCCAAAATTAGAAGAAAAAACATTACTCTTTTTAAATTAAACACTCGCAATTCTTATTTTTAAGGAGGTGCATGACTTTCTGATATAAATTTAATTTGTTAATTGTATTTTTCCTAGTTTTTTAAACGTATTTTACGTTCTAAAAATGCTTTACAACCTATAGTTTAATATCCTGAATTATTTTTTACGAGTACCTATGTAAGCTTTATATTTTGAATAAATATCTTAACAAAGTTAAATTAAATTTAAATTATTAGTAAATACAGATTTAAACAATCGATGAACTATTGTCTAATGAATGCAAAACGTATGGTCTTTGGACTCGTTCATGTGAACTTTTTTTTTTGCATCTACTTAAATTTTATTTATTGTTCAGTACTTGCTCACTTTGTTTTTAAAAAATATCCTTACAATTTTAGAATGAAATGATAGTTTTTATCTTTCACAAGTCAATTTACACTTGTTTGTAATCTGGTTAATATTAACTCTGGCATTGTATATTTCGCAAATATTCGAAATTTTGTTTATGAATTGAAAAGTGTATTATTTTTTGTCTTTTTATTTTTTTTAATCGTAAATATAAACTAACATTTTCTATTAAATCAAATATCGAACAGAAATGTAACATTTGCCACTGGCAGATTTAAAATGTAAAAATATCTTAAAACTATTTTGTATATATAATATTTTAGAAAAATTGTTTTTCATTTCCTTTTACTACTGGAAATGTTTTTATAATATTTATATGTTATCGTACTTTAAATTTTTAATTATTATTTTATAATTTACTGACACTACATGTCACCAATTTAACTTTTAATCAGCTTATCGAAACAATCCGAATTCAATTAAAACTTCCAAATTTTATAATATTCTTTTATTAAAATGCATTTTTTAAACTATCGTTTAGTTGCTTAACAATCTTTCATTTTCTGTTTCTTGAATTAGGTAAACACTATTTATTTATTTCTGCAAAGATAAATCAAAGAGCCTCGATTAAATCCGGGCAAGTCAAATTTCCTGACTTACAGGAACAAATCTTTGAAAAAGTTATAGAAATTTCCAAGACTCCACAGCGTTATTTTTTCTGATTTGTTCCGACCTTGTTTCCACAAAAGGCGGGAAACAGGTTAATTAAATTGGAAACCTTATCTGCTGGAGAATGGCGTCGAATTTAAGCGCAAAAACTTTCGCGTCAAGATAAATTTATTCAAGCATGTATAATATTACCACTGAAAGAACATTTTTTTTTTCTTCATTTAAAAATGAAATTGAGAATTATCTAAGCGAGAAGTTGAGTTCTAAGGTAATTAACGTTGTTTTTATTAAAGAAAAATTCTGCTGGATTTTGTCCCCTCAAACGTTCAAGCTTGTTGAACCGCCTTTCAATGCTGTTTAAACTAGGTCTTTGTTGTCATCGCCATTTATTCCTCTCATTTCAGTTCGCTTCGGCAAAGAGAATGTTCCTTTATTATTATTTTTTTATTATTATTATTATTGTCTGAGACATCTGCCATGTTTTTTTTGTTGCCCGTTTCTTGATTGTTAAATTGCGGTCGAATAGCTGCGATTCTTATTTGGTTAAAAATATGAGAATTTTTAATGACGTGTTTTTACTTATAGTCCAGAAGTAATTCCGATTTTTTGTTGTTTTAATTTGGCTGAATAGCGGATTGTATGCGAGGTTTATTGAAGCTTAGAATTTGGTTTTTGTTATGTCTAGACTAGTCTCTAAAGACCTGTCTGTTTTTAGCTGTCTGGGTAAATTTTTGTTCGAGTTCACTTACAAATAAAGTTCTGATAACTATTCTTGAAAGGTAATTGGTTTCTTTGTGCTTCAGTATGTTCTATAGTTTATGTAACTTGAGAATCTTTTGTTATTCCAATTAAATAGGAATTGGTCCACATTTACAAAATTTAATTATACAGTTAGAATTCCCATTGGAGTAAACAGCCAGGAAAACTTTTAGTTTAATACTGAGAAAGCAAGTTCAATTCGCGTTGTGTAAATAGTTTAAGCATTAAAATTAAGAGACGTTAAATATATATTTTTTAAATTTAATTACTTAATATCGTGTCGTTTCTTTTGTATTTTATAAACTAGACAGTAATTGGTAAGTTATTCAGAATACTCCGGAAGCTAAAAAAAATAATGTTTTTGTGACTTCTATTGTTTGGAAAACTCTTTTCTAAATTATATTTGGGTAGTTTTAGTTATGACTAAACTTAAGAACGGTATTTGTAGATCTGTAATGAACAAAGACGAATACTTACTAATATATTTAATTATTTTCTTAGGCCCATTCTACACGAATGTGATAAACGTACGCGATATTTTGCAGATGGCGCTGTGATTGGTGGACACAAACCACGTGATTGGCATGCTCCAATCACAGAGCTATCTGCAAAAGCTCGAACGTGTTTATCTAGCGCGTGTACAATGGACATTTGTCTTTAAAAGAAAAAGTTGAAAAAGAGAATATGGAGTGAACCTGAACAAATATATAATTTGCCCGGACATGCAAAAAGAAACAAAAAAATTCGATATGTTTTCTCTCTCCAGCCACTCCCGACTTTGTAGAAATAATTGAGATATTTGGCTCTTTGTACACATAAACTAATATAAAAAAGAATTAATTAAATATACTGATTTCTTTGTGTAGCCTGTTTGGATGAAAAGTAATTTAAATTACAAATCACTTTATGAGACCCAATACTACTGCACACAGAAAATTGAAACAATGCATTTCGGCATTCCTTTCTTCGGGCGTTTGGAGTGAAATACAATGTGTTCTCCTTTCAGTATCCGGAAATGAGGTGGAGTTTCCTGGATCAAGGAGAAGCCCCTATCCTTCGTTGTGCCACGCCCGGTAAGTTAGATGTGCCCCCCCAAATCCCCCCCTCCAAATCCGAACTTCCTCCCACCTCCCGTCCAGTTTGCATAACTCCCCTTTTTATGCTACCTAGTCCCAATTTTATGTCCTTTAGCTGCTTTATCTTAAAACGTGGCGTTTGATTTTGAGTATGAGTCATTTTTTGGTTCATTCACTATTCACATAGTTTACAGTAGATAGGAATTGCAGGCGTGCTTTTGATTATATAATCTTTTATCTTGGATAAAACAGGAGGAATGTGGTGTCATTCTTTTTTTTCTTCTTTTTTTTATAAATATATAACCCCCAAACATCTTTTACTAGGACTTTATCTTCCATTTATTTCTTCTGGTCATGCTCGTTCTTGAGGAAAACGAATAAATCGTCATTCCAATAGATTATAATTTTATTATATTTTTAAAAGCATTAAATTGGTATGTTACGTATTATGTCGTTTAATAGGCTTATTCTTGCCATTTGCAGTTTGTTACTAGCATATCCTTTTTATTTTTATAATTGCCTAGTGCTTCCTTCTTTGCTTGCGTCCATTTAAAATCTTTTTGTTGTTGTTGTTTGAAATAAGTCCATTTGTTGCCGTTTAAACATGTATGCAAGTTTGTTAGTTGCCGCTCAGTATGTTGTAATTAAACGCACATATTTAATACTTTAAAATGTTGCACAGTTTTAAGCATTTATCTTGTTTGTTTATATTTGGAATGTTGTGTGATATATTGATCTATTATTTATTCACATCTGATAATATCAGAAATGTATCGGTATAATTGTCTCCCTTGTTGACGTTTAGTCTTCCATTAGAACATTTAAATCTATAAATCGCAGGAATTATTTAAATATGTCGCAATAAATATTCCATCGGCAAACTCGCTAAGTAATCGAGAATGGATTTAGTCGACGACATCAAAGTGCAGGAGGAGTTAAAGTGGACATTTCTCCCCGACCCAAAGTGTTGCCAGATTCGGATATCCTGAGCAGACGATTCACTCACCAAGTCATCAGCGGATAGATGCCTCATTGGGTACATCATTCCTTAAAAGGGTGGTGTGTCCCTAACTTATCGTTCGAAATAAATGTCATGGCTGGTCATGCTGGATCGGTTGACTTTTAGCCCTGTCTTTTAGTCATAGCTTCGAATTGGTCAAAGGAAAGTTCGCCATTTTAATTTTCGAGTTGAATTATAAATTCAGTGCAAAATAGTCTTCATAAGAATTCTCGCAGGCTTTTAGATCAGATTACCATCTGTTTAAATTTACTAAAATATTGTTATAATTTTATAGGATTTATTTTCTTCATTTATTTTCTGTATTTTACTGTTGAACAGATTTTTCGTATGGTTATTATAAATTAAAAAATATTTCGTGTGGTTATTGTAAATTGAGCAAGTCATAATAAATATCTCACTCAATTTTACCAATTGCATAAGTTATATTTGCTAGTTGCATACGTACTTCATCGTATTTTTCAATCTTCTTGAAACATTGATATTTGACTTAGGTTATGCCTTGCAAAAAGGATTTTCATGTCCCTCGTTTGATGTGCCCAGAGAGCAATCTCAAAAGTGGTAAATTGACCCCTTAGACCAACCGTTTTGAACTTGCAATTATAAACATTTATCTACCTTTTCCAATTGGAAAATGCAATACCATTCCTTGAGAACAACATATTTGTCGAATGGCGTTTGTCATGAAAGTTCTAAAAGTTTTTTTTTTATAGTGGATGTAGACTAGCTTTAATTTTTTTTCTCTCCAAGACATGTGATGTAATTGGGGGGGAGGGGGGGGGGACAAATATCAAAGATTCATCATCTGGATATTTAACTATTTTTTTAAAACTATTTTTCAGACGGAATCCCAATAACATTACCGCAACGTTTTCCACAACTGGTATATCCTCTGCAGGCCAACCAATTTATCCACCAAATGAGAAAATAAATTCATTCTCAGAGACAATGCTATCGCAGTGGCCCTTTAATGTGCAACAACAGTTTCACCCAAATGAAACCACTGATTTTTAAATGACATCACTAATGCAGTCCACGAGTCTATCATGACTATATCTTCATCCAGCATAATTAGCTATTCCTTTAACTTTTAAAATAGGGATTTACTCCAATGACATCATCCAGATCATCCAACACCCCATCCATCCTCTGCAGAACAATCCATACTCGTGAAAAGTACGATTAGGACGACGTACCCTTATCTACAGGAGACCCCCTCCCCCCCATACATAAAGTCCCCCATCACTTCCACAAGCCCCCTTCATGGAAGTCCATTGACATCAGTCCATTAAACGGGATCGCGTCTTTTACGCAGCGATGCCCACATTGTCGATGTCGCTAGTCGTTATTCAGGATTCATTAAGCAATTTCAACGTCCGGCAGCCCGTTTTAACCCCCCAGTCTTGCATAGGGATGGCGGGTCTGATATTCCAAGGTCCAGGGTGTGGGGTGTGATGGACCGAGAAGGGGGGGGGGTGCATCTTGTTACGGAACCGAAGAGATAAGCAGTTATTTATCCCCAGATCGCATTTGAATTACTTGTTGGAGAGGAGTGCTGAGAGGAAGGATCGCTCGTAATTTCGAAGTTATGGTATTGGAGGAGAGCTGTTTTTCAGATTTTATGGTTTCGGAGTGTTTTTTTTTATTGTAAATTAGATTTTAAGTAGGATTGGTCACGTTATTACTCCATTACGTTTTTTCTATAAAAAAAAGTGTTTGATATAATTATTTGGTGATAAGTTAAGGGGTGTGTTAAAAACCGCATGATAAAAACTAAGGGGAAGGGTATAGATAAGAATAATGCCATTTCGATTCTTATAGTATGATGAAAGAGTCTCACATGACGTATGGGTTCTAAAAGAACCTTGTAAAAATGAGCAGTATTGTTTCAAAACCAGATAGATCCACTTTACAGAAGATGCCAAAAACAAAAGATTAGCAGCCACGTACTTTTAGATGTAAACCCATTTTTAGCTTGGACTCAAAACATTTTTGGTTAATACCGCTTTGTAGTGTGATGTAGAGCATTGAAAACTTGTATAAAAAAAACGTGTGTTGGAAAAATTGTGGATCTCTTTGGTTTTGAAAATAGACGCTCAAATGTGTTATGTTGTAAATAGGTAACTTGATTTATTGGGAGAAAGCAAAAATTATACAATTTTTTTAATAAATAAAGTACGAAACCTAATCTTGAACAAAATCTTCGATTCGTCAGCTGTTCAACTAAAGAAAATCGGCATGAAAATTGTGAAAATGAAAAGATTGACAGAAATCTATAGCTAAAGGTTAATGTTCAAAAATTCAGCATTTTAATTTTTAAACAAAAAATTCGGTGTTGTAAGGTTTTATTCAGGTAAATTGAAAACTTAAAAAAACATGCAGGTTTTATAAAAGGTATTTTTAACATTATTCAGCTTTCATAAAAGTTTTATGCAGTTTTTAATTAAGCACTTATACTTTTTTTTTGCACTGGGTTAGCTTTTTATAAAGTACAAACCTGACCTTGAATGTAATCAGATATTCGGCAACTAGCAATAGTATTGTCTTAAGTTCAAAACAATATGTTACTGATATTGAACATTGTCGTTTATATTTAATATGGCATTCAAATTTTAATAGTAATTGTTTTGAACATTGTCGTTTATATTTAATATGGCATTCAGATTTTAACAGTAATTGTTTTAGAATAAAAGTTTTAATAGCAACAATATAACGTAACTTGATAATTAATTATTTTTACCGGATTTTATCGAAAATGTTCACGTACCTCAATTACATTTGGGAATTCTTAGCTGTTGTTTAATTCATTTCCTGTTTAACTTGATCTTAATTTCATAAACTCTGCTTTGGGTTCCAATGCATTGTTTTTTCTCACGATCTCCAAATCTCGAATCCCAATTCGCGGAAAAGCCAAAAGCGCCAATTCAGCTTGATTGTTTTAGGCAATTTCCTGGTTCCACAGCGTCATAAAAGTTAGACTCCAATATTTAAGGGTAAATAAAAGTAATAGCCCTCTAGGCGGAAATTGCAAGGGCGCAAATGTGATTCGGCCCTCCGTTTGGTTGCGCCCTTGTCACAAACTTTCTCAATCGCCTTCGAGGTCGTATCGGTTTTTATAGCGCCCCAATTGTTGTGATGAATTGAGGCCCCATTCTAACAAATCAACAATGCAATTTTCTCTGAACTTGGTAAATATGGTGGCGCAATTAAAACGCCGGAGGGTTTCTTTCGAAGTGCACTTTGCGTGAATGATGCGTCCCTTAGTGTCGCCAAGGCGATACTATTTGGCGCTAATATCATTAACTTTCGGAAAGATTTTTGTAGGGGAATGTGAACGGGTTATAGAATGAAAATAGAAAAGAATTAGTGGAATAAATATAACAATCAAAATTAAATCGAAAAGAATGTTATAAAAGCGTACATATTAATTACGAATAGTAATTAAAGCTCATATACTTTTCTTTCATTTATTATTTCTTTAATTTCGCAAATCTCTACTTCTTTGTTTTCGCTTAAAGTTTCGTTTTAAAGGAAATCAGATTATTTTAATTAAGAATTGATTTGATTAGGTAGGAACATTAATAAGCGTTTGTTTAATTAAGGATGTTGTTTATTACATTTAGGTACAAAATCTTTTGTATCGTTGTGTGAAAAAATATTTGTTTGCTAATTACGCTCAAGAATATGGCTTTAATTGTATTATAATTATAAAATTATATCACGAAGATTTTACTTTTTGTTATTGAGAAGTTTTTAAGAAGTTAATGGGCGACGATTTGTTAATTTGAATAGGTAAACTATAAAATACATATTTCAAACGTGAAAACATTATGATTTTAATTACCTGTATTGGTTATTTTTAATTGAATTGTATTTTTAATAACCCATTTTTACAAAATTTAAAGTTCGTCTCGTGAGCGTGGTTTATTTATATATATATTTTTAAATTGGAAAATGTAAAGTTATATGGATAAATACATTTTATTTAATAAAAATTTAAATCTTCACTTAAATTAAAAGCTTCAGTTTCAACGCTTTAGAAAAGAACAAAATTTTCAGTTCAGTCGAATGATATAATTATTCAAAATGTCAATTTTAGAGGAGAGATTTAAAAAAAAAAATGTATGCTACAGTTCTTTTGTCCATTTATCAAGCTGTTCAAAAATCGATTAATTGAAATACGATACTTCATTTCAGAACCTCGTTTAACCTGAGTGAAACTCATTGGGCAAAAACGATTAAAGCCGACCCTAAAATTAATTTAATGAACTCCGTGTATCGTTCTTGTGTTTTTCTTTCCGAAATAATAAAGAATGCCATGTTTTGATTTTAGGCTTAACGAACCGTTATGACGTCTCTTCAATCAAATTACGCCACGCCCAAGCCACGCCTTAAGTTAACGCCCACTTGATTAATGATGGTATTTCGTGACACCTTACATGCCCGTGCTATCAGCAATTATTTTGCATGCGACCTGTTTGGTGCACGGTCCACCAAACACACACAGTGAAAACTGTTTGCCGAGAGGGCTTAGCAAAAATCTGTTGGGGAATGCTGAGGCTGTGACTAATAAGAGAGTCAAGGTTCCACCTTCACAAATGTGAATTAATGGGAAATTAACTGGCTTCATGTTTGCTCTGTTTAAAGTCCGGGTTAAAGTACTTGGGAATTTGTTGCGGGGAGGTTGCTGGTACGAAGAATATTGTGTTTGCTGAAATGCGTGACAACTTTAAAATAATTTTGGATTATATCTACAAGCATGTTCGTTCACAAGGATAATGAATTTTTTTAAATCTAACAATTGTTTTTAAGTATTTTACTTTTGCGCACATGAAAATGTATTGTTTACAAGTGAGGATAGGTATTCTTTTTTCAGGTAGAAGCAAATTTCTTGCTTAGATTTATCTGTATGTTTTCGTCTTAAACAACTGAAGACGACTTTTAACCCCATTACAAACAAGGCTATAAATATATTTATATACGTCCGTGGATCTCCAGTTTTTCTAGTCATACAGATTATAAATTCATAAAAATACTTCATTTTACAATACCTTTTTAATTTTACAATATTTTTTTAATTTTACAATATTTTTTTAATTTTACAATATTTTTTTAATTTTACAATATTTTTTTTAATTTTACAATACTTTTTTAATTTTACAATATTTTTTTAATTTTACAATATTTTTTAATTTTACAATATTTTTTTAATTTTACAATATTTTTTTAATTTTACAATATTTTTTTAATTTTACAATATTTAATTAATACAATTTACAAACTATATATTTATATTTAATTTAAAAAAAAAACTAATAATTTAAAATAGCATGCCTAGGAAAAGTTGTTTAAACTGCTTTTCAACTTTACAATTGCAAAAATTGCTTGAGCGTCAGTGAGTTAAAACTTGCTAATTATATTTTCCTCGTTCGTGTTGTAATTATTTCGTGTAATTCGAAAAATGTCTCCAAAACGTTTACAGGACACCAATAGAGCGATAAACAAACATTTATGGGGGCGCCTATGTGTTATCAATTTATGGAATAGATCAATATTTGGATCATACAAAGATGGTAATAATCCTTGGTTATATAAGAAAAGAATGCTATAACATACAACACTAAAAAAATATCGACGTTTTTGTAATAAATTTTATTTTTAATATATACTTTAATAAATACTCAATTTTTTTTCGCAGTATAATGCTAAAACATTTATTCCCTTATAAAACATTTACTAGTCTAATGTTAGTGAAACTGATATATTTCAAAATATTCAATAGAGCTAGACTACCTTCTATTTTACACCTTCCAATTGAAACCAGTTGGTATTAATTTATATTTGTTAAGAATTATCTGTCTATTAAGTATTGCCTATTTGGCAAAAAAAAATTTGAGAAATCGAAAAGTTACACACGTATTGCAACGTAGTTATTGTAATAAAAATACAAGGTGACAGACGTATTCTAAACTTATACTTCAATTTCGGAACTACCATACCAAAGGCATTTATTTTTAAAATTAATAAATATAACATGGCTTGTATGTGACCATTTAGGCTGTGGTTCAATCTGAGTTTACTAAAACTCTTTCCTTTCCTTGCAGATCGTCACTTTGGAAGCAGGAGTTGTGAAGAGCACCCACTGCAATATCTGCTGCGAGCGTCCGACCCCACAGGTGGACAGCAATGGGGTCTACCATCAGAACCCACCACCCTTGACCACCACCACCGAAGCCCCATCTACTGCTACCACCACCAACAGGATCGCCATACCCCTCACCACCCTAAACACCACTACGAGCAGCATCAGCAAGAACCACACTACGAGACACTGGAACCCTTGGAAGGCCCCCCAAGACCCCTTTTCAGCTCACTGGCCGCGGTCTTGAACATGGGACCCCCCTACTGTGGTATCCAGAGTCCCACGGACTCGGAAAGCAGCTTCATGGACCCCCAGGTCCGGATGAGCCCTAGCTCTCCGGAAAACGACCTGACGGACAGCTTGCCCAACCTGGACAGGAGGTCCGGATGCGGACCATCGTCCCTGCCGGCGTCGCTAACTTATTAATTCATTGGGAAAAGTGCGTGTGTATAAAATGTAGGGATTTGTGAAGAGCATATTGTGATTTTCGGACTTTTTATTTCAATCGATGGACAAGAAGGTTTGGTGCAAAGAGCTTCTTTTTGGGCAAAGGATGGACTGCTTCTTAAATGGCGGGGATGGTGACTTTACGTGAGGGTTTTAACTTCTTGCTAAGTCATCGAGTCATACTAGCGAACTCTAATCAAAGTGGTTTTGTCAAGTTGTGCATCACTGTGGACTAATGTTTTAAGATTCCATCCCATATTGATGATTATCACTTTGAGGTTCGGCCTATTTTGTTTCACAGATACATCGCCGTTATTAAAAGGGATGCTTTCGGTTTACTTAGTGTGATATACTTGTACCAGATGTGTGGTTCCTGCTCAATTTAAAGCTATTTCATTCTGATTTATTATCAGGTTTCTCAAGGACATGCAACTTCAACTGATATCAATTTCATTTGCAACTTATAAGTTATTGGTAATAGGTTATTGATTAGCCTAAGTTTTCATAGGTATACTTCGAATATGGAATAAAAGGATACTGATTCTATAGTACGACACTTTTAAACTTATGTATGCCTTTTGACTTGAAATATGCAATATATTAATTTATATTGTTAGCAAAAGAAAATTCCTTAATCAAAGGTTAACACTGAACATTTTAAGCGCCAAAGTTTCGTTTCTATAAATATGTACTCAGCCTTTAACTTCGCATATTCTAGTGGTTACTTTAGTTTTCAGTTTTGCTAATTCACAATGAAACTTCAGATCCTGCACAAGCGCAAGTCCCATCCCCGTTCATACCATACAAGAGCTTTCAACTTTTTGTGAGTTTGCACTATATCGAGAAAACAATCGCCATCGCTTGTTCAGAAAGGCAAAGAACATTTTGCTGTCACTGACGTTTTACTCTGTGATTCATACATGAGGGCGAGTTCAATACCCCATACTGTGGGGACGGAAGGGAACAATGACTGCATAAGGTCTACTCAATAAAACTCAATGGCAAGACGGCCTCTCTTGCCGTTAATTCATATCCGAGCTACAGACATTCGAAAGAACAATTTTGTGGCCGCCATTTTTTTTTATAGGTGTTTCTTTCCCACCCCGCTTCTTTCATAGCCGAACTTCTTCATTGTCCAGACATGCCTTTGTCAATGACGTCTTCTCCTGAACATTCAATGTGATTCGAACTTCGAAAAGTATTATACTTGATATAAATATACTCTTCGTTTGTGTTCAGTGTGTGTGACGTGTATTCGGTGTGAACTTTGTATTCGCAGCTTTTCTTTTTGTTGTTATGAAGAGAAAGCGCGACACTAAATTGCATTCTTATTTTGCATGGTGAATGTAAATTATGTTGCTTTCCTGGGTGCATTCAGTCCTGAGTCACTGTTGGTTACTGAATCGCCGTGAATGGTGTTTGATATTTAACTATTTCTGACGCCTTCGAATGAAGAAATCTATTTCTATTTGAGCTTTTCTGTAATGTAAATGTTTTCTGTCATCAATAAACAATGTAATCCCATGATGGACGGTGTATGTATGCGTTATTGTTAACAAAAGAAAAATGCTATCACACTGTACATTTGCTTGAATAAATAAAACAATAGCATGATCTTTGTCAATCTCGTATGTTTTTTTTTGTATATATAAATAAATTTAGAGGAGAGGACTTTTAAATGATTAAAATAATGATTTTTTAAACTCAGAGTTATGCAAGAACTTTTTTAATATTCCAATAATACATTAACTTATTCAGAGTGATTACAAAAGATTACCTCAGTTTCCAAAGGCCACTATGAAACTTACAGTGTCATACTAGATACGAGGTGGTTAAAGTAATAGTAGTGTAAGTTCATTTTGACTCGCACCGCTATTATATTCATAGCATACTGCCGTCAGCATGTCAATACAATAGCGATGCGAGTCAAAATGGACACATACATTACTATTACTTTAATGGTCTCTTGTCATTCATTGTAAATGGGTCGTAGTGGAGTTCCTTTTATTTTACGAAAGATGTCGCTATGAGTTTTTCTCATTACACTTCGATTATAACTTTTGCTTCTGTGAACTGTAAAGACACCCTTTAAATTGGCGAAATCAACGTACGATACTACACAATAATTCTTTTAATGATTACTGTACTTGCGGAAAATTTCTTGTTGAATATTTGAATTGTCTTTACCGATTCACTTTTAGCTCATTCAATGGCACCGCATACGTTCTGTTGTGCTGCTGTCATTCATCTCAACGCGAACGCACAATTAGCTACAAACACTTTTTTTGTTGTGTAATGAAAGATGATTATGCCACTAACGACATCTGTTTTCAATCAAATAAAATTTCAGAATGCCCTTTTGATAGTAAAATAAATTTAGTCTGGCGTTCTAAGTTGTTTGGATTGGAGATTTACCCCCCCCCCCCCTTTATTGGTTTGGATTAAAACTTATATTTTTTTCTTTAAAAAAACCCAAATGTATAATGGAGGTATAAGATTTTAATTTTTCCTCTGTGGATTTGAATTTCTCATGTGAAGAGCCTTTTTAAAGAGAGTTAAGGGAATTTAAAAGTTGTTAGTAACATCTAATAATGTTAAAGTTTGCTTTATATATTACATTTAAAGTTTATAGTATAACAATTTCCACTTATGTTTTATCAAGATCGAATTACAAACATTCAAATACGGAATTTTAATTAATAATTTTTAATTTATTTATTAAAACTAAACTTTTTATTAAACTGTAAAAAACTAAATTTTTTAACAAGTAAATGACCTCATTAGTTTTACGGTAAATTAAGGCAGTATTGGAGCTATTTTCTATGAATATTTGATTGCTCAAAGGGACAATCCAGTTCAATATTATTTTTTTTAAATATTCACTTTGTTTACATTTTTAAATACAGTGCATTTTATAGTACAATTGTAGTTTTGTGTTCAATTCTCCGTTCAGTTTATTAAAACACAAATTAAAATACTTCAAATCCTTAATCTTACACCTTTAATTTGATTATCTCTTAAATTTAATATCTGATGCTCTTACATAAATGTCTCCAAGTTAACTGGTATATTATAAATACTAATAAGTGCATTAATAAAATTTTAAAAACATTTAAACAAAATTGAAATATTTAAGACAGTAAGAAGTTTGCATTTATTAAAAGGTACTACACCTATACAATTAACTTTAATGACCAATCTGCTTTGCATAACATGCAAAAAGCTCAAGAAAGTTTCTTAAGCCCTTCTTCACTTGCATTTTCAATTACGGTGTCACCAAAGACATTTTAATTATTTTCTGCCCCAACACATCTGTCAAATCTTTGGACTCCAAAGAATCTGGACCAGAAACCTCATTAAGGTTGTCTTCTTGTAAGCAACACCTCAAACATTCCCGATTCCGATTATATCCAAATTAATGTCACCAGGTCCCTGCAATAATTGTCTAACTCGCGAGTTTCGTCATAATGTGGACTCATTAGCGAATGACCAACCCGAGGAGAGATCGGTTCTCTTAATAAGAGGACGGGTTGGACACAAGTGGACAGATCTCATTTCCATAGAGGTACTGGACATGGCGAGAACGATGATTATTAATTTATAAATGGAATATCGCTGCACGTTTTCGGATTTTTCGTTTTCATGATTCATACAGATTTTTAAAAGTAAAAATTAAGTAGTTCTTAAGGACCTCTCGATAATTCTGAAGGACCTCTTGTATTGTTTGGCACATAATCGTATGCCAGTGGGGTTTGTATCAAGTTGGCGCAATATACCACTTCCGGCAAACTCTGACGCAGAATTCCCATCCCTTAAAGATGCTACATTCTTATGAATTTCCTTGTTTTTCTAGAATGAGTTTCGATTCTTCGCAAAACAACAAACGAACCGAGATTTTGTAACGATGAAGTGTTGTGTATGATAATGAAATACCATTGACTAAAATATCGAACAAAAGAGATAAAAAATTCGCTTTTTTTTTTCTGACACTAAATACGTCTATTCAGGCCTTTCTCTCCTTGCCGATTTATACTTACGTAAAACGGTCAAAAGTGTGGACAAGATCAACGTAAAATTTGGAATTCTACATTTAAATATTTTTAATGAACCCAGAATTGTAATGTTCGAAAATTTAAAAAACTCGGAATTTCGGATAAGACACGGAAAAATACCACCCATGTGAATTAGTAAAAAAACTTTTTTGACAAAAATTAAGGACCCAAGTCGAAAATTACGGACTTTAAGGGCCCTTAATTAAGGACCTACCTAAATTCAGTAGTTCTTAAGGACTTTTAAGGACTGTGCGAACCATGGTTTTAACTTTTCCAGGCCCCGACTTTTTTTTTGTCGCAATCGAAAAAATCTTTTTCTTTTAAATTATGCGTTCTAGACATCTAAATATGACATTAGAATTTTTGGATCACTTATTTAGAAAATAAAAAAGTTGTTTTTAAAAGCATCAATGGAGCCATCATCTTTAAAGCATTCAATTTCCATTTTGAAGTTATTTCTAATTAACAGCTAATTACTAAGTAATGTATACATACTAATTAAATTATAATTACTAATTTAGGATAACTGCTGATTAGCTTTTATTTTTGTGTGTGGGTATTGGCAACTAGCAATACACCCAGTTTTTAAATTTATAAAAATATTCCATCTTGATATTTTTTTTTTATTTTAAAGTTTGGGGTGCAACTTACGAGCTGTCTCTTTACAATTTATTTAAAACATATAATATAAAATTACATGACATGCATAGGGAAAATTATTAAAATTTCCTGGCAATTAAAACAACTTTACAATTGCAAAAATCATGGGAGCGTCAGTGGGTTAATATATGCTCTGCTTCATTTATTCCTATATTATACGATTACTCCAATTTTTTTATAAATTACTAAACTTTATGAGCATACAAAAAAGTTGCTGTTGTTCAGTTTATTTTCAGTTTGACGAGTGTCTAGTACTTAATCTTCGGATTGTCTAGGGAATCTGCAGATTGACTGGGCAATGTGAGAAAGCAAACAGTTTTTTTTCCATTTTGACGTATCGGCCTAGTCAATCTACAGATTCCCTATGCGCTCTACAAATTTGAGGGATTTGACGGTAACGGTAACATATACACTTTCAACTATTCAAATGTAACAAATTTAATGGTCGATATTGAAAGCTTGAAATTTTATTTAGTCAACAAGATTAGAAGTAATATTTACAAGTTATACAAATAATAACTTAATCGGAAAGGAATAAATCATCCTTTTATATTCGAGTAATACACAAATAAAATAGCTTGCCTGAAGATGTAGCTATTCGTCAGTAATGGGTAGTTAGTTACAAGGGAATTGGATTGGCATAGGGAATTGTTAGGACTTAGAGATTATTAGGCCCCGTACTTTTGATGGGAGCCGCGTCCGGCTAAATTAATAAAATTAAGAGTTTTGAAGAGAAATCAATTTTATAAGCTCAGAAGTAACTTAGAAATCGCACAGCAATCTCAATAAGATACTGGTCAGGTAGAAAAAGCACAATTAAAGAAATTATTTATGTGATTAAGCTCAAAAGTATCATGGAAATCATAATTTAATCTGAATGAGATACCGGCCATGTAGCGCAGCACAATAAAAAACTTTGTGATAAAACTCAGAAGTATCTTGGAAATCGTACAGCAATCTCAATAAGATACTGGTCAGGTAGAAAAAGCACAATGAAAGAGATTATTTATGTAGTCTAGTACTCAATTTTCAAGTAGTCTAGTACTCAAAGCTCAAAAGTATCTTGAAAATCGTACAGAAATCTGAATAAGATACTGAACAGACAAGTTGTAACAACTGTATTTTTACTAAAAACGAAAAAAAAAATCAACATTTTTTAAAGGATTTATTTTAAAGTGGGTTTACTTTAAAAAATATTTCGTTTTCTAAGCTCTAACGGCACTCGATTTTTTTATATTTAAGCAGAAGCATGAGCTTTAAAAATCAGCAACTTTCATATTGTTATGACCTCAATGTCTTCATGCATGCTCAATATGCATTGTAATGTATCTCTCTTTCATATTTCTAAACTTATACATGCTCTTTGATAGCTACAGCATGAAGAAGAAGAAGAAATGGAAGCGCGATGCTGTTTGGGAGGGAGTATCCTTATTTATTATGCTCCGGTCTCTTCTTGAATGCGTTCCAAAATATCAGTATATGGTATAAAAAGTGAACCCGAAATTCATGAGAAATGCTCGTGAATTGCTCTTTCCTAAAACAGTTTCTTATAAATTACATTCGAAAGAAATAGGCTTAAGTTATTGTGTTTTTACTATGCTGTTTCCCCCCTTTAAAGTTTCATCACTTCAACTTGAGTATGAATGAAATCTCTTGCATGTTTTATTTCTCTGGAATTGAATAACAGATCGATTTTCTAAGAGGAGAAAAAGGGGCGGGGGGGTTGAAATGTACAGGATATTCTGGGAAGTTGCACGTTGTTGTTTTATGACCACGGCCGGATTTAGGCATAGGCTACATAGGCTGTAGCCTAGTGGGCTCCACCAACAGTGGTGAGTGGGTGCCTCAACACTTCAAAATTGTGACCACGATCTGTGTGAAAATAAATAAATCAAACAAAAGACAAATATTTCCTAAATGCCTAACAAGTTTTTTTGGAGTGGAAAACTCGTAATGGTGAAGAAATAAAACGCTCATGGTTGTGTTTTTCAACGAGTAATGGGCATGTGTACTGTTTTGAGTACAAACTTTTTCCCAAACACGTCCACAATTTGCACGGGTACAGTTATTGGAAGAATGTTGCATTCAAAATGTCTCTTTCCTAATGTGAAAGTAACATTTAGAATTTTAGAATGTATTTGTTAATAATGGTTACTAAAACTAGTGGTGAAAGAGGTCATTTTCTAAGTTGAAACTTATCGAAAATAAGTTTCGGACCCCATATACAGTAGGCTGAACTTTTTACCTCATATCATCCGAAAGAGTGATATTTTGGAAAAGTTAGCTATACTCGGGGACAACCTAAGTTGAACCTGAAGTGGAAGCTATGATATGTATAAATATTCAATTGCTTTAGGGTCAACTTAGGTTGTCCCCAAGTATAGTGAAGATGCCATAAGTAAATTTGTTAATATTAAGTGTAGGCGAGGGCCAATAAATGAATCAAACCAAATCCTAATGAAAATAGTAGTCTACAATATTTGTATGATGTAGGAAAATTATATTTTCTTAACAGATATGTACAATGTAAATATAGCCAAACACTATGTTCTTTAAAAAAATATGTTTAATTTGATGATAATGTGTCACGTTTTCTTTAGCAATATCTTATTTTCATTTTCACAGATTCCAAAATTGCATTGCACATTGAGATACCTTGAAACTGTTGAATTGTTTAACACAATAATGGAAATTTACAGAAGAAAAAAACACGGTGCATTTTAATTTCATTAGAACTTAAAAAGGATTTCAATTGGTAGTTCTGGAATATATATATATATATATATATATATATATATATATATATATATATATATATATATATATATATATATATATATATATATATATATATATATATATATATATATATATATATATATATATATATATATATATATAAATTCCAATCCCCCTCCACCCCCGGCCTTTGTTTTACTGGTAGGGTATTCCATACCACCAAGTGGTTGGGAATGTTTATGTCGGGAATGTTATGCTCTGTTGGGAATGTTATGCTCTGTTTATGTCGTATGATATCTCGAAAAATCTCACAAATAAATAAACAAGTGCATGCGACTTAATTTAAGCGAACAATTTAAACTAAATCACTAAACTAATGCTTTTCAATATATGTAAACTTATGTGTGTGAGGCTATTTAACTGTAAATTCTAAAATAACTAGTGTGATTATTGCCGAATATTTAATTTCTACAAAAATGCAATTTCAGTAAAACGTTCCAAATGAAACCAATTTAAATATTCCTTTTTTTTAATTCCACTTTAAAATTCCTCATCAGTGACGGTATTAAATAATATTAATAATTAAAAAAAAACATAATTCCTTCTAAAACATTCACTCTTTGTGATTTATATTTGATAAAAAAAACAGTCACAACTCTTTAAAAAGAATCGTTTCACTTCATTTAATTGGATTACATTTTTAATCTGTGCTGCCAAAAGAAAAGTCCGTGAAAGAGAAATATTACGATTTACACTGCGTGTGCTTCCTACACATTTGGGGAAATTTTACGGATTGTACTTGAGATAATTCTGTTAGTGATTAATCTGCGCGCGTGAGAGATAGAACAACTTCCATTCTTCGATTAAATTCCACGGATTTAGAATTAAACGCTGAAACAGAAAGAATTTGATGATGAACGTTTGGAGGATGGGCGCAAATTAAATACATTTTGAGAGTAAGCTAATGGAAAGAATTTAGTTTTATTGGACATTATTTCTAGTTTTGATTAATAGTTAACTAACTAGATTCATTTTTAGAGGGTTTTTTTAAATTCTAATATTGACAGTGATGGGAGTGGAAGTATTTTTTTTTGGTGGGGGTGGGGGAAGAGGTTTCGAGGTACTTTAATGCGTTATGCATTTTTGTTATTTATTCGAATGATTTGTTGTTTTTTCTTGGTGAAATTACTTGTACTTACTTAATTTAGATGTACTTTGTATTGGTGTTGTCGTCTTGTGAAGTAACTTTATATTAAAAATTCTAGAACATTATTTATTATAAGAACAAGCATTTGAGAAATACATTGTTTATAGAACATTGTTTATTATAAGAGAAGCATTTGAAAAAATTTCCAAAAATTAGAGAATTACATTAATGAATTTGCATCAGAATTTTCTCTCGAAATAATTTATTTTATTAGTTAAAAATACATGTTGTTCCATTGCAATTAATTTTCAGAAATTTGAATTTGTATGCGAGTCAATGCATTTAGGGAAAGTTATTTGTGATTTCCCACGAATTTATGGAATGTAAAATAATACATTTTGATTGCTCATTTTTCGACACTTCTATAGCTGTAGTTGATTTGTAAAGCTTCAGGTTAGATTTAAGTATGGATTTATAAAATTTTGAAGAATAATCTATATATTTAATAGCCGAGATTCTTTTTTGCAACAGTCACTCCTCCTACACTAAACAATCAATTTTTAAGAACAAGGTGCCATTTAAAAGGGAGTGAACTGCGCATGTGCCAAACCGTGCCATAATTATAACATATTTAGCATTTAATTAATTAATTAATTACACTATAAAAACAAATTAAAGTTATTATTGTGGCGCCATCTAGATATCAAAATTTGAACTACAGTAAAACTACTATCAAACGGGCTAAATTCAACTAAAACGTAGGAAAGACATGTTCATCGCATATCATTGAAATGCATAACATGATCACAAGTAATTCTTGTTCATATAAAATTTAACATATTCTAACATTTCTTTTTCTAAAACAATATTCTACAAAAATATGACACGTTCTTCATTTGTGTTTAATTATTCGCCTTTACACTCTCAGAAAAAAACACCCTCCCCAGCAAACAATGTTCTACTCGCCCAGTGATGGGCCAATACCGGTTTGCCACAAATCCCAGTAGTGGCCCAATACAGGCTGGCCATGATGGCGTCGTAACAAACGTGTCCGCCCTCGCCAGTACTGGCCCGTAATTACGGGCCAACACTTGGCCAATACTGACATGCCGTAAGTCGCGGATTTCACGGCGTTGGGCCAATAATATGCCAATACTGTCAAAAAGGATGTTTGGGGTTACAGTACTAGCCCAGCAATTCGCCAGTACTGATTATTTTAAAATTCGGCCTTACAATACTGGCCCAGAATTGGGCCACTATAGAAATCCCTGAACATTACGTTGGCCAGCATTGGCCCAGTATCTTACCAATAAAGGTTTAGTATACATGTATTCCTGCTCTACTGCATTGGCCCAGTATTCTGCCAACACAGCTTATCTAGCTCTACTGCATTGGCCCAGTATTCTGCCAACACAGCTTATCTAGCTCTACTGCATTGGCCCAATATTCTGCCAATGCAGCTTATATAGCTCTACTGCATTTGTACAATATTCTGCCAATGCAGCTTATATGGCTTATTTAGCCTTACTGCATTGTTCGAATACTGTACCAGTGCAATTTATACTGAGCTTATAAAATTATACATTACCATTAAATTTTTCACTGCAATTTTTCCTATGGGAAATTTATGCTTAATTTTTTTTTCAACTATTGTAAACAACAATATCTAATCACAGGCTCCAATCTAAAACTGCAACATATTAATTTGTTAATCTAGCAATGAAACTAAGTGTACAATTTTTTTAAAGCAATAAATTGAAGATGCAAAATATATACTCAAATGATATTTTTATTAAACAGAACTATTTCAATTGAGTGCAGACACACTATTTCAACTTCTCTGTTCTGGATAGCCACTTCTTATCTGTATTTGCATCAGCAATAACTTATTCTGACCAATAGGATCTAAAAAGGAACAACAATGTCACATAAAATAATATATTTTAAATTAATAAAAGTTTGAATGTGCAAAAATATCATTTATAAAATAAACCGATTTTCAAATGTCTTATTATTTAAATTTGATAATTAAAACTAAACTGTTTATTTACATAAAGAGTCATTTTTGTTATAAACTTTTGTTTGAAGGTCTAATGTTATTTTTTGAAGTTAAATTCTTTTAAGAACAAATACTGCAAAATAAACAAAATCATTAATTATATCATATATTTTACTACAAATTTAATTTTATGAAACCCTATTAATTTTTAATAAGAAACAAATATTTAAAACTTCACAAATATTTTAGTTACTATTTTCAACCCAAATCAGTAAATAAATGTTGGTAGATGATATTTTTGTTTTTATACTGTAGTAGTGTTATAGGTAATATTATAATAATTTAATATACAACTTAAAATATTTTTTATAAGTTCTCAAACAAAAGAAATATTTTCTAGGGGATATTTAAAGAATTTTTTTGTCATGCATAACATGTAAAATTAAATTTATAAGTAATATTAAAATTATATTTCATTAAAAAAATCTATTAACATTGTATAAGCTATATCTACAATTAGTTTTTAATATGCTTTTATAACTTTTCAGCAAATCATTCACAATTTATACCTCTCAACATTTAAAAATTCAAACCTAAACAATATTTTTTCATGCCAAATGATAAATTACTCTGTATAACATTAAAAAGATTTTGAATTATATTGTGTTAAATAAAAAAAAATAACAGCCTTTTCCAAGAAAATTTGGATAAAATACAAATTTTATTTATATTGTTTTGTAGTTGGGTGGTTAAATAGCAATTTCTTTGCAAAATAAAATGTTTCCAATATTTAAAATTGAGCACAGAAAACTTGCAAGAAGACTATGAAAGTGAACTATTAGAGCAATGGTTCCCCTTTAGATGGCTATGGACAATTAAATTAAAAATTAGACAAAGCATGAATCATCACTTCCTAAAAGTAATAAAAAGAATTCTAGTGTCAAATATCATATTGGCACAATTCAATACATCTGAATAAATTTGAAAATAAAAATTACGAGTTTCTAAGGACTTTAAAAGCACTTTATAAGGACATTAATGCAAACTTGTATACATTTTTAATGAAAAGTTAAGTATAAAATTTCAAATAGGCTTCTTAGTAAAATAATATTAAAATAAATTTACAAAAGAGAAAAATAGGCACAATCAACTAAAAGATATAAAGTGCAACGAACCAGTTGGTTTTCTATCCAAAATACGTTTTTAATATTATTGCAAGAAAATTCCTATAATTTTATAATATAAACCTAACCACACAAATCTATAGTATGTTCTGAAGTTTCAGTTACTAATAGATTGCGTTCATGTAATACAAAATTTGAATATGAAAAAGTTAAAATAGTATTTTATATTTAAGAATATTGTAAATAAGTCAAAACATCTAAATTTTACTTTGGATAAAATGGACAAGATTTAAATTACAAACAAGAGAAAACTAGGTGAATCGACTATTTTCTTTTTCCAACGGAATTACGGGTTCCCTTCATCTAGGAGTTTTCGGAATGATCTGTAGATATTAAACCTAAAACAGATAAACTTAGAAATCCCAGGAACGAAAGAATAGAAAGTCAAACACATATGAAGAAATATTCAAATAAAATAAAAATTTATTTATCCATGTACATTATATGTTTGACTTTCCATTCTTTCATTCCTGGGATTGTTTTAAGTATAATTATCTACAGATCATTCAGAAAAATTCCAGCTAGGAGTTACGGCTAATTGGAACCCTTTGAAAAAAAATAATTGGTTCTCCTTGCTTTCTTTTATGGTAATATAATTTTGTCCATTTTGTTCTATTTAGAATTTAGATAGTTTGGTATTCTTAAACATAAAATACTATTAAAAATTTTCCTATTCCAATTTTGTATCAAGTTGTGTTTACATTAAGAATCAACATTTTTAATAGAGGTTAGTCATTTTAAGGACTTCTAAGAGCCTTCGGCTACTTGAAAGTTTCTAAGGACCCTTTGGACAAAAACAAGAAGTTTAAAGTACTTTAGGACCCTTACAAACTTGAAACGAAAATAAAGAGTTTATAAGAACTTCCAAGGACTGTACAAACCCTGTACAAGATATCAAGTTAAAAAATAAGGTCACAATGCCTATAATTATGTTCCTTTAAAATAAATGTTGATTTGCTATTTAAATACTTTTTTTGTATTCAATAAAGAATGTGCTTAAAAAAAATAACATCTGACCTTTGTGGTCTATTTAGACCCTCTCGTGGACATATTGAGAACTCCTGTATTCGAGGAATAGTGGGGATTCAACGGACATCCAGACAGCACAGCATCCAGGCAATTATCTTGTAGTGCATCCGGCCTGAAATAAAACACAGAGAAATAAAAGATAAATATATATAAAAATAACAAAATATTGAAAAATTTGAAGAAAAAAGTTTAATCAAAGAGTTGGGGTTTTTTTTAATATTTTTCAGAACATTTTTATAATATGAGGGGAAAAAATAATAAAATTAAGCATTTTTTTTTAAGATTGGTAAATTATGATATAAAAAGAGTAATTTTTCTGAATTTTTTTTCGTTAGAATTCGGTTGATGTGTCTAATTTTATAATTTAGCTTACTTGCTTTCATTAATATGAATTATTCTTAATATTAATGAGAATATTCTCAAACAATAAATTATTTCAACTATTGAATTTTGAAAAATTTCTATATTTTATTATGAATCTGGGAGGGAGAGAGTAGGAAATTTAGCATATAATAACCATATAATTAAACAGGTCAAATAAAATAAAAAGTTTAAATTTTAGATATATTATTTGTCCTTCGGAACTAAATAATCAGTTGCAATTATATTCAGTTTTCAGCAAAAATTTGTATTATCTAGTAAGATTTATGTTTTATGATTTGACAAACACAACGACACACGCACTACAAAAGCCAATGAAAATCCAATGTAGTACAGTTAATATACTAATATAAAATAGAAATAACACTTTCTGCCTTAACTATTAAGAATTGTATTAATAAACCACCTGTGAATGAATAAGTAAATTTTACTACTTATATACAATATATATAGTGCCTAATTTTATAATTTAGCAAGTTTGTTGATACAATTAACTAGTTAAGACAGAAAGTGTTATTTCTATTCTTTGTTATTAGTATATTAATTGTACTTCATTGAATTTTCATGGTAATCTGCTTCACTACCTTTATATGTTAAGCGGCTTTGTAAAAATAGAAGAAATTTTTTTATATACACATATTTTTTTATATACAGGATATATCCGAAAAGAAAAATTTACCTTGTAATTTAGGCAACAACTCAGCAGGCCCTCGACTGTTTGATTCAGGTCTCTTCAATCCATCTCTCAGTCAGATCCATTGTCTAAATAAAAGTATATTTATATAATTAAAGTTTTGAAATATAATCACAAGACAATAGTTAAACTTGGTAATCATGCTTTCTTGCAATCTACAATAAAATGCTCTACTGGGCATTTTATTGTACTGGGCCTTCTAATTACATTATATATAGGGGTGAGACGAATTTTCAGTTTATATTCGGCTCATATGTCGAATAGCTCTCATAAAAGCAGAATTTAGAAAAAAATCAGATTTAAAAAATCATTTGCTTGTAATTAGTAAAAAAAATCTATTATTGGGCAACCTATTGAACTTAGAGCCACACCCCTTGGCCAAATGTTAGATGTCTAGTAATGGGAAATAGTGTTGGTTCATTTTCCAATTTTTTGTGATTTATACCATTTTAAATCTATAATATACATCATAATATTGATGATACACCAGAAAGAAAATATAACGCTTTCTACAACAAAAACTATGTTTTTTTCATGTCCAATTCAGATCCAATTGCCTTTCAAAACTAGTCATTCCTGAAAAATTAACATAATCATACAAATTATTCCATTTATCTATTACCCTATAAAAAATGCTTTCGACACTCCCAATTAAGCAATGATTTATATAACTTGAATACATTGTCATGATATTGTAACTGTAAGATTAACTGTGACAGCATAGAACATCTCAACCCTGCAACTTAAGAAGTTGTTGTCATGTAATTGTAGCCATGTGGTGCGGTGTGCTTAAGCACCCATTCAACATAAGAATGTAATAAATAACTTTATAACTTGTATCTTGATTTGAACTTTAATAGTTACTAAGATTAAGAAGAGAACATAACATGGTGTCAGAAGTAAATTGATTTTTTTTTAATGAAGCAGCTACTGTAAAGATAAGCCTAACGCTTACCGGTCCTGACCACGTGACATCGAAGTTGTGAAAAGAAACCAAAGTCTAATCAACATGGAAACCTTCAAACCTCCTGCAGAGATGTCATTCTCAAGCGGCAACGTTGCTGAAAGTTGGAAAAAGTGGGAGCAGAAATTCCAGAACTTCATGCTGGCATCCGAAAAGGATAAGAAGCCTGACCAAGTGAAGGTGGCGATCTTACTAAACCTTTTAGGTGACGAAGGAGTGGCTGTTTATAACACTTTCAAACCATCTGAAAAGTTTGAAGAAGTTATGAAAAATTTCACAGAACACTGTACTCCTCGAAAAAATGAAGTTTTCGAGCGATTTAAATTTTTTTCATGTAAACAGCTGGAGGGTCAGTCGTTTGACAACTATTTAACACAACTGAAAACACTTGCAACCTCTTGTGAATTTGGTGAGCAGGAAGAAAGTCTCATAAGAGACAGAATCGTGTTAGGAATATACGAAAGTAACCTGCAAGAACGCTTACTGAGGGAACCATCCCTAACCCTGGAGAAAGCCAGTGAAATAGTCAGAGCGTCGGAAACCACCAAAGAACAGTTCAGATCAATGACAGGACATTCTTCTACAGTGAGTGCCATAAAGACAGCTGCACCTAAAAAGAACTTTAAGAAAGACTATCCTAAAGATTTGTCTTATGACTGTAAAAAGTGTGGTAGAAACCATCGAAAGCGTGAATGCCCTGCGTTTGGAAAACTGTGTTCCACATGTAAACAGAAGAATCACTTTGCTGTAGGTTGCAGGAAACAGAACATTCATGAAATTGAATTTAAGCAAGATAATGATATCTATGTGGAATCTCTCGAAGCTCGACATCAAGTAAGTGCAATTGTACCAAAATCGTATGTCAATGATAAATTACCTAAAACGTGGTACAAGAGTATAGAGTTAGAATTAAATAACAAAAGGTTAACTACTCAAAATTTTAAGCTTGATACAGGTGCCGAGACAAATGTTCTCCCGTATAATACTATAAAGTGCTATAATTTAAATCTAATTGAAACTGAAACTATATTGATAGCTTATGGTAATTTTAAAATCAAACCTAAAGGTAGAATTGTTCTTGATTGTGTAACTGATAATGTAAAAATGCCTATTGAATTTTTTGTTGTTGAAAAGTGTTGTACACCTATTTTAGGATTAAGTGCATGTTTGAAACTAAATTTAATTCAAAGAGTTGATATGTTAAGTGTTAATAATAAATCTGATGTTTTGAAAGAGTACAAAACTGTGTTTGAAGGTCTAGGAAAATTTCCAGGTGATGAGTATCACATGGTATTAAAACCTGATGCAGTACCTGTAATACATCCACCCAGGAGGGTCCCACAGGCGCTACAAAATAAACTCAAGGAAACTTTAGATAGATTAGAAATAGATAGCATAATTTCAAAAGTTAACAGACCAACTGATTGGGTTCAAAGTCTTGTGATTGTAGAAAAACCTAACGGAAGTTTAAGGTTATGTCTAGATCCGAGAGACTTAAACAAGGTATTAAAAAGGGAGCATCACTTAATTCCTTCAGCAGAGGATATAATCAGTAGATTGGTAGGGAAGAAATTATTTTCTGTTTTAGATCTTAAAGATGGGTTTTGGCAAGTACCATTAGACTCGGAAAGTTCAGAAATTTGCACCTTTAATACTCCTTTTGGGCGATATAAATTTAACAGAATGCCATTTGGAATTGCTTCGGCACCAGAAGTTTTTCAAAAGAGAAATGAAAGATTGTTTGGGGATATAAAAGGGGTAGAAGTCTACTTTGATGACCTTATAATAACGGGTGTAGACGAGGCAACTCATGATAAGGCCCTGGCAGAAGTTTTGGGGAGAGCTGAAGCTCTTAACATTAAATTTAATGCTGAAAAACTTCAATTTAGAATGCCGGAGGTAAAGTATATGGGACAAGTTATTTCAGATAAAGGCATAAAAGCTGACCCCTCTCACATTAAAGGTATAGTGGACATGCCTGTCCCTAGTTCGAAGGGGGAAGTGAGGAGACTATTGGGCATGGTTAACTTTCTATCAAAGTTTCTTCCAAATTTATCACAAATCACAGCTCCTTTAAGGGAATTAATAAAGCAAAATGTTGATTTTAAATGGGAATTTGAGCAAACAGCAGCATTTGATCAAATAAAGCAGTTACTTAGTAATGCCCCTGTTCTAAAGGTTTTTAATGGTTCTGAGAAAATAACAATACAATGTGATAGTTCTAAGGATGGACTGGGGACATGTCTATTACAAAATGGACAACCAGTTTCATTTATATCAAGAAGTCTTACTGAATGTGAAAAGAACTATGCACAAATAGAAAAGGAACTTTTAGCTATTGTATTTTCTTTTGAAAAATTTCATAATCTTGTGTATGGTAGACATGTTGTAATACAAAGTGACCATAAGCCACTTACTTCTATTGTACATAAACCTATGTCAAAAATATCCTCTAGGTTACAACGAATGTTGTTAAAACTATTGAAATATGATTATGAAGTGCAATATGTACCAGGTAAAGAAATGTACTTAGCAGATACATTATCACGTGCATTTAAAAGTGATGTACAGATAAGTGATGATCCTGAAATGAGTAATATTGTGCATTGCATAACAAAATATTTACCTATGAGTAAACCCAGATTAACTCAGTTTAAGTTAGAGACAGATCATGATAATGATTTGAAATGTGTAATTTCATATGTTAAAGAGGGTTGGCCTAAAACAACCAAAAGTATGTCTCGTGAGTTAAAATTGTATTTTAAATGTCAAAATGATTTTCATACTAATGATGGTTTATTATTTCTAAATGATAAGATTGTTGTCCCTAAGGCATTAAGACAGCAAATGTTAACATTAATCCATGAAGGACACTTTGGAATAGAAAGGTGTAAACAAAGAGCTAGGCAAATAATGTATTGGCCTAACATGAATGCAGACATTGAGTCTGTTGTTTCCCATTGTGAAATATGCGAGAAATTTAGGCGTACTAATTGTAAAGAGCCGTTACAACCTCATGCTATTCCTGATAGACCATACGAAAAGATAGGTGTGGACATTACGGAATTTGGAAATTTAAATTATCTGGTTATCATGGATTATTACTCCAAATGGATTGAAGTATCCGAGTTGCGTAATAAGTCAGCTAATGAAGTAATAAATGTTCTAAAGGATATGTTTTCTAGATATGGTGTTCCGAATTTTATTGTTTCTGATAATGTGCCATTTAATAGTCACTTGTACAAAGAATTTTCTAAGACTTGGGACTTTGAGTACATTTTCACCAGTCCGCATTTTCCACAAAGTAATGGTCAGGCTGAAAGGGGGGTGGGAATAGTTAAAACTATTTTTAAAAAGGCAAAAGAGGATAATAAATCTCATTTTGTAGGTTTAATGGAATATAGGAATACTCCCATTTCTGGACTTCACCTTTCTCCTGCACAGCTGATGTTCAGTCGAAGACTGCGAACGAAATTGCCTGTGACAAATAAATTGCTTAATGCAGAAATATTCAAGTTTGTAAAAGGCTTGTTGATTAAGCGTCAAGAAACTCAGAAAAAGTTTCATGATCGCTCTGCAAAATCCTTAAGTAAGCTTAACCCAGGTGATGTGGTTCGAATGCAAAACTTTAAAAGTAATACTTGGGAACCTGCTAAAGTAATATCACTAGGTACTAATAACCGTTCATATACTGTTAGAAACCAAGCTGGTAGAATATTTAAAAGAAATAGAAAACATCTTTTAAAATCTAATGGTAATTTTATGGAAGGTTCTGACGATTATAGCAATGTTGATTTTGTACCAGATAATACTGTAAATGTTAATCAAGTGCCAAACCAGCAATGTTCTGTAAATAACAATAGTTATACAAATGTGACTGTAACCAAAAGTGGCCGCATTTGTCGTAAACCAAAACATCTTGATGATTATGTATGAAATTTATGTATTGTTTGTATTCTATGTAAAGTGCATGTATATTGCTATGTAACTTGGATAGTTGTATTAATTTAAGTGAATTGTTAAATGAAGTACATATCTGAAAGGGGGATGTCATGATATTGTAACTGTAAGATTAACTGTGACAGCATAGAACATCTCAACCCTGCAACTTAAGAAGTTGTTGTCATGTAATTGTAGCCATGTGGTGCGGTGTGCTTAAGCACCCATTCAACATAAGAATGTAATAAATAACTTTATAACTTGTATCTTGATTTGAACTTTAATAGTTACTAAGATTAAGAAGAGAACATAACATACATAACCTATAATCCTCTACATACCTCTAATCCCTCCACATTATACCATTTGAATAGCAGAATAAGATCGAAACTCTAAATCTGATGTATGAAAAATCTGCCATGCAATGAATAAAAAATAACACCGGAAAGTGTAATAAAACCTAATTTATTTTTCAGGAGATAATAGCAGACTTCAAAAAAGAAAAAAATAACGGAAGATATATATACTTACATTTATTTTTGTGTTTGACTTTACACTAACCCATAGAACACTAACGCCATTTTTACAAAGATTACCGCGTCTTGTAGTAAAAGTAGAAGTGTTTACTTTTTCCTCATCAACAAAATTGATATCTCGAAATAATATTTTGTACTAAAAGAAAGTTTAGAATACAATGCACAGTAATAAAAATATATAATTTTGAGAATAATTTATAGATTAATAATTACTTTTCAATAATTACCAATGAATTAACTTCGGAATACAGCTGTGCAATGGGCTGTTGGCGATGGTTCAGGATCTAACAGAAAGGGAAGACTTGGGTTGTGTGGTTGGTTGAAATAAGGCCATACATGAGCTATACAATGGACTGTTGATGACAATTCTGAATCAATCCCGAAGGAAAGACTTGTGAACACTGCCTTGTAATTTTAAACCATGTATAGACGACTATGACAACACCCGATATGGTACCCCACGCACGTGATGTAGGAGTGAGGACTTTTTAACCACGACAGATTTAATGCGCACAAGTCCCCTCTAAAGGGAGGATTACTTTGAACAGGAACGTATTTGACAATCTTTTAATTGTGAGATCTCTACACAGACTGTTGTCATTCGAACCCCTCTTTTATTTTAATCGAATGCTTATTGCCACTTTTTTGACACTTCGGGAACCTATAAAAAATTTAAAACTTTCAATATTTAATAAAAACAAAACGCATGTTAAAAAACTGAATTATCTTGGTTAATTGTTACTTTATTAGTTTAATAATATTTTATTAATTTTATTTTTTAGATTAATATTGCTAATACCATCAATGTAAAATTTTCTCAAACCATTTTTCAAATCTAAATTTTATTTAAACGTTTCTGTTTGTAATGTTTATAAATTTTTTAGATGTAATATGAAATCGAACAATATGAAGTAAGCGATTATTTTAACACTTAAGTTTTGTTAATTGATTAGAAAATGTATTATCAATTGACATTTTGTTTTTATGGAAATAACGTTCTTTATTAATTGAAACTTAATCACGTTTGTACAGTTTATATTTTATTTATAAAATTATTTTCTGATATAAACACACAGCCCGGAAACCTTTAATCTTCAGTTATTCAAAGTTTTATATTCTTAAATTAATTAATATTTTATTCAAAATTAAAGGCGCATGACAATTTTAAAAAAAAATCATTTAATTAAAAAATGTCAGTAATTTTTTTTATTAAATAATGAGTATTGTTATTATCGACATTTTGAGAAAATATTAAGCAAATTCATGTATCATTTAATAGTTTATAATCATTTGCCTTTAATAATACCAACTAACGAACGTTTTCAATTTCACACTGCTCAATACAATTGCATTCAAATGGTGAAACTTGCATCAAATACATTGTCTGCTAAAAATCATGAATATTTTCGTTAAATAGTCATATGATAAATTAAGGTCAAGTCTTCCTACATGTGGGCCCATCAATATTTTGTTATGTTATTGTTTACTTTGATATATGATTGAATATCCATTCACACAGTTTAGATTCTGTGAATACTTGTTGAACGTGGTAACAGCGCGTTATCCCTAATCTAAAGCGCTGTTTAATCCTATAACTGGTTTAATTATTAATATATTTTCATAATTTTTACATGAAATTCTGATCCATATTCATAATTATCATAAACCATCATTTGTTTTGTGATGAATTACCAAAATTTGACGATGCTAGTAGATTACTATACTTGATTACACTTAGAAATATAGCGTCAATATTGCCGCCAGTTAGCTTTGATAATTTACACAAAACAGGTTATTTTTGATTTTCTTCTAGCGATCTGGTAGTCCTGTGGTAAAATGTGCGCCTTCGGTTGTGTAGGTCCCCGGTTCAAACCCCGATTACTCTTCTAATGAGTTTTCCGATATTTATTTACGTCGTCGTTACTTTAATCGAATATGCTTTTTTTAAACACAATTTTAACTTTATTCAAGTATAAATACATTAATACTGCCCAAAAGAAACTTCCATTAATTAATTAGAAATTTTTATTTTATATCTTTAATCATATTTGGAAAATTATTAGCACTTAACAATATGAACAAATTTATAAACCTTTTATTTAGGTAACAAAAATATGAATGAATGAAATTATTTGAACAATTTTTATGTACTATACGAAGATTTTCCTAAAAATATTTTTTTTAAAAGACAATTCCCCTAAATTATTTTTGTATAAAATGATTTTTTTAATTAAAAATTTTATGTTATGGCGGAGTGGACAAAAACCACAAACGTTTAATTTGGTGTTTCTATCTTTATACCCCATGTACCTGATTTTAAAGACGTTTCACTTCAGAAACATTTAATTGAAATTCAAAAAATATTTTATTTGAAAAAAAACTTTAATAGAAAATATTGATGCAGTGCATTTTTAAAATTCTATTTTGGCACCCAAATAATTTCGTTAAATATGATGAATTTACAATTGGAAGAATGCGATATTTTTTTCTTTGATATATTATTGCACCGTCAGTATTAAAACTAGTGAATAGCAAAATTGATACATGTGTTTTTCATCAATGAAGAGGATTTTTTGTGCAACAAAAATGTGCAATTTTTAAAATACTAATATAATATAAGGTTTCCATGCAAATTGGAATTCAAACTACTTCACTAAGTGTTTTTATTTTTGAAGAATGTATGGTTTTCATTACATCAAAACACTTTCAAAAGTGTTCGAAGTAAATAATCTGAAAAAAATATTCGTTGACCGATTGTGTTCGAATGGTTCGTTTTATGGGCAAGCAAACCTTCTATTCAGTCATCTCCCCTATTATTCTCAGAAGGCAGGGCAGTACTCAGAAACGCCTGAAGTCACCAACTATCAGACCAGAGACGCGACAAACCTTGTACGCTTGTTTCATTTACAACCCAGGGCTTTCTTCTCTCCACAAAGGCAAGAACCCCCTTGCATGGGAAGGGAGCTGGGGGGGAGAGGGGGGGGGGGGGGGGGAGGCAGGGGGGATGGATTTACAAGGACGGACTACAAACACAGCAACTAGACTAAAATAAACAACCCCATCTATCGTTGAAAAATTAAAATCAATTATTACTTATTTTCCATTCATATTAAAGCAACTTTAATATTAAGCAAAAATATATAAATTTTACAAGTATCAGTTTTACGAAAGCATAAGTGTTTTAATTTATTGACTAATTAAAAAAAAATATTATATTGTGTTTGTTCCGACAGAATTACTATTCAAAATATAATAATTATTTTTGTTTTAAAAGGTTTAATATTTTTTTTAAACAAATAATTAAAACATTTTACTAGCATTTGTTATAAGATTTTTTATACGAATGTCCAGCCATTCAGATAAAGAATGCATTAATTTTTATAACACTTTTATAGCACTTGAAATCCAGTAGTGGGCTGGTAACGACCAGCCATTATTGGGCCATTACATTTTTTTCCGTATAAATTTCCGTTACCACAAGATACAGTACTGGCATTTGCTGGGCTAGTGCA
This sequence comes from Troglohyphantes excavatus, assembly GCA_963932185.1. Taxonomy (NCBI): domain Eukaryota; kingdom Metazoa; phylum Arthropoda; class Arachnida; order Araneae; family Linyphiidae; genus Troglohyphantes; species Troglohyphantes excavatus. The sequence continues at coordinate 62,444,691 of OZ010666.1, read as the reverse complement.
CGGCTGACCAATATTTAAATTTATTTTGTCCAAACATTTTTAAACATTTTATATTTTTTATTTTATATTAAAGAAAAGTAACACGATGAAATCTTTATAATATAAATTTAATACTGGGCAGCTATACTGACAATTATGAAGGGTTCAGCACATATTAAAACAAACTTTGATGAATTATCTATTATATATTCAATAAGCACTTCCGTTTCAAAATTTTATTCCGACTGACGCAAAAGTTGTGGCTGAGCAGTAAAGGGCTAGTACTTGAATTTTAGTAGTGGGCTGGTAACGGCCAGCCATTATTGGGCCATTAATTTTTTTCCCCTATATTTCCGTAACCGCAAGATCCAGTACTGGCCGTTTACTGGGCTAGTGCACGGCTGGCCAATGGCCAGCAGTGGCCATCACTGGCAGCACTGGGCCAACAGTTTGCCATAACTCCAATGTTTGCTGGGTCATTTTTAAGCATTTTGCGATCGTTGACGGTCAAGGCTACTATCGTCCATTTTGACAAACGTTTGCCCATTTAATCACTTGACTTTGGAAGAAAAACGAATCTTCAAATTGTTAACGAAAGTAATTTACTCCGATCCTCTTCCGGTGGTTTTGGTTCTTATATGTATATTGACACAATTCAAATGAGCTTTCCTAGCACGGTCAATAGAGCGCGTGACTTCGGACCACCCCTGGTTCGAGTTGAGCTGTCCAATTTTATTTCAAATCGTTTTCGACGAAACAAATTTCGTGGAAAAAAAACGACAAAATGAATTTCCTCAGTTTGACAACATATTTAATCAGAGCATTTAGCCTGGGTCAGAAATAACGAAAGTTAATTCAAAAATGAAGTTGCATTTTTAGCATGCAGGTAGGTGTAATTCAAAGGCTTATGCTATTAGCGTAAAAGCGAAGCTTTGCCAGTTCGTTTTGCGATTTTTAACAATTTACTACAACTGAATAGTTTGGCGACCCTACATTAAATTACTATAAAATTTAATAATACAAAGAATATTTAAGTTAATTAAGTCTCATAAGGAAGTATATGAAAACTGAGCAACGCAGCTTGATGTCTAAGTCAGGGCAGTGGTGACCACGGGTAATATTACTAATTGGATGCCGGTAACTTCGTAGTAATTACGTTATAACCCGATTATGCGTTGAGTATGAGGTGTAATGGAGAAAGTCGACATGAGAGAAATTAGTAGAGATAATTAAAATTAAATCTGTGTAATTACTGTTCCTTATATAATTTAAAACGTTGTACATTCTGAAGTAGGACGAAATGAAACTGGTGTTGAAGTATTTACTCAAATTGGCTTCTAACCTTATTTTAACTCTTTGGTGTCGAGAGGACTTTCAGTCACTAAAATAGCGACCAGTTCTTTTTTCCTCACTGTTCTTTTGTTCCTTGTTCTTTTGTTCCTTGTTCTTTTGTTCCTTGTTCTTTTGTTCCTTGTTCTTTTGTTCCTTGTTCTTTTGTTCCTTGTTCTTTTGTTCCTTGTTCTTTTGTTCCTTGTTCTTTTGTTCCTTGTTCTTTTGTTCCTTGTTCTTTTGTTCCTTGTTCTTTTGTTCCTTGTTCTTTTGTTCCTTGTTCTTTTGTTCCTTGTTCTTTTGTTCCTTGTTCTTTTGTTCCTTGTTCTTTTGTTCCTTGTTCTTTTGTTCCTTGTTCTTTTGTTCCTTGTTCTTTTGTTCCTTGTTCTTTTGTTCCTTGTTCTTTTGTTCCTTGTTCTTTTGTTCCTTGTTCTTTTGTTCCTTGTTCTTTTGTTCCTTGTTCTTTTGTTCCTTGTTCTTTTGTTCCTTGTTCTTTTGTTCCTTGTTCTTTTGTTCCCTGTTCTTTTGTTCCCTGTTCTTTTGTTCCCTGTTCGTTTATTCCCTGTTCTTTTGTTCCCTGTTCTTTTGTTCCTTGTTCTTTTGTTCCTTGTTCTTTTGTTCCTTGTTCTTTTGTTCCTTGTTCTTTTGTTCCCTGTTCTTTTGTCTTTTGTTCCCTGTTCTTTTGTTCCCTGTTCGTTTGTTCCCTGTTCGTTTGTTCCCTGTTCGTTTATTCCCTGTTCGTTTGTTCCTTGTTCTTTTGTTCCTTGTTCTTTTGTTCCTTGTTCTTTTGTTCCTTGTTCTTTTGTTCCTTGTTCTTTTGTTCCTTGTTCTTTTGTTCCTTGTTCTTTTGTTCCTTGTTCTTTTGTTCCTTGTTCTTTTGTTCCTTGTTCTTTTGTTCCTTGTTCTTTTGTTCCTTGTTCTTTTGTTCCTTGTTCTTTTGTTCCTTGTTCTTTTGTTCCTTGTTCTTTTGTTCCTTGTTCTTTTGTTCCTTGTTCTTTTGTTCCTTGTTCTTTTGTTCCTTGTTCTTTTGTTCCTTGTTCTTTTGTTCCTTGTTCTTTTGTTCCTTGTTCTTTTGTTCCTTGTTCTTTTGTTCCTTGTTCTTTTGTTCCTTGTTCTTTTGTTCCTTGTTCTTTTGTTCCTTGTTCTTTTGTTCCTTGTTCTTTTGTTCCTTGTTCTTTTGTTCCTTGTTCTTTTGTTCCTTGTTCTTTTGTTCCCTGTTTGTTTGTTTCCTGTTCTTTTGTTCCTCCCTGTTATTTTGTTCACTGTTATTTTGTTCCTTCCTGTTCTTTTGTTCCCTGTTCTTTTGTTCCTCACTGTTCTTTTGTTCCTTCCTGTTATGTTGTTCCCTGTCCTTCAAACTGAACGAGATCTGCATGTTCTTGAACATAAAAAAAACTTTTATTTCGTTAGTTTGTTCCTTATTTAAAAGTATCACATCATTTGGGTATCAACGCATTTTATGAACTTTTTCCACAGTCGCCTTTAAATTACCAAAATAACGACGTGTTATTATTTTTTCTCTGTACTTCAAAATGAAAGAGTACACCTTATTCTCTAGTTTAAAAAGTTATTCTCTTACAAGCTTTAATATACATTGTTTTGGTCAGTTAGAAACACTAAATATGTTTGGTGTTTTAAAACTTTCTGCACATTGAAATTCCTCATAGCCCTAATCTTTTTTAAACATTTGGCAAATGTTATAAACCACTAAATATATGTTTAGCATACTGAAATTAATATTTAGCTCTACGATTATCTCTTTTGTTTTTATAATTATTAACCCTAAACGTAAAGGGTTGATGTTCAGTATGCAGTAAAAGAAAGGGTTAGCGTGTATTTATTTATAAGATCCCTTTTATGCCACTGTTCATAGGTTCAATTAGATAAAACGTACATTTACAACATTCATTTACATTTGGTGCACATAAATCACAGTTTGGAAAATGTTGGTAAACTTCAAAATGTAGCGAAATAAATGCAAAAGAAACTATTTTAAAAAGTACTTTTTAATTGACAAACCTTTTTGAAATTTATTATTTATTTAAACAGTTAGGTATACCTTGTCTGTCAAGATGGCTGAAGGGTTTAGTGAAGACGATATCAAACTCAAGTGAGTGACACTTTTTTGGAATCCGGATAAACCACCTGCACGCTTTCTACAAAGTTTATCAGTAGCGCACAAGCGTGCAAAAGGTGCAACGCTGTTTCGCAGCTCATTTTCTTGTTACGCACATTTTCATTATAGTCATGTTTTTGTTAAGTTCCATAGTACCTTACATGCATCCCTTACTCGATACCACTTTTAAAGACGTTACCTTAAAAAATATATTAAACAATTGTTACAATAATAAATTTACTAGTGTGCGACACTCAAATGTGTATTTGGAAATTTAAAAACTTCAGACCGATGTGTGACATATCGGATTCTACACAAGAAACTTAATACAATAAAAAACAACTTGCTAAGACTGATATACACTTTAGAGCAATTAACTGCCAGAGTTGAAAATCATCCAAAGAAACTTTCTGAACGTTTGGTTTCCAAACGTTTGGTTGGAACGTTTGGTTGTCCATCCAAAGAAACTTGCTGAACGCAGGTGGTTTACACAGACGATTTCTTTAACAAGAAACATTATATGAATGTCGTTCATCCAAGGTCACAGCTTTCGGATAGTTGGCTTTATGAATACAGTTAACTTACAAGAACTGTCAAACGTGAAAAACTTACAACTGTATACGAGCCCCTACAATCAATCTCTATCAATATTTAAAGAAAAAAACTAAAAAGGCAAAAATCCTCTAAAACGTTCGGAAATATATACATCAAGAATTTAGAGGTATTTAATAAAAAGGAGGAAGGATACCCCTTGGCACACTTAAATTATACAAATATAAAAAGGAAATGTAATCCCTTACCTCCCCCCCCCCCCCCCCCCCCCAACGGCAATATTTTTTACAACAAATTAAGAATTTTTTTAAAATTTAAATGTAAAATTTTTTACACCAAATTCGAAAGCTGTAGTATATTTTTGCAGACAGTTTTTAGATATCCAGACAAATTTTAGTATTTACAAAAAAAAAAAACAGATTGCATTTTAAGCAGGATATTGACTTTCGACATTGTACCGTAAAACGGTCGTTTTTTTTCCCTCGCTGGTTACAGTTTAACATGGTTTATCACTTTTTACAACTTAATGCTATAAAAATACAGCGCTGTAGCTAACATATACACACATTTTTTTATACTGTAATATCAAATACTTTAAATAATCTAAAGTTTAGTTTGACAAAAAATAACATTGACTAGATTCGTTGAGAAAATATCTTCCAAATACTTCCTCGATAAAAACAAAATTTTCAACTTCTCATCTTTCACTTAATATTCATTACTGAGAATTCCACTTAATATATAAGAAAAACCAAAATAACATTTACTAGTCTAGTCTCATTTATTTCACGCATGAATAATTTCGCCGTAATAAAAAAAACAGCATAGAAATTCTACCAACAATTCGATTCGCACGGTTTCTTAACTTTAACCGCTTAGTTTATATAACTTCGATAGAAGCCGTGAAAACTCGACCGAAAAAAAAATAAATATGACTGCGAAAGATAAAAAAAAATGGCGTGAATATTATTTTCAGTCGATGAGCCATGACAAAAAAAAAACTTCATTGGTTACATGCCAAAGTTCTGGCATTTTCTATTTCTTCTGACAAATCTCCATCTAACTTATATTTTTTTTTTTGTCCCACTATTTATTATTTTTTCATCTGTTTAATTTCTATCTTAAGAGCTTTGATTTTATTCAATGAACAAAAAGAGTAAAAGGTTTTAAATATATTTTTTTCTTTCGAGGATACTGTATTTTTCACGGTTCACAGTTAATGATAAATTCCTAAGAGAAGCGTAAATATGAAATATTCATATTTATATTGAAATTCTTCCTGCCCTCTGCGGAGCCATTGTAAGAATTTTTATACACTTTAGTTTGTATTCTGAGTCAATTGAATAGTGTGAATAAAAATTCTTTGGGTGTTTTAACTTCAGTATTTCCTCATGAATGTTTAAAAACTTTATTTCGTTGTATTTTTAATAATATTTTCTTGTTTAATTATAGAAAATATGTATCTTTGTTCGGTATTATATAAAATAAGAAATAATATAATTATATATTTCGAAGTTATATAAACTTAGTGAATAAAAACTGCGGCGGTTAAACTCCTTGGCAGCGCAGGGATTTGAACCGAGGATATGTCGGTTTAGAAGTGCGCATGCGCGGGACCCACCTTGTCTATTTTAAGACTGTTGACTTTCTACCAGGTGATTTAGTTGGTGGCTATATGCCTACTTCAGTGCGTGTCACTAAGACGTATTCGTCCGATATTGTATAATTTTTTAAGCTGGTTGTAAGATTCAACTGTTATAAGTTTATTTTATGATGAAATAAATATTCAAGTAAATAAAGTAAGTTCTTCTACTGTTGTTTGCAACCCTTCAAAACATTTAATGAAACAATAAAATTTAAACATTCAAATCTTATTACGCATATAATTATATATTGCTACGATACTTATATAAGTGACATATTTAACTTAGATTTACGCTAGACAAAATCAAAACATTTTAGTAATGGTTAACAAACCTTAAGATTATTTATATTTTAACATTTATATAATATTTTTTAAATTTTCAGTTTCCACACATTTTATTTGCAATATTACATATTATAAAATATAAATAATGTAGATAAACTCATATTTCGCTAGTATTTCATTGTTATTTAAAAAAATCTGATACACATAATATTTTTCTGCATTGCATTGCATAAACACGTTGTCATAGTAAATTTGAAAACAAAAACGTTATGACTATTTTTCGAGTAATACCTTATCAGCCAAAATGAATTAAGGGACACCCCCAGTTTGAAATGAATGTTCAATTTAACCAAATTACTTTGTTAAAAACTACAAAAAAAGTTTTTTTTAAGTGGAACTTTTTAACCTTCTGATGGAGCTGAACGACTCAAGTCGTACACATAAACCTTAAATTGACATAACCTTAAAATACACATAAACCTTAAATTCACATAACTTTTAAATACACATAAACCTTAAATTCACATAACCTTAAAATACACATAAACCTTAAATTCACATAACTTTTAAATACACATAAACCTTAAATTCACATAACCTTAAAATACATATAAACCTTAAATTCACATAACTTTTAAATACACATAAACCTTAAATGCATAGAAATATTTGATATTGAATTATTTTTCAAATCTAAAGCAAAGTGGTATTTCTTGAAGCTATATCTATTAAAATAATAAAAATTAAGAATATATATATATATAGTATATATATATATATATATATATATATATATATATATATATATATATATATATATATATATATATATATAATAGATAATTGGAAATATAAAGTAAACTATTTTTCAGAGAAAACAACTTTATAATTTTGCCCTTTTCTAACCGCTCGGAGGGTTAAAGGTTATATGGGGTATTAAGATAGAAATACTATGTTATAATTTCAGAGGAGTTCCATATAGACACTATAACTCAGTGACAAATAGCACGATTTACACAAATTTTATTTCGATTGATATAAAATTAGGCGCAGATGCTTGTAAAATATTGAAAGCCCGGTTGTGGATGTCTTTTCTCGGAGTAAGACAAACAATTTGTGCATCTTCCTTCTGTTGTAGAAGTTTACGTTGGCGTCCTACTCAAATGTACATTATCTGCTGAATTGACATTTCATTTTAAATCCTGCTCCGATATTAGCCACACCCGATTTATTTTATTTTAACAAAAAGTATATTTTAAGCAATTCCATAAAACTTTTGCCGATTGTGGACTATTTTCAACAGTGAGAAAAAACTTTTATTATATGCAAGTACACATGCACTTTCATATAATAATAATACGATGTCCTACATCGTTAATAAGAATGATGTCTTATACAATAAAAAAATATATAAGCTGAATTTATATTTAAACGATTGATATTTCTGTTAAAGCTTGTTTTCCTTTTGTCCAGTAATTGAATCTTATAAATATTAAAATAAATGTCAGAGCGTAAAATATATTATATGGATAACGTATTATTTTTGGACACAGTAATATAGTTAAGGATCTTATATTCTGCAAAATCTAATGAAATTAGATATTGAACGTACTAGGAGGAGGAGGAGGAGTTTGGTAAGATATAATATTTTTGTCAAAAAATAAACAAACAATGGCATAGAATATACACAAAGAAAACTCAAATTTATTTCTTGCATCTTAAATAAGTGGAAATTTATAACGAAATAAAACCATATTTATAATAATACACTTAAATTTAAGTAAATTTCGAAGTGCTCACGATAAATACGATGTATTAACGAAATTTATATATACTAAAGTACGTCACGTATTTTTCCTGAAAAATATATTGAATTAGGTATGATATAAAAAACAAATATTTTATTTTAATATTAAAGATTGAAAAATGCAGACTTTAGAAATGCAGAAATATATAAATGATTAGATGCAATGGTCCACCTATATTGAACTATTAGGTAGTATAATATAGTGCAAAACTTAACCCTTTGCACTCGCTGTCGCCTCTCAGGCTCCAACAGAACGACCAGTTCTTTGGTTCCCCTGTTCATTAAAATAAACGAGAACAACATGTTATTGCGTTTAAAAAAAACATGATATTTTTTCAACTTGTTGTCTTGCAGATCCAAAATAGATTATGCTTTTGTTTTCTTCTCTAAGCAAAAAATTAATGGGGAAAAGAACATAAAGAGGAATAACTGTTTCGCAAAAAGAACGCAAAACGCAAAGAGTTCTTGGAGTGCAAAGGGTTAAACAATTAGTCTAAGACAACATGTGATGATTGGAGAACATCCAAGAACAAGGAGATATTAGTCAAAATATAGCAAAATGTCTTTGTGATCGATTCCCAATATCGTAATAAAACTGTCAGCATTTTACATTTTTAACCAAAAACTAGTTCTGAAAAAAAAAATAACAATGAAATATTAAATCTGAATTTTTTTATATAATGTACTCATTTTAATAGGAACGGCATTTGTTTAAAAATAAACTAACCAAATTGATCCAGAATAATTTTTCCGGAAAGAAATATTAATTTATCGAGATGAATGCATTTTTTAGATAGACGTTTATTATCTATTGTTTGAAAATAAAACATTTTAAACCAAATTATCTTGAGTTGATGATGTAAAAACAATTCCTTAGCAGCATATAGGAAACATTTAATACGTCAACCGTGAATTAATATTATGGTGCAGTTTATCATCAGTGACATTCCTTTTAATAAAGCCCTAAAAATAAAATTAAAAAACCCAAACTCAATAAAGCATACTGTAATCCCTAAATTTAATAGCGTACGTTAAATTCACCGAAAATATTCTCTCTAATGAACGTCCCATTTAATTATTATTAAAAAAAATAATAAAACTAATGAAATCTTTTATGAATAAAAACTTTAATGGAAGAAAATAAACCTTTAATAAACCGAAACTTCCCGAAACGGCTATTAATATTGCTCATTATCCCTTCCTATGAAGAAGACGGATTACAAATTCAGGCTCATTCAAGCTGCTCTCGCTGACTGTAAAGCTCGGATTATAAGGGAAGACTATTATAGGATTTCTTTGGCTTCCTAATTATAATGCACCTCCTTTGCTTTGTTTATATTGCAGTCCTATTAGCCGAATGGGAATATAAAAAAAGGTTTTCTTAATGGATTTTACTTTTCCAACTCACCCCCTCCCCAGGTACGTGTTCAAGAGGACGTATTAAAATTATTTTAGGACGATAGATTTTTACACAGCACTTGACGTCATAAAATCATAGCTGGAAATTTTCCCTAAAACTGCAGGATTTTTAGGAGTTGGTTAAGAAGATTTTCTTTGTTTGCAGATTTTTTTAAAAAAAATTGTTTTGGGGGGTGGGAGAACGTGGCTTTTTCGAAAAAAGCACGGTTTCGCGTTATTTTTTGAGCACCCACCCTCTGACTTTTTTTTTTATGTATTTTATTATTATTTCGATTTTTTTTTCAAAGAAATTCTTCGAACAATCAATCACTACTTGGGTCTTATGGTTTACAGAACGAGGAGTAGAGAGCGAAAGTGGAGAAGGGGGGGGGGGGATGCTTTAAAAATTGCCGAAGCGTGAATGGTGGATTATATGAATTGTGTGCCGCTATGACGATGTAATGCATCGACAATGGAAGTTTTTCTCTCTTGCTTTCACGGTTTTCAAGACTTTATTAAAGTTTCTTAAGTTCTTCTATGGGAGGGGGGGGGGGGGGGGGAAGGGGGGGGAGGGTCTCTCGGTCAAAGACTCTGCGATACCAATTTATAGGTATTGCAAAATTTTACTGGCTGGTGAATTTAATCTAATTGATATATTTTAATATATCGGGAGATAGCCGGGAAAAGTTAAAGAGGCATACACTTTCTTTAAAAAATAGACTAGAGCTATATAGCACAAATATTTAACCATCAGTTATTAGCTATTTAATTATCGTTACACTATTTTATTATCATTCCTCTCATTATTATTACTATTTACGTGTCATAGTTACTGAATAGTTCTTATACACTATGTTATTATTATTATTTAATTATTAATTACCTTATTTTTAAAATCAAACCCATTTTTCAATAAATTTAATTTTCCATTCCTCATATTATAATTATTGTTTGTAGCCATGGTTCTTCCACGCTGTCCTTTGGTGTAGTACAAGGTTTCGTGACTGCAATAACCTGTAATCTAACTATGTGGCTATAGATTTCTGAAGATCTGTTTAAGTATATAAATAAAATAAATACATATTTAATTCTACATTTTCAATAGTTTTTAAAGTGTACATAAAATGGACAAATTACACAAACTGTAAACTGTCATTGAAAGCAAATTAACACGCATTCAAAACCTCTCTAAATTACGAAGAGCTTCCATGAAATTAGTCGTTTATTTCAAGATTGGATATTCTAGCATCTTCGTCATCGGAATACACACATATTCAATATAAAATTATGCTTCTAATTTGTGATATTGACATAGAGAACGTGAATCCAGATTATATTTACGAAAATAAATATTTTGGAATAAAGGTCAAATTTAAAGAATTTTTTTTGGAAAGGTTTCAAATTAATAGATCCCATATATATAAAAATAGAATTACTTTTTTTATATATAATTTTTTGTGTATGTCTGAGGACTAGGCTTAGGCGATGATGACATTTTGCCATCGCAATTAATCGCCATAATCGATATTTTCCGATTAATCGATATTTTCCGATTAATCGATATTTTCCGATAAATCGATATTTTCCGATTAATCGATATTTCTAATATAACGATATTTTTCGATTAATCGATATTTCTAATATATCGATATTTTCCGATTAATCGATATTTCTAATATATCGATATTTTCCGATTAATCGATATTTTTTAAATATCGATATTTTTAAATATCGAAATTTTTAATATATCGATATTTTTAATATATCGATATTTTCCGATTAATCGATATTTCTTATATCGATATTTTCTGATTAATCGATATTTCTAATATATCGATATTTTCCCTATATACATATCGTTGATATATCGGTATTTCCGATATATTAATATTTTGTGAGTACAATAAGTATAGTAGAAATAGATGTATAACTTTAGCTTACATTGTAGGAACTGGGCTCTTTGTTTTTAAATCAAGAACTAGTACAATTTTGTATCATTAAAAATAAGGATACTTTGCCACTTTTGTTATGAGTATTCCGAGTGTTTTCCGGATTTCCGAGTAATCGTAAAACTGCAAAATCGATTAATCGTTAAATTTAAAATTATGAAATCGTGACGAATTTTTACTTCCGGAATTTCGATGACATACAGTAAAATCTGTTTATAATGATGCCGGGTATAACGATACACCTGATATCTTATATATAAAGCTGAAATCTCCAAAATCTGTCCGGATGTTGGTTTGTTTGTTGGTTTGTTGGTTTGTCAGTATATTATAGGTTCCGTAACTACAAAACGCAGAGCTTTGAAATTCACAGAATAGTTAGTTCAAAAAATAAGAATTTTAACGTGACTATTTTCAAATCTCTGCGATGTTCCATTCGAATGTTATGACATTTTTTAGCGTACGTCATCAAAGTTTCACGAAGTGGCAACAGTAAAATCAGTTAAAATCAACGGAGAAAAGCGAATATATAATATAACAAAATTATAAACCAATTAGAATGCCGATCTTTACACGGAATACTCCATAACTACAAAACGTAGCTTTATAAAATTTACAGAGTACTTTACTTGAAAAATTAGACATTTTTTGTGATAATTTTTATGTTTGTACGATGTTCCATTCGTATGTTATAACTATTTTAATGTATTCCATTGACTTAACATGGATGAACATATCGTATGCAATTTAAAATAAAAAATTTCGTTATTGACACTATAAAAATGTCGTCATAGGTTTTGTTTGATTTAATTATTGAAAAACGTCTGCACATTTGGGCTTTTTGCTACAAAACGGAACCATTCAAAAATTAAAACAACCAGAATATTATCTTAGGGAAATGGTTTAGAATTGTAGTAAAATGTTATAATTGTATTATATCTTTTGTTTTGTTTATATACAGGTTAATTGTAACTATATTTAATTATCTTAGATCGAACTTTTAGAACAATTCTTCCAAAATGTTAGTAATTTGTGTATGAACGTCCGTTTTATTAATTTGAAAAATATTTTATGCAAGTATTTTTTTAATTGTACGAAGCTTAGTTTCACTGTGAATTTTCAACTCTATATGACTTTTCAATGTCATTAAATAATAATATTCCACTTATACCAAATGATAATTACGAATATAAATATTTTATTTAATGTGCCAATGAATATTTCCTTTTAAAACATTAAATGGCGATCATTAAGAATTAAATGTTCTGAATTGTTGTTCTGAATTGTTGTTCTGAATGAATGTTCTGAATGATTGAAAGTACATGGTGAGTTTATAATATGCTGCACCGTTTGCCAAACTATCGCCAAGTTATAACAGTTTATTCTTTGGATGAAGTGCGTCTTGGCTTTAATTTGCTGCGGAAACCTACTACATATTTATATAACAGGTATTTTTCGATGCGAATGCAATAACAATAGAATCACAAATTAAAAAAATTATGAAAAATGGTTTAACAAAATAAGTAAATACAAAATTTTTAATACATTCTTACGGAAATAAAAAAAATATATTCTTAAGATTAAAATAGGTGGTTATTCTTCTGTAATAATAGCATTCATGGAAAATCTTTAAAACACGGGCATTTGGACATAGTAAAAGAGGGGGGGGGGGGGGGGGGGGTAAAAATCGGCACGTAAAAAACGTCTGACTTTCGTCTACACGATAGTATGTTATATACCCATTAGCTGATTTCACTTGGAGTTAAGGATTTTACAAATGTCGTTTTTTATTATGGGATTTCATGCAACTATGTACCGAAACTACCCATACCGAAAGGAAATTCCTATTAATTTCTAAAAGTATTTTTGTGCAGGAATGTTTAATTTTTAAAACTCCATACCTTTTGAGAAATAAACTAGAAATTATAGGATTTTTATCAGTGTATTAGCAACCAAGTAGTATAGATATATTTTTACTTTTTAAACTTCTAATTTATTAAAAATAAAATATTTAAAATTACAAAAAACAGCTTTAACACTTTTAAGGAGGAATTCTAAAATGGTATAGTCGATTATTCCAGGGAGGAGAGTAAATGTATATAGTTTCAGTTATTTGTCGTTATTTTATTTACCCCCGTGCGAAGAACGGGTACTTTTGCTAGTAACAATATAAAATTCAAAAGAAGTTTGGATTTCTATAGCAGTCCCCGTTAATATAACGAATCCGGATATAACGATCAAATTATGACGGCCCTTGAATATCGCTATAAGCTGTTTTTACTGTATACCGAATTATCACCTAAGCCTACTGCGGTCCCGTGGGATACCCAATGCACTGCATTAGTAGTTCTCGACATGTACGAGGTGTGTAAATTGAGTAATGAGACTAATTTTCTAGTGTTCGATCTGGCACCATTGGGGACGCGGCACGTAGAGGGCAGGCTGGTAAACATCTGATACGCGTCCAGTACAAGTTTAAACACGCTAGAGTTGTTGTGCTGTCCGTAGTGAATTTTTTTGGGAGAAAAGTTTTTTTAGTGCGTTCTAAAAATGAGTGACATTAATTTCGAACAACGTTGTGCTACCAGGTTCTGCTTCAGACTTGGACACAGTGCAACGGAAACATTTGAAAAACCACGTCAGGCCTATGGAGACTGTGTTTTGTCGAGACTGAACCCAGGTTTTTAGGTGGTTTAAGGCATTTTCAGAAGGAAGAGAATGAATTGAAGACGAACCTCGCAGCGGAAGGCCTTCATCTTCAAGAACCAATGAAAATGTTGGCAGAATCCGCGATCTCGTGCGTTAATCAACATTTTTACCGAGAAGTTCTCGAGTGACTACGATAAAGGGTCATGCGTGTGAGACCAACCATCAAAAACATGTGGGTGTTGCATCACGACAAGGCTCCTTGTCACACCGCGATTTCAATCAATCAGTTTTTGGCCAGTAAAAACATTCCTGTGGCTCTTCAGCCTCCTTATTCCTTGAGTCCATGTGACTTTTTTCTGTTCCCGAGATTTAAAAATCACCCCAAGGGACATCATTCTGGGACACTGGAGAATTTTCAAACAGCCGTAACCGACCAACTGAAGGCTATTCCAGTATCCGAGTTCCAGCACTGCTATGAGGAATGGAAGAAACGTATCCAGCGCTGTGTGGCTTCCCAAGGTACTTTGAAGGAGACAATGTGAATTTGTAATTTTATTTCAATAATTTTTTTTTTGAAAAAATCAGTCTTATTCCTTAATTTACACATCTCGTATATGGCCACAGGACATTATCCCCAAAATTGAATAAGAATTCGATAAGACCATATAAAAGCACTAATTAAAATGTAAATACTGAATACGACTCATTTCCACTACTTATTTTCCAATGAATGGTTGATTAAAAATGTACAATACAAGGCTAAAATATTTATTAACACATTCTACAGTATCTTGACTTATTTACGTAATTAAATTTATGTATTTTATGTAGCAAATATTTTTTTCTCAGGACATTTAACACTGATATTTTCAATAAAATACTACATTATAAATTTACAATGAAAAGTTAAAATTCAGAAATCTTTCTCCGATATTAAATAAAAACTTGTTCTTATATATTTTATGTAGTTGCGCACTTTCTATATTTGCTTTAAAGATTTTTAAAATAAGAATTTATTATATTAAATTTATAAACTGGAAGTGATCGGACCACTGTAAACACGCTTAACCCTGGAACTACGCTTAACCCTGGAACTACGCTTAACCTTTCTCAAAAGAATACAATTCCGAAAAAACATATTAAATTAAATTTGAAAGTGGATGCATATGCTTTTATTTACATTCCATTTCAGTCGTGGTTCTCTTTTGGCCCTACACATAAACATAAATCTAATACTCTTTCCAGAATCAATATTTAGGTTTGCTAAAACAAAACTGGTGCAGTGTGTCAAACATAACGAAAATTAAACATACTTTTCAAAACTCGAAATACTATTTGACGATAAAGATACTCGAAATATATCGATTTAAAAAAAAAGAACAGGATTTCGAAGAAACTTCGATAATTTGATTTTTATTTATTAAATTCCATCGTTCCAAAGCAACAACTTACTTTCCTTAGAAATTGTTTACAATTAAGCCCATGGTTTCAAATACAGGAAGAAAATGAAACAAATGTATCCACTCGTCGATTTAATTCCCAACTCTGAGAGAAAATAATAAAAATAAAAACTAGAAATGTTTCAAATGGATTGGAAAATCAAACGTAAACACTGATATCTTGATGTTCCGTAACTTCATTTCAGGTTGAGTTTTTGCTCGATAAACTATCTTTTCTCGTCATTCTTGGCAGTATTTTGTTTTGAAAAATATATGAAGTAAAAAAGAAAAGTAAATCGCATTTTAGTTGAAACATTCAATTTCGTAAGGAGCTGGTGAACGATCTGTTTTGTTTCAAAAGAAATTTCTGGAAGATATAAATCTGGTTCTGTTTTGTTTGGAGAACCCTTTTTGATAGTGAAATAAATGGCACTTAAGACCGGCAATCTTTTAAAAAGAATTTCTAAGAAATTTTGATTTGCTGGTAAACTCTGTTAATGTCTGTATTTGAATTATGATGTTTTTTTTATTTTGATAAGAGATATTGGAGTAAAATCGTTTTATGGTCACAGTGGTCCACTAGTTTGTAATTAATTATTCTTAAAACTTCATTTAATAGTCTGTTGATGAGATTTGTAAACTTGTTGTATGAATAATCAAAAAGCACATAGAGAAGTTTTTTAAAAAATTAAAAAATACATGCATTAGAAGTTATTGAAATTGAAATGTAGAATCTCCTAAGTTATACTTTCAATTCCAACTTTTTTGCTGTGTAAAAGAGCATTTTCCCTAAGTGGATTTTTCTCTATCCAACAAAAAAATAATTTTCGAAATCGGACGACATTTTTTTTAAACGGTCCGGTTAATTGAGAAATCCGGATAGTTAAATACCGGATAACCGGATATTTTTTCAAATTGCTCCCCTTTGAAACATCCCCTATCCAACAAAAAAAAATTGCCCAGATATCTGAAGTAGAATCAAAATCCCGCGCGCACATACATAAAAAAAATAAATAAAATAAAAAAAACAAAAAACATAAAGGTGGAATCCATAACCCCTCGACTTGGCGCGCGTTGGC
Organism: Troglohyphantes excavatus; assembly: GCA_963932185.1. Lineage (NCBI taxonomy): Eukaryota > Metazoa > Arthropoda > Arachnida > Araneae > Linyphiidae > Troglohyphantes > Troglohyphantes excavatus. Next base: position 62,428,467 of record OZ010666.1, on the reverse strand, counting down.
GGTTTAATTTAAAGTTTCTGGCGGTTTTATTTTGGAGTTTTTTTTTTTTGGAGTTTTGGTGGGCGCGCTGGGCAGTCGGTTAAAAACGATTTATGTACACAATTATCTGCAAGAGTAATTTTCGATTTTTTTTAAAACTAATTATTACAAATTTAGAGGCACAAATCTAAAAACTCTCTAAATATATAGGAACCAGTTTTGTCAGAGTTGTGTATTAATTCGTCCCTCCCCTCAAAGTAATTGTTAACCCAAGCAGATATTATTGTTTCAATTCAGTGTTGCTTTAATGTAACACTGGCGGATAAAAAGTTAAACTTTTTGGACAATATAGTGAAATAAAATACAAGTTTTTACACAAAACTGAAAAAAAAGTATTTCGAGTACTTTAATTGGATTTGGTTATTTGAAACTTACAGGTCTCAAATGTTAAATACTAGCTTCCAAAATATTATATTTATCCCTAATTCTTTACATAGACAATAACAAATAATAAAAAAATACATTGCTTTAAAAATATCTGAAGAAGAATAAGACTAAAAAAATTTTACTCTTAACCATATGCAAAATTTTCAACCTTCACCAAGGCACGTTTTTTTCCTCAAAAACCTTTTGTTAAAGCAACCTGTGATTTATCAGTAACATAAGAAAAATAACTTCAACATAAAAAGGAACCATTTTTTTATTGCTTCATAGTCACAAGTCAAATCGTGTTTTTTTTATTATGCCCAGTTCGTGCCGATTCTATTTCTTCTGTTCTCTCTAATAGTATTTTCTTCTTCTTTTCTTTTATTAGCTTCAAGCAATTAGAAAGTTAGGTTCCTTATTAGGAGAGGAAGGACGGAACAATGGGGGCCCCTTCTGGTTGAAGTTTGATTCACAATTTTCAGAATTACGAGAGTTTTTATTGTTGAGGTAACAATCTAAAAAAAGTTTTAGTTCATAAATAGATTTTGAAAGGTCTTTTTTATATAACTGAGTTAAGGGTTCCTATTACACATTTTTAAAAGTAACAAAATAAGTTTTCGTAGCTTTAAAGCTGAACACTGACTGTGACAAAACCTCCAGTCGTTGGAATAACTTATATAAAGACTCGCTGGCCTTGTACTGGCATGCTAGTTGAGGTACTTGCACTGTGAAGCACGTGCAATTAACTGTTTACACGGTGCTAATAACTGGCATGCAAGTTTAAGCAGTTTACTGATTAACATCAGCTACTAATATAGCTTCTTCGACAACACTGTTTACACAGTGCAAGCAGCGAGGGTGCCAATCCCAAAAAGGGAGAGAGTTCCAGCATGTCAGTAAAACAAATATATCTGTTTGTGATTGGCACGTTGGCCTTGCTAGTCATTAACTATACGTGTTTACACGTTGCCAGTCACTACTTGCCAGTCATTAGCAACCTCAAATGGTACGCTTTCTGGCAATGAATAAACACTGTTTAAGTATGAATCATGGAGTGTATGTTATTCAGATGAAAGCTGTTAGGCTTTGGTTTCAATTTTCCAAATGTTATTTTGACTTCAAATTTGGCTAACTTACGCAATACCGATTTTCAATTTATATGTACAAAATTAGACAGTGCTAAGTTTAGAACCTGCGTTATCTTTACGATGTTCTGCCTACAATATGGAAATGCATGGAATGTCGTCTTCATAGAGAACATTGCGAATAAATAGTAAAAAATAATTGCCTTATTCTAAATAACAATATCATTTCATTTATGTATGGATGATTATTTTTCAAAGTACTTAAAAAAAACTTTAAATCCAGTATTTTCTCAATGACTTTTATACTGATTATAAATCTACATGAAATTTACAGGTTAAAACACAGGAAAAAGTTGATAAATAAACTAGTTTTATAGAACACGTTTATTCCTGATTATCCCAGCAAAAAGCAAAAAATCAGCATAAAGTCTTTAACAAAAATCTGCACAAAATGTAATGTTTATTACCGAAAACGTACATAAAACGTTCATGAAATCTGCATGTTGTTCCAAATATCTTTATAAAATCTGCATATTTGTCCAAGATTTTAATTTGTCTCCACTTTAAAAGAACCAGCATTTTTCTCTTAATTATTTTAATGCGAATTTTTTTTGCATTAATTCTGCAATCATTCAATTTCACAATATTCGTGAAGATTTTATGGCGAATTTTTTAGCTGGGATTAGAGATGATTTTTTTATTGTATGAAATCCATTTAATTTTAAACTTATTTTGCAGCAATAAAAGCGAATTAAAAAACACTATTTCTAGATGTATTCTTTGCCAAATAGTAGCCATGTAATATTTTGTTTTAACGTCACATTTTTTTCATACTTTCAACATCAATAAAAAAAATCCCAGCAAAAAAAGTCAGCATGAAACCTTCATCAAAATTGTCAAATTGAAGGTTTTTTGAAGGTTTTATAAAGGATATTAAAACAAAAAACTGCAGTTTTTTTTTAAGTTTTTAATTTTCCTGCATAAAATCTTTAAAATATCTGCATTTTTCTTTCATGATTAAAAATTGAAGGTTTTTTTTATGAAGGTTTTTTGTAGTTTTTTTTAAGGACATTGAAACAAAAACCTTTAATTTTATAGATCTTCAAAAAAACTGCAGTTTTCTTGCATAAAACCTTCAATTTCAAAATTTTGATGAAGGTTTTATGCTGACTTTTTTTGCTGGGATACTTCCCATACTTTCCCCATTTTAAATCCTTACGCAAGCGATAACGCTCCCAAAACAAATAAGGGAACGCCATACATCTCAACTCAAGAAATCACCTTCCACTCGAGATGCAGTCAATTGAAAGGCGAACTACCGGGTGACTTGTTAATGAGCAGAGACAATACCGAATAAAAGATCGCTCAAGAACTAGAATAAAAGCGAAATCATTCTTCCTAATTCCGTTGCCTGGGTGATTTGAAAGAAGCATTGAATCGAGTGATGAATGCATATTCCTGGCATCCAAGTATAAAAGACTATTATAAAGGGAAGACATACTTTTTTCCGCCATTTTCTTTTATTTTATATGCGTCGGCGCGCTTTGGAAATGAATGGCGACCCAGGGTCCCAATAGTTTGCGATAGCTTACGCAGAATTAATTTATGAGTTTCCATTGGGATAGTTTATTTTTATAGTATACAGACTTAGGTCTTCGGCTTTTTAAGCTGAGTTGGGAATGTCTTGGGTATTAATAATAATAATAGTATATAGACTCATTATTCTCTTGTTGTATAAATGATGGGGTACAGTTTAACCATTTTAGTGATTAATTATTATGGGATTTTTTATTGTAGGATGTTGGTGTATAAAAGAAATTTTATGATTTAAGTGTTAGTGTATCAAATACAGTTTATATCGATAGGAAAAACAACGTTAAGTTGTTATTTATATGAAAAACAATATTCTAATGATGCGTAGTTATATTGTAAGAAAAGAAATGCTGACATTGCTATTATAAATTACTTCACATTATAGTCTTTGCCATAGTATTTTTAAAGAATATTTCTTTGCGGGTTCAGACTGATTATGCGTTTACTTTCCTATATTTTACTATGCATATGTAATATAAGGCATTGTAGACTCTTGCAAATGTATTTCGTTTTTTTCAGAAATAAATATTTTTTGTAGAAAACTTTGTTACTTAATATTTTTTTTCTATTTTTAATTTCTATAATGTTGAACATTCAGTTTAATTGCACGGTTATTTTCTGTTTATTATTGTTTATTTTATCTGATTAGCCACACACTGACTACTTTCTAAAAGTACAATTTTATCATAAGAATAATTTTTTTTATGAATGGATAACAAGTTTTCTTTTTAAAACTCAATCACTATGGATTTTATTTTATTTAAGACTTCAAGCAGACGATCACTAGGGAAGAAATACAATATAAAAATTAACAATGTTTAAATGCCAAACTAAACTGCATAACTTGCTTATACGTTATTCTTAAAATATATTTAATACGTATAACTCTCGCAACGCAAGCAAATTTAATGTGTATGTTTACATTTATTACCAAACTAAAAATATATTAGAATTTTGAATATTTAGGGATTAATTCATTTTTAAAATGTTTATAATTTTTTGTAATGTTTTATAAATTAAATGAAGTTTTATAATGGCATAAACATAATAATAACCCCATAAAACAATTCCTACAAAGTAATTAATTTAACAACAACGCAGCTAAAATTAAATAGTTTCTTTTTAATAAATTTTATAATACCTATTATCATTTTGATATTCAAAATAAAGGAAATAAATAAGCATTATAATAATTATCTATGTTTATCAGTTTTGTTTGGATAAACATTTTGTGTTCGACATAATCTAATTTTGCGAAGTTCGTTTTTCCCCCTTGCTTTGAATAATGAATTATTAGAACTTGGGACAAAGAACAATATACGAGAACTGACGTCTTAAATGACACGCAGGTAAATCGATTTTGATAGACATTGTAACTTTCACACAAAAGCAAAATTTCCAATTATGTAAATGTTTTGTAAGTGATCAAGTTCCGAGAAGTTAATTGTTAATTACTGTTATGATCTTTTTGAAAAATGTTTATTAGAAACCCTATTATAAATGTGTAGTGCTTTTATAATTTGAAGGAAATAACTTTTATTCAAATTACGGCACCGGATAATTAAAAAAAAAATCAACGAAATTATAGAATAACATAGTTTAACTGTAAAAACAATATTAATTATGAAAATTATGGAAGATAAGTTGATAAGATTATTTATTTTATAAATATGGAGTTTAATGTCATATTGTACAAAGGTTATATTTATTAGTTACAAACATGTGTAACACTTTTTAAAGTACTCGTTGTTACGAAAGGCAGTGCCCTCTGGTGTTCTGAAGAAGAAGGTGTTTAAGAAGTAATTTCACAATTGACCAGTGTTATTGTAGTGTTGGTAAGAAACTACAGATCATAACTGAGTACAGAGATAATGTATGTTTACTTAATTACTGATTTAATTGCTAATACAAAAAAGTACAATACGGACCTTTTCGAAACAGGAAAATTATACTCTGTGATGACGAAAGTAACTTCCAACATGTTTTGACTAAATGTTACAACAAAATGATAAGTTTTAGGTCTTCAGTGTTTTAGCGAGAGTTACTAACGAAATGCTTTGTTTTCACTAATTAAATTCGTTAATTTTAAACTAATTTTAACAAAAGAACATAAATGGATCTATTCCCGAGAAACTTTTGTAAAATTTCAGTAAGTTATTCAAACAGCGTACAAAAGAATCCTACCAAACTCGATTTTTGATTAGTTGGTTGCGAAAACTTCGCACTAGAGCTGCACAATGGTCTATTTGCAACGGTTCGGGATCTATCTCAAAGGAAAGACACTGGAACATTGCCAAGTAGTTTAGAACCACGGTTAGATGACGAGAACAACAATTGAGCTGGCACCACACACAATTTTGACAAAAGCGTGAGGTTGGTTTGGGTTTTATGGCACAAGAGCCAAATTGGCTATGCTGCGCCAAGCGTTCTCTGAATTACGCATCTTAAAAATTTAAATTTGGTTAATTAAATCAGTGTCGTAAAGAAATTCTAAAAAGGTAGTATGCGGATCATTTCCAAGTAACTCATTTAAAATGTGCTTAGCAACGCCAAAATGTTTTAGTCTCGCATTGTTACACTTGGGACAACTACACATAAAATGCTTTATTGAAAACACACAGCCACACCGTGCGCACGTTGGTGCCGGTTCCGAAACTAAAAGATATCTGTGAGTTAATCGTGAGTGCCAAATGCGTAGTCTGGTTAAAATAACATCTTTTTGTCGATTATAAAAGGTAGTCTTAAAAGGCTCTACATTTGGTTTTAAAACAAGTAATTTGTTAGTCATTTGACCATTCCATCTGGATTCCCAAATTTTGTTCCGTATTTGTAAAAGTGTAGATGAAACATCGTGTAAAGGCCGTGCACCATATGGCGGATATTTTTTTTTATGAGCGAACAGAAAAGATACAGGCAATTCTCCCAATTACGAGCTCGCCATACTGTCCAAGATAAGACTCGAACTTACAACCCACCAATCATAAGCCGACAACTTTACCACTGGGCCACTCTGGCTAAACTCGATTAATAAAATACATTTAAAAGACATCATTCTTAACAAATATCAACAAATCTAAGTCCATCCAAAGAATTTTCTCTTAATTCACATAAATATTCAAAGCCAATCCTATATATTACAATAACTTACGTGCTTCCAACATTACATCTAGTTCAGACTTATCCCGATATATTCCAGGATTTTGCTCATCGCAAATAACCCTTTCCAGTTTGAACTTTCACAACTGGGATAAAACATTCCATTCTTATCTATCCAATTAAACTTTTATCATATAAATCGTTCAAGGGAAAACTTTCTCTCCTGGAACGTTTTAAAGGCTGGGTAGAAGAATACATCTAGTCGAAGTTATCACTTGCAAGAGTGGGATGCCATTTTTTTTTAAACTGGGGATGTAATTTATTCATGCACGTTACGCGGATAGAAGGGAAAAGGTGCATGTTTCTTCCATTCAAAGGAATGGTGTTTCATTTTAAAACAGTTTCTCGTCGTCTTTCGTTCATTAAATTTCGTTTTATTTTTTCCCATTCTGGATTTCGAAGCGAGCGAAGAAGCTTAAAGTGAATATCTTTTCCATTTGGTGGGGCTGGGAAAAGAAGGCAATTTGATTTGGATTAAAAGGTTTCTCGATGTTAAACGGGAATTGAAAATGTAGTTGTGCTAATATATTATGTAGGATATTTTAAATTAAGTTTATATTAATTTAATTAGGTTATATAGCAATTAAATAATGTTAATAATGTAGACAGAAAGGGTTATGTAAATTATAGAAATCAGTCAATTGCCCATGGAAAATTAGCGTATCGATAAATTATTTGTTTTACACTACTTATAATTGAATATGTTATCAGTATTGTTAGACATCAAGCCATCCAAATGTCATTCTTTCAGGTATTATGGGTTATTTTTCACAGTGAATATTTGATTTAGTGTAGAAATGTTCAGGTACTTACACTGGATATCTGATCATGTTTTTTTTCCCAGTATACGAATATTTTAACTGTTTTTTTTAAATTATTATTGCAGAAACATGTAAACGAAGGAATTATGTTATAGATATTAGTTTCTAGAAAATAGATCTGTTGTTTCTCAAATGGACTGTGTTACCATTAATATAGGAATATAAGTGTAATATAACTCTTATATACTGATATGTATATGATTAAATGTGGCAAGGTGCAAACACAGCAAGAGAAAGACGTATCTAATTATTCTTTCATCCACAGGAGAATTAGATTAAAAATGTAACACAGTCTCAGTCAGTTATTCTGTAGAGGAATGATTCAAATATTACCTCAATGCCATATAATATATTAAAACAGAGTATTATCGTGAATTTAATTCTTTGAACTAAGCTTTCACTTCTTAGATAACAAAATAACGATAAGTTTTTTTTTTGTTCTGAGATCTTCAAAATAAAGGAGAACAGATTGCTATCGAGTTTTTTAAAAAAAGTTTTTTCATCAGCTTGTTTTCTCACTTACTACAAAGTAGATTATTATATTTTGTCATGTTGATAATTAAAGGTTTTGAGGAAAAGAAAAGGAACTGAAATAGCTGTTCCATAAAATTAACGTAAATGTCAAATATGTTCTTCGGGTGCTAAGGGTTAATAATCGATATCGTTTATATTGTTTGAAAAATTGAAGATCAGTGCACGTGATATAATGTTAATGAATGTCAAAGATTTTTTTTTAATTAAAGGCATAATATTTAATAAATTTAAAATTCTAAACCTATAAGTATACAATCATAAAATAAATGTTTTTATCTGTTTCCAATTGTGCGCATACATACCAGTTTACTTTTCGGATACATTTTAGAATAAATACACACAGTGGTTAGAAATATTTGGGCGATGGTCATTACATTCAGCTATATTGACAAAATAAAATAGTATTTTAGCCCAATTATTTTGCATACATTTTATATTAGTCGCTTAGCTTTAGCAGAAAACAAAGTAGTTAAAAATAATGGTTTTTTTTTGTGCAGTGAAAAAACCAAACAATGACTATCTTTCAACAGTTTGGACTACTTTTTATTTTTCTATTTATGCAGTTGCTAAACAACTTTCAAATAATACACAATCATTTTATATTTTAAAAGTAGACCCCTCAATACAAGATCGCATCCGATATTTAAAGACATAAACATTAGTTTAAGCAATTCAAATTTCGTTAAGCGTGTGTACATCCAACTAAAACTTAACTCAGAACGTTCATTTTAAAACAACTGCATCTGGTACTTCGTAGTTAGTTTACATCCTGATAAGTGCGCAATCCCCCTTGACAATCGTCACAAATAGATTTCGCTGCACTTTTCCGAGGGAAAACTTTAGGAAACAAGAATCAAGGATAAACTGAAATATTCACGAAATTTTCGCGGAATAGTACAACAGCAAACCAAATCAAGAACACGATCTCCTCTCTTATACCTTAAAGTCGAACTGAAATTTTTAAAAGCACATCCACGCGAAACGCATTGTCCTTAAATATTTAAGCACGTGCCTCCAATGGAATTCGCAAAGATGTCCCAAGAGATCTTTAAGAAATCCATTGAAACCTGCGATGTATTTGCAGCTTAGAGCGCAATCTGTTATTGGAAAAGCGTGCGAAGAAGCTACTTGGATGGTCACATGCAATACGGCTGTTTTCCGGAATATCGTTAAACTCCCTTAATTGTCTGGTACTTAACGCACAAATTCTACGTTATATTTAATTATGTTTATCTCAAATTAAATCTAATACATAATATATGAAATCCTTTGGGAAAAAGGTCTGTGGTGGCCGAATAGTCAGAGGCATCCGATGGGCGCGGATTCGACCCTAAAGTATGTGTGTAACGATTTAGTAATGGGAAGGTTGTCAAATTCGTTCCTTTGGCGTTCAAAAATATTCTCTTTGTTTAAGCGACTAGTGCATGTTAAATCCGTCTAATTGTCCGATGTCCTGACGTCTAACGAGATTGCGTTGGATGCCAGCTCAAGTGTTCAAATTTATGATACAAATTTAAAAGGAAGTGTTCTAGGGTCTTTCCTTCAGTATAGATTCCAAACCATTGCCATTAGCCCATGGTGCAACTCTAGTTTGACGGTGATTCGACCAACCCAAATCGATGTACACAAGATCTCACAATGGTTATTAAAAATAAATCTCTGACTGCAATATGACGTATATTGAGGTTGCTTCATATGCCAGTTCACTGCGCAGCTCTAGTGTGACGTTATTCACCCAACCATTGAGAATATATATTATAGGTAAAATAAACTAAAATCTTATTTATGTGTAAATTCCCCAAAACAACTGAATTTTAGTAGTAGTTCTGAGAACAGAAAACCTCGTGACCGAAAACAAAATCTTAAAAAAAACTTATACGTCGTTTTTTATGACTTTAAGAAATATTCGTACGAAACTTGAAGAACATCGAACAACGCGTTTGGACATAACTGCGTAACAAACAAATTTATAAACAGACGAAGTGCTGACGGATCTTTTTTTCATGAAGTACGTTGTATATTTTGTAAAATACATGATGCAGCAGTTTGTATTACTCTTTCAGTTACATGAGAGTTTAAAAATTAAAAAAAACAACATTTGGCTTCCAAAGAAAAACAGGTTTACTGTAAAAATTCAAGTAAATCTAAATTTAATTAAACGGATATTTTAGAGAATGACCAAACTTTCAAAACGTGTTATGTCCAAGATTATTGGAAATTAGATTAGCACATCATTCAATTCTCCAAATTTTCTATTAGACTAACCAATTGTATTTGTTTAAAACACATTTTGTCCCATTGAAATCAACTTGCAAAAAATTGGAATCTGTACAAGAGTCAATGCATTTAGGAAAAGTTATTTACGTTTTCCCACGAATCACTTAAATATGACCAAACACGTTTTGAATGCATACTCCCCATTTAGAATCTGGAGATCACACTAACACAAACAAGCATTTTGAATGGGCTATATATCTGATGCAGTTTATTTTAACAATGTTATTGTAATCTATCGATAGAAAAACGGATATACATTTCAAGAGCTGAAAACAATATAAAAATCGATGATCCAACGCACGAAAAACAAAATGCCAAACAGTAAACTAAAGGCGCTGTTGCATAAGGGGGAAGCACAAAAATATACCATATCCTATTTTCGCATTCGTACTCGAAGAAACGAAAATAAATATTTTCTCCAGTGTTATAACATCCGTGGCCTGAATAACAATAACAAAAAACACATAACATAGGTTAAAAAATTGCAATTCTTCTCAGTCACCCTAAGGGCTCAGCTACTTTTTCCCTATACCTTCCAACCAACATCCCTGCTCAGCTAGAAATCCCTCTCTACATTTTTTTTAAGTAGGCGTTTCTACAGGTTTCTGGATTTAGGGCTATGTGTATTCCGATGATATATTTATATGAAACAACCTTGCGTTGCCTGGGGGACATGCATTTTTTAACGGATTTAAATTGGGGAATTGCATAATATAAACCACTGGTGAAATACGCACCCGCAATATGTTTATGACAATATTTGCACCTCGAATTGTTAAACAAATAACGTGGTGTTGAAGACATATTGTAACAAATACTTTTTTTTCGTGGATTTCTAGCGGGTTATAGCACCTGATCCCCTGGGATTCAAATTCGAGCAACTTTGTAAGAGAAATATATTTTGTAGGAAAAATTCAGGTTTTTTTTTCATGCTATGTACAATTTTTCAATTCAATTATATGTAGGATTCAAGTTTGCGCGACAGAATGTGGTTTTGGTCTTTTGGGATATAAATAATTTTTAGACATACATTGGGGGTTGTATTTCAAAAACGGTGTTCATAGCTTTTATTATAAATTTGTTTGTAAACTATATTCACATTCAGACACGTTGGAAAAGTTTGAACAAAGTTTTCACTTTCATATTTCGCAAATAACCTTAGAGGCTAATTTAATTTTTGCGTTTTCTAACAATAAACAGTGCCAATATTCGATCGGATTCTAACTGAAAGGACAAATTTATATGAGTTTTTTGTTGTGCCGATGTAAAATTTTGAAGTTTTATTTTATTAGTTTATAATTGCAATATAATGTTTCTTTTATTAAATATTTGTTAAAGAACTCCTTCAAAACCTATAGAATTTTTACAGCAACAGTAGAAGTCCATTAATCCAAACTCCGGTTATCCGGATCAAACAAAGTGGATCGCCTATTATTCAGATCGCTTTGAGTAAAAAAACTTAAATTAGCAACCTATTCGTTGTTCTTTAAGTACAATTGCATCGTAAGTGAGCAACAACGTACTCAAATTTAACTGTACTCTCTCAGAAATGAGCAGTGTGATTTAATATTGCTAGTTTTAGCTTCTGTTTAAGCCAGCTTAACAAAGCGACCTGACAAACTTAAAATAGCTATTTAGAAGATGGTTTTCCACAGTATTTGATGTCGATTGTTTAAATGAAAACTGAGTTATTACAAATCAAGTATCTTCTTTTCTATCCTTTTGGCCCAAATTTTTAATAGTTCTTATGTTTATAACTTCTCTGGCAGTACAACGGATAAGGGCATTAGGCTGCGATCCCTGATGACCTAGGTTCGTTTACCGGTAAGTCTTAGTTGTAATTGTCGATATTTATAAAAATGTGATATATGAAGGCAGCCTATGTAGGCTACCATCTGCTCTTTTTATTCATTTTTACCCATTGTACTTATTTTTGAGTTCATGTGTTTTACAAAATTGAAACTTATTTATTCGGAGCTATGATAAGCATCGCATGGACTCAAAAAGGAGTATATTACTTATTTTTGAGTAACTATTTTTGTGCAATAAGTAAGGTACCAGACCATAAATACTGTAATACTGAGAAATCCCAATTCCAGCTGTCTGATTAAAAACTGACATATATTTATAAATAGTCAATTTAATCGTTTTTTTTAGTTAACACCCCATTAAAACGACCCCGCATTTTCATTTAAGGGTCTCAACAAAAAATCCAATCACCCTTTACACCAAACACTCCAAATTGTCTCTAATCACTCCCACTCCGTACTACACACAGGAACATACACGAAAAGGTTACACCCCCCCCCCCCCACATCGTTGTCAGAAACACAGGAAGACCAGGCCCATGATATATGGGGACTGGAGTATCCGCGGATTTCCAACATTATCTCCAGCTGTTAGGGAAGAACTCTAGTACGAAAAAACGGATTCCCATGATTATTTTTTGTCGTTTGCCGCTTACGCGACCTAATTTCTTTTTTTTGTCGGGGGCTTGGAAGAGGTTATTACCAGTGTTCCGATTTTATATATATGTTTTTTTCATAGTGGGTTGTATGGGACAGAGAAATTATGGGGATGGTTTCCTGCCTTATTTCCCTATGGAGAAATTCTTGTTTTTCGTCTTGAGTCCTTTCGGAAAAGGGTTGGCTTAATACTGGAGATATTCTGTATAATTTTTTGTGGTTTTATATGCATCGTTCTAATGGATATTGCTAACTTTCATACATAATTTATTAGTAGGGGTTTTTCTGAATATGTATACTGGTCGTTTGATTAGCTTATAAACTGAAGATAAATTTAAGAAACACCTAAAAATTATTTCCTATTTAAAAACAACAAACTTTTTTTTAAATAAAAATTAATAAACAACTGTATCAATACTTATATATAAGAATGGAGTGTCTGTCTGTGGAATCGAACAAAAGCCCTCATTTTGAGTTTTCTACACGAATTAGGATACACTGATTCAGAAAATCCCATTAAATTTTTTTTTGTCTGTCTGTCTGTTTGTTTGTCTGGATTTAACTCAAAAACTGCTGCACGGATTTTTATGAAACTTACACCATTTGAACAATATTTTCTTAGTTTAAAATCTGCACTTTGCTTCATGTGGATATCTGCAACCATTCAAAAGTTATAGAACTTTTTCCATTTTTTCTAACATTACTCCTATGGGAAATTTACATCTTGATTTCCCCTTCATAACATATGTTAAAAATCACCTTGGCGACCAAAAATATTTTTCGATAATACTGGAATAAACGATTAATTTTGATTGGCTGATGAGTAAATGTCGCCAAATGAATTAAAAATATCGCCAAACGAATTAAAATTATTTCCAAATATTGCCAAATGAATTAAAAATGTCACCAAATGTTTCCAAATGAATTTAAAAATGTCGCCAAATATTGCCAAATGAATTTCAAATATTGCCATGTAGCTTATTTTAAATTTTTTTCCTCAAAAACATATTATTGGAATTCAAAAATGAATAATTGCTAATTAATTTTTATAGGAAATATTGTCCGTAAATATTGACAGATGAAATTATGTTGAAAGACGGATATATAGACTCCGGTCACCAATTGGCACAAAAAAAAACTTCACCAAATACGATAAATTATTTCGGTTTGGTACAATGCAATATTTTTTCTTTGATATATAATTGCGTCGCCAATAATAAAACTAATGAATGCGAAATTTTTCTACATGGGTTTATTGTTACTAAATAGTTAATTTTTATACAAAATATATGCAATTTAAAAAAAAAAATTCGGAATTTTTATTTCACAAAAAGAAACATTTTACAAAAACATCAGTTTAAATAGTAGTCGCAATAGCATGTAAAGTCGTGAACATAAAAATATATTTAGGTATCTCAAAAAATAATCAAAGTAATACTGGATAATATTCAAAGTAAATCTGGATTTTGATAAAGTTTGTTTTTCACAGTGCACAGAAAGTGATATGCGATGGCTACGCTGAAAAGACAAAATTGCGCAGCTCTTACTGCGCAAAGTGACAACGAGCAACGCCGGGCCATATTGCTAGTCGATAATAAAGAACTGATTTTTTTTATCACCTAGCTTTAGAAAAGAGATTGCTAGAACTTCCTCTATTAGGTGTATAAGAACTTCTGTTACCCAGTTTAAATAAACAGTAGAAATCAAAATAAATATTAACTAGAAACTACTTACATAAATTGAAAAAAACTACATTAAATATATCACAGTGAACTTTAAATTTGTTCATAGCATTTAATTAAGTAAAAAGGCCTATTCATGTTTCCGTTTGCATTTTAGCAAGTACCTTGTTTTCAGTTATGTTTGTTACTAACATAAAAATATAAATTGTAAAAATAAAAATATCACAAATAAAAATAGTAAAAATAGCAAAAATAAAAGTAGGTAGTAAAAATAAAAATTTTAAAACAAAAATTCAAATGAAAATAATCGTTATTGTGTGTGTCCCTTAAATAATTTTAACTTTATGAAAGGGAATCATGTTATTCCCTTTCAAATAAATGCTTTTAACACGAGCTCATTGCTCAGCCTACGTGTACCCACATTAACTTAATTTAATTTCAATAGTTTAATTTCATACTCAACTAATGTTATGATATTTACTAGGCTATTTGCAAAGGCTGAGAAATAACGCATCGTGCGGTTACAGGATAAAGTAAATTCCTATATTCATGTTTACATATTAGGTTAAACAAATATTTTAATTCTTTATTTGACTTAAGAATCAATGTTTTTTTTTTAATTTAAAAATAAAAATTCATTTCAAAGCACATTCGATTCTACGGATTTCGAAGCACATCTTTATTTGAAAAGTGTTAATCCTTTTTGGGCCATCGATTTTATGAGAGTGTTAGTAAACACCAAAATACCTTTTAACAGTATACAAAATTGTCCAGCGAAACTCTGATCTGTTCGATCGAAATGCGATGTTCAAGACAACTGGGCAATGAACCGCTAAAGGTGACAATATAATAGTGTTTTAGCATAGAAGTCTACAGATTGAAATGTCAGACGTTATTATACAATTACTAATATATTTTGATACATTTAATTATATAACATTTCGTAATACAATAACTTTATTAAATTCTTTATAATTTTAGCAGTGGGTGTCATAGGCATCTATCAGAAACAGGTTTAATAACGAACTAGATACATTTCAGAAAGAATCAATCCCAAGTTTTATTAATAAAATATAATGTTCTCGTACCGTATTATGACTTATGACTTATGACTTAAGGATGGGGGCTCCAAATTGGAGCAAGCACTGCGACCGGAGGTCTATTGTACTGTCCCCTGGAATAAATCCTTGATCACTTAAGAAAAGAGATCCGTAGCTGAAGCAAAATTCAGCAATGATCTAACAGGAATATCCTGGAGTTCCCAAGGCTCAAGTAAGTGACGTCCCAAGTGCTCGAACCTATGGGCGGAGTAGAAGTCACATTCACAGAGAATATGAACAACAGTTTCTTCATTATTCCTACATCCCCTACACAAAGGGTCATAATAGTTAGATGCCTTCTGAGAGTACAATGCCCAGTTAGTAATCCAATAGCCCTACGAATACCAGAGCGATGGAGCTTTAACAGCTCCTTATGACGAGAGCTAGGACATCCACTATTTAGTTCTCTAGCTTGTCTCTGGTCTGATGCGCTGCGCCAGTCCTCGTACTGTAAATTCCTAAAAATAGAGAAGACAGTACCTCTGATGACTTCATTAGAGATACCTAATGCTGGCTCAGGACCAATAAAGGGGGAACAAGAGCCTAGTCTGGATAATTCATCTGCCATTTCATTATCCGGAATGCCCGAGTGTCCAGGAACCCAAAATAAGGAGACTTTATTATTCAAAACCAGTTTACATAGGTTAGAATAACAATCCCAAACCAGTAGTGAGGTGAAATCAGGTTTCTGAAGAGCCAGGAGGGCAGCCTGGCTATCTGAACATATATAAATATGTTTGCCACCGTACCGTATTACATACGGTCTCCTCAGAGTTGTCTGCTTGGAATTTTATTTTCAAATAACTTTAGAAATCAGATAACTCAGAATAGTAGAAAAATATGATCTATTCGAAACTATTCCGAAATGTTTGAGTAAAAAATTGAAGTAGAGAACCCAATGTTTCTTTTCAGCAAACTTTGGTAAGATTTCTGAAATCGAGTAAAATTTCGAGGATAAAAATGTAAAGGTACATGATGTTTGAATGTTGTTTGGTTATATTTTTTTGTTTGTAATATTAATTTATTTCAAAATAACATTTTTAAAAAATAACGAAATTTTTAAGAAGGGTTTAACAAGAAACTTCACTTTAATAGATTATAGATATAAGGAATAATTGCAAATACAAACCTTGCCAATGGAAGGCACATAAAATGACTGTTTGGCGCCGCACAATCTGATTCTCGTCTCGATTGTGCTTTGCTTTATTTTCAATATATTACACGCTGGATGCTTAATTTTGTATTAAACGACACCAAATTGATGTCCATTGTGATGTTTTTCACGGAGTTATAATGTCGGAATGGATCCCAATAGTAGTTTAACAATCTTTCTATACTAATACCACATGTACAGGGTCATTTTAATTAAGCCGTCTAATTTAAAAACCAGATAGATCAATTTTTATAAATTTTATAGGAAACGCCATAATATTCTTAATTCGTTAACCATCAGGGTCAACCAAAGTGTTAAAAGTTCCAATTTGTAAGGAAATGTTATTATTAAAGTCCATATTTTAAACCATATTTTATAAATTTGGCGATATTTTTATTAATTTGGCGACATTTTAAATTTATTTGGCGACATTTCGGCAATATTTAGTGATCAACCAACCAGAATGCTCCTCATTGACAGCCACGTTCTTTTGGATCTGATTCTAAGGCTTTGAGACTGGATTCAGACACTTTTGGTCAATACCGCTTTGCAAGTGATGTAGTGCATTGAAGAATTTACGAAAAATATATATAAAATATTTTTGTTAAAGAAAAATGTGGATCAATCTGGTTTTGAAATTGGACAGCTCAATTAAGATATTCCTGTTCAGAGCACCGTACTAAAGAAACCATTGGTAACCAATTTTATTTAATAAGAATACCAAATTTTCGTGGAATGGATATCAGAATATAGAAGAAACAAATAACGTGAATTTTAGTTTAAAAAATTACCGCTAGTTGAAGAGATGCCGCTGCGAACAGTTCCTAATAAAAATATAATTCAATATAACAGTTTGGTAGTCGTGATGCACATTAATTACGAATTGTAATTGGTCTAAGCTACTACCAATTGTATCTCCCTCTAGCAGCAATATTTGTAACTATATTTTTCGCTTCATGCGTTTCTCCATGTTCTGAAATGCATGCCACGAATGTTACTTGTGTCTTTTCCACGTTGTTTTAACCAGGGATACTTTGATCATAATAACCCGGTGTGTGTGATATTATAAAGGCGACGATTCACTTCAAAATATCTAGAATATGTTTTATAATAGGTTGTAATAATTTAATATAAGTAATGTTTATTTTACTAATATGGTTAATAATTTTTATAAGTTAAACATAATTGAATTTACAAAATAATGAAAAAATATGAACTTAATACTATTCAAATATAAATTTAATTACGTTAATAATTCATTGATAAAGCTAACACATGGTTTAAATAACATTAAACTTACAGGAATTAATTTATTCAGACGTATTATATAATGCCAATAAACTTTAAAGAAATTAGTCAGATTTTAATTTCATTAATGTCGTATGAAACATCTATAACGTATTTTAAATAAATGTCTTTATTTTTTTTTAAACTCTTTTGTAACACTAAGAACCGAAAAAAAATATTCTTAATTTTATTAATTATGTTTACTCTGTAATGAAAATTACTATTACAAAAATCCAAACAATGGAATCCTTAAAGTTAAAAGAAATAACATGCTACAAAAATTATCTTAATATATTATTCTTAAACGTCATTATGATTAATCATAAAAAAATAAAGTTAAATTCCATATAAAAACTATTTCGCCATTAAACTACTTAATTATTCTAATCTAAGCACTTTATGGAAAAACTTAATTGACTTCTTTATGAATGTAGACTCTAAATTGTTTTGTTAAATACTTCAGTATATCTAAATTTTAATGACTTAGGAATGCAAACAAGTTTTAATTAAATAATTTTAGGCAACTTTTTCACAATTAAATTAAAAAAGATATATGTATTGCTTTTTTTAAGTATTGAATACGTTTAAATAAAAATGTAACTTGGTTAAGCAAATACAGAATATTAAATACTAATACGGATAAAATGGATGTTGCGATTAAGTAAATGTAGCCTAATAATTATATTAATTAACTGACATTTTTTTAATATTATAATTTCTGATGAACCAAGAATGTAATTATGTTATGTGTATTTTATAATTTAAAACTTAACAAAATAAAATTTCGAATTAAAATATAAAACACTAGCACATTGTAGTTTTTATGCGTTGAAGTCTTATTCCAAATATAAATATAAATGTCTGGAGTATAATTATTTTTTTATTTATTTTCAATAACTTTGTCATTTTTGTTGTATTTATTTTTATGTAAATACATTCGCAATTGAGTTTGTCTATTATAAATTTTATCATTAAATTTTATTACATTTAGTAGTTAGTGTATTGTGAATCAATAATCTCTCTATTTTAAAAAAAAGTAAGCCCTAGGGGGAAAAAGTAAGTACTAGGGGGAATTTTCCGTTCTTTCAATGTTATTCAGATCGTATCTCAAAATGTAAAAGTCCTAAAATTACGAAATAAGTGAATTTGTTAAGAAATGTTTGATAAATAAGAAGAATATATTTTTGTTTCAATACTGTTATTAGTTTATAAGTTATTTAATATTAAAGTAGTCGTTGATAAAATTTCGCTTACAACTAATTTTGTCCGTCGAGTTTCTGAAACACTATTAAGAGGAGAGATCCAATTTTTTTAGGGAGTGTAGAAATAGGTTTGAACTGGAAATCCAAGTAAGCATTTTTTTAAATTCGAATTAGTTTTGGATTTATAAATTTTTGAAACATTTAAACACGCTCCACTTTTTGAAGTTTTTTCACCCTCATTTTTGAAACGTGATTTCTAAATTGCTATAAGTCATTTAAAATTACATATTCTCTTATTCAAAAAAAATATATTAATGTTCGTTAAAACTTCTTCTTTCTGATGTTATAAAGATTATATTTCTATCTTTACAAATAAATTAGATATGGTCAATTAAGTTAGGTATAAAAATAGCGAAGAAGGATAAAAATGTCGGATTTTTCGAGAAAATTTTAATTTGCGACTTTTTGTCTCATTGTTCCGCTTGCATCTCAAAAAGTAAATGTCCTAAAATTATGAAATTATGCCAGTTTATTAAGAAATGTTTGGGTAATAAGATGAATATTTTCTTTTTTCAATACGATCAGTATATTAGACGTTATTTTATGTTAAAGTCATGATATTAGAAAATTTTGAAAACAATTCATACATTTTTGGATACTTGTCTTTTAATTTTCAACAAAAAAATAAATAAAAAATTAGAGATATAGTTTAAACTATTGGCTACAAATGATCCAGAGCGTTTGTGAAATTTCGATTTAGTTTTGTAGTTATAAATGTTTAAATAATTGACGAAATGTCTGAAATAATCGTCAATTATACGGGTAAAATTTTAAGTGATAAATTAAAACTGCTCTAAATAGTTCAAAAGTATACTTTTTTCCCGTTAAAAAAATATAGTTATGTTCGTAAAATCTTTCTTTCTTGAATGGTATCAATACTGAAATTCTATCTTAAAAAATAAATTAGATGTAACTATTTATGTGAAGTACTATAAATATTATTAAAAGATACTCCGGAAGGAAATGCCAACATTGGCAAAATGCCAACGTGTATTTGGCTGCCAACGGCGAATTATTATTAGCGCCAATTCTCAATTATCTTACTTTATATATAAGTTGGCGATTAAGCCTATTTATTTTTGGCGCGTTTATGCTGTTGTTGGTTTACACATGTTTCGCTTTTCAATGAGCACAATTGCGTTGAAGCAGTTCTACAGTTGAGTTTTTCCAGTTATGGGGGGGGGGGGGGGGGATTGGGGGGAAGCATGCCCCCCCCCCCCCCTCTGTAAACTTGAAACCTTAAAAGTTGGGAATTTCGAGTTTTAAAAATCTCTGAGTTGGGAAAATTTATGCCTCGGGCAAATTAATATTATTAGCAAAGGAAAGCGACGGACTACTAGAAATTGCCCAACTTTTATTAAGATGAAACTTAAATTAGACCTCAAACCGGACCACTGCATTGGAACATGCGTGCGACAAATCAATACTTTCGAAAGAACTGTTTAATATTACCTATAAAAAAGCTGAAAATGTCTTATAAGTTGGAACTGGGATTTTTTTAGCACTGTTGTGTTGTGCAATTTCGAATAGGTAGGTGTGGTCTGGTTAAATAACGTCACACTAGAGCTGCACATTGAACTACTGGCGTTGGTTCGAGCAAAGTGCCCTTGATTTGTTATTGGTACGTATTTACTTACTACATTAAGGACGCTTTGGTTCGAGGCCTTTCTCAAAGAAAAGACCCGGGAACGATGCCTCATATTGTTAACAGTGGTCAGATAACGAGGATAACACTTCAGCTGGTACCCGATGTCCTTAGGTTGGGAATTTTGAATCGTTCAAGTTCGGAATTTCGGATCGTTAAGTTGGGAAATTTCTTGTCTCAACATACTAAAAATAAATTTGTGTGACGGCACTGCCAGTAATAATTTATATAACTAAAAAAAGTATTGTTGTTAGGACACATTGTCATTGCCTACATTGTATGAAGCCGGTATTGGTTTGCGAAGCAAACTAAAGAGGATTGCGTAGCAATCCTCCGGGGGTTGGTGGAGCGTTAGCGGAGCAGGGGGCGGAGCCCCCTAGTGTTTTATAAAATTGTATTGTTTAACCCACCGACGAGCAACCGAATTTTTCAATTATAAAGTTGTTATCACTGCTTAATAGTTTGATTAATATTCCCAGTACTTTTCCATAGCATTTCAATTTTTTTTTTTAAAAAAGTAATTGTAAAAAGCTGGCTTGTAAGTTGTGACACAACCCTTACATTAAAAAAATATTGTAAATATAAATATATTAAAAAATAGAAATATAACATTTTGTAAAATATAAATATTGTAAATGATCTAAAAAATTGAGAGTATTGCTAGAAAAATTGCAGATCTTTTGATGTGATAACCCCCTGATGTCATGGACTTGATAATTATTTATAAGTTTGTTAATATTCCATTTTAAGTAATCCGTACAATTTTGGTGTCCATATCTAAGAAAACACATTGACTTGGTAGAGGAAATTCAGCGCATGCGACCACAATATTTGAGGGTATTCCAACTATAGATTATGAAGATAGATTAATATACATAAATATGCATACTTTGGAAGATAAAAGGGCTAATAGAGATTTAATTCAATTGTTCAAATTCGTTAGACAAAGGGATTTGGGGATTGAATTCTAATAGAATGAGTGGTTGTGGGTTCAATTTATAGAAATCTCCCTTTAAAAGGGAAGGGAGAAAGCACTAAATTTATATGTAATAGGGTAATCACCAAATGGAAGAACTTACATGTGAACTATTCTGCAGGAGTTAGTAATTTAAAGAAGTAACTGGATCTGCATTGAGAAATGTTTGTGCTTGTTGTCGCAATAAAAAATTCTGTTGCGAGTGACATTTTTCATTTATTGAATACAAAAATGTAATTCAACACAATTGGTTATAATTTTAAAAAAAAACTCGCGGTTTCATTTGACTAATATCAACACCAGAGACGTACAGTACAGACAGGACGATAGTACATAAATGTATATACATGTTCACAATCGCCACAGCCAATAGTAAATTTTTGAAGGGAAAACTGTTTGAAAAAAGTACACCAGACGCTATTAACTGTTAGTGTATACATTATGATGGAAATTACCGACCCTGTTTATTAGAAACCAACCAAAAATAGTCAGGCTGGACTTAATATTGTTAGTTTTCAGCTTTTGTTTGTATTCAAAATCTATATTTGTAATTCAGTAAATTCCTTAATTTTTATTTTAAAACCCTCTGACGGATAAGCAACTTTTCGAATATGTAGGGTTGTTTTCTCTGCAGAAGAGATTAATTTATATTTTCAACACATTCCTTTTTTTACAAAAATATTTTTTTTGAATTTTATCAGTAGAGAAGGTTTTTAAAAGTCTACCTAATGCTTTAAATTTGAAAATTATTTTTAAAAAAGAGATTTTTTTTATCAACTTTTATTTTACGTGTACTACTGGGGAAAAACTGGAGATACTCGAACGGATATGCAAGTTTGTATTCGTCAGATGGTTAAGCCGTCAATACAAATATTTTTCTCTTGAAAAAATAGTGTGCACGCAAAAGTTTTTTTAGTAACCTGAAAAAAAAACATTTAACAAGCAAAAATTAATCCCTATGATCCCCAAAAGTAGTTTGGTTCACAAGAGGAGTATTGAAATTACGCAACAAATGCAATACTTTATTTGGAAGTTATTAAAAAAAGTATGTACTATTGGATAAGCTAAAAACTTTTAGTAACGACTTCGATCTGAGGATTTTTTTTTTACAAAAAAGGAAATCCATCTGCCGTAATCTATTTCAATGTGTTGTCTTAAACAAAATGTTCTCTCTCTTGAAATGAGATAAAATTTAGTGGATACAAAAAAGTACATTGTAGGTAGTAAGGAGTTTGGGGATCAGAAAATTACTCTCCAGTTAAAAATTATTTTGTTTAAACCATCTCTAGATGGCATTTGATGGTTTGCGTCTTCTGAGAACCACCACGCGATGAAGGATTAAATATCTTTTAAATAGATTGATGTAATATCGAAGCAAAAACATGAACTTTTAACACTGCCCGGCAGCATAATACAATATTGCAAAGGAAGCGCAGTAACGGTGTAATTCAAGCGTTTATCAGAAACGATGATAGCTTTGTTGAAGTTGAAGGACTGAAGTTTGCGATTTTTGTGGGTAATTTGGAAAAAAATAAAATAATTCTTCCAGAAAGTTTTCAAAATACTGCCTTAATGGAATAGTTCATTTGGCAAATTTATCGAACGTTCCATATTTATAAAAAGGATTTGTTGTCTGACAATACAGCTGAAGGGGAAAAAAAATCTATCGCCAGCGCATTATTCAAAAGTATGCCAACATTTTTGTGATTTTATATCAAAACTCTGATTTGGTGACATTGCTTTAGACGCCTTGGAAAAATGACAAAATGCCCACGCCCGTATTCTGAAGAAAAAAGTATGGATGCAATATAAATCGTAATTTTGTAGTATTACTATACAATCAGCACTAACGATAAAGTAGTGACAAACAGGAACTAACCATGTAAGTATGTGCAAGTACTGATCCGATTATGCTTTTTATTTACATTCTTATCTTTCAAAACATATAGTTACAACATTCAAAGTTTCAGTATTGATTTATATAGCTAAAAATATTCTTGATAGGACACATTGTTATTGTGTCCTACCTTACAGCGAGCCAAGTGAGTACTGGTAGTAATCCTCCGACCGGGGTTGACGAGCGTTAGCGAGTAGGGGCGGAGTCCCTTATTACCGTTTAGAAATAAACATGTCTGAGAAATACTAATTTGTTTTTGAGGGTTATGGCTAAAATAGATTTAAGTCTTTAGAATTAAGGATTCAAAAAAAAAGTTTATGCAATAAGTGTATTTAACAAACTATTTTTATGTTTACCCATTTAGTATTTACTTAGTAGCAATTAGCGAAATAAGGCACCAAGAGTCATAATACTAACTTTATTGAGCATTTAATTGTATTTTAAGTTAATTTTATAAATTTAAATGTTATATGTGTGTATTAAATTCTTTCATATTAGGAATTATTTGGTTTATAAGGAAATAAAGGACATGAATTAATATAATTTCTAGAAATTGGTGACATAATTTACTTTATTATATGCGACTAAATATACAACGAGAAATTAGTAATGTCTTTAAATGGCTGTCATGCATTTCTTTAATATTTTTTTCACATTTATATAAACTATTCAAGTGCAAAATATTTTATTGAAATTTCTTAAGATATGGTATATTGTAAACTACACATTTCATTTATATATTAATTAATTTTTATTTCAGATATGCACATAACTTCATCTAATTGAATATCTATGACGTTAAAAATTAATAATTAACTATAGCAAGCTCTAAACAGCTACTAAAAAACTTAAATATATGAAACCAAAGACTATTTAACAAAAGAGGTAACATAAGACTAAAGTTACCGCACAGTTGTATTAATTATGACTTTCACCGAAAAATCCACTTTGGCCTTAATAAGACCCCTAAAAAGCGTAATAAAAAGACAATTAAATAGCAATTTATTACAAAGCTTCTTAACGATATTTATTATTACAGCATAAAGTCATGAAGAATATTAATACGGTGGAAAGCGTCAGCCTAATTTAGGAAGAAACGACACGAAATGTGGAGAAAAAAAATAATCCAAGAAAAAAAAGTATTTTACTCCGGAAAAATGGGAGCATGCCACGTAGAATAACAGTGCGAGTTTCGTACTACAGAATGCTATTAATTATCATAATAATGAGTAGTTAGCCATAATTGCGCTGATAAAAAATATTTTTTTGTTGGAAAAGCACATTTTTTTTTACGCTTTCACAAATTCTCATGTATTCATGTGGGGGTTACGCCGTAAGAACCCAACTGAATTAAGGAAACATTATATTTTTTCATTTAAGAAAGGTAATTTGAAAGGTTTTTTTTTGAAAGCGTCCTCAGAACTTGCTTTCTTGTTACATAACTAATATTTTAATTTTAATGCAATTATAAGTTTTGTTTTTCACTATGTTGATTTTTTTTTCTCGGTTACAAGTCGTGATTTTTTCTTATGTGTATAGTCTCATTATAAATAAGTAATTACGATTCTTAATAGTTCAGTGCTTCTTGTTTAATTTTCAAAATGATAAATGAAAGGAATATGCATCAAAATTATTATCTGTCGTCTTGCATGAAAAAACCTTTTGACCTTTTTTTTAAAGCTTGAGTGTAATTTTTCATTCATTTTAATAGAGTTAGTAGGATAAAAACAGTTTCAACTTCATTTTTTTTAAAGTCACCACGTTATATTTTTAAGTGAGATTTAGTGTAATTTATTTCTATTATTTAAGTTCTTAATTATTGTGTGATTTTACGATGTTTTAAGCTTGGTGATTTTGCAGCAATTTCTATTATATTATATAATTATTGAAACAGAATTGTAAACTGTTAATTGGTAAGAAAGCTGCATGATATGAATAATTTACATTTTTTAAAGAAGGAATTACGAAGTCAATTATTTTATTGTAAAGACGAAGCGTTGGAATAAGGCGATATTTTTTTTGTTCTATTAATTAAAATATATTTTGTAAGTATTTATTCAATTATCCTATGTTGCCTTAGTTCGCCTTATTTAAAATTAAAGTGTTTTTTTTTTCGATAAAAATTCTAAAATTCCCGCCTTAGCGTCATAACTATTAATTCTGCCCAATTGTGAACAATAAACTTATTATTAATCATTAAAAAATGTTAGCTACTAAACATTATGATTGACTATTAAAATGTCGTTGATATTGCGTAATTATGTCAAGTTTCAAATCGATAAGCCATGTGAGGTAGGGTTAAAATTTAATTTTGAGATTTGACGATTATAGAATGACAACAGAGCGAGTTGTTCTTTCTTTGGAATAACATTCAAAACACGGGTTTTTGGCTTACAAAGAGTAAATATCGGGCAGCGTTGCTTTTCCTAGTATATATTAAATTTCTTTACACGAGCAGGGATCGTGTTTAGGAGATAAACTTATGCGTTATTGGTACCTATAAATTTTTTTAGTTGCCAAAATATCCCGTTCAGGCGTAGTGTTAAAATAATTCGAATTGCGTAAACAGAGCTTGTGGTGAGCCCAGCCAACTAGACAGCGCGGCGAGCTAACCATGCTGCTCTTGGGAAAATCGGCGAAGGCCCTCATTCGGCGAAGGCCGGCGATTTTCCCTCAGAATAAAAGAACTGCATCTTTCTGCCAGAATCCCTTTCTTTTGCTACAACATTCCCGACTGCAAGTTGTTTTTAAGAATCCTTTGATTTTCTTTGACTAAACATGACTGTATATTTGTATGTGCACTTATGATTGGAATCAATGCAAAGTTTCAAAATAATTCAAAGGAGTTTAAAATTTCTTCTTTTATATTTCTTATTTTGAAGTTATTAATTTCCAGGGCCTTAAAAGTTTACTCTAGGACCGGTATCTGGAATTGTTCGTCGATATATACTAGCTGAGGGAGCATTTGTCCACAAAACGAGCATGTTCTTAAATAATAATGAACAAAGGATATAGAAGCAAGTTCTCAGAAGTTTGCTGCAGTTTAGCCATTACGAACTTCAGCATTATTCAAATGCAAAATATATATATATATATATTTCCAAATAAACTATACAAAGCGATACAAGTATAAAGCGTAGCTACAAACGGTATGCCATTTAATATATACTTTTGTTTTATCACTACCTAAAGTGTACAGCCTGAATTTTTTTATACATGTAAATCTGTAATCTTGTATATATCAACCAATAAGTATTTCATGTTGTATAACCTGTTATATTTCCAGTATATATCAATTTTTATTATAGATAGTTATTCATTGTATTGTCCATAATCAGAAACTTCCCACGTTATTATGCTAATGTACTTCATAAAATAAGGACTAAAACAAAAGAAAACTGTGTTTGGAAGCACAATTGGATTGTTTTCCATTCAGAATAGTTATTAAACCTTTTGAAAATACACACACGTATTGCATTTTTGGTTAATTTTCATACTTGTTCATTCAATGACCAACTTGGGGACATTTCTTAAATCATATCTCCCAAAGAAAACATAGAAAGAGAAACCTTGGAATAGCGTCGGATTTACCAGAAAACGAGTTGTTCCTCCCTGGAGACGATGAAGAGGAGAGTCCGGCAATTATCCGGACTCACAGTGTTTGATTTAGGATTCTCCATCAATTTGCACTGAATCAATAAGTTGTTGATCCAGGCCATCGGAAACACTCGCATCAAGTGTTTGTCCAAACTCGGCAGTTCCTTTTCCTTCGACTAACAAACCCGACGATGATAGGGTACACCTTGCCGAGTGGCCTTTGGCTACAGAAGCTTTTCTTGGCGAGGAATGGATGGAGATTAAGTTCTCGGAAGCATGGATTCTGGTTACTGGTGGGATTTCGTCAATGGAATTTTTCGCTTGGAATTAATTAAAGTGGTATTGACTTAAGTTGTTCTGTGAATTGAGAAATGGCGTTGTGTAGAGTGGGTTTGAAAGATGAGAAGCCTGTGGTGGAGGAATGGTGAAAACCACTCGAACTAGCATCCGATGTGGATTCAATGCGAGGATGCTGGTAGCAATCTGGTAATCGGTGGGTGACAGAATACTTCTTTTCGCTCACCAAATATCCACCATGTGTTGGATACCGGTACACGTTAAATGTGTCATTGTGCAATGTATGTGAAAGGTCGCGTGGGGTTCCCAGATGAGTCATTGTCCTCATTATTTGACCATGATTTAAAATTAAGAGGCATTGTTCCTGGTTCTTTTCTTCGGAATAGACACCGAACCGTTACCAATAGCCGACTGTGCAACGGTAAATCAACCAACCATTTGAAAAATTGCCAATGTCAGATGACGAGGAAACATCTGAATCCAATTCTTTAAATAGACGTCGGAGCTTTGGATCCCGATCAGATTTATCGTGCACCAGTCCCGTATACAGGCCGATAATTTTTGTGGATGTTCTGAACAACATACCTAGTATTTTGTAGTGAAGCTGGCAACCCTCCTATCACAAGATCACCACTTTTTTACTTTTCACTGCCAAGTCCGTCGCACAGGGTCGAACCAGGAACCCTTCGATTCCCAACTGACGCCTTTATCCACTCGGCCACGGAGGCCTCGAAGAAAATTTATTCCAAAAGTAAGGCAATGTGAACATAGCCTAACTGGTGTGAATTACGAATGGTTGTTGGTTCAATTAACATTGCACTAGAGCTACACTATAGGTTATTAGCAACGGATCGTTCAAACGATGAGGACAATACATGAGCCGGGTACCCCACGAACCTGTATAACCAACCGTTAAAGACGTTTGAACTCCGACGGATTTAACACCGGTTTCCTATAAATAAACAGGGAATATTTTTTCTGACAACGTGGAACGAAACTGAGAACCATCCGATTAGGAGCTTGTTGCACTTTTAAAAGATTCGAGATTCGAACCTACAATCATCCGATAATGAGTTCTGTACTCTAACTGCTCGGCCACGATGTACCAGGTGGTAATTACTTTGGATGATACAGCAATGTGCTCTTTATTAATAGTTTAAAACAACCTAAATTAGTTATAGTACATTTAAAAAAGAAATCTAATTATTAACCACTCTTTTGAATAAGAGTTAATTGAATTAACGTCGAATTATAGCTAAACAATTTTAACACGAGAACTACATCCGAGTTGTTTGAAAGAATTCACTGTATGATGGATAGGCTGAGATGATCCAGGTGGAGAGGTAATTGACATGTTATTAGAAAACTTTAAAACGAGAGAAAACTCGAAAACTTTGAAACCAATGGTTTGCATTTTATAGTGAACTGTTCAATTTCCCTGCTTTGCTGATAAAATAAATATGTATTTCTAATTAATTAACTATATGGAAACACGAGTGTGTTTTGTCAATCAAATCAGCTAAATAGGATGAGTCTCGGATGCCAGTTTATTAATTATATTAAAATTTCAATTTCTTTGTAGTTTTATTAATAGAATTTATTAAAAAAAAATAATGAAATATATTTAATTTAGGTTTTGCCTACTTCCAGATATCCACAGTTCGTAGTAAAAATAATCAAAAATGGTCTATGAGAAGTTCATAAGTTTAAAAGAAAATAAATATATTTTTATCTAAATACATAAAGTATTTTTAACATATAGAGTAGAATATAGAATAGAATATAGAATGGAATTTAGAATGGAATATAGAATGGAATATAGAATAGAATATAGAATAGAATATAGAATAGAATATAGAATAGAATATAGAATAGAATATAGAATAGAATATAGAATAGAATATAGAATAGAATATAGAATAGAATATAGAATAGAATATAGAATAGAATATAGAATAGAATATAGAATAGAATATAGAATAGAATATAGAATAGAATAGAATATAGAATATATAATAATAAAATGGAATGATTGGAATAGAATTATAGAATAGAATACATACAATCAGACAAATTTCATAAATTTAAGAAGTAAATAATTTAATTGATATAAAAACACAATTTTCAGTATTTGAATTCATTAACTTCTTAAAAAGTTATGTTTATATTAAAACCAAAAAAAATCTACAAGATCAGTTTAATTGCCATGGAGCATTTTTGAAAATACAATTTTTAAATCATTTGATGTATTGGAATCCACGCAAATCAAATAAATAACAAGTAAAGAAAAGGAAACGCGGTTTAGAAACAAGTATTTGAAAAAGAAATAATTTAAATAAGCCATCATTAACCAGCGATAGAAGTATTTTAATCAGAATTCTATTAATTCTTAATTTCTTTTAGAACTGTGTTATTAAACTAATCGTTCTTAAATAATGAAAAATTGATCATTTACATGCATTAATGCATGATAGTGAGTGAAATAATTCTTCTTACGGGCATTGGAGGATGAGAATACTTTCTGTTTTAATCTTTCCTCAAATAGATAAATCTATTAAATAAACTGTTTCATGTGAATTTTGCAAGAAGGAATTACTTATAAATTGTTTAATACTTCTATAGTACTTTCCTATATTTCTTAAAGTAAGCCATGCAAAAAAAGATACTTGGTAAGTATCTACCCAGCAAAAAAAGTCAGCATGAAACCTTCATCAAAATTATCAAATTGAAGATTTCTTGAAGGTTTTATAAAGGATATTGAAACAAAAAACTGCAGTTTTTCTGAAGTTTTTCATTTTCCTGCATAAAACCTTTAAAATATCTGCATTTTCCCTTCATGATTAAAAATTGAAGGTTTTTTGCAGGTTTTTATGAAGGTGTTTTGCAGTTTTTATGAAGGACATTGAAACAAAAACCTTTAATTTTATAGATCTTCAAAAACCCTGCAGTTTTCCTGCATAAAACCTTCAATTTCAAAATTTTGATGAAGGTTTTATGCTGACTTTTTTTGCTGGGTAATTTGTTGATAATTTAAAAATCTTTAAAATATATACGAATATGGCTAAAAATGGTAAAATCTTCATAATGAATTATTTCTGTTAAGTTTATATTATTTCTAATTCATTTACATTCAATTCGTTTGCCAACTGGATCAAAATTTGGATGTGTACATGTTTTATAAATAACGATGGTAAGAAAGGAACGGTGATTTAAAAAATTTTTAATCTGGAAAAGAATTCATCACTGAAAATACGAAAATATAACTGCTTTGTTTTCTCTTTTAATGAAAATAAATAGTGTTTTTTATTTTAAAATCCTGATAAAAAATAAAGAAATATAACTTCCCTACGTATTCTAAAGTTTTTCAGAAATATGTAGTCTTCGAAGACAGGGATTAGAATTCATCGAACAGTGTGTTTTTGAGCTCATTTACATTGAAGCTTATACCAAGCCGAAAAAACTCCACGATTGTGCAACAACTCGACTTTCATTTCCATTTTCTTTTCCTGCCGATAGTTATGATCCATTTCCCCTACTTCTTAAAACAATGACGTCACAAGTATTCCCTATATTTTTTCCCCACGGAGAATAAAAGGGTGCCATAAACCCCCTTAAGATCAATACCTTTGATAACACGTACTTTCTTCTTCATTTTCTTCTGCTTTTCGTCGTCGCGAGTTATAAATATATTTTCATTATGGGTTTATTGTGCGAAAAGGGCCTTTGTTGAATATTTTCGGGGCTTATCTGACGAAGCCGCACGTTATCTGTTTGTAAGACACGCTTTTAGAACTTTCGAAGGGAAAAAAAAGTTCCATCTTGTTCGTTCATTTTCGAACAAATTGCTCTAGCGACCGAAAATTTGAAAGGAATCCACTAAAGTGTATTACCTGGGATATACGCAGGCTTCGGAAATTTTTCCTCTGCCAACTTTTTCATATGCATATTTGTTGTTGATTTTCTTTTTTAGTTCTGAGTGGAAATTGTGCTTGCTTTTTACGTTCTAAGTGAACTGAAATGAATAGGAAAAAATCGTCTGCGTTATGAATGTTTCAAGAAGAATTCGGTGCTTGTATGTTTTGTATGAAGGAAAAAAGAGGGGATTGCGTCTCCAAATGGAACATGTTTACATCAAACAGACTAAAGAATGTTTTCGAGAGGATTTTATGTAATATTTTTTTAGTTGGTCTGCTTACGTAAATCCTACTTTTTTTAAAGCATAGTTGTTGTTAGTTTTGAGATAGTTTACTTACGAAAGAGTTTGCTGGGATTTTTAACAACTATCGAGAATAAGTCTAGTATACACCTGAAGAGGTTCTTTGGTAAGTAAAATATAGAAAAAAAGCTTTTCATATTCACAATTTGGTAGAATTTGCAGTGAGTCTATTTTTTATTTGGTGGCAAATGTATATTAAATCAAAGAATTTTCTAAAAAAAAAGTTCTTAATATCTGTTTTCATGGATTCATTTAAAAACACTTTTATCTAAAAAAGAAATTCTTTGACTAGAACGGATTTATTTTGGCTGTTGAAAAACATCAAATGATATGTAGTTGGAATTTGGGAATGCGAAATGTCGCATATTTTTTGAATAAAATTAAATACTAAGGTAAAATATGCGGCTTTTAACAAGAAAGACAAATATCAATTTTATCATATTTTAAAATTTTATCATTATTAAACTATTTTGAATAAATTAACTGACGACGTGGGTGGAAGCTCCTATTTTTAAAATTGTTCAGCAAGAACAAAAAATACTTAAATAATAAGTAACATTTTAAAAACTTATCAAATTTGGGTAAAACAAAAAAAAAATACCTTCCTTATCACAGACACTGAACTCTAACTGTAACTGCTGGAAGGCTCAAACTTTGTTTAATTTACGGGCGCGTTGAAACCAATTGAAAGCTGCCATACTGTGCCCCAACATTTTTAAAAAAATGATTTAGTGGTGTTTTTTATTACCAAAGCATTGTAGAAGTATTAAATATATATAAATATTATATTTTCTTCTTATAGAATTAATTTTTATATTGCCAAACAGATAGTTTTTGCTCTTGCTTTTTAACTACTTCTACTTTGACTTGCAAATGACTTCCTATTTTAAACATTTAAAATGGGTTTAAAAAGAAAATAAAAAAAACTTACCCAAAAATAATATATGTCGGCGTATTTTAACATGAAAAATATACGAAATATTGCGGTATCAAGAAAAGTGTGCCCCATCATGGCGGCCTCCATATCGGCTTCAAGTCAACAAAATGTCTTGCCCTATCCAGAAGTTACAGTTAGAGATCAGTGATCACAGACCGTTTTTACTTTTTCATACGGGTTTACTTGTTCATTGCATAAATACACCAAAAAAAGTTTCATATTGATAACTTTTTAAAAGTAAAAATAGCTTTGAATGAAAAAAATGGCACCTTTTTACCCATTTTACCCCACCTTACCCTCAGTTTTTTTTTTAACGCGTTACAGCAACCATTTGTATTGATCCTGTGAGGGGGTCGTTACAGTGGGGGTCGTCAACTTTATATGAATTTATCATAGAGCAAAAATATATTCGTTATTTTATCTCCGACAACCAATAAGAGCATGCCAAAATGACGCCAAAAAAACAAAAAGATTCGCCATTCCATGCTTCTCTCCATGCCATCAACCCAGCAGACATAATCCAAAAGAGGGACACAATTAGATTAGGAGACAGCAGCGAAGGAATGTCCCGATTGCTAGTTCTACAACGGGGGGGGGGGGGGGGGGAATACGTGCGTGCCTTTATGGGACGGGACATTCGTCTTGTCCCGGGCCCAGGGCTTAATGGGACATCTTGTTCCATGTCGAGGGGTATTGTCACGATGGCGGATAAGTTGGTCTTCTTTATTCGGTTGGTCACTTCGTTATGGATGGGAAGAGGAGGGGTTGGTAGGCAGTTTGCGATATTGTTGCAGAATGTTCTTGATGGGTGGGAGCTAAGAGGCCAATTAAGCGATGTTATTCCCCGAGTAGTCTGTAGAATATTAAGAGAGAATAAGAAATAACTGGGAGATGGAATATTTCAATATGGAGGATTGGTAGGAGGGTAGAGTTAATAATACATATTAAGTAAATGCTTTGTAGTGTATTTTGTGTGGAGAGTAATGGATATATATATCGATTAAAAATAACAATGAGTTTATTTATGAAATAAAAAAAAATTGTAAAATGCGTAATTTTAGGATACAAATATCAAAAAATATTTTTTTAGGTATAGTCTTGGAAAAGGTAATTATTTTGTTTGGTAGATTTCAATGAAATATAAAATGTTACTCTAGTATATAAAATAATGTTTTATAATGTATTCTATGTAAGAAAAATATATGTTTTGTAGATAGCTATGAAATGCCGCCTCATTAAAAAAAATTCAAAAAGTAATACAAGAATGCTTTATGGTGAATTATGTATATAAAGATAATTAATTCTTAATATGTTGCTATAAAATATCAAAGAAAAGCAAAAAATTTTGATGGTGTATTATTTGTACATAAAAGGATTGCTTTGTTTCACAAAGAAATACATTGAAAGAGATTTTCTTAGGTGTTTTTTGTTGATGGCTAGGTTAGTTAGGTTACTTGAAACTTATGAATTCTTTAAAAATAGTTTTGTAAAACATTTTAAATAAATTAGCAATTAATCAAACAACAATTTCAAAAGCAAATTTGTTTGGTAACAGTCAATAATTCATTTAAAAAGCATATCAGCCTCATCGGACTAAAATTGTCAATAAATCTTCGAGATAAAACCACAGATTTTCTATTATTCGAAATTATGACTTTTCTTCATACCAGCGGTGTATATAAAATTATAATATTTGACAAATTAGTAATGTGCATGTTTCAAAATGTAGATGTGGACCATTTGGTAATCTATACAATAAACGAAAAAAAAAAGCCGGATAATTTACTAATCTATGATAATATGTTTACTTCAACATATTTAAGCGGATTTTTCAATATTTATTAAAACCTATCACCCGAATACCGTAAATTTACGAATAATTTAAAAACTCAATTTAAACTATAATAACTTTTATGATATTTACAAAAACAAATTTCACAACTTGAAAGCAATCCTTAACGAAGGACGCCTACGAGGTAATATCCCTTCAATAATTAGGATGCCTCAAACAATTCCAGCTGCCTCAAATCCACTAGCGTATTCAATTATCGGAGCTCAACCCAGCCAGTCACATTTCGCATAAGCCTGGAGTGGTCAGTTTACCTTTCAATGGCATTTCCTGATGCTACGGAGAAGTTATGGATCATGGATTAAAGATATACAAGTCCGTCCGTTGCTGACAAGCGAAATGGACATCCGGAGTTAGTTGTATTAGATAATTATGCACACTATTAGCAAT
This sequence comes from Troglohyphantes excavatus, assembly GCA_963932185.1. Classification (NCBI taxonomy): domain Eukaryota; kingdom Metazoa; phylum Arthropoda; class Arachnida; order Araneae; family Linyphiidae; genus Troglohyphantes; species Troglohyphantes excavatus. The sequence goes on along the minus strand of OZ010666.1, from coordinate 62,393,843 downwards.
CCAAATAGGGTTAAGTATTTAAAGCACTAACATAAAGGAGTTTAAGGTAACACAGTATATGTGCATTAGAGTGGAGTGCAAAAAGCAAAATTCTGTAAATCGAAAAATAATAGCGCGGAAAAGATGATACCCATTAATGGAATTGTAATGATAAAAATATATTTTAAATCGGACAATATTTTATCCTTGCGCACCGCGATCAAAGTATTACAATTTTCAACCTTTAACCCACATCGGGTCCATTTGCGAAAAAAGAAGCTTATATAAAACAAATTGCAACAATTTTTTCAGAGGTTTTTGCTTCTACTTGGTGTGCTGACCCACAATAAAAGAGTTTACCCGGTTTTGACTACCAGAAGTGGGTTAAAACTGGACAGTTTCAAAATGGCCGCCACTGAACAATTAGGTAGTCGTTGTATCTTCTTTATTGTTATGTCGAAATTAATAATTTTTTATTCTAATATGGGGTTTTAACGGCCAGGGAATTCATTTTGCTGTCAGAAAGTTGAAATTTTGGTAATCAATTCATTAAATCTAAAAAGGAGGTAACGGTATCACAGAAACTGGTCGATTAACGAAAAAATAAAATGCTAACCGCAAACAAATTCCAATAAATGGCTTCTTAACGGCTATTGTTTCTGATTGGTGTATTGACTCAATACACCAAACCGAAGCAAAAACCTTTAAGAACAATTTTATTGGAATTTACTTGCTTTTGAACTTTTTTTTTTTTCGTAAATCGACCGTTTCTGTGATCATTGCCCCTTTTTTGGATCTAATAAATTGATTAACCAAATCTCAAATTTCTGATAGCAGAAATTTATTCTCTGTCCGTTAAAACCCCAGTTTCGAAGAACAAATTATTAATTTCGACATAATAATAAAGAAGATACAACGACTACCTAATTGTTTGGTGGCGGCCATTTTGAAGCTGTCCAATTTTAACCCACTTCCGGCTGTCAAAAATTTGAGAAATATTTTTAATTTATGTTGCTCTATTTACATCTCCAGAAATTTAATATACAATAGTGTAGAAAAACACACCCATCATATATAAAAACTACCCATAGCTAAAAGAAACTAAAAAAATTGTTTGAAAACTTTTTAAAACATTAATTTTTTTTTAAACAAATCCGAAATAAAATTTTACATGTGAATTTAAGATATGCTAAAATAAAAACTCAATATTATAAGAAAGATACTAAATAATTTTAAGAATCTCCAATCCAAGTCTCAATTCCAAGTTAAAAAACTTCCACAGAAAACAAGCAATTACAGTAACCCCACTCCAAAAACACACAGGCAGGAGAAAAATTTACGAAGCATTTAATGCCATCAACAAACTTGCTACTTTTAGCACTAAGAAAGAGAGGAAGACGGAAGAAAAAAAACATTCGAAAACAACCGTTTTTGTTTTCCACAAACTTTTCGGATCGAACTCAACGGGTATACTTAATCAAATCAACAGGACCCTTCCTTCCCGCGCAAACCGTCTAGTTGACAATTACTTTTCACCACTCTTCCAAAACCTACCACTGTATTCTTTTCTTTGGGAAGGATTCTTTTTAGCACTACTTTTACAAACTACAATACTGTTTTTTTTTGTTCTCTTTGTTGGCCTGAAGTGCAAACCCGAAAGACATACTAGGTATTTTTTTTTTCTTTTCAAGTTCGTTCTTTTCCGTTGACATACGACACAAAAAGTTCATTTATCTTCGAAGCTTGCAGCTTGTTAAGGGAGAGAGATTGCCTCGGAATTTTTGGCTATAATTTTCGGTTGTTTACTGATGTGCGTTTTTAAAAGATGGTTTATTTTAAAAGATACTGTCGCTGTCTTGTGGTAAATGAACGTGATACATGGCATTTCCAAAGCGATTTCATTGACAAATGTTTTATTTTGATATGAAAATAATGTAAAGGGAAGAATGGGGTGTTCCTACATTTTGATATAAAATATTTTAAATATTAAGTTTTGTGTTTTTTTTTCTCCCGAAAAGTATTTGCATTGTGATTGTAATATCAACATATAAAAAATATTTTTTTTATATTATAAATAATTAACTCACTGATACTAAGATTTAATTTTTTTAAAGTATAATGGTTTAAGTTATAACTTACAAGTTATCTTTATTATAGATTATTAATTAAAAAAAATATTTACAAAACATGCAATAAAAATTATTTGAGCCTCTAAAAAGCTAAAACAACTTTATAATTGCGGAAATCGCTTAATCGTTAGTAAAAATATTAACTAAATTTTTATACTTAAAAAAATAAAGATTTTTTAACTAAATAAAAGGACGGTTCTTCCGCGATTTTGTATATGAAAGATAATGAAATTGAATATTTATTATTTGTACATTCCAAAAAGAACACGCCATGTACCATTTGCATAATTAGAAACCAATATTGATATAATTTGTGAAAGTTGCATTATTTATCAGTTTGAATTTAATTAGTTTAATTAAGTTAGAAAAAATAGAGAATATTTATTAGAATACATTTAAAACAAAATCTGATAAATAAAATGAATTTATAATTTTAATTATTCTATTTTCTTTTTGTTATTTTTTTGGGGCTAATCTTTCATGAAATGTAATTTTATTCTAATGTAAACAATTTAGATTTTCTTTAAAATTATTCATAATCAAAGAGCAAAATTTTCGTAGTAGAGCAATTTACTAAAGTTATTCTGTCAATAACGTTTTTTTTTTTGTATAACCGCATTACATATTAATTAATTTGAAGTTTTTTTTTATTTAGATTACGTTACGACATCATATTTTTCAAAGCCATCCCACGAGATTTATAAAAAAATTACGAACATGAATTTCTCAATAATTAGTGAACTAAATTAAAGAAAGAAGAAAAGGTTATATAAGCAAATTAAATGTTAAAAGTTTGCAAACAAGTAAGCTTTTTAAAATATATATAACAGTCGAATTCATAACTTGTATCCTTGCATTCTCTCCATAACATTGCCGCCGGTGCCGGTGACGGCACCGGCGGCCGGATTCAATGTTATCCAATTATAACTTTTTCATGTTGTCCAGTCCGGTATTGTATACCGTAACATGGTATCCGGCACGTGAAAAATAAATATTAATGTTAAAACTAAACAATTTGCATGATATTCTTTCTTCTCTTGTACAATTTATATTCGTATCTATTCTTTACATTTTAAAGCATGAATGATTTAAAAATAAGACAAAACCTGTTAAGAGTCAAAGAAAAAACTCAAGTTATCAAATCTTTATTAAAATAAAATATCTACCTGATAAACATTTGGATAGGCCTGAAAAGCATACAAAATTAAGTCAAGCTGTAATCCAAAATATCACGTAAAGGGCCGTTCGGCTCAAAAAAATAAATTAATGTACTCTAATTTAGAAATATTTTCTGTGTAGCTTCTCTCCTATCGTTATAAAGTAAGTCGCGTAAAAAACCCGAAGCTGTCGGAAATGGATGACAATTAAAGTGAAGCATAAAATAATTCGGAAGCGAAACTTTTTTTTTAATGAAATATCCAATGATAAAGCGAGATGTCCTTCTTAGCACTAATTAACTGTCTTCTGACTGACTGGAAGTTGAAACAAAAAAAAAACTATTCTCCAACGCTTTTGAGATATTTAACTTCACATGAGATTTGGTATGTATTTGATACCTGGATCACATCATTTTGGAATTCGAAAGGAGATATGCATGACGAAATTATTTTAATTGTATTCTGTGATATTTTAAATTTTTCGAGACAAGTTAGTATTATTTTTGTAAAAAAGACCGACATTAGGTAAGAGTTAAGAAAATCAGATGTAATTTTTGTATTTATTATGCTGGTACGTAATGGTTTGATAATTTAAAATTGTGATTTAAGATCAAAACGGAAACTTCCAGTTGCGGACAACAGTTTTTTCTGAGCAATAAAAAAACATCTGCTTTTCATTCCACCTAGTATTGTTTTCTATACAATAACTATTTAAGCCTAGTTACGTATAAACTGGGTGATTGCTAAAGATTATTTTAAATTTGAAAATTTATATCTCCGCAACCAAACAACTTAGCGCGACATTTTACATTTTATTTTGAAGAGGAAATTTTGAAGTTTTATTGACAAGATATGTCGCTATATGAGCTTTCTTTAATCACTCTTTCAATTAGAACTTTTGCCTTTGTAAGGGTGTTTTTCCCCCTGAATTGACGAAACTAATATATGATACTCCACCTATACGATTCCTGCCAACAACAAAAAAATCTCAAACAAAAAAAATGACAAACCAACAGTTTTGTAGTGCAATGAAGAGCGTTAGTAGATACAAATCTCATCAATATAAATTAAATTTTAGAATATCTTCTTTACAATTATATCGCTCTAAGTTTTTAGGTTGCGGGGATATAACTTTTAAAAGTGGTGATATTTTTGTATAATCACCCTGTATTTGCAATAAAGTTCGGTTTGATTATTATAGTCGATTTGCATGCGAATTTGAAAAGGACCAACAACAATAACATTTAAAAGATCAAAATATTGAAGTGTGCTCAATTAGCATTATGCATACGAAAATAAGGTGTATTTCCGATGTTTAAGGCTTTTCACACCCCTTGTATAGTCTGTTTGTATCGTCAACACCTGTTTCTATCTCTACCAACATCAATCACCTGTTTTATAGTCAAAAGTTTCTAATCAATCTTTTGTTTTTAAAGCAAGCTATCTCAGACATTATCTTAATATTAAAAAAGTTTTCTAGTTTTAATTTAAAAAAAACCTTGCAAATAAAAGTTGCGACCCATCGAAACTCTTTTCATAAAGATGTCAAAGGAAAAGTCGAACAAATAGCTAACGCACAGTATGACTATTTCCAGCTGTTATCAGAACACACATTCACCTGCGAATAATGTCAATATTATGTATTTATATAAAAATTGAATGCATATCCGCATAGCAGTCGTGGCCGAGCGGTTAAGGCGATGGACTTGAAATCCATTGGGGTCTCCCCGCGCAGGTTCGAATCCTGCCGACTGCGTGCACGTTTTTAGATAATATTATTAAAATAAATATAGTAATTTTTTGCAAGTTTTTTTTTTTAAATATAATTTTTTTTTTTATTTAAACATGTTTTAATTTAAAACATGTAAATTTAAGTGCACAGATATAGTTACGATTGGATATAACAATATGAACTTTTGGTATTAATTAAATATTAATAATCCATTTTTTTAATGGGTCTCTCCTTTTTTTAAAAATAAAGTTTGCTATTATTCGTTTAGCAATACCGATCTGAATTGTACACCAATTCCAAAGCTGTAATTTTAAATCGAGTAAACTTTATAATTGAGCAATTTTTCTTCTAATATCCCCTCCCACAATAAGATGAGACATCGAAAAGAGTGCCAAGTGTAAATAGGTCAACACCACTGAACTCTAACTGTAACTGTAACTTCTGGAAGACTGAAATCGGTTTCCCTTATGAACGCTGTTGAAGCCGTAGTGTAAGCAGCCATAATTTTCCAATTTTTTTAAAAAATGATTTAGTGATGTTTTTTAATACCTTATCATTGTAGAAATATTAAATGTATATAAATATAATATTTTCTCCTTATATAATGAATTTTTATATTGCCAAGCAAATGGATTTGCTATTTAACCATTTCGACTTGCAAATGATTTTCTATTTTAATAGCAGATTTAATTTAAAATGCGTTTCTAAAGATGATAAAAATAACTCAGTTAAAAGAAATACATTTCACCTTATTTTAACATGAAAAATATACGAAATATTGCGGTATCGATGAACGTGGGGTACAGTTGTTACCCCTTCCATTGGCTTCAAGTCAACAAAATGTCTTGCCCAATCCAGAAGTTAGATATCAGTGGTCAACACACTGTCTAATCGTCTGATGTAAAATATATTCCTTTCTAGCGCTCAAGAACTATAGAAAGTTAGAAAAGAACGTAATAAATGTTCATTCGAAATAATCCCCAGACGTCTGCTATTTTTTTTGTTATTGAAAATTCGAATATAATGTAAACTCATGAAGAGTTTCCCCAGATAATACCGAATTAATTCCCATTTCTCAACTTTCTAATTTCTTTTTTGAGAATGCAGTGAACATATATCACGTATATTCTCAGATTAAGCGAGTGGCACAGTAGTCGAGTGATGAGCTCATAATCGCAGGTTTCCTGAGGGTGCTGCGAACTCGTGATCGGAGGTTTTTTTTGTAGTCCGAAAAAGAAAAATAGCCCACTGTGCAGCTCTAGTACGACGTTAATTAACCAAAACCGAACAGAAAAAGACACTGCCGATTATAAAGGATTAGCGCATACTCAACCTGCCGTTGTCCTCACGCCTTTTTCGTCAGGTGCCAGCGCAGATGTTGTCCTCATCATTGGACCATGGTTCAAAATTACGAGGCATTGTTCCCGAATCTTTCTTTTGAAATATACCGATACGTCACCACTGTCCATCTCTAGTGCGAGGTTAATTTAATCAACCATCAATCTCGGACCCCTTCTACCGGGGCGAGATTTTTTCAGATGATTCAAGAATACCAAATGCGTGCTTTGGCACATCCATCTGTAAAAGCTCGCGTGCGTTTTTTTCGTCCGCGTAGAACGGTCCTTACACAGTAGCTGCTAGTAAACTATCTTATGCAAGGCTAGACGCGCACAAGCGATAATTGCACTACAATTTTTTATCAGCTGAGTGACTAAAAAAATCACTCACTGCCCGGCGATTATTTTTATGAAATTCCACTCAGGGCACCACGTTTCAGATTTCGAAATCGCCAAAGTAAAGATGAAAAATCGCCAAACTAGAATTATCACAATTCATACAAAATCGCCAAATTGTTGATTATTTACCAAGTGCGCTATCGAGCGAAAGGATAATGTGTCCGATAGTTGCACGCCCGATAATTGCTGAGTGAGCGGTTACCATTTGAGTTTTTTAGTTGCATGCAACCACGGAGTAAAGAAAAAGGTGGATATGATTTGGAGAGATTTCCTGAGATGTAAATTAGCAACCCCAAAATAGGCACAAACAAACCTAGTTTGCAATGATTTTTCTACAAGGGATACATTATTTTCAAATTAAGAAAACGCATGCTAAAACTTAAAAAATGACTATTTGTGCAGTTGTAGGATGCAGTACAAGTTCCAAATCGATAAAGGATGCTATTATTTCCACTTCATAAGTAAATTAAATTATAAAATAAATTATCGCCAAGTACTGGTAGAAAGTAGTGCTTTGGAATAGCGCCAAATACTTCGCCAGTTCCTACTTTTTAAGCGATTGCTTAGTTCTCATTGCAAACCAGTTTTTGACTTGGTCGCACCTCCACCTTCTTCTTTACACCGTGCATGCAACTAAATATTTCAGTTGCATGTCTGATAGGAGCTAGTGTGCAGCTACCCTAAATGCTGCTATTCAGTATTCAGGAACTTTTGGGAAGAAGGAAAAGTAACCCGATATATGTCACCTTGACATATCCCAGGTATATTCTACTTTTTACGTGGAAAAGTTTGATTACAACATAAACCCTCGACAAATTTCTCCGGATCACACCAGTTCTGAGGCAGTAAATAAACATCACGTGTATCCTCAGACCATCAGAACAAGTCCATCCGAAATCCCAACGCAAACACCCCCCTATAACCCACCCATTCCATATTTTCAGACATGCGCACTATCAGCAACACCTACCCCATTGTTCAGGCGCATAACACAATGCCCCATCTCAGATGCTGATAACCCCTTATCAGCTTTCGCTTTATCCGTTAATTCCAGAAAACGTTGTAAGGGAAGTGAGATGAGTGATGAAACTTCTAGGGGGGGGGGGGGGGTGATAGAGATTCATCGACGATTCCCCCCCCCCCCCCGTTGCCACCCCACTAACATTATCTCTTCTGGTGTATGGATTAACCCCATCCATAGACTCTTTTCCCTTTGCCTTGCGGTCGGAGGGGTTCTTGTGTTTAATGTAGTGATCATTACGCAGAAGGATTCGCGTGTAGAAGTGGAGATGTTTATTAGGGATGTTATTGGAAGTATTTTTGTTTGGGTGTTATGGGTTTATAGCTTTGATTGGTCTGTTCAGAGAATGAGTTGTTGTTATTGGTTGGTTAGATGCGGGTGTTTTTTTTTTTTTGAGAATAGTAAATAGTTAAATGTATTTGTATGTGTCAAAATAATCCCAAAGTAAAAATACGTAATTAATATACATCAAAATTCGGACATGTTTCGGGAGATACATCTTCCTTCAGCAGCAGCAATGAAAAGCAGTCTTTGTGCATAGCAGAAGGGAAATAAATCCAGAAATGAAAGTGTCACCAAGAACAAAAAATATTTCCATTATCTGGAGTAAACTATTGTGTGGCAGCAAGGGGGAAAAATTGGAACGGTAAAGGTCTCATTAACTAACGAATCAATATTGATAAAAAAAATGAAACGCCTCCAGGAAGTCACGTTCAACTGGAGACATGGGTTTGCAAATTAAATGTGGGTTATAAAAGTTAAATATGTGATTATATTCCGAAGAGTGCCTAGCAATGGAGGACTTTTTTTATAGCTTGTTTGACAGTATGTGCTTGATGGTTTTTGATGCGAAATTTTGATGTTCTTTTATTCGCTTGGAATTATTTTGCTTTAGTTCATTGCTCACATATTTTCAGAAAACCTCAAAATTAACACATACAATGAAAAAGTGCAGAAAAATCCATCTTCTCTCCCAAAGACTAGTTTTAATAAAACTTAAAAAAATATTTCTTTAAAAAAATGTAAAAGCTCTACGTTTAAAAAAAAACTATACAGGGTACAAAAGTTGTTATGCATTGTTTGTCTCACATTGGTCATTGTTTGTCTATCACAATTAGGTGTATTGGCTAAATAAAACATTTTTGCACAACTACTTCGAAAACTACTTATATTTTAAATAAGTCACTTTGCTTTAGTAGCTTTAAGCAAAGCAGTTTATAAACTCGCTCTATCTTTCTGCAAATTTAAAACGTTGCCACTTCAATAGTTTGCATGAAAGTTTTGTATTATTTCGAAAGAAATGCCAAAAACGCCTTATATAAGAATTTTATTAAATTAAACGAAATTACGACAAAAGTTTTAAATATTCGACTTATTATGCTTCAAAATGTATGGGTTGGAAAATTTACTATAACTTACATCAGACATAAGAAGAAATAATTTCAAATTTAAATCAAAAGTTTTAACTCCTAATACCTTTATGCTACAAATGATTTTTTATCCGCAGAATAAACGTTTTTATTTAGGTGAGAGAATTAAGTTTTATTGTTTTGTTTAAATCTCGAACGTAACTGAATCGGATTTGAAAACTGTAAAAGAAAGTGAAGCCTGCCAGTCAAAACTATTTATGTTTTTATTAGAAACTATATATGCGGATTTACTAATATGTATCAATAAAACATGATAATTCATGTATCACTGTCTATTGTATGGACAAGGACACACGTGCATATTACTGTCTACTTGCATAACGGATAAAACGGGACTGTTATATGGAAATATATATATATTCTATTGTATACACAATTGTTTATTCAGAAAATGTTTCTAAATGAAGATACATAATATTCCCTGATAAATTATATTTTTATAAGTAAAGAATTCATTCAGAATTTTATAAAAACGTTATTTACTGAGTGTTTCCCGGACCTTATTAATATTTTAAAAATGTTTACATAAGAAATTTTTACTTATTTTTTAAATAAAGCTAAAAGAGTTTCTATAAGTTATTGTTTTATTAAAACTGTTAAAATAATGAAGGCAAACAGTTTTAAACATAAAGGTGTATCTAAAATTTTCAAAATAGTTGAGGAAGGTATAAAAAATTATATTTCAAGTATATATAAAAATATTCTTTCATGCATCGTTAGGAACTATTGTAGTAAATGGAAAATGTTAAAAAAAAATAGTATATTTACTTTTCTAGTAATTATGTTTGTTAAGTAAATATGTGCAAAAGTACTGGAATATTGTCAAACAATTTTTATTTAAAACTTTCACTAAACTAATTCAGTTCACTAAATGAATTTTCACATGAAGTACATTTAAGGTATTTATACGAACTCCTCTTTTATATTGAAAGTGGTTTTCTTTTTAAATAAATATTTTTCTATATATATATATATACTATTTAAACAATACAACGAAAACCAGGAGCTACATGGAAGCTACTTTATGTTTTCTACAATGTCTGAAATTCAATTCAGCATGTTTGTAAAAACTTGCGAAATTGATATTCCGAACGACAGACGTCGAGACGGGGATCTTCCTTTTGTGTTCAAATATAAAAAGGGTCAAACTGTTTTTTTTATAGAGAAAATAAGTTCTCATATTTTGCTACATAAATATACGCATACAATACTGATGTAACGAAATACGATTCAAATTTAAGTTTTTACTTTTAAAATGTCCTAGTTTCAGTTTCAAAAAATTTCACGGTGATCGACTCAAGGGCTAAAATATTATGACCATACCCATATCCCATACACTAAATTGTACGGAAAATAGTGCATTCAGATACCTTTTGAGAGAATTAGAATACACTGTAATTTGCTGCACAGTTGTCCTTCGATTGCCCTTTGCAAACCTGGGCACTCTTCTTTTCACTCGAACATTCAGGTAGACCAGAGGAAGCACGTTCAGACCCAGTTTTTTGGCTAACAATCCAGTATTTAAACATTTCACATGTGCAGCGGTTATGCTTTTGCTCATTCAATGCCGCCGGATACCCACAATCATCCTACTTTCATAGTTAATCAAAACGCAATTTTTACCAATATCTGATCAAACAAAAAGCTTCTACTAACGTTGTAAGCAAGCACATTTTTATGCCTCTCTCTCGCCCTCTAGAGGAAACAGTCTAACGTTATAGCTTATTTACCAAAAAACGTGAGCTGGTCATAATATATCAGCCATATTATAATATTATTCCTATTCAGTGTATCATTATGTTCATAGTTTAAAAAGAAACATCTTGCAAATTAAGGTTGAAAGTTCAAGTAAATGTAAACAAGGCTAACATTCGATCACCTTATTTAAGGAATATGTGTAACAAAATATTTATTTTATGTAGTGTTTATGTCTGTACTTCGGAGATATATACGATGCTACGTCCATTTTTACTATTTTACAGGAGTGATTATGAAAGCTTTACATGCCTCTCTCTAGGTTTCTATGGCAATAGCGTTCTTTAAAAAATAAAATCTCAGTTAATAATCGATATAGAAGATTGTGTTTTATACCTCTGTAGTCTGTAAAGAGTGTGAAAACACACATAATATCACAATTTTAACCTAGAAATATAAACGTACTGTCCGTGGTACACATATATAATACTCTTTAATCATTTGGACATGATTTTAAAAAATGTCATGAGCGACAATTTGAAATTTGAGCTTCTTATTGGATAACCTTCATAATGTGATGCAAAATACCACATATCCCGAGTAAGGAATACAAAACTTCTTCTCAATATGCTACTTAATAAATAAGCTCATTCTGTTCGATCACTTTTGAAATTTTTAATTTAAACATTGAATTCGAAGAAAACTTTTAGCGATAATATTATTTTTAAGGAAACGTTGTTTTAACTATTTTAAGTCGGTTATTTGGTTTAATTAATGCCCATCTAGAACTAGACTGACGAAGGAGTCAGGATTTATCCCGAAAGAAAAACATGTGATCAATGTCTCGTAATTTTTAACTGCTGATGTTAGTTAACGAGAATAACACCTAAAAAAATATCCGTTTTCCCGATCAAACTCAATACTCTCCAATTCTAAGATCCTGAGTCTGGTACAATTCCAAAAAGGTTGTCATTGTCCCTCAATTTAATTTAACCCGAGTTTGCAATATTAGCCCATTTTTGTCAGTCTACTTTATTAGACTCTTGGTAGACAGACCAAAATATCTTTATAAACATCGTAGCATAAATTGTCTATACTCGGGGACAACCTAAGTCGAGCCTAAAGCAATTGAATATTTTATACATATCGTAGCTTCTGCTTCAGGTTCAACTTAGGTTGTCCCCGAGTATAGTAGATTTAGGGCCTATCGAAACGCAATGTGATGTCCTGTATCACATGACGGCCGTCTAAAATGTAAGCTGTTAGTCTAGGAAAAAAAGTATTAGGTTTGTTTTGGTTGAATACACTGATTCGTCTTCATTGATTAAAGTTATTCAAATATCTTTGCATTATCTACATATCATTGAACAGATGATTTTCAGCATACAAGTCTTCGTAATCTTTTACATTTCAGCATTAATTATATTTTCTACACTACTAATGCCATCTAACTTACACTTTTGAGCATTAAAAATGGTATATAAGCTAATGGAAACAGTATCAAGATTAATGGATGTGCTTTAAAGTTTATTTTGAACATTGTAATTTAATACTTAAGTGATGAAAATAACATTTTTGGAAAATGACTAAAGTTAGCAGGACTTTGTAATATCAAAATTCAAGTGAGGCCAATAACTATCAGCATTATTCCGTCCATAGGAAGTAATGAATAAAATTCCCATTACCTGGAAACCGCTGGAAACTTTAGTAATGGGAAGTGATGAATAATTTTGACATATTCGCTTAATACGCGGTACAAATTTATATATTCAATGATCGTTAACTATACGAGAAAACTTGTTTGGGTGGCTTTAATAACGCAAGGTGAATGCGCAAGACTTTCTAATAAAAGAGGGTTTCGCTCTCATTGTGTTGTTTTCATAATCGTTGTTTGAATAGCATTTCCAAAACAACGGTGACTATTACTATTGCACAGATTTTGGATTGTGCAGTTTGTTTCGTAATTCTATACTGGGATTGGTAGAGATATAGTTAAACTAGATAAATGTAAATAAAACCGTTAACTTTCTTAAGCATTAGCAGTATGGCAGTGAATTCTAATCGCCAAGCTGATTCGTACCGCGAAACTCTCGTTCCAGAGACTAACGTTCTATCTATTCGACCAAGAAGATTCGATTGAATTCTGACAATATAAGTATAATAACCAAACATGAGCTGATGACCTAGAAAAGAGCCAAAAAGGAGTAAAGGACTTTTGTTCAAAATTTGAGTATTCTTTTTTCGTCAGAAGTCTATTATTGAATGACGAAATGATTGTCAAATATAACGAAAGTAGCCTTGGTGATCGCAGAATTATCAAAAATGAAAGTGTTATTTCTGAATGTGAATACAATTGGATCGAGACTAGGGCAAATCGAGTCATGGTATTACAAATATTTAAAATTCACCCAAAAATTCAAAATGTTTTAACTTTTAATTATTGAAACTCTTTAATAAAATTTTTAAATTTAATTAGATTAATTAATTTATTTAATTAATTTAACTATTAATTAGACGCATAAACCTTACAAAAACACGCAGCATACGACATTTGGCGCATTCGCCGCGACATACACTTGTGATTGACTTGTACGCACACGCTAATCATCCTTTCGTTTCATGTTTGATTTCCGTGTCGATATCATTTGGATTCACTAACATCGCTTAGAAGTTTCACTTCAAACAACTACGATGAATAGAAGAAAAAGTTTCGTATTACTAAATACTGAAAAGTCTCTTGAATTGTAGAATTTGTTCACTAAAACCCAAAAGAGTGAATGGGCAGGGCTTAACAAAATTCCAAGGAAGGAGCATACACGTCATTGATAACGTTGGTCCTGACATGTTGAGACAAGTATGTCAAGAATTTTTATTATTTTAGAATTGGGGTGTATCTTGTTACTAAGAGTGTATATATTGAAAACTTGCAAAGCTTGTACAAAACTCGAAGTGATTCTCTGTAGTGAAGTAAATTTTTTTTTTGTTGTATTCGCCATAGTTTTTTTTTCACAAGAGTTTTTCAAGCCCAGTGAAAGTTATAAAAAAACAGATCCTAATGTAAAACAATCAAGTAAAAATTCCTTTTTTGAAAAAGTATATTAAACATGTTACTATTATCTTTCTACTGTTTTTGTTTATAAAAGCTAGTTACAAAATCATTTAGCGTTTTTCACTAATAATTCTATTTAAGTATAAACTCGTAGAATGGGTTTTCTAAGAAAAAAAAAGCTAATTAAATAATTAAATATTGAAACGATGTACGAATAAAAGAAACAGATTTTTAAGTACTTTATATTTTATTGTTTAAGGATATTTACTTAAATAAATATTTGGTTTAAGACGAACTGAACAGATATTTTATACAGAAAAAAATCGGAATATAAATTACAAAAGCAAACATAAACCGTCACCTACCAGAATCAATATTTTTCAAAATACACAATCTTAAAAAAAAAAATATTACGTACAATTCATCAAAGTGAAAGAAACTGTTTAAAAAGAAAACCAGTTAAAAATATGTGACTATTAATCCGCCGCATTTTCTTTACTTAAGACTAATGATTTACATCCTATAGTGTCTTACAAAAGTTTCAAAATGGTGCAATTCCTCTAATTTGAAGCAATTTAGAATAAAGTAGAGACGTTTTCTCTTTAAGCTAGGATTTTAAATCCAAGCCATTTTAGTAACATGGCAATATAGGCTTGCCAGCTTTAAAGTTTATTATAGACATTGAAGAAACTATTAAAGTTGGGTAAGTTTTTTTATTTTGTACCATTATTTTGGATTTGAAATAGATTTTTTTAATAACCATCACAATAAATCGGCTATTATATAGGGTGTTGGATTGATTAAAATATTTGAAATTTCACTTTCAAGTTGTGTTTTCTTCTGTTTATTTTCATTCTGTTCTATAGACTACATTGAACCGCAATGTATTCAACTATCTAAATTGTATCTTGCATAATTGTATTAAATTTTGTTATAAATGAGTCGTGTTGTACATGGCATTGGGGGACACTACATTATATTGCAAGGTTAGGTATTTTTTTGGTTTTTATGTTATATTTTGCTATAATTCACGATATGGTACTACAATCAGGAGCTGCCGCTGGGCCCTGTGCGAACTTAGCTACGAAGCACTTTGGTTTGATAGTTAAAATAAATATAGTTTTTGAAATATCTCCCCAATACTGCTGGTCCTAGAGCCTGTAGTTGGTCGACTTTATTTGTATTAGTATTTGTGCGTGATAAACTGAGAGTTGGTTATGAACTGTTGCTCCTGCTCTTATAGTTTATGCTCCATATATAAAGTCTAGGGCATTCTAAGCAAGGCGGATACGGCATTTCGAAGGGGCTTTTATCTCAGAATTTGAAACTATCAATTCAGAGTAATTAAAATAGCTAGTAGACATCATTCTTAACCTATATTTTTAAAGTTGTTCATTTACAAATTACCTCATCAACAAGATTCATTTAAAAACTACTCGTATTAATATAAATGGCCTTATTTTGCTACAGCATATTTACATATTTATTTTTACGACAGAACAAAAACAAGTATTTTGTTTTTGTAACAATATGTGCATTGGTATTCACTATGTTGACGGAATTAAATTTTAATTTAATGATTTGTGTCGGTTATTAATATGCTGGGTTGTAAAAAACGTACGTATCGTACCATTTTGTAATCAATTGTATATAACATCACAGTACAGTACACAGTACAGTACACAGTACAGTACACAGTACAGTACACAGTACAGTACACAGTACAGTACACAGTACAGTACACAGTACAGTACACAGTACAGTACACAGTACAGTACACAGTACAGTACACAGTACAGTACACAGTACAGTACACAGTACAGTACACAGTACAGTACACAGTACAGTACACAGTACAGTACCGTCAGAGGGGACAATTTTACGATCGCGGTGCAACTTTGCTCACCTACTATGCCAAGTTTCTGAACCAACCAATCATTCAAGCCTCATAATCAACCTGAAATTATCATCGAGCCCCCATTGTCTAGTTCATAAACTTGGCAGGGCGGTTGGCAAAGTTGTACCAGTTAACGGTATGTATATTCCATGGCATTATATAAGAAAATACACGACATGGTATTGCATTAAGCAACGTAGTATTGCATTATAAATGTCACTGATTTACACTAAATAATATTAATTTGTATTATTCCAAATTATGTAGCTTAGAATTACAGTAAACTAGACTGCACTACATTACATCATACATTGTATATTATAACATTTATATTTGTATCCACACTAATAAGCCTTACATCATTTATTATATAATTTGAAAGTATCAGTAATAAAACTATTTTCAATAATTTCATTAAAAAAATTAGTTTATACAGAATATATTTAGCAAAAAAAGAAACTATAAGTGTTTCAAAATCAGTATTTTAACTATTTCATTCATAACAATATTTCTAACAGCTCAAATTTTTTTTTCTTTAAGTTCGTTAAATTTATTTTCATTAAATATTTTTTAATAATATACTTCAGAAAAAAAATCCTTATAAGAAATTAAATATCAATAATTAGAATACTTAATTAATGAAATACTTAATAGGATTAAGGTATTAGCATACATTCTCGATGCAGCGTATCTTTTAATACATATATTACGTATTTTTTCTTAATATGATTAAAAGATGGGCGAAGAAAGAAAATGTGAAAAAAAGTGTTTAAAGATGGTTAAAATGTATCATTTACATAAGTATTCTATAAAATAAATTGGATTTCTTTGCTTTGTATTCAATGTAATTTACATAAAATGTGAAGCTTTTAAGGTTATTAATATATATATATGATTATATTTAAGGAAGACGATGTTTAATAAGAATTCTTTGAGCGGATATTATATTACTTTCATTAAGATTAATTCATGTACGTATTTTTAGGCTTGGAGATTCAGTTTTTGTTACAAATTTTGAGATAATTAAATTAAATATTTTTCTGCTGTATAGAATTTACTGAAAACTATCTAGCAGTTGATTTTCCGTAATTATAATGAAAAGTATATTCACTATTAGATCAGAGGAATATATAATTTTAATTTGGCACTAGCATGAAATGTAAATGAATGTTTGCATCATGATCGTAATAGCTTATTTGGAATTGATAAAAGCCAAAATTGTATTTGATTCAATGAAATAAAATTTATTTTAAAAAAGAAAATATTTTAAATCTTTTTCACAATGCTTACATTTATAATAAGTATTACCTTTAATTTTCTATTCGTAAATGAAAATTATGTATTTATACGGGTTCATTTATATTTTGGAATTTACATAGTCCAATCACTTAAAAACTAATGAAATTGTGATACTATTATTTTTATGAGCATACTGCCATACTAATCCTAAAAAAAATATATAAATTCTTTTTTTTTTACTATAAGCATTTTAGAATTCTAGGATGTTAACAGTTTTATTAGTTAGTTAAAGACTTATTTATTTAGTGATTTTCTACTATTTTTAAATAAGATAAGACATAAGTGTTTAGGGATAATGTCGGGTAGCTCACGAACATTGCTACTCAGGCAA
The DNA here is from genome assembly GCA_963932185.1 of Troglohyphantes excavatus. Classification (NCBI taxonomy): domain Eukaryota; kingdom Metazoa; phylum Arthropoda; class Arachnida; order Araneae; family Linyphiidae; genus Troglohyphantes; species Troglohyphantes excavatus. The sequence goes on along the minus strand of OZ010666.1, from coordinate 62,376,388 downwards.
AACGTAAAATTAAAAAAAAATACGCTTTTTAGGCTTAGTCGGACAGCATAGTATACTGAAAGATTAAAGGAGCGAGCGGAATAAGGAGCAGAGAAAAAATCATTTTGCATAATAAACAGATTTTTCATTGACAACAATCTTAAAGAAAGGTGTCGATTTCCGTTGAGAATCCACTATTTGTCGCCAATGAAAACCTTGGATCGAGACTTTTTCTTATTCATCAATCGTGAGCGTGATTAGTGGCGGTAAGTTAACAAAATTGGCGCGTTTTTGCACATTTAGTATTTCGGTTCGCTTCATGAAATCGAACCATTATAAGTGAAACATATACTTTTACTGCTCTGTATCTACCTAAATAAATCAAGCAGAGCCATACAATTTTGAAGGAAGACGTATATCTTCTTAAAACTTTCACCTTCATCAAAAATAAAAAAAATTCCCAAAATGTTAGTTAATCCCTTCTTACACTTACCCCTTCAATTGTGTCCCAGTAATGATTGAGAATAAAAATAGAGAATCAGACTCATTTTTACATACGAGTTTAAAAATCCCAGAAGTTATTTTGCATGATTTTAGTTTATACAATGGGTAAATTTAATGAAACGTATATGCACAATTGGGAAGTGAAATAGTTTTAGGGTTCAACGTTATTTGAAAAATCTCAAAATGTGACAAAAAGTCTAAAAATGTAAGAAGAATTTTTTTTATCAGCAATATACGGATAATTTCTAGCTCCACTACAGATTCTAATAGGGAACCCCGAGACCGTTACAATTTCATTGGCTACGCACTGGAAATAATACTGGTACCCAAGTTAAAACAACTTTTTTTCCGCGATCTTGTTTAAAAAACAATCTGTAAAATGTAAAGAGAATGACAGATGTATATAGAACATTGCTAATTCTACTTTAAATTTTATGTAGGGGTCCGAGCCTGATTCATCTACTATTGGCTACGTTCTGGATTCGCTTATATCCATTGAACGCAACATCTTGTAGCGCAGTGCGTTTGGCTGTCACCCGGGAGTCGAACCCGAAACGTTGTGCATGCTACGCCGATGCTCTAACGATCGAGTTAAAGTAATTAATTACTCGAGACCAAGTGGGATGAAATGACCACCATCATCTTATGAATTTCGTCATATTGTACAATTTCAAAGAACTTCCACTGACGCTTTACCATGAAGCAACCAGCTTTCCAGATATCGGTCAGTTTCATGCCAACCAATCCTTCATAGCTCTCATCCTTTCATGCCAAAAGACTATACAACCTTCACTCGCTTCATTTCGGTAATTGAAACCCCATAATGCACAAATGACATTCGCCAACTTCACGTGGAAGCCTCATCAAAGACCTCCAATAGAATCTCCTACAGTGGAAAGGGTCCTCTATAGCAAGGCATCAAAAGACGAATAATGATCTGCTGGGCTGATGAATCGGGGCATCACTCAACGCCCTTTTCAAAAGGAGGAAGGATACCTCTCAACTCATTTGCATCATCGTTTGGTCCCTTGAAGGGTATCTGTTAAGGGGACTTCCGTAATGGGGGTGGTGGTAAGGGGAGGAGTGTCACTCAACCTGTCCGAGGTGGCCTAAATTTCACGCGGAATCTCGCATTTCCGACATCTTTAATGCGCGGATATCTGGTAACTTGAGTGGAAGATTGGATGGAAAGGGTGCTGTGCTGCACCTACAAAGATTCTTCGGTCGTTGGAACGGGGGGGGGGGGGGGGGGGATTGATAAAGTTTTGGAGGTGTAAGGACATATCAGTTATTTGGTTTGGTTAATTAACGTCACACTAGAGCTGCACAGTGGGCTATCAGTTATGTAGAGTGGTCACCCATTGTTGGTCGATGGTCCTTGTGTTTAACTGCATGTTGTTTAGCTTCATTGGCATAATAAACATTTTTTTTACCCGACTAATTCCCTTTTATTTAAAAAAAAAAGTCGCTTAACATTATGGTACTAACAAACATAGTTAAAGCATATTAAAAAATAATTGGTTTATTATGTATAGTCAAATAGCTAAATAATAATCATCGCCCAACAATTTGTGAAAACCCTGTAGTAACAAGCAGTTCAATTAGTCTTTGTAAGTATTATTATCCCGTCTTCATTTTAAATTGTATATTAATACACTTCAGAATGAAGACTGAATAATATTACTGAGTTTTGATCGAGCTATATGCGAACAATATTTTCAAATTTTCATGTAATTATCACTCATATGAATAACAATGAAATGTAGTTTGTGTAAAGCATTGAATATTCTAACTATTAAAGAGATATTCTGAATGCACGTGAAACCAAACAGATGCATGCAAGATATGCCTTAGAAAAGAAATGTATTTATAGCATATAAGAAAAAAAAACATGCATTAATGTAATAAAAGGTTCACAACACTGGGAGATACAATTATTTCATTGAAAAGTATAAAAGAATAATATCCTTACAAGTCAATAATAATTAGGTATCCGTGGAAAGCCACTCGTATTGAGAGTACTATAAACGATTTTAGCTGTTCTTTCAATTTCCATTGTGTACAACAAGCAGATTAGAGAAATTTTATTTGTGACTGTCTGTATATATTTGTGACTGTTATATTGTGTAAATAAAATGAATATTAACGGGGCAAATATGTAATCTACAAGTGGGAAAAGCTATTACAAGTCTATGTGTACATATATATATAAAATAACTTCTTAGTGATTACAACAGCTGATAAAGGGACGGTTCACTTATTACGTCACGCACTCAAGGGGTAGGTCTGTCATGCGAGACTGTAGCGTGTGAGAAGGGGGAGGGAGGTATCAGTGGTTGCGTGATATAACAAAACTTTATAAAACAATGTATGATATTTATGTCAGTTTTTATAGAATACTATCTTTGTAAAGGGATGTTTGGTAACATGCAGAGGATGGGCATATTTTTTATGACTTTTTTTATCTAGAAAAGGGGGGGGGGCAGGGGGAGGGGAGTGGGGAGGGAGTTAACACGTTCGCTGCCACTAACGCGCTAGCGCGTGATACATTCTTTAAAATAACACGTAAAAGGCAATAGTCAACTTGCATCCTTTTAGACATCAGCAGTGAAAGTGTTAACGTGACAGTGCGTGACATGGGAAGGGGTGTTTAAAAGGATGGAAATTAGCAAGAGGTAATATAATAAAAGCTCCGTAATGATTCTGCATTCAAATAGAGTATTAACAACTTTTTAGTCACCAACAGCTCGTTGTGCAGCTCTAGTAAGACGTTCATTCAACCAACTAACAATTTATCGGTGTATAAAACTTTAAAAAATACCTGTAAAACAGTTGACTTATCATTACTCTATCTCTCTTCCCTACCTACACCACACGTTCAGCACACAGGTATTGCCAGTCCTCCGACCCAAACTCCAATATTAATAAGAACAATTACGACCGCATAACGAATCACGTTCCGGTCCGCTGACCATGGACGGATAAACACGGCACTGGGCCCCGAATACACGTCCACTCCCAGGTCAAATACGTTTAGGAGGCACGTATAAACACGGCTGTGCACTTTAAATGGGAGGATAGCACTCGGCTAACGCGATTCGCATAAATTAACCCGTGCGGGATATGCTCAATGGGGAAAACGCTTTAAGGGGGGTTAAAGCGGGTGTACACAATGAAGTGTGTGATTAACTTGAGTGATAGGTTGCTGCTGGGGAGTGGAGTTGTATGGTTGCTGCGGGTGAGTGTTCGTGGACCGCGATGGAACATTTACCCGAGAGAAATGGGATTCTGGATCTCTGGGGTTATCCTGTAAGAATGAATTTCAATCTAAATTTGTGTCTTATAAGAATTAGGTATGTCATTAAGGTTTAAGACATTCTTGAAATATATAAAGGGGTTTGTTTAATTAACGTCGCACTGGAGCTACATAATGGGCTATTAGAGATGGTTCGGAATGTATCTGAAAGGGGAAAAGCACTGGAACACTGCCTCTTAATTTTGGTCAGTTGACGAGGGTAAAGCAACCCACGTAACCCTTATAGGAGTGAGGACATTGGATCACTGCGGATTTAACATGCACTAGCTCCCATTGCATTTGTATGCAAAAGGAATGATTCTGAAAACCTTCCGTTTTCCAGATGCTACGAACTTCGCCTCGAAAGGTAAATATCCTGAGTTGGGTTCGTCGCTAGGTCTATATATTTTCCAGTGCTGAGTCTGATGCTCACATCATTCGACCATCAAAGGCAATTGCAAGGGGATGTTGAAACACCCCCATTACAAAATTCACAAAAAGTATTTTTTTACACTAATTTGTTCTTGGATTTTAAAAACCAGCTGTGCATTTGTTCATACCATCCAGGGTAAAGAAAGAGAAAATAAGAAATTCAAATTGCCTTACATAGCAAGTGTATTCTCATCCGAATTAGTGGCAATCTTGATGGCGGCCAAGTACATAATCAGACAGGGGATACGCAGGGCAAAAATCATATCAAATTCAAGGTCAGCCAAATATAGGTTCACCACAGATAATTGCTAATGAAGTCAAAAACGTACTTACAAAAGCTAAGGAGAAGGGTGAGAATTGCGATAAAAGGGATCAAAGCTCATTATGAACACTGGGCAACGAATTAGTCGATAAATATGCTAAAGAAGCCACTATGAAGTCTAATATAAATGTACCGATCAAACTATATCGTAATCAAATAGCAAAAAATCTCAAATAAAATATTTCTAGAAGGTGGCAGGAGATATGGGCACATACAGAGAAGGGGATACATGTCTATGGGATATTTGGCAGGATGAATAGACACGGAACACAAGAAGACTTCTATATAAATCAAGTACGTAACAGGCATGGGTCGTTCCCGAGACACCAGCGCAGATTCCATGGGAATTCTCAGAATTGCAGTTACGAAGAAAGAAAGGAAGGGACATATAATTTTCGAATGTTATAAATATAAAGACATTAGGAAAAAGCTCTACATTAAAAAAATTTCGAGGAGAAAAATATCAAAGAGTTGATCAGACGTAAAGGAACAAGATTGGCAATCAGACAAATAATGCAAAAACAAGTTGAAGAGAGTATGCAGAATACTGATCCCAGGCCTTCAGGCAATACCCGGTGGAAACGGGAAGATTTTGTCTTCCTTCACCTTTTAGAGGGTTTATTTTTTCTGAGTTGTGTTTCTGTGATGTGTATTGAAATTTCAAGTCTGTGAATTGCATTGTGATTGTTCAATTTCACTGTGAATTTTTGAGGTTTTATCTTGTCTTTTAAAATTTAAATTTTATTGCGTTATGTTCATGCTTGTAGCAGTGTTTTGTTGTACTGGTCGGGATTGCTATGTAATGACGGCCTTCGCCTCATCCCTGGATGCCTTAGGGCGGGGCAGGGTAAAAAATATATTTATCTATTTTACCTTAATTAAAATTTTAATGGTTAAAAAGTGTATGTGTGTAGTTTCAAGCAAACTCAATGACAGGCTTAACCCCCTCCTACTTTTATAACGGCCTATGTTATTGGAAAAGTACCCCAAATTGTGCAGTTCTCCTACGCCAAGATATTTTAATGTTTTGTATTCTTTTACCCTAAAATAAAATATTTTTTGGCCTTTTTATGTAAATATCAGATATAAAAAAGTTTTTAGTATTAATAGTATTTACTAAAAATAAAAAAAAGCTCAAAACCACTTAATATACATTTTTTTAATAATGTTTAGATTATCAAAACGTAGGATTACGGCAAAAGAAAGAGATTGACTGAGATTAAAGTCTTCTTTGTATCGCAATTTTCTATTGCCACACACAGAGCCGATTTTAAAAGCAGTTACTTTTTTTTTACAATAGTGTGATAATCTAAAAACTGATTGTTACAAAAATGCTTTTACATTCTTTAGTGAAAGACAACAAATTAATTGTTATAACTTCAATGATATCAATACTTCAGTACCTGCAACAATGTTTAGAAAATATTATCTTGAAACAATGAATTTTTATTACTTTAAATTCTTTCAAAGAATTTCTTTCATTTAGACGCCATTTTGAAAAAGTATTGGTAGAAACTTTGAAAGCATACATTTCTTCCGTTTTCCAGCATATAAAATTTGATTCGGATTTCATTTTTTTCTTAAGTAAGTAACATTACTTTATATCACAGAAAAAATAATTAGATTTAGCATGTAAATATTGAAACATCTTGAACTAATCTAATTAACATTGAGTCTTTTTACCAGCAACATTATATGATAGTTTTACTTTTGATAAATATATCTCATGTTTACATTTATTATAATACTCTTCGATTACCGTTAAATATATAAACCTTTTTAACAAAACTATGTTATTTTATGATTATGAAAACGGCTAAAAAACTGTGAATTTTTTTGTAAAGAGTTGCGTGTGGTTTTGGTTGGCATAGTGTTTGCAAATAGTCGCCAACTGACTTGATGCGTTGGGCGCAGGCGTCGTTTTTCTCACTGATCTTAATGATTACTATATTTTCAACATTGTCGAGACACATCGTATGGAAACGTGAAGTTATGTTGGCTGAACGGTTGTAAGTTGGGTTATTACGATGCAAATTGAGAATTTAATCGCCCGAAAAAAGTCTCCAAGAATTAACCGCTATCGATTAGAAATCCCAACCGAATTTTCATATACCAATGAAATTAATTTAAACGTTTGATTAAAATGAGCTATTAAGAGCTCATTGAAGAATTACTGATCATTGTAAAGTAATTTTGTAATTTATTTCGTAGCATATGATTTTGTAGGAAACGATTATAATGATTTAAATATATTTACTACTTGACAAAATCAAGTTAGTGAAATATTTGCTACATATAAAATATTAAAGAATTTTTAAATAGATGCTAACCCAAACGATCGATATTTTTTTATATTAAAAAGTTATATTTGATACGTATAATCTGATACGCAACTTTAGGTAGAATTAAAACATCCCTAAAACTGTTCATAAGTTTTCTTTTAATTTAATATAAAAATAATTTGAAATGTCTAATAAATAGAAGCAATTATGCGATTTATAAAGATTTAATGTTCATTATAAATTAATTTTGTAATTTTTTTTGTAGAATACGATGTTTAGGAAACATTTAATAGATATACTACTTGCTAAAGTTATGATAATAAAACAATTCTTACCTTTAAAAATAATCAATATGTAAATATATTTTTACCAATCTTCTAACATTTTGGTGATATTAGAGACGTTTGTACACTCCCGCATATTTATGTAGAATCATGTACATGTTTCAGTTTGCTATTACAGAGCATTTAAATACGAGTAAGTTTATAACATACATTTGTTTGAAAGCATAGAATTTGTTAGCAAATTCATGAATTTAAAAACATCTATTTGTATATGTTTGCAATTTGAAACTAAAATATATTTTAAAAACAAATTAATAATTAAAACAAAATTGTAAGTAAAAATGTCTGTTCACATATTTTTACGAATAAAGTTGAAAAGTTAATACATTTATTGTTTATTAAGGTGCAAAAATATTTTGTCCAACTTTTCGGTTTTAATACACTACTGTAACACGAAATGTTGAGTTATTTTGATCATTATATTTATATGGCACAAGTGAGTTTTCTTATTAATTAGACCAAATTAATTCATCAATACTAAAAGTAAGTTTGAATAAGAATTTATTTTTATTATTATTACTTCTAATATCAAATAACATACTTTTTATTTAGGTCGAGTTGGAGAAGTAATTCAAAGAAGGAGTATTTTCAAAGAAGGAGTAAAATTTCTTATTGTGTTGGTGGGGCAATAAGAAATTTTACTACGTCATCCGAATAAGAAGCAAGGACATCCAAAATTCATTACAGCAAAAAGTAAGTTTGAATTATTACTTATTTTCAATACTATTAGATTTGTTTATCAAATAACAATACATTTAGACTTTGAGAAACTAGTAATTATTCTGGTTGGCGATTTCAATGTATTTTAATTGGGACAATGAGAAATTTTACTTCTTCATCACAATTAGAAGCAAGGACCAAATTAATTCATCAATACAAAAAGTAAGTTTGAATAAGAATTTATTTTTATTATTTTTACTTCTAATATCAAATAACATACTTTTTATTTAGGTCGAGTTGGAAAAACGGACGATTTTCAAAGAAGGAGTAAAATTTCTTATTGTGTTGTTGGGGCAATAAGAAATTTTACTATGTCATTCGAATAAGAAGCAAGGACATCCAAAATTAATTCATCAAAGCAAAAAGTAAGTTTAAATTATTACTTATTTTCAATACTATTAGATTTGTTTATCAAATAACAATACATTTAGACTTTGAGAAACTAGTAATTATTCTGGTTGGCGATTTCAATGTATTTTAATTGGGACAATGAGAAATTTTACTTCTTCATCACAATTAGAAGCAAGGACCAAATTAATTCATCAATACAAAAAGTAAGTTTGAATAAGAATTTATTTTTATTATTTTTACTTCTAATATCAAATAACATACTTTTTATTTAGGTCGAGTTGGAAAAACGGACGATTTTCAAAGAAGGAGTAAAATTTCTTATTGTGTTGTTGGGGCAATAAGAAATTTTACTACGTCATTCGAATAAGAAGCAAGGACATCCAAAATTAATTCATCAAAGCAAAAAGTAAGTTTAAATTATTACTTATTTTCAATACTATTAGATTTGTTTATCAAATAACAATACATTTAGACTTTGAGAAACTAGTAATTATTCTGGTTGGCGATTTCAATGTATTTTAATTGGGACAATGAGAAATTTTACTTCTTCATCACAATTAGAAGCAAGGACCAAATTAATTCATCAATACAAAAAGTAAGTTTGAATAAGAATTTATTTTTATTATTTTTACTTCTAATATCAAATAACATACTTTTTATTTAGGTCGAGTTGGAAAAACGGACGATTTTCAAAGAAGGAGTAAAATTTCTTATTGTGTTGTTGGGGCAATAAGAAATTTTACTATGTCATCCGAATAAGAAGCAAGGACATCCAAAATTCATTACAGCAAAAAGTAAGTTTGAATTATTACTTATTTTCAATACTATTAGATTTGTTTATCAAATAACAATACATTTAGACTTTGAGAAACTAGTAATTATTCTGGTTGGCGATTTCAATGTATTTTAATTGGGACAATGAGAAATTTTACTTCTTCATCACAATAAGAAGCAAGGACCAAATTAATTCATCAATACAAAAAGTAAGTTTGAATAAGAATTTATTTTTATTATTTTTACTTCTAATATCAAATAACATACTTTTTATTTAGGTCGAGTTGGAAAAACGGACGATTTTCAAAGAAGGAGTAAAATTTCTTATTGTGTTCGTGGGGCAATAAGAAATTTTACTATGTCATTCGAATAAGAAGCAAGGACATCCAAAATTAATTCATCAAAGCAAAAAGTAAGTTTGAATTATTACTTATTTTCAATACTATTAGATTTGTTTATCAAATAACAATACATTTAGACTTTGAGAAACTAGTAATTATTCTGGTTGGCGATTTCAATGTATTTTAATTGGGACAATGAGAAATTTTACTTCTTCATCACAATAAGAAGCAAGGACCAAATTAATTCATCAATACAAAAAGTAAGTTTGAATAAGAATTTATTTTTATTATTTTTACTTCTAATATCAAATAACATACTTTTTATTTAGGTCGAGTTGGAAAAACGGACGATTTTCAAAGAAGGAGTAAAATTTCTTATTGTGTTCGTGGGGCAATAAGAAATTTTACTACGTCATCCGAATAAGAAGCAAGGACATCCAAAATTAATTCATCAAAGCAAAAAGTAAGTTTGAATTATTACTTATTTTCAATACTATTAGATTTGTTTATCAAATAACAATACATTTAGACTTTGAGAAACTAGTAATTATTCTGGTTGGCGATTTCAATGTATTTTAATTGGGACAATGAGAAATTTTACTTCTTCATCACAATAAGAAGCAAGGACCAAATTAATTCATCAATACAAAAAGTAAGTTTGAATAAGAATTTATTTTTATTATTTTTACTTCTAATATCAAATAACATACTTTTTATTTAGGTCGAGTTGGAAAAACGGACGATTTTCAAAGAAGGAGTAAAATTTCTTATTGTGTTGTTGGGGCAATAAGAAATTTTACTATGTCATTCGAATAAGAAGCAAGGACATCCAAAATTAATTCATCAAAGCAAAAAGTAAGTTTAAATTATTACTTATTTTCAATACTATTAGATTTGTTTATCAAATAACAATACATTTAGACTTTGAGAAACTAGTAATTATTCTGGTTGGCGATTTCAATGTATTTTAATTGGGACAATGAGAAATTTTACTTCTTCATCACAATAAGAAGCAAGGACCAAATTAATTCATCAATACAAAAAGTAAGTTTGAATAAGAATTTATTTTTATTATTTTTACTTCTAATATCAAATAACATACTTTTTATTTAGGTCGAGTTGGAAAAACGGACGATTTTCAAAGAAGGAGTAAAATTTCTTATTGTGTTCGTGGGGCAATAAGAAATTTTACTACGTCATCCGAATAAGAAGCAAGGACATCCAAAATTAATTCATCAAAGCAAAAAGTAAGTTTGAATTATTACTTATTTTCAATACTATTAGATTTGTTTATCAAATAACAATACATTTAGACTTTGAGAAACTAGTAATTATTCTGGTTGGCGATTTCAATGTATTTTAATTGGGACAATGAGAAATTTTACTTCTTCATCACAATAAGAAGCAAGGACCAAATTAATTCATCAATACAAAAAGTAAGTTTGAATAAGAATTTATTTTTATTATTTTTACTTCTAATATCAAATAACATACTTTTTATTTAGGTCGAGTTGGAAAAACGGACGATTTTCAAAGAAGGAGTAAAATTTCTTATTGTGTTCGTGGGGCAATAAGAAATTTTACTACGTCATCCGAATAAGAAGCAAGGACATCCAAAATTAATTCATCAAAGCAAAAAGTAAGTTTGAATTATTACTTATTTTCAATACTATTACATTTGTTTATCAAATAACAATACATTTAGACTTTGAGAAACTAGTAATTATTCTGGTTGGCGATTTCAATGTATTTTAATTGGGACAATGAGAAATTTTACTTCTTCATCACAATAAGAAGCAAGGACCAAATTAATTCATCAATACAAAAAGTAAGTTTGAATAAGAATTTATTTTTATTATTTTTACTTCTAATATCAAATAACATACTTTTTATTTAGGTCGAGTTGGAAAAACGGACGATTTTCAAAGAAGGAGTAAAATTTCTTATTGTGTTCGTGGGGCAATAAGAAATTTTACTACGTCATCCGAATAAGAAGCAAGGACATCCAAAATTAATTCATCAAAGCAAAAAGTAAGTTTGAATTATTACTTATTTTCAATACTATTAGATTTGTTTATCAAATAACAATACATTTAGACTTTGAGAAACTAGTAATTATTCTGGTTGGCGATTTCAATGTATTTTAATTGGGACAATGAGAAATTTTACTTCTTCATCACAATAAGAAGCAAGGACCAAATTAATTCATCAATACAAAAAGTAAGTTTGAATAAGAATTTATTTTTATTATTTTTACTTCTAATATCAAATAACATACTTTTTATTTAGGTCGAGTTGGAAAAACGGACGATTTTCAAAGAAGGAGTAAAATTTCTTATTGTGTTCGTGGGGCAATAAGAAATTTTACTACGTCATCCGAATAAGAAGCAAGGACATCCAAAATTAATTCATCAAAGCAAAAAGTAAGTTTGAATTATTACTTATTTTCAATACTATTAGATTTGTTTATCAAATAACAATACATTTAGACTTTGAGAAACTAGTAATTATTCTGGTTGGCGATTGCAATGTATTTTAATTGGGACAATGAGAAATTTTACTTCTTCATCACAATAAGAAGCAAGGACCAAATTAATTCATCAATACAAAAAGTAAGTTTGAATAAGAATTTATTTTTATTATTTTTACTTCTAATATCAAATAACATACTTTTTATTTAGGTCGAGTTGGAAAAACGGACGATTTTCAAAGAAGGAGTAAAATTTCTTATTGTGTTCGTGGGGCAATAAGAAATTTTACTATGTCATTCGAATAAGAAGCAAGGACATCCAAAATTAATTCATCAAAGCAAAAGTAAGTTTGAATTATTACTTATTTTCAATACTATTAGATTTGTTTATCAAATAACAATACATTTAGACTTTGAGAAACTAGTAATTATTCTGGTTGGCGATTTCAATGTATTTTAATTGGGACAATGAGAAATTTTACTTCTTCATCACAATAAGAAGCAAGGACCAAATTAATTCATCAATACAAAAAGTAAGTTTGAATAAGAATTTATTTTTATTATTTTTACTTCTAATATCAAATAACATACTTTTTATTTAGGTCGAGTTGGAAAAACGGACGATTTTCAAAGAAGGAGTAAAATTTCTTATTGTGTTCGTGGGGCAATAAGAAATTTTACTACGTCATCCGAATAAGAAGCAAGGACATCCAAAATTAATTCATCAAAGCAAAAAGTAAGTTTGAATTATTACTTATTTTCAATACTATTAGATTTGTTTATCAAATAACAATACATTTAGACTTTGAGAAACTAGTAATTATTCTGGTTGGCGATTTCAATGTATTTTAATTGGGACAATGAGAAATTTTACTTCTTCATCACAATAAGAAGCAAGGACCAAATTAATTCATCAATACAAAAAGTAAGTTTGAATAAGAATTTATTTTTATTATTTTTACTTCTAATATCAAATAACATACTTTTTATTTAGGTCGAGTTGGAAAAACGGACGATTTTCAAAGAAGGAGTAAAATTTCTTATTGTGTTGTTGGGGCAATAAGAAATTTTACTATGTCATTCGAATAAGAAGCAAGGACATCCAAAATTAATTCATCAAAGCAAAAAGTAAGTTTAAATTATTACTTATTTTCAATACTATTAGATTTGTTTATCAAATAACAATACATTTAGACTTTGAGAAACTAGTAATTATTCTGGTTGGCGATTTCAATGTATTTTAATTGGGACAATGAGAAATTTTACTTCTTCATCACAATAAGAAGCAAGGACCAAATTAATTCATCAATACAAAAAGTAAGTTTGAATAAGAATTTATTTTTATTATTTTTACTTCTAATATCAAATAACATACTTTTTATTTAGGTCGAGTTGGAAAAACGGACGATTTTCAAAGAAGGAGTAAAATTTCTTATTGTGTTCGTGGGGCAATAAGAAATTTTACTACGTCATCCGAATAAGAAGCAAGGACATCCAAAATTAATTCATCAAAGCAAAAAGTAAGTTTGAATTATTACTTATTTTCAATACTATTAGATTTGTTTATCAAATAACAATACATTTAGACTTTGAGAAACTAGTAATTATTCTGGTTGGCGATTTCAATGTATTTTAATTGGGACAATGAGAAATTTTACTTCTTCATCACAATAAGAAGCAAGGACCAAATTAATTCATCAATACAAAAAGTAAGTTTGAATAAGAATTTATTTTTATTATTTTTACTTCTAATATCAAATAACATACTTTTTATTTAGGTCGAGTTGGAAAAACGGACGATTTTCAAAGAAGGAGTAAAATTTCTTATTGTGTTCGTGGGGCAATAAGAAATTTTACTACGTCATCCGAATAAGAAGCAAGGACATCCAAAATTAATTCATCAAAGCAAAAAGTAAGTTTGAACTATTACTTATTTTCAATACTATTAGATTTGTTTATCAAATAACAATACATTTAGACTTTGAGAAACTAGTAATTATTCTGGTTGGCGATTTCAATGTATTTTAATTGGGACAATGAGAAATTTTACTTCTTCATCACAATAAGAAGCAAGGACCAAATTAATTCATCAATACAAAAAGTAAGTTTGAATAAGAATTTATTTTTATTATTTTTACTTCTAATATCAAATAACATACTTTTTATTTAGGTCGAGTTGGAAAAACGGACGATTTTCAAAGAAGGAGTAAAATTTCTTATTGTGTTCGTGGGGCAATAAGAAATTTTACTATGTCATTCGAATAAGAAGCAAGGACATCCAAAATTAATTCATCAAAGCAAAAAGTAAGTTTGAATTATTACTTATTTTCAATACTATTAGATTTGTTTATCAAATAACAATACATTTAGACTTTGAGAAACTAGTAATTATTCTGGTTGGCGATTTCAATGTATTTTAATTGGGACAATGAGAAATTTTACTTCTTCATCACAATAAGAAGCAAGGACCAAATTAATTCATCAATACAAAAAGTAAGTTTGAATAAGAATTTATTTTTATTATTTTTACTTCTAATATCAAATAACATACTTTTTATTTAGGTCGAGTTGGAAAAACGGACGATTTTCAAAGAAGGAGTAAAATTTCTTATTGTGTTCGTGGGGCAATAAGAAATTTTACTACGTCATCCGAATAAGAAGCAAGGACATCCAAAATTAATTCATCAAAGCAAAAAGTAAGTTTGAATTATTACTTATTTTCAATACTATTAGATTTGTTTATCAAATAACAATACATTTAGACTTTGAGAAACTAGTAATTATTCTGGTTGGCGATTTCAATGTATTTTAATTGGGACAATGAGAAATTTTACTTCTTCATCACAATAAGAAGCAAGGACCAAATTAATTCATCAATACAAAAAGTAAGTTTGAATAAGAATTTATTTTTATTATTTTTACTTCTAATATCAAATAACATACTTTTTATTTAGGTCGAGTTGGAAAAACGGACGATTTTCAAAGAAGGAGTAAAATTTCTTATTGTGTTGTTGGGGCAATAAGAAATTTTACTATGTCATTCGAATAAGAAGCAAGGACATCCAAAATTAATTCATCAAAGCAAAAAGTAAGTTTAAATTATTACTTATTTTCAATACTATTAGATTTGTTTATCAAATAACAATACATTTAGACTTTGAGAAACTAGTAATTATTCTGGTTGGCGATTTCAATGTATTTTAATTGGGACAATGAGAAATTTTACTTCTTCATCACAATAAGAAGCAAGGACCAAATTAATTCATCAATACAAAAAGTAAGTTTGAATAAGAATTTATTTTTATTATTTTTACTTCTAATATCAAATAACATACTTTTTATTTAGGTCGAGTTGGAAAAACGGACGATTTTCAAAGAAGGAGTAAAATTTCTTATTGTGTTGTTGGGGCAATAAGAAATTTTACTACGTCATTCGAATAAGAAGCAAGGACATCCAAAATTAATTCATCAAAGCAAAAAGTAAGTTTAAATTATTACTTATTTTCAATACTATTAGATTTGTTTATCAAATAACAATACATTTAGACTTTGAGAAACTAGTAATTATTCTGGTTGGCGATTTCAATGTATTTTAATTGGGACAATGAGAAATTTTACTTCTTCATCACAATTAGAAGCAAGGACCAAATTAATTCATCAATACAAAAAGTAAGTTTGAATAAGAATTTATTTTTATTATTTTTACTTCTAATATCAAATAACATACTTTTTATTTAGGTCGAGTTGGAAAAACGGACGATTTTCAAAGAAGGAGTAAAATTTCTTATTGTGTTGTTGGGGCAATAAGAAATTTTACTATGTCATCCGAATAAGAAGCAAGGACATCCAAAATTCATTACAGCAAAAAGTAAGTTTGAATTATTACTTATTTTCAATACTATTAGATTTGTTTATCAAATAACAATACATTTAGACTTTGAGAAACTAGTAATTATTCTGGTTGGCGATTTCAATGTATTTTAATTGGGACAATGAGAAATTTTACTTCTTCATCACAATTAGAAGCAAGGACCAAATTAATTCATCAATACAAAAAGTAAGTTTGAATAATAATTTATTTTTATTATTTTTACTTCTAATATCAAATAACATACTTTTTATTTAGGTCGAGTTGGAAAAACGGACGATTTTCAAAGAAGGAGTAAAATTTCTTATTGTGTTGTTGGGGCAATAAGAAATTTTACTACGTCATCCGAATAAGAAGCAAGGACATCCAAAATTAATTCATCAAAGCAAAAAGTAAGTTTGAATTATTACTTATTTTCAATACTATTAGATTTGTTTATCAAATAACAATACATTTAGACTTTGAGAAACTAGTAATTATTCTGGTTGGCGATTTCAATGTATTTTAATTGGGACAATGAGAAATTTTACTTCTTCATCACAATAAGAAGCAAGGACCAAATTAATTCATCAATACAAAAAGTAAGTTTGAATAAGAATTTATTTTTATTATTTTTACTTCTAATATCAAATAACATACTTTTTATTTAGGTCGAGTTGGAAAAACGGACGATTTTCAAAGAAGGAGTAAAATTTCTTATTGTGTTGTTGGGGCAATAAGAAATTTTACTATGTCATTCGAATAAGAAGCAAGGACATCCAAAATTAATTCATCAAAGCAAAAAGTAAGTTTAAATTATTACTTATTTTCAATACTATTAGATTTGTTTATCAAATAACAATACATTTAGACTTTGAGAAACTAGTAATTATTCTGGTTGGCGATTTCAATGTATTTTAATTGGGACAATGAGAAATTTTACTTCTTCATCACAATAAGAAGCAAGGACCAAATTAATTCATCAATACAAAAAGTAAGTTTGAATAAGAATTTATTTTTATTATTTTTACTTCTAATATCAAATAACATACTTTTTATTTAGGTCGAGTTGGAAAAACGGACGATTTTCAAAGAAGGAGTAAAATTTCTTATTGTGTTCGTGGGGCAATAAGAAATTTTACTATGTCATTCGAATAAGAAGCAAGGACATCCAAAATTAATTCATCAAAGCAAAAAGTAAGTTTGAATTATTACTTATTTTCAATACTATTAGATTTGTTTATCAAATAACAATACATTTAGACTTTGAGAAACTAGTAATTATTCTGGTTGGCGATTTCAATGTATTTTAATTGGGACAATGAGAAATTTTACTTCTTCATCACAATAAGAAGCAAGGACCAAATTAATTCATCAATACAAAAAGTAAGTTTGAATAAGAATTTATTTTTATTATTTTTACTTCTAATATCAAATAACATACTTTTTATTTAGGTCGAGTTGGAAAAACGGACGATTTTCAAAGAAGGAGTAAAATTTCTTATTGTGTTCGTGGGGCAATAAGAAATTTTACTACGTCATCCGAATAAGAAGCAAGGACATCCAAAATTAATTCATCAAAGCAAAAAGTAAGTTTGAATTATTACTTATTTTCAATACTATTAGATTTGTTTATCAAATAACAATACATTTAGACTTTGAGAAACTAGTAATTATTCTGGTTGGCGATTTCAATGTATTTTAATTGGGACAATGAGAAATTTTACTTCTTCATCACAATAAGAAGCAAGGACCAAATTAATTCATCAATACAAAAAGTAAGTTTGAATAAGAATTTATTTTTATTATTTTTACTTCTAATATCAAATAACATACTTTTTATTTAGGTCGAGTTGGAAAAACGGACGATTTTCAAAGAAGGAGTAAAATTTCTTATTGTGTTCGTGGGGCAATAAGAAATTTTACTACGTCATCCGAATAAGAAGCAAGGACATCCAAAATTAATTCATCAAAGCAAAAAGTAAGTTTGAATTATTACTTATTTTCAATACTATTAGATTTGTTTATCAAATAACAATACATACTTCAGGTTGAGCTGTATAGAGACGGACGATTGCAAGAGAAGAAGTGAAATTACTCATTGTGATGATGAGACAATGAGACATTTCACTTCTTCATCACAATAATAAGCAAGGACATCCAAAAATTATTCATCAATGAATTATTCATAAGAATTTCTTTTCAATGTCATTATATTTAATATCAAATACCATACATTTATTTCAATCGAGACGAACGATTGAAAGATTCTAAATGCAATTTCTCATTATCATGATTAGACAATAAAAATTTGTAATACTTCATCACAATAAGAAGATTTTACTCTTTTGAAGAGAGTAAAATGTTCAGAATTAACTTAATTCATACCCAAATTTTACTGATCTCGTATTTAAAAATGCACGTAATGCACCACGTCGCAGTATCACTTTTAAATAAACTTAAAATACCCGTTATCGAGCAATTCCTTAAAATATGTTACGTTAACAAATGTTACACTTGTTGAGTTTTATTTTAGAACTGAAAAATAAAAATGTAAGTATTAATGAAGAATAGGTGAAAAAATAAATAGGCTGCGATTTTTTAGCCGCTGGATAATTATAAACTTTTACTTTCAATTGCATTTTTACACACTTTTCTTTAACTTTCTTTGTTATCAGTATTGTTGTTATCTTTGCAGTCGATTGTTGTCCCATTAGATCTTATAACATTATTTTAACACCATTATAAATTTATTTATCAACTTAGGATTTGAAATATTTACGTAACACTGATCGCAATACAATCTTTACTTATAAATATTAGTAATCAATACTTGATACCATATATTAATGATTTTCCTTTTATAATTTACAAATTCAATAGTTTTATGCATATCGCACATTGAGCTGGACCGTGTGCCATTGAGATCACCAATGCCCTTAGATTCAAACACATAGTGTCGGCATCCACGTGGGCAATTTCAATACAATGTGGCATCAAGAATTAAGTTGTCATTACGGTTAATGCTTGGAAATTCCTGATTCAAGTCAGCTATCAACTTTTGCCGCAATAATCACACCAAGTTTAATGTGTTTACTTTTTATTCGATAAAAATGTTTTTTTTTTTAAATATTTTAATTTTGAAATATATTGTTTAAATTTTCTTCATTTGTTTGTAAAAACATATTAACAATTTGAACAACATTTAGATTTTGAGAAACTAGTTCATTATCCGGGTTGGCGATTTCAAGGTATTTTAATTGGCGCGATTTATATTTGTCGAATACCAAATACAACATTGAAAAATTATCAATAAGTATACAATACGCAAACAAAAATTATATTATAAATGGACATTGAAATCAGTATCCTTACCAGTTCAGCAATAATAAATGTGTGTAATTTGCATAACGCTTCGGGGATGTAAAGTACTATAAATGAAAACTACAACTACTACTAAATGTTTGTCTATATTAGTAAGTGGAAATTTCTTTATAATAATTTCCCTATAAAGAATTTTAAATTATATTTTTAAAGTTTTACATTTTTTTAAAAATAAAAATTTCTATAATTATTTTACATTAATTTATACATTTGTCAATACAGCTTAGGAAATTATTTTTAAAAGTCTGGAAACATTTTCAACCTATAGGTACATTTTAAAATAAACTTCTTGAGTTAATAAAAATATTAAAAAACAGTTTTAAGCCTTTAATTAAGTACACAAAAACAAATTTTAAAAAGGGAATGACGCTTAATAATTCTATAAAGAATTGCAACTTCGTTTTATTTACGACATTAATTAAAAAATAAGCATGGATAAAAGGATGAAAATTGTTTGATAAAATTAAAATTAATAATTTCTTGCAAACATGAATTTGAGAAAATTAGTTTGGGTCTATATTTATTATTGTATGAAGTGCAATAGTAGCAAGAAAAATGAAAATGTATTAAATAAGAATAAAAATGTAAAGGTTTATACAAGATCTCTTTTTTTACGTTGCGTTTTGCGTTTCAGCTAAAATGAAATTTAATGTGATTTTTAAAGTGAAAACTAAGTGCTTCTTTTTCGAATTCTAAAAAACTATTTTTACATCGCGTTCGCATTATAGATTATAAATATAATTTTTAAATTGATAAAACATAAGCAGAGTATTTCTTCAAAATAATGTAGTTAGTTAATAATTAGCTAAATTTAATTTTGAGAAATATTAATTTAGTGCTAAAATTAATTTATTTTACGTTAACTTTTTATACAAGTTTGCATATTAATAAATTAAGTAGACAAATAAACTCTTAAATATTTTTAAATTGGAAAGTATTTTTGTGTATCGAAAGAAGAAAATAATGAAATATTTTAACCTAACTATACATCTTGTGCAAAATTTTAACTCCCAAGCCATGCTGACACCCTAAATCTACTTTATTTGTATTATCTAATATCCGGGACTTTTTCTTTAGAAAAAAAAGGTATACAAAGTAAAACTCAATTTTATTTCGGCAAAACATCCTTTCACAGGTACCATTTCCTTTTGATCCTTTAAAAAAAATTAGTTACAGCACATGGTATGCAACCCATTTATGTATGGATCCAAACAATGCAGATGCATTATTAAAAAAATCCCCAATTTTCCCTAGCTTCTATTGAGTAAGTATGGAATGCGAACAATGCAGAGGCGCCATTAGTTCTTATAAATTATTAAAGAGTATTGATTAAAAGCCGTTTCCCCTATATTCAAAAGGGATCGTTTTTAAAAATGCAACTCACGTGTGTTTTCCCACCGAATTCCCTACAGGGACGCCATTTTGCGTTTCAGTTAAAGTGGCAGTTAGCACTTCCTTTCGCTTTTAATTTCGAGCGGCAGACGACGGGTAATTGTTTAGTTCTCGAATTAAACGTTTTGCATCGGAAAAGATGGCGGCAGAATTGTTCGTTTGTTTTAGCGAGAGGAGACGATGCGAGCGATTTCCGACATTTTATACTTTCCCTTTGAGGCAGTCTCTGGCGATTGCTCGGTTTCGTTCGGCTTTCGGAACTGCAGCATAAAAGAGAACGAACAACGTGAATAGCAAACAGTTTTGAAATGTGAGGGTTTAGTAGAGAACTCGTGGGATTGCTGAGAATGAAATGTGCATTCAAGATGGCAATAATCCGACCTGAATGTTAAAGGATCTTGGATCTGCCAAGGGGATGACTTTGTATTTTCATTTTCTGATCTATGAACAAAGAAGGATGAGAGAAAGGCTTGAATTGACAGTTAAAATTATTAAGTAAATATTTTAACAAAAGGGCACTTATCTTCAGGGCCCTGAGGGGAGCACAACGTGTGCCACAGCACAGGGCCTCGCGTTTTAGAAGGGGCGAAGCGCATTTCAGGAAAAGCGAATAGTGTTATAAGTACAAAAGTGTTAAAGAGCTTAAATTCATTTGTGTTTTATTTTTAATTCTATATGTCTTTTAACCCTCTAAACGGTGAGAAAACATCAAAATTGTTAATCCGTTTGCGCGGCAAAATATTTTATTGAATATATCCCATAGATGTATTTTATAATTTAAAAAATATATAGTATTTTAATAGATAAAGCCTGTCATACAATACTCTTAATCCAACAAATTGAATTTTTTTTAATATAGTGTCTCTTTATGAAACTAAAATGTATGTGCGTTGTTTGAAAACTGGAGATCCGTGGAAGATTATAGACGTCCCTTGATGTTTAGTTTGAATCCCGAAGAATTTAAGAGCGGCAATGTTTACATTAATGTACATACAACATGTTATTAATACGAACGTTCAGCAAAAACTTTAATAATTGAAACTATCTCACAGTGTTACATTTAAATATAAATTATTCAGCTTAAATATAATCACTATTATTAACTGCCTAGCTACAGACTATAACTATTTATGTAGTGTCCTGCTATGAGATACGCAAGTCCACATCCGGTACCACCAGTTTTCACTGTAATATAGACATAATTTAAAGTTCATAGAAAATCCATAATTTTTTTTTTCAAATGTAAAGCATTAAAGGGACTTTTAAAATCCTTCTCTATTAAATTAATTTTTATAAAAGACGGTATTAAAGAATGTAATACAATGTGAAACCAAACTCTCCTGTAATGAAAACAAACTTGCAATTTGAAAAGTTTGCTCATCCTTCAGAGATGAAGCCAAAAACCTAAAAGAGTCAACCAAGTCAACCAAAAAGACTATGGTTACTTATGGAGTATCCTGTTAATGTATCTCTATGAAGTAGTCTTTGTTAAAAAATATTCTTTTTAAATTTTTCTCGTGGAATAGAAAAAAAAAGCGAATTAGTATTTAAAAGGGTTAAGCAAAATATTTCATAAAATATCAGCAGACTGTAAAGGCGTGTTCACGCTTGAAATGTACTTTTTTTAAGTGCTTCAAATTGTCCATTTTATATAATAAATTAATTTAAAATATTTTGTAATTGACACTAAATTTTCAAGTGTTTTTTTTTAAATGAATGATTTAAGTCTTAAAAGTATTTATAAATAAAATTATGGTAGTTCCGTTTACTCACGTAAAAATGATATATGTTTTACATGCAAAACGCAAATAAAATTAGTTAATTGTTTCATTGTTTATTTAATATCGAGTGCAAAGAGTTTAAGTAGGTTACAAAACTTTAAATAAAAGTATTTCAATGCTTTTTATATTTCAGATCGAGACTATCACTATTATTTTCTTGAGAAATAAGAATTATCAGAGCTATCGCTTTAAAATACTTTCCTCTTTAGGAAAATAATTAAATCCATTATAAATAAATTTGGGTTTTTAATTGTTTTAAATACTAGAGGGATTATATAAATCCAATAGTAGATTGATAGGTTGATGAATCTCATCTTAACGATTAAGATCTATTATATTTATATCTTGATGAATCTTATCTTGTTTAGTCTGTCTTGACGAATAAGATTTTTATTTTACAATGATTTTAAGTATGAATTCCTATAGAAACAAATTGAGATATGTACAAAATCGGCTCTTTTAAAAGCTTACAGTATAACAGGTGTATGTGTGCGTATTTATGGCGCAAATTCTTTAAACACTCATGTTTTGTGGCAGATAAGGATACGGTAGATATAACACTATTGAATATATTTAAACTTTAGGTTCAAGGCAAGATTATTAATTTATTAAATTATTTAAAAATAACATTTAAGTGAACGCCTATTTTACAGAGCCCCTCTACAACACAGAACCGGTTACATGAAAGTTTAGAACATGAACATTGCCACCACTAAGTTACAGAACGTTTATATGTAGTGGATTGTTCTATTACAGACAAGTAGGAGTGATGGGAAAATGGTCGTTAATTTCCTACAATTCATATGCAATCTTTGTCTTAAAATAATTTTTATATTTTAAAGTATTGGTTAATAGTTAATTATATGTGTATTATATAAAACTATACCTTCACCACAATTTTTTCCCCACAGAAACCACAAAAATGTCATTTTAAAATAAATTGGTGGCGCAAACATAACAAGGTATTAAAAATTCCATATTCAGGGACCTTTTTCAGCATTTATTCTTATGGTTAAACATTTATACAAAAGTTGATTAAAACATCTACAGAAACACATTTTATAAAATTGTATATTTAAAAATCAAAATAAAACAACGCACTGTATATTTGATCTTCCAAAACTGATTCACATTCCTCAGTTTGAGCCATTACCACAAGATGCAGAAATGACTAAATTTAATAAATACACGCTACTAACAGTCATTTTTCATCTAATGTGCCCATTTTGCAAAACAGTTTCCCATTCCTAGGAATACCCATGTGATAATTACAGTATCTCGGCACCCTCCAGTGCCGAAATACCCCATTCGAATTAAATGACCGCAATATTACTTGTGTTTGTATATTAAAATGTCTACGTGGTGAAACGACTCGCAGCCAAAATGGCGCTATTTGGTTACATTAGCTTTGAAATGATCAGTGTCGTTAGGATGAAGTAGATTTGGCCACACAGAATTATGGATGAAGGGAATTAGTAAGTTTGTCAATGGAGTTATTTAATTTGGCATCATACTCAAACAGATATTATATATTTAAAAGTCATGTCGCATAGGCCATTTATATTCTAACCTAATTGAATTTCGAAGTCTGTACTATTTTGAGTATATTATAATTGAATGAGTTTAATTATAAACATAAAATTCTAATTGAATTCTTTAAATTTGGATTTAGTAATATGTATTGGATTTGGTCGCTGAGTAAGAAAAATGATTGCATATTTAATAAAAATATTTTTTATAAATTTATGTTTAAGTTATCTCTCATCATTCTCATAAATAATACGATAATTTTTAATTAAGAATTCTGTGATCGTCGAGCCTACTTTTGTTATGTTTGCCAATCGTTTCTGCATTGAATCCCGTGACTTTTGAAAGAAACAAGAATCCTCTCATTTTTAACGCAAATAATTTACTCAAGCTTTTTCTACACTTTTCTGGGTCATCATCTCATGTTTGTTAGAATACTTAAACAATATACTTATATTGTCAGAATTTAATCGATCCTTCTTGGCTGAGTGAATAGAGTGTTGGACTCAGGAACGAGAGGTCCGCGGTTCGAGTCGGCTAATCGATATCGAATTATTGTATTATTTAAAACACTCCTTATTTTTAACGAAATAAATGTTGTTAAAAATTATGAAAAAGTTTCGTCAAATATGAGCATGCATTTTTAACGAAGTATGTTCTTTGTGGTTTTATATTCACATAAAGTTATAGGTCAAGTATTATTCAGCATTATTGACGCAAAAGTAATAATTGCGCATGTAACCGTGTGTGAAGAATTAGCTTTTAAGCGAGCAAAAAAGTAAAATTTAATGCACACAAATATTTAACAGTATCAACTATAATGTAAATACATCTCAGTTTTAACTTTTACAACCTATGGCATATTTTACTCTTTATGTTTGTATTTTATTCGTTAATATCAGTTATTAACTTTAAAATATTTATATGTCACCACTAATGAGTTAAGATAATGACTGAATTAAAAAAAAATATTAGCTATTAGAATGAGTTTAGTTTTATTCAATTTATAGTTTAATTATAAAAAAAACTCCTGCTTTAAAGTTTAATAAACACTAATTTGCTTAAATTTAATATTTTTTTTTAAATAAACAATATATTTCGTCCAAACAGTAGTGACATTTAATTAATATTTGGAGTGCATTATCATGTAATGAAGTTAATCGCCATCTTTTTTTTTTATTTCGTGAGAATCAGACAGCATATTCCAAATAAAGAAATTAGATAATTATTTTGTAAAAGGCCAGGCGTTTGAGATCTACAGTTACTTACGGTGCTGTATTTATCTCTCGTATTCTTTTATATCACACCATCTATATAATTAAATTATTCAGATTTATATCTAATGGAGTTGGCACACTATCTTGACACATTTTAGTTACCTTTTTATAAGATTGTAATAAACAAATATGTCATTAAAAAAAAGTATTAAACAGGTTTTGGCATGCTATTGACTGCTATTAAATATAAAAAATTTTATACTTTCCAAATCAATGTATACATAAAATTTTTTAGTACTGTCAGTTGCTGGGTGAAGTGTTATGGGAGAAAACTAGATAATTATTTAAATTATTTTATTATCTGCCCTTTATCTTTATTTTATTTATAGGGGGCTCCACCCTCTATTTGCTAACTTTTGTCAACCCCGGAATACTGCTACGGAATCCTAGTTAGATTGCTTCGCAAACTGATTATCGCTCTGCTCGCTTTAATTTCATGCCTTTTCTGTGGTTTAACTGAATTCAGCCTGTTCAAAAATTTCATAATTTGACAAAGTCATTTGACCGTTGTTCAAATTTTGAGATGTAGATGACGCCACGATGATAACTTTTCGTTTGTTTATGAAGCATAATTAACTAATTGGTTGCTTAATATTTTATAGTTTTGGCACATCTGCAGTTCATTCTCTTTTACATTGACACCTTGATCATAAAAATTGGTTTTGTGACGTCACAAAATATTCATGTCTTTGTATACAAATATCCTCCCTACCTCGGATGCAATTAAACGAAACTAAATTTAATCTAACGAAGATCACAATGCATCAAAACATATGAACTTTGAAATAGCTCGTATTCCTTCAGACGACAACTTTAAGGAGGGGGTCGAGCAGCCTCTTATTTTTTTTAGACGGCCTTCCTTAATAGGGCGCAGAAGGAGATAGTGGGGGCGATGAGGTGAGCGGGGGTGGCAGGGGGAGGAAGTACCGTCTCCCCCATATCTTTTTCCCTCTTCGTCTTATTTATGTTGTTTATGTCAGTCGTGGGAAAAAGATATCCATCAAGGGGTAGTTGGGTGACACTTAGTTTTTAGAGTGAGGGGTGGTATAATTATTGAAGTATTGTGGTATTTGCAGTTGTCGTGTTGACTTGTTTGGTGGAGACCCCTCACATCGATTGTGGCAATTTTTGTAGATGTTTTCCTCATTTTTAAATCACTGTCCAATCTGGCACACTTTGAAGTACGGAAACCTTTTCATTTGGCTTATTGGCTTTAATTGGACTTGACTTTTAGCTCTATTTCTCATACCATTCAAAACAATCGCATTCAGCAGGATAAAAGTCAAGCAATTGTGTATGTTCTGTTTCTTAGGTTCACATGTTTGTTTTTACGGCGATTTATTTGGTAAATATTGATGTGTTAACTCGTTTGGTAAGTATTACAATATTGTCATATTGGGTAAACATCTTGATATTGATATATGATCTTATATTGTAATGTTAATTGTTTTAGCAATGGAAATTTTTTCTACACGGACAAGATATACGTGGGCGAGTTTTATCAAATAACTCTGCTATTGGTGGATACAACCACGTGATTTGTATTTTCAAATCGCAGAGCCATCTGCAAGAACTCGTACGCTTTTATCACGTCTGTGTAGAATATGTCTAAAAGTTATGTTGTAAATCGCGTTATGTTGCATATTTGGTAAATATTGCAATATTAACAAGAGTAAAGAAATGTAATCGCTATCTTGACGATTGACATGGCGTTATTTTATTGTGTTATCTATTAGCAAACATGTTGACATATCGTTATCTATTAGCAAAGGAAATTTAAATTATAATTGTTGGTGTAGTTAAATTTTCTGTTAAATAGTTGAAAAGGGCTATGCAAAGGAATTTCAAAAGCGTTTTAAGATAGGTAATTTATATTTGTTTAGAAAACAAATTGTAGAAAAATAAAAGTATGTTGTTAATGATAGTTAAAACTAGTATTTAATTTCCCTAATTTTAATGTTTCCAAAGTTAATTTTCCTTGCTGAAAACTCATGGGAAACTGACAAAAAATTATATTCAATAATTTAAGTTAGCATTCTATCCTTCAATGCAAATCCTTATAATTGTTTCTGTGTCATTGACAAACTAATAACAAGAAGATTCTAAAAACTATATATATCATGCTTTAAAACAATCTAAGTAATATAATCGTATATATTTTCTTTTCTTAATAGTTTGGTTTGGTTTATTTTGGTTGATTAACGTCGCACTAGAGCTGCACAGTGGGCTATTGGCGACGGTTCAGGGTCTATCTCGAAGGAAAGACCCGGGAACATATACACATTCATACATGCACCTCGTTATTTTAGAACCATGGTAAGATGGCGAGGAAACACCTGAACTGGCACCCAACACCTTCATTGGGCGTCGGGACTTTGGACCCCGATCAAATTTATCATGCACCAGTCCCGTATACACGCCGTTAATTTTTTTCGGATGTTCTGGACGACTTTTCTAGTATTTTATAGCGAAGCTGGCAACCCTCCGATCACAAGATCACTACTTTTTACTTTTCTTTGTCAAGTCCATCGCCTGGCATCGAACCACGAATCTTCGCATTCCCAGCTGACGCCTTTAACCGCTCAGCCAAGGAGACCTTTCTTTTCTTAATACATTCTATTCACAAATGAGGTCTCTGTATATTATTCCAATATGTTTAGACGTACATTTTCGCGTTTTGTGGATCGCGACCTACAAATAACAAACTGTCTTCCCGTCACCACCCAAGCCCCCTACGCAAAGTGAGTATTTATGCCGCAAAAGAGTAAACATGTGCCACGGAAATGCACGCTTCCGTTGCCGTTGAATTCCGACCGGAATTTAAGAGCACCATTAAAAAGAAAGACCGACAGCACAAATAATGAAGAGAGGAGGAGGAGGAGCAGAGAAAAAAAACTCTCAACGGCTCTTTTGAACCCCAAAAATGCTCCACTACTTCTCAAAGGGAGGTCGCGAAATAAAAATATTAACCGAAAAATAAGTTTTAAATGTTGGTTTACAAGCGGATTTTCCGAAAGAGTAAAAGTGAGAGATGTGGTTTTTATCCAGATCTCACCACACATTTCAAGGCGGCGGGTTTGCCGTGTAATAAATTCGCCAAATGCTGTTTATTTATTTTGTATTTTTTTAGGGAAACAGCGGTGGGGTCTGGTGGGATTTATGATGTCAACGTTAAAGAGTAGTTTAAGTTAATTCGTTTAATGTGCGTTAAAATCGTCTCATTATATAGGAAGTTTGTGTATTTATGTTTTAATGTCTTAATTTATTAGGCCATTATTTTTTTTTATTTTCTCCAAATTAAAATATATATATATCACTATTTATTGATGCTTAATAAATAGCTTAAGTAGAAATTATGAATTTCAAAAAATGTAAAATTTTCTTCACAATTTTTACCCAAGTGGTTTAATGAACGGTTGACTAAACTATATAATTATACTTGAATACTTTATTTAAAAAAATTAGAAGATGGTAGGTATATTCTTTTTACAGGTAAGTTTAAAATTTAGATGTAGCAGCTGTAGCATTAATCACAGCTCTTCGAAAGTTGTGTATAATCAAATGAGTGCTAATTTACAAGAATTGCAACCAGACAAAAATATGTGTTTAAATATTATTCATTTAAAAGTGTAAGTTCACAAGAGTTTGACTTTTATAAATATTTAATATGACTCTACACAAAATAAAAAAAAATTATGTTAACTGACACATATTTTATTTATTAGAAAATTAACTTTATGTCAACTTTTCAATATTTAAAAATATATATTTATAGTTACCCTAAGTTAAGTTAATTTAAAATAAACAAACGCAAATTACAACTTTTCAGTTTTAAAACTTACTTAATATCGTAGTAATTTGACCAAATGCTGGATGTAACCAATTTTAATGGGTATAAATATCTGGGTCATATTTGCTATCACATTTGCACATTGTTTTTTAAAGTGAATTTTCTACACGGTTGGTTATTAATAACATACAATTCAACTTCTAAATAACATATGAGCGGATTATAATTATTTACATATTTTTCATTTAAATATTACCCATTTGCGGTCGAGGCCTTTTTTCCCTTGGACAAACCAGCAACTCGAGGAGACTATTTTACGCAGATTTGGGCAAATTTCTATGGCTATTCAGCGCATCAAACCAAATGGTGCCGAAGATCCACCCCGCTATCGCAAAAAGTTAAGGATTTATTTCAAAATTTTTATTTAAAAAGAAAACATTTTGAAAGATCGCACTCCCCCCTAAACAGACTTTTAAATATAATTTATACTTTAGACTAAAAGTTATCTAAACTTGAAATTCGATAAAAATTCTCAACTGTCTATTATACTCCCCCCATATTGTATTTCCACTTGAAAACTTAAAGAATGATTTCCATCAAGGATAGGGCGAGAAATAAAGGATGAAATCGGTGGATGAGTGGAGGTTTGCCATTAGGGATAATGCCAGTGATCATGGGATTTCCACTCTTTCTCTAAAGCATTTCTCCGCAAATGTCTATCCATTTGAAATGTATTGGAAAGAAACGGCCTGACTTGGCAACTTTTTTTTTCTTCTTTTGGCTGCATTTTTGGCTATATTTCTCGAATAAGAAAGAAATGGTGTTCATTTCCGCCACCAAATGTATGAAATAAAATTTTAAAAATGGAACTGACCTTATAAATATACTAAAGGGGGAAAAATTATCTCTATATTTTTTATTTAGTCATCAGTATAAAAATGTTTATAAATTTAATCTAAAAAAACAATAAAAAATATAATTTTTAAATTTTTAAAGAGGATTTTGCGGATAAATTAATTTTTTATACATAATTCATGTGTGCTTTTAGCATCCGAAATTTCATTAAAAAATTATAACATTAATTGAAAGTCTTTATATATTTTTTAGTTTCTACATAAATTTTTTTTAAATCTTTAAAACACGGATTCACTCAATTTTTTTTTATAATTTCAATAATCCAAAAACCACTTCATTAAAAAAGTAATTAAAAGCTATAAGGCGTATACACTAAATAACTGCTCAAGGATTGAACATAAACATTTTTAATCACATAAGCCTAACGTTACAATAACTCGGGGTGGCACGAACCTAAATTACGCATTCACCGTAAGAAGGCAGTTACAAGACTGACTGTTTACACTTGAAAACGTGTAGAGGGCGCTGATAGTAGGCTCGCTACGGGTACGATTAAAAGGTCTGTTACAAAGCTAAATTCAAACTTTTTCTACAAAAACGATAGACATATTCAAAAGTTTTAAGTACTTATACGTTTATACATGTGAAATAGATTAGCTTTTTTTTAAATAATCTTAAGTAATTATATAAATTATAAACAGCTGTAAATTAAAAAATAATTCAATTAAGAGTTTTAAACATAAAAAAAAATTTAAGCATTTTTACGATCGTGATATCCCCAAATGATAAAAGTTTACAGTCATGTAAATAAAATATTTAATAGTTTAGTCTTTTTAAATCGTTATTAAAAGAAAATTGAAATTCCCAATATAAAAAAAATAAAAATAAAATATTTATTTAAATCGAAATCTTGTAAACGAGACTTTTTATTTTATAGACGAGAAAGTTGCGTATAAGATATTCCAATTTCGTATAAGATATGTCAAAATGAATAACAACATCTAAGAAAATATCCATATCTATATTTCATGAATTATTATTAAAGCGAACGCCATATTTTACAAGTTATCTTTTGGAACATCTCCAAATTTAGTTTTATGCCAATGCAAAAGTTTATTACAGAACCTGACGTTGTTCGATGAGATTAAAATTCTAAAATATTTGTAAATTTTAAGAATTATTTCTTGTTGTTGCTGTTCATTATGCCCTAAAATCACTACAGCAGTAAATTTTGGTTAGGTTAGGTTAGTAAATTTTCTACAGTTTAGTAAATTTTGTCACCCGTGTAAAAGTGATACTACATTTAATGTCCTTAAACTTAGAATGTACAAAGGTCCTTCGGGAAGGACGTTATGTACTAACGGTAGGACTCGCCTTTACGATCGTACAGAGATGTTTCCTTCCTTCTGACAGATCGGGTTTGGTTGGTTTGGTTTTATTAATTAACGTCGCACTAGAGCTGCACAGTGGGCTATTGGCGACGGTTTGGGGCCTATTTCAAAGGAAAGACCCGGGAACGATGCCTCGTATTTTTGAACCATGGTCAGATGACGAGGAAACACCTGAACTGGCACTCAACGCCTTCAATAGACGCCGGGACTTTGGACCCCGATCAGATTTATCGTGCACCAGTCCCGTATACACGCCGGTTATTTTTTGCGGATGTTCTGGACGACTTTTCTAGTATTTTGTAGCGAAGCTGGCAACCCTGATATCACAAGATCACCACTTTTTACTTTTCTTTGTCAAGTCCATCGCCTGGCATCGAACCGGGAACCTTCGTATTCCCAGCTGACGCCTTTAACCGCTCGGCCACGGAGGCCTCCCTTACAGATCGGGATTGTTTTTAACTAGGAATTTCAGAACATTCCTAGTTGGCGAAAAAAGTTTTAAAATTCCAAATGTAAAATGTTTTACGTACAAAAGTGATTCTGGAAATCACTTTGGCAGGACTTCTGCCTCTGTACGTTCCAAAGCCAAGAAAAAAAATAGTATTTACCTATCATAAAAATAAGCAGCTATCGCACGACAGTATTTTGTATAATTTCTGAATTATCACAATTTATTTCAAGTTCTTGAAGCTATCATAACTTCAAAAATAATGCCCAGAAAATATTGCCCATTCAATTTTTGTTGCATAACAAAAAAAGAAACCCAAAAACATAAATTATTCGGGGCATTTTTAAAAAAGGTTTTTTCCCATTTAAAAAATATTTAATATATTAAATATTATCTTTCATCCTCAAATAATTACCACCTACCATTCCGTTTTCTCCGAAAAAGATAATCGCCCATAAGATTATATACCCCACTCAAAACAACGTTCAATTCGCTTACAAATTTCATTTAATATAGTTTTTAAAATAAAAAAAAAAGTCTATAAATTTATAAAAAACCAGAATCTGCCCCTTATTGGTGTTATAGAGAGTGATTTACTGCCATACTATGGGTGGGAGTCGAACTCAAGTTCACCGGAACCCATGAACATTAATTAACGCCTTCGCGGACGTTTGAGCGAGATTTATGGTTGAACTTTCACGACCTTACCTGCCTAAAAACAGGGATTCCTCGCATTTTTCTCATCACTTGTCTTCAGGTGATAAAAGATTATAGGGGGAAATGTGCCATAAAAAGCTTCCCGCCTACGTTAAGGTGTGACAATGTTACTTTCTTAAGTGGACTTATCAGGTGAGATTTTTTTTTTAATGTTTGTTGCTTATAACTAAACTTTAGTGATTAATGGTTATTTTAAAGTGTTTTATTGTTTACTTCTAACGGACTTGAATAAATTGTTTAGTGACGTTTAAAGACTAAATATATATATATATATATATATATCCTTTTATTTTTTAAGTAACAGTTTGTATGTGGTTGTTTGGCATTTTAATATCGTATTCTGTCTTGGAAAACCAGTGAGTTCGTGATCAGTGCAACCCCCTCCCCCCCCCCTTGTCACAAAATGTCACAATTTCATGAACCCCCTCCTCTCCAGTCCAAACGTAATACTTGTGGATGTTCGGCACCTTACATTATCCAGTATTTCTGTTTCTCATATATTAAAAGCTATTGGAGTAACACACATGAAAACACTAATCGAAGTTAAACAAAAAGACCCATTTTCAAAGTTTATGGAAGGATGACTGAAAAAGAAACCAATATACAAATGCATTTTGTCCCAATATTTTAAAAGCTTTGTTATTTGGATCTATATTTCTCAACGTTTTTTTTCTTCAAATAAAATAAAATATTTTGAATCCTAATGTAGATTTCATATTTTTATGACAAATTAAATATACTGCAGTAAAAAATAAATATTATAAAGTAGGGTATTAAACCTATTCTTTTGGAAATATACGGCACAATAATTTCAAAAATGTTAAGACTAAATGTTAATTTGAAACTCAGCAAACTTTGTAGCATTTTCAAATTTATCGTACAGGGGTCTTACATAAGACACTATAAAATCTCCTTTACCTGGATTGGCAACAAACAAGCAATATAGAAGAGTGAGAACTCCAATCCAAAATTGTTTTCACTCCATTGTAACCCCACGAAAAGAACGATCTGTCCATCAAGCAGTGATTGATTGGCCACTCAAAGATCACGTGACACTGAACGAGCTCTTTGACTGGATAGGACCATTTTTCAAATCCAACTGTCCCAGAAGTCTCTTTCTTCTTTCTTTCAAGCTGATGCCACGTTCTTTGTACAGTTCCATCGAATGGCGATGGAGGGAAGAAAATTGAACGATACTAAAAGATTGAAAGTGGTCATAAACATTAAAGGTAGCCGAAAATGAAGGAAATGTGGGCTTTGGGTTTCAGGTTGGTAAAGGTGTTTGGTTAGCAATTTAACCAAATTTTCTTTTCAGCAGTTGATGGAGATAATTTATACTATGTGCCCATAAATCCTTAATTTTTTTTTTCTAAAAATGTGTGTACAAATTATTTTGGTTAAATTTCCTTTGGAATTGAATGATTTTGAAGGGCAAAATGACAGAAGCACGAAAAAAAAAATTCAGTCTAATATATGTTAAAGTTTGTTTGGCGTGCATATAGAAGAACCCAATTTTCAGAAATGCTTAAATTATTTTTTTTAATTTATGACATTAATATAAACAATCTTTTATATGTGGGAACAGAAAGAAATTTCAATTTACAGGATGTTCGTAAATTATTTTCATCATTCACTTTATAAACTATTTCTACAAACTATTTCTACTCTTCTCTTAATCGTGATTGCCCTATTAGTTAACTATTTTTACAACGGATTTAATCTATAGAATATTAGGAAAATACTTTAAAAGTTAAACTGGTAATATTTCGTATTTATTATATATATATATTTTTAATACAGAGATGAAAATGCAAGGAATAAATTAACAGTAAAATATGTAATTCAATTTCATTAACTATATTACACAAAAATTAAATCAAAGTTAAATAGATTACAATATAAAACTTCTCTGAAATATTTTAAAATAGTGAAATGTATATTTGAGGATGAAAATAAAAAACAGAAGATTTATCAAAATGAGTGTAAAATAACACCTACTCAGAGAACATGGAAGCGCACAAAATACAAGATCAAATAAATTGTATCAACACATGGGGTACAAAAATAATTTTAATCTAAGTTAAATAACGTTCGGTTCAAATCAGAACAGGGATTAAGAATATAACTTTTTCTTATTCAATGTTATTTAAAACTGTTGCGGGAAACAAAACAAGATGGAGTAATATGAAAAGACGTGGATCACATATAACAATTAAACTTTTGAAGAAAATGCTTAGTCCGTAAAGTAGAATTAATGCAAAAATTCGAAAAAGGGTTACATTTTATTTTCGATATTTAATTATATAATGGTAACAGAGTAACGTAGAATGTAATACAAATACTCTTCATTCTTATTATTGCTTCTTCATTTTATAAATTGTACATTTTAGGATACGGATAGAAATCACAGAAATCAGTCATAATTATGTAAATAACACTCCAAAGGTAAAAAACGCATTTGGTTTTAGCTAGCTTCGCACTACCCTAATTATATATATAAATATCAATACCAAAGAGAAATACCAATACAGAAACCTTTTTAATTGAAATGGAAAGAAATAATCCTGTTATTCCGGTATATAATATCACAAAAGTGCATCAGAAAACTATTCACTTGAAATACGTATGGAGCATATTCATAACACACGTGCTCCAAGCTAGAAAATTAATTAGCGGATTCAATATTCGCCGCTGTTTAATTTTTCAATATAATATTAAGTTCTTAATTAATTATTAATTATTAATTATTAATGATAAAATTTTCAGTATTTGATGATAAAATGTCAATAAAATAAATTCATTAAATATACATTTAATGCATATAAAATTATACGTACCATAAAAATATAATCGAAATAATAAGTTACCTGAAGTTACATTAATTAAATAAATGACGATTGTGCAATAATGAATAAATTATTTTATCAAACTCACAAAACGCAATATCTGAATGACATTTAAATTAACAAAACAACTGCATTCAAACGCATCATTTTATATTTATATAAACCTAATTCTCCGAAACAGGAAGATTATTAATAAAGTCTTATTAATATCCAAATATTATAAACTGCTTGCCTCTTGATTTACATGTGTAATTAAATACGACTGATATTAGTGCAGAATATCTCTACATAGCATGACAGGCAACCACTAATTGTATACCGCATTAATTTTTCATGTGTAATTTCGTACTTTAAATAGAAATAGGCTTGTTTGTAATTGCCTCCAGTGTTCAAATTTCATTTTGAATATGATGAATTATTCTAATAGAAATGTGCCCAACTATTTTCCAATTTATGGAGACTAATCAGTGGAATGCGTAGAATAGAGTTGGATGAGACAGAGATTTGGGTTCTAATTTTCTTAACGTGTATGTAATAATTTTGTGGATGGGAAGCTTAACCCTATTTTCTAATTGATGAAGTACAGTAAATGCTTGGTGCTAATTTGATCTTATTATTTTTAATTAATTTTAAGATATTTTGTACTTCTGATATTTTTTACCAATGTATAGTGCTACTTCCATAGTTTTGATAAAGATTTTAGTTGTTTAACAAATAAATATAAAAGAAAATATTTATAATAAAGTTATTTAAAAGAATTCTGCTTTCAGACATTAATCAAATTCTGCTTTGAGACACTACACAGGTATCTAAAAGTTTTTTATAACTTTGGCTTTAATTTTAAAATATAACAATGAAACAAAACCTGTAATTTAATTATAAATTTAAAAAAAAAATTCACTTAGAAGCAAAGTAAAATATTCACGCTATCTATGCTTGCTTTATACTTGCCAAAGCAGTTCCAGTAATTGTGAACGAAAGAAAACATCATATCAATTGTGCATAATGTGGATAAGGCTGGATTTGTGGCTGACAAAAACAAAAAAATATGGCGACGCATACATTTGCTAAAGCAGTTAAATCCGTATTCCAGTTGCAAAAACAATTTATGTGAAATTTAAAGTTTAGGTCATAAATTATTCAGTATTCTGAGAATTTACTTCACTACATATATATATATATATATAATGAAGTAAATTCTGAATATATATATATATGTTATTTCATTAACAATAGTTAAGTTATGGCAGTTTTTTGCGATTTATTCAGTAAAGATTTTCGTGGCAATTGGTTTGGTTAATTAACGTCGCACTAGAGGTGCACATTGGGCTATTGGCGACGGTTCGGGGTCTATCTCGAAGGAAAGACCCGGGAACACATACACATTCATACATGCACTTCGTTATTTTAGAACCATGGTCAGATGTCGTGGAAACACCTGAACCGGCACCCAACGCCCTCAGATCAGATTTATCGTGCACCAGTCCCGTATACACGCCGTTCATTTTGCGGATGTTCTGGACGAATCTTCTAGTATTTTATAGCGAAGCTGGCAACCCTCCGATCAACAAGATCACTTTTTTACCTTTCTTTGTCCAGTCTATCGCCTAGGATCGAACCATGTATCCTCGGATTCCCAGTTGATGCCTTTAACCACTCGGTCACGGAGGCCCCAATTTTCGAGGCAATATTTAGTTTTGCATTTCAACTTCACATAACGTGTCACAGTGTACCATCTTTTCCCTGAATGGAAATGTGAAGACCTCACTACAGCGACTCAGCAACATGAATTATGCTTTATCATTTCTTTTCAGGATAAATGTTTCCGATGGGAAATACTCACACACACACAAAAAATAAAGTACCGAAAGAGTTTCAAGAACGGTCCCTGGAGAGTCCAGCGTCGATTTCGGAAAACATATTAGTTTCTGTATCTCCCGGCGATAAATAAAGGTCTGGCGGGAAAGAAGTGTAGTTTCCGTTGTTTCTTGAAAAATTATTTGGGAAAAGAGGGGGACTTTTAACTCTCCCGCTGTGATTTATGACGCCCCGCGCGGAGGGTTTTTACCAACTAAAGTTCAGTAAACCGAAATGGCCGGTTATTTATTAGGGTTTGGATACACAGCTTTGAGGCTCGTCTGGAGTTGCTCCGGAGTGGATGTTTATAAGTGTTTTTCTCATTATTGGGTTGTAAGAAAAGTGCTTGTGGCTTTTGTTTCGATGATTAACGTCGAATTACAGCTGCTTGTGGGCTGAATATTACCAGAGGTTCGGGATCTGTCCCGAAGGAAATTTTCGGAAATGCCATCTCTTTCAACTTTCCTTGCGCCACCTTTCAAGTGGAAATAAACAAAGTGTCAGCAAGAAGGAAACATTTGGAAATATTGTTACCTTTAAAGTAGAAAAAAACAGTTTTACCCCTTGTTATTCTAAATGGACTCGAACAGTATGTTCTTGAGCTTGAACACTGGTTCTAACTTAGGGTTATTCTCCAACTCCATTCTCGAAAAAAAAAATAGTGTTGTCATGGAAGCAGCAGAAAGTTTAGGGAAAAATCCGATACGAGAGTAATTGTTCTATAAAAGTCTGTAAAATGATTGATTGAC
This sequence comes from Troglohyphantes excavatus, assembly GCA_963932185.1. Classification (NCBI taxonomy): domain Eukaryota; kingdom Metazoa; phylum Arthropoda; class Arachnida; order Araneae; family Linyphiidae; genus Troglohyphantes; species Troglohyphantes excavatus. The sequence continues at coordinate 62,338,713 of OZ010666.1, read as the reverse complement.
TGACAAATGGTTAATTTACATAAAATAAGCAAAGGGTATGCCTGAAAAAAGAAATGCAACCGATAACGTTTAACTTCCGATTAAATTAAATTATTTTCATTTATTTTGTTTGGTTTAGTTTTGAAGAGAAGACTACTACTAACGCATTCTATATGTTCTCGTCCTATAATAAAATTGAGACATACATATAAAACTACATGCCAACGTCTAATATGAACTAAATTCATCTATATAGGCTTTATATTTCATAGGCGGAAGTCATCTAACGCTTCTCGATAACAAAATCGCTTTTGTGTGAACGTTGATCGTGTTTGGATGTATATATCTATGAAGAAAATTTAAGAACATTTGGTATTTTTTATACAAATGTACAGTTTTATTCCAGGCTAATAAAATTTTGCACACTTGACCTTCAAAATAAGAAAAAGGTCACTATCTGCATGAGATTTCGAACCCCCTCCCATTACCACTTTCTAAAGCAAAAATGACTTCTAACTAAATCCGCCAGATGGCGCTACGGTAAATAAATCGGCAAACACTCTGCGTAAAGCCTGGAAAACGCCGGGTACTTTATATTATACGTATTAAAAAACTAACTGAATAGGTACAAAGAAATCAGAAAGGTCCTCGAAAACAAGTTTGAATTTTTGTCAGTTTCGAATACTGATGGTACGATCTTTCTGCTTTAATCTTAATAACTATTAAAAATAAATTAATCGGACCCATTACTATTACTATACTAATAAAAAATTCTAAGGATTAGTGATAATAATCAAGTCTAAAGGCGCGTTAACAAGTGATAATTTTTCATTCTAAGAAAGTTGTTGGAAGTTAATTCTTATCGAGAAAACAACTTTCCGACTGCTATGATCTTTGAAAAACGGAAACCAAGGCTTCTAACAAAATAGTCTTTGGTGTAAACATTCGTCAGATAATTTAGCAGCTCTCTCAAATATAAACTGCGCTTAATGTTGCACAAACAGGTTATTTTTAAGTAGTTTAATGTAATAGCTATGTAGTTCATTTATACACAACTCTTATGTATTAGAAACATTATATTCAAAACATTAGAGAATTATCTTCATTGGTTAGAAATGAATCCAGTTGGTTAAGAAATATATATTTTCCCAAACAGAACACTATTAAAAAAATTCAGTGAGATTAGTTTATATCTATAGGAAACTTTACGTAAAGAATACATCGTGATTGTCTCGAGGTATTTTGATGCCTGAAAACTATAAGTAGACACGTGATGGTATGTTGTCACATCTCCAAGCCAAAATCTTGACGACGACCGTCAGTACTCTGGCGAAGTTCTGTTGGGCGGTGACACAAAGATAAAGTTTGATTTTATGTCATACCTTTGGGGTTGTGGTAATATTGTAAAGTGTCACAATGTAAAGATGATATTTGTAATACCATAACCTGGATTATATTCATATTCGAGACAAAATATTTATTCCAACCTTATTTGAAGTATTATTTATAATCTAAAGCATACAAATACATTTTTATTATTACGTTTTGAAAATGTTTTCGCTCTAAAAAATATAATCAATTCTATCTTAATTTATATTTCAGACTCAATTTTTTAATTACTCTGAACTGATACTTTTACTGAATATCAAAATATATTCCAAGATCAATGCACTAAACCATTACCGATTTATTTATTTTTCATCACTTTTAATAGCATGAATCTTAGGTTAAATTTTGTTCTAATACAAAATACTATTGTCATTTGTAAACAAAAAATTACTCATATTTTGTTTCATTTATGTTATTATTGAAATTAAGTTATTAGTTATTTTATCAATACATATTTTCCTTTTAGTTTGGGGCTATGTTATTTAGAGAAAATAATTTCAATATAAATAATCAATCTTTTAAGCTTTCTTGTTAAATTAAAAGATTAACTCAAAATTCTATCTTTATTTTTAAGTTCAAATAACGGAAAAATTACAGAAATAAATTTTAAGCTCAAATAGTACTACTTTGCGAGTTTGATTTTTTTTTCTTCAAAATAGCTTTTCTGCATATTGACGTTTTTTAATGCTGTTTTGTTTGCTATAAGTTAATACGACCGATTTTAGTCGGCTTCCTTTGTTTACTAATTAAAGCTCCAATATATAGAAAATTTAGTACGAAGGAAGATTAAGGGCATTGTCTGAATTGTAGCTTAAGAGCTCAGTTCAATATTCAAATTGATTTGTCCAGTTACAAAACTCGCTAAGCTCTATCCAGATCTTTTACAGGAAGTGAAAAGATTTTTCGAGCAAACTCTTTGATTGTTTTGTTTTGGTTAAAAAACGTCGCACTAGAGCTGCACTGTGGGCTATTGGTGACGGTTCGGGGTCTATCTCGAAGGAAAGACACGGGAACACATACACATTCACACACACATTCATTCATACCTGCACCTCGTTATTTTAGAACCATGGTCAGATGACGAGGAAACACCTGAACTGGCACCCAACGCCTGTAATAGACGTCGGGACCGATCAGATTTATCGTGCACCAGTCCCGTATACACGCTGTTAATATTTGCGGATGTTCTGGACGACTTTTCTAGTATTTTGTAGCGAAGCTGGCAACCCTCCGATCACAAGATCACTACTTTTTACTTTTCTTTGTCAAGTCCATCACCTGGCATCGAACCGGGCACTTTCGTATTCCTAACTGACGCCCTTAACCGCTCGGCCACGGAGGCCTCTCCTAACTCTTTGAAATTTGGCATTTTAACGTAAAATTTCGTTCTAAATTCTGTTTCATAAGTACTTTTCCTACATTTGAATAGTTTTTGTGGTATTCAATAATTATTTTGAGATTGATTTAGTTTTGTTGCAGTATGAAGAATTTATTAAGTTTTGTATTATTATATAGTAATCTTCCCCTGAGTTGAAACATTTTTGTCAATCTCTTACACAAAAATAAGTGAGAAATATGGATAGCAGGCTGGTAATACTGATAATAACAAGAGAGAAAATAGTGATGTTGTTACGAGTTTTGCATCCAAACCAAGAGCACGAAGTACTTACATGTGAGGATATAACAAGCTTTGACTCATGTCAAATGATGCAATGGATTTAATTGGTATGCACGACAGTTGGATTTAAAGAGTTTTACAGCAGTTTCGAATTTTTGAAGCTTATTTCCGATGGTGTTTAGAAGTGTTTTGCGAATGTTTGAGCTACGGATCCTATAGGGGTTGGTCCAACGAATAAAATGGCGTGAAAATCTCGAATTTCGTTTTTTTTTTTGATTGAACGAGTTTTGCAATTGAGCGACTTGATTATAATCTGTATAATGCCTAATTGTGGAATTATGCTAATCACTATATTATATTTACCAATTATATCAAATTTTATATTTATATATTAATAACACCAATTGTTGTGTCTCGTATACTGACGCTACACACTTTCAAATGGCTGTTCTGAAAATTATCGAATTTTTACTTTACGAAAAGTTCACACTTCGATATTTACTATCATATCCCGATGAGAACTAAACTAGTAAATAATTACTCACTATAAATGTACAGAAACTCCATAGGTGAAGATAAGCCTCAATCAACTCTATGGTAATTATGTTGGTTTGGGACGTTTGCGTCGCACACCGCAAACGCGCCAAGTCTCGAAACCGGTTGGAAATTCCGATTGCGAAGCTCATTAAACACGCTTATCAAAGCAATTAGCGTCCTCTTAGAAGTCCAGAGGAATGGCGACAATACGGGCTAGAATGGTAATCTAAAGTTGGACATTTCAATGGAACTGCTGCTCTTTGGCGCTAAACGACCCATGCGATGCGAGCCAAGTTACATTAAATGAATAATGGCGCATTACTGATCTGAGGAGTCGGATTGGAAGAGGTTTGCAGTTGGATTCCTGGGGATTGCGTTTTAACTATTAAAAAGGAGCAGCAATACTTGCATTGAATTACGATTCTAATTTCACACTACTTACGAAAGAATATATGAAGAACTTGGATGGGATAATTTAACTGGCATTTTGATAATTCCTCCATTTCCCAAATGGGACTTAGTTTTTTTTAAATAAAAAACATTGCTAAACTTTTTGGTTTCTTAAGGGCTTTCAAGCAAAACAACAACGCTTGCTATTTTTTGTGTGTAAATTTACAATTTCTCTAAATAGTTTTGTTGCACTTTTGTAAATTTTGGTGTGCAAATTCTGTATTCAACATATCCCTAGATGGTAGTAGAGCTGACTGTTTGCATTATTTTAAATATTAGAGCCCAAGAATGAGGTACAATACTGGAGTGTTCACTGCGTACTGGAGGGTTAACATGAGAACGTAAGACAGAAAGACTTCGGGAAGCACTTTTGTATATAAAAAATATTATAGTTGTACTTTTTAAACTTTTTTTTTACGCCAACTCAGAATTTTCTGAACTTTATGATTCAGAAGATTCCATCCTCTCGGAAAGGTCACCGATACGATCAAAAAGGTGAATTCTACCGGCAGTACATTACGCCCTTTCGAAAGGATTAAAGGAAGGAGTATGCTCCAATATTAATCTATGCTATTTCAAAATCATCATTCTGTCAATACTCTTAATTTTCAGAAACTAAAGCAGCAAAATGCATTATTTATGTTAGCGTAGAAAAAAATTACCAATAAATATATATTCTATTAGTGGTCATTCAAACTTGCAGTTTTAAATCAATAAAAAAAGTTTAAAGTATATCAGCCGATATATGAACCCATTCAACAGCGAAATTCATTTTAAAATCTTCTGCGCAAAGTCTCCTTCTAACATCATGTGGAAAATTTGCTGCTCTAGTACGACGTTACTTGGAAAGGCAGAAGTTCAGGTTTAACAACAATGAATTTACCTTCATCAAATCGAAAACGGAAATAAGGTAATTTCAGACTGCAGAATTCCCCCTTTTAATCCATCAAGCGGTTCAAACCAGAGAGTTGCAATATTAAATAGAGAGCGCCTTCAATACCAGACTCTCGTAAGGCCGCGGTGTCAACATTGAAAAGAAAAACCTAATCACGTGGTTATAGCGCAGCCACATTTGGCGGTCAGACATCTGCAGGAGTTTCAAATTCGGCGCACTTTCTTCTTTTTTGGTGATAAGGAGTTCTGCCCGTATTCAACTTTTTAACATATATGTACGTATTTACTTATTTTAAAACAATATGCGCTAAATATTTCCTCTTCATTAACAAAACGAAAATATTTTATTTGTGTTCAATACTCGAAGAAGCGAAACTCTTTATATTTCTCAGGTTTTATTGTTCATATTTTCTTATTGAAGTTTACAAAATAACTATTGAAAGAACTTCGCTTATGGTAAATTGTTTACATAAAAACGTAACGCAATTATTTCAAAACTACAAAATAAGAAAAATCTCCTTAATATATCTGTTAAACTCCCTTAAATTGTGACACTCGTTCAAAAAAATGATATTTAAATACAAAATTAAACACAAAACCTTATTACAATACTTCGATCTCGTTTAGTTCTTAAAGTCGCCAAGGCCTGCCAAATAATATATAAAGCACATGAATGAATTGGCATTTCCACCTATCACGTGGTTTCAATGTTGGACACACGGAAATCAGCATTTTTATTCCTCTATTTATATCATTACTCTATGGTTCATACACGATGAAACTTTATATAAAGATTCTTCATCATGGCATTTTTTAATATTTGTACCATGACACAGCTTTACATTATGATACATATTCACTTACTCGAATAGTTCCATCAATAATCTAAGCTTTACTTTTCCTTTGAATAAATCACATCACAGAATCAAATACAAGCTGACGGACTTACAGAAAAAGCCGAATAAAACCAAAATTACCACAAAAACACGCACAAATGCAACAGCGCAATATTTTTTTAGAAGAGGGCAAAGCCCTTCAATGTATATAAATATAGCCCAATCCAGTAGCACAGAGAAGGAGGGGGTGCAGAAATTGCTTGTTATCCCATCAATATGAGACGCCCCTGTACAAATTGCATTAGGGGCATCGAGAGAGGGGTGCGCCCCAGCTGCGCCTAAGAATTTGATAGATGTTTATTTCGGGGCCTTGTATAAAAGCCCGCATTATTTTCTGGAGCCCAGGAAGGAAATTTTCGCCAACCATTATCGGCTTTCGATCCACCAAAAAAAAGGAAAGAATAAGAATGAAATAAATAAATGGATGTAAGGGTGCTCTGTTGGGCTGTTCGCTTTATAAGCCCCCCATTCTTTGCTAGCTAATAATCCCGTTGATAAGTATACTCGAAGAGAAGGGGGTTGCAAGGCTTTGGCGAAGATTTGGATGATCGCCAAGGGGGTGTTGTCTACATGTTGCAAAGAAACTGTTGTTTGGGAAAGGGGTAATGTCAGAAAAAAAAATGTTTTTTATGTATATTATTTGAAAAGATTTTTTTTTTGGTTTATGATTAATTTTATATGTAGTGAAACACTTTGGACAGTTGGTTAAAGTAATTCCTATTTTGTGCCAGATTTATTTTGCAAGTTTTGAACTTTATGTTTTAGTTGGTTGGTTGAAAAAGAAACATTTCACTAGAGCTACACTGAGTGGCATTAGTGACGTTTCAGTATTGATTCTATAGAGCATGCCAGGAAATACTGTCTTGTAACTTTAAACAATAGTCAGATGACGAAGACAATATTTGAGCTGGTACCCCAATCTTAGAACATCCGCACGACTAACGGAAGGACATTTGGACAATACAAGATTTAACATACACCCAACCCCTCTATACGATAGTAGGATAATACCGAACTAGCAACTCTCCGATTATGATCCACACCTTCAACCAGGCCATTGCGTCGCAATTTATATTATAAAGATAAACTAATAAAGTGAAAAAAGAAACAAATAAACCCTATTTGTAAGGTTTTCCGATTTTAAGGTTTTATCCCTGTAAAACCAGATTTACTTAGTTGATAGATTTGTTGCAGAGAAGCCACAAAAACTATTTTCTTCTAGTGAATATGATTTACTTGAGGACGTATGAAATTCACGCGATGCACTTAAAGAAGAAGATATTCTCATATAGAATTTTCTAATCTACAGGTGTTCTCAATAATAGAGATAAGTGTTACAAATTATAAAAAAAACGCTTCACCTGGGATTTGAGCTGAGTTGAAAAATGAATGAGGAGCAAACTTTCACCGTAAAAAAATTGGTACTTAAAAATGAGTACTTGAACATACTCGTTTTTGTTTGAGTGCTATTGCATCGTAAATGAGCGATGACGTACTCAAATTTAAGTAATCGTACTTTCTCAAAAATTAGCTGTGTAATTTAATATGGCTAATCTCAGCTTCTGTTCAAGCCATCTAACAAAGAGACATGACAAGCTTAAAATAGTTGTTCAGAGGATGGTTTTCCATATTATTTAATGTCAAATTGCTTAAATGTAAACTGAGTTACTACAATTCAATTATATTGCTTCTCTTTCCTTTGGCACACATTTTTAACATTTCTTCTGTTTATAACTTTTTCACGTTGCCCTGATAGTATAACAGATAAAGCCCTGGATAGAGGTGCCTCCGGATCTGGGTTTAATTCCCGGTAAGTCTTTGTTGCATATTTTAATATTTATGGAAAGCGATTTGGAAAGGCAGCCTATGTAGGCTAGCATGTTTAAAACGTGTTTTGTCACATTTTGATAAATCGTTGGGAAATGCAAATAATTTTTAATAATGCATTGCTTCAAATGCAGACACTGATATTTGCAAGTTTATGTCAATAATGGGAAAAAAATGTGTTTCGAACGAATAAAACGGTTAAATCGATAAAAAAATTAATTCAGGTATGTAATAATCAAATTTTAAAAACTAGTTTTCAATGTTTGCTTTTCAAAAGACATGACTCTTAGATCTATCTATGTTAACTAGTTTAACCATATAAATACTCGAGAATGGTCAATAAGTTCAAAGAAATGTACAAAACAATTGATAAATCGGAATAAATAGCTTTTTTTTAATTAATTTATAATATTTTAGAAGCAACCACACAAATAATTGTTCTAATTAATTCTAACAAAATCTTATAATATTAATTATAATATCGCTTATTTGAACTCAAGATAATGGAATTTTCTTTCGCGGTATTTTATTTTTCAATTGGAAATATTTTTTGTTAGCAAAATGACAAGTACGTATTAAATATGTCTGGTTGTTTGATTAAAAAGTGCGCTGATATTTATTCAGATCCTACGTTTCAGAATATGTAATTTAATTAAATACTTTAAAGTTTCATGTATAATGATATGAACAGTTCCTAAACAATAAAATTATAAAAAAGTACTTTTAATCAGGGATATTAACAAGTAAAATATTTGTTCAAATGTTAACTTTGAATTAAAATAACATCAGATAAACAAACGAACTTTAGGCTGTTTAATAATTGTTTTAAACATCAGATAAAATGACACATGCACACTATTTAAACAGCAGATAAGTTCACCGTTTCGTCACAGAAATCTTATTTTTCTTCGATATGGTATATAAAAATAGCTGCTCCGGGTTCCCTTAACTTTTTTACGATTAACGGAAATATCAGTTCTTCGTAGGGGATTAAATATAACAATATATAATAGGAATTAGTGAAACAATTATTCTATAAACCAAGGTCTAGTAACGCATACATTAATTTAGATTTCCAAACCCGCATTTTCCCCTAAAGTATTTTAATTTTAAAATGTAGCTATATTCGGAAATTAATGAGTTATAACTAAAAAATAAGTATAAAAACGTTCTTTTAATTTTGGTTGCTTAAACACTTAAGAAATATTTATTTCATGTATTTTAAGCATTGCATATTTATTTATTTTTTAATATGTTATTGTTGGAAACACCTTATAATTGTATAACAATGTTGTTATTTATTTTTAAATGGATATTTTAAAAAAATGACTTCTAAATTAGATATAAATTCACTTAAAAAAACTAAGCGGAATTATAAAATTCTAAGTCTTAGGTGCATATCTTGAAGATGATTAATATTCATATATATTTTTTTATTCTTTTATACACAGAGGAAGTAGATGTTCTGGGATCCACAAACAGACAGCTTTCTTTTATTATTAATGACATAGAAGTGTCATTAAAATACGATCATTACAATGTTACTGTATATTGTTTGTGATATTCTTGTAATATCTGTATAAAGCTAATATTATTAAACATATACGCAAATATCATCTTTAAATATTTATGCAACGAATCTAATATGCTTAAGAATTGTATAGAATTTGTAAAAACTTTATAGATGTTATTTTTTATCCTTTATTGAATTCGTAGTGACGTGTTTCTAAAAACGCTTTAAAGTAAATATATATTTAAAATTATTTGATATTGGATATAAAATTTATTTAAAAAATTATTTTGTCTTCCTTTTTCAAAATAATATTGTTTATTAAGTAAAGTGCTATCAACATTCAACAGTAAAATATCAACAAAGTTTGTCAGTACATTTATACCTAAATAGCAGTTCCAACTAATTTGATTGGCTGGAAGCAGGCATTTAAAATTGTGGTGCAAATGGTGATTTACAGTTTTACCTCCTATCAAGAGAAGTTTTAATAATGTTGATTTATTTAGTAAACATTTTGATTCTCCTGTTTGCAACCATTTTTGGGTGTTAGTTTAGAAACTTCTGTAAGTTAATTTTAAAATAATTAAGTTTTTGTTATTGATATACATCGAAAAGCAATCGTATTTTATTTCAAAGCCTATCTAAAATAAATATTTTAAAGTAAAATTGTACCTTGCTATTCAAACTTTCCCATTAAAGGAAAGGAAGTAAGGAAATTAAAGGAAGTAAAGGAAATTATATTTCAAACTATAACTTAAAAATAAACAACCTTCCTCTGCTATAACAATAACAGTTATTTAAGATGAAATTTTTTCTAATTTTCCTTATTAACGTTTTTAATTGCCGTTATTATATTGGTTCGAAGGCCATTTTGTTTCTTTCGTAAATAATGGATAGTACGGTTCACTTTATTATTTCTTGGTCATAAATTTCTAAAATCGAAAGAAATAAGTTTGCACATAGGCAGGATAAAATAGTTTAATTAAGGTAAATATAATAACTCAAATATTTACTTACGTTTTTAAACATTAAGAATTCAAACCCAATTGTAAATGCTTTAGAATATTATACTTTAATTACATTTAACTATTTTTAAACAAGCATAATTAAGATGGATGCATAATTATACTGTTTACGCATGACTAATTTCTTTATAATTGGTTAATATTATTTAATTTTAACTTGAAAATATTCATTTATTATATTTAAATACTGCCAAGTTTGTTTTGTAAGTTGATATATATATTTTTTTTAATTTGGGATAAAATCAATCTACGTCATTATTAAACAATTTTCCTTAATATGAAAATTAATTAATTTTAACTGTTAAAATACTTCTAACTATAGGATTTATTCGTATGCTTGGATTTATTTGTTTGAAATAGTTAATTTTTCGGCATAATTTTTTTTCTTTAATTGTGCAGGTTTTGCTATGAGATTACAAAAAAAAGTAGATTTTTACTTTTAATTTTTTCAAACACGGAAGCTTATCAAGTTAATATATTAAAGTTAGTTTTTTTTACACATACATGTACATAAATCTGATTAAAACAGCCCTGAATCAATGCAGCAATATGATTAAAAAGTGCTCAATTAGAAAACGACTATTAAGCAGTAGGATATTGGATACCTAAATAAGCTAATATATGAAAATTAAGGATAAAATAAAGAAAAGTTTAAATAGATAAAAGCTAATTTAAAAAGAGCTGTAAAATAGAATCATAGGTTTGGATCAAGAGTATCAAAAATAAACAATATTAACACTTTAGAATCCGCTCAGTGGATTTCTAGTGGTGAAATTGTATATCAATGATAGAATACCGACTTGTTATTTTGATTTCCTGTTCTTCGAAATGAAAGTGAACATAATGTTCTTGATAAAAAAAAAACGGTCTTTCGTTAGTTTATTCTTATTTTTTTGTTTTTGTCATCCAGGTGCATAGATTTTTTTAAGTAAATCAAAAACCGGAAAAAGAACAGGAATGAACATTACTCTTCTGTAAAAATTAATTAAATGTCCAAGACGTACATACAGTGCAAAGGAATTAGTTTTATGACTTATATAACTTTGTAGTTGTCGCGGGTAATGCAAAAACATACTAAAAATCATAAATTATAATTTTTGTTTGAATTTGAACACTTCAGAATTCAATGATAGCCGTATTTTCTACATAGAATGTTGCGAGAATCCGAATCAGTTTGTTCTCTCTAAACATAATCACTGGTAGACCATATCTGTCGAACTGCAACAACAGTTTTTAAACATCTAAACATAATCACTGGTAGACCATATCTGTCGAACTGCAACAACAGTTTTTAAACATCTCAACATATATAGGAAGACAAAATGACACTGAGAACGTGCAAAATAACAAAAACTATAGATTAATTTTGCCCAATAAACTGTTAAAAAAATTAATACTTTAGCACATTTAAATTTATCTATCTATACCTCTCCCCACATTATATATATATATATATATATATATATATATATATATAATATCTATATCTATATCTATATCTCTTTATATCTATATATATATATCTATATATCTCTATATCTATATATATATCTATATCTATATCTATATCTCTCTATATCTATATTTCTCTTTATATCTATATCTGTATCTCTCTATATCTATATCTGTATCTCTCTCTATATCTATATCTGTATCTCTCTCTATATATCTATATATATATATCTCTATATCTATATCTATCTCTATATGTATATCTATCTAAAATATATATATATATATATATATATATATATATATATATATATATATATATATATATATATATATATATATATATATATATATATATATATATATATACCAATTGCCTGAAATCCTTTTATAACTTCACAATCTGAGAAAGTTATATATTTTCGGTTAGAAATAGACAGCATCGATCTGTTTTCGGCAAAAGTAATATGAAGTGTGAGAATTACGTTTCCAGGTGTTCAAATAAGACAGCAATTTCTGTCCCCGAGTTTTTCCCTTTCCCCCAAACATATGAAGGTTCTTTTATCTTACGGGAAGGAATCGGGAAAAGTACATAATACTTTTCCCTTACATTTCACTCTCGGAAGCAAAGTTTGTTTTTACGAAGATAGAAAGGGTAAGTAAATAATATTCGGATTTATAGGGGACCTAGGTGTTGAATTTAATAGATTTTTTTGTTCTTTAAAGCTGTCACGCAGATATTGTATTTGTCTACAATTGGAGTATAATTTTTTTTCTTGTTGTTGCTGAGTAGTGGGAAGTTTGAGGGAAAAATATTGAAGATTTTGTTATTTGCAATAGAATTACGTCTTATAATTTAATACCGTTTCTACTCTTTGCTTTGATTGTGTGAAAAGTAAAGGCGACCACTTTAAGCATGATATATAAAAAGTTTCAATAAATAAAATATGTGGTTTGTATGTTGTGTCTTAAATTATTTTCCAAAAAATGTATCTCTAGAGTCTTTTTTTAATCATTATAATTAATGAAATCATCTCATATTTCTCTGTTTCAGAATACTAGTGTGTCATGCACTACTTTTTAAAAATTTCCATTGTTGATAAAAAAAAAAATGGATTTTATATGTGAATCTACGAGGAGAAGAGCCTTCCACTTTCCGATTTTAATCAAGCAGTAAAGAAGCGTTTATCTACGGCCTGATCATACGATGCAAGAAACATACAGCTTCAAGAGCTGTCTAGTTGCAGCGATTTAGTTCAACGTTTGGTCGGATCGCTTTACTTATTGCATCAGCCAATCGTTTGCTAAACTCGTTTATTGAAAGTGTGTTGTTTGTTTAACGATCCAAAAGGTGTGTTTCACATCCGAAATTTCATTAAAGGGGTGTAATTCACAGCTATACTATATTTATATGTAGTTTATTGTCCAATTCTGAAATGAAACGAATATTTTTTGCTGTCTGGACACAGAATTACAGTGTTAGGAGTAAAACACAAAACAGCTCTATTTGTTTTCAGTAAAAAAAATACGAGGTAGGAATTTGAAAAAGTTAAACAGGTATGTGATAGAGGTATCTATTTTTATAATGTTTTACCCAAATTTGATAAAATTTTAAAACGTTATGTATTTTTAAAGACTCTTTCGTCCGTTCTGAACAATTTTGAAATAAAGAGTTATCTGGTTCTTCCACCCATCCTTTCAATTGTATCCTCTCACTGAACAACTTTTAATTGCACAATATATTATTTCGCTCATTACAGCCCTAACAGCTTTGGCGAATAATTGACAATTTGGCGATTTTGTTTGGATTGTGGTAATCCGAGTTTGGTGATTTTTGAATTCATTTTGACGATTGTGAAATCTGAGACGTTGCAGCCCAGAGTTGGATGCAAATGAATAATCAGAAACAGTTGTCATGTGATTTTCTAGTTACTCACTTTTTTGCATGTTTCAGTGCAATTGTTTCTAATGTGCAGTTAGCCTTACAGGGTCATGTTCTTGTAATTGTAATATGCTAATACGAGCTCCGAGAAAATACATTAGATTTTTTCCAATACACAAATGGAAATGCTACCATTTTTATTCACTACAGGAGGGAAAATATTAAAACTAGATATTAATAAAGATACTAAGCAAAGATTTTTCAAATGTATTTTGAGCACCATTCGGATAGATAACCTGTCGGATATTTTTTCCACTGAGAAGCCATTCGAGTCAATCCCTAAGAAATCAAGAAGAGTCCACTCCACTGAACAAGAACCGAGGAGGGAAAAAACTACAAAGAAACCGAAAAATAAAGCAAGAATAACGGACAAGACTTCAAAATAAAATAGAATAAAAGGAACCCCTTCTCGAAGAGAATCGTTTTCGGCAGTTTAAAGCTGATTGGATGGAAAATATATGCTACAATTCAGTCCTGGCGATGCCTTTTCAGACAGTAATGGACGCTCTTTCAAACAAAAACTTTCTAATGGAACGGGCCCAGCGAGTTGGAGGCAATTGGCGAAAAAGCGCCAACTTGGCGATTTGGAATTATTTGAAATTGTGATATCATATGGGTGTACAATTAGTGTTATGATAACGATATAGAGATGTACTTGATACTTAAAATGTAAAATTTAAACACGTTGTTTAGTAAATGCATGCATTTCATCAAATGACCCTTTGGTGCGCAACACCAAACAAAAAATGAAGTAATAACTTCACCTTTCCAAAGCATACAACAAGAAACAAACGACCGACGGACTTTAGCTTATATACACTCCGACTAACTCCCACGTTAAGCCGCGTCTCTAAAACATATTCCAGAACCCGAACTACATTTCGTAAAAAAATAAAATCAGTATCGGTAGAACCGTATCAGTTGAACAACAATATATTTTTTAATTGAAATTCAACGGAGATACGGAGTTTTTAATTAGCGTAAACTTATTCGATTTTCAAAAACCAAAAAGCTGTGCTTTCTTTTCTTAGCCGAGCTAACAGAGCTGAGAAAAGAAAGCACAGCTTTTTTTTTTCCTGGAGAAGGCTGGTGAGAGGGTGTGCAGGGTTGATCCCCCTAGTGTAGATGGCTTTGGTTATTTGATATCTCAACTTTGCCACAATTTCGAAGGTTTTATAAAAGGCGTTTTTTACTTTTCAAAAGTGTATTTTTGTGGTAAAATTTATTCAAATTCACCTCACATAAACAAAAATAAATGTATACTATTACCTACGTGCATATTTTAATTTAAACTTTTAGTTGATGATTTTCTATATTTTTAAGCATAAATGTATGTATAACACATTGATTACTACTATCTGTTATTACATTTTATTGGATAACATTAAAAAAAAATCTATGTTAACTCTTTGAGGCCGTGATATGACTCTCAGGCTCCATTTTGATTTGATACGCCAACTCGAGGGAAGGCTCTTGAGGTTTGATACGCTGATTAGCTGTACAACGCGGAAATTTCTCGATTGGCTGGTTCGGCTAGCTAATAAGACCTTGAGCACAAAGGATTAAGGTAAATAAATATTATGGTACGTGAAATAGAAATTTGTATTGCGAATTGTTTTGAAAGAATTTTCAACACCCGAAAGTTGAAAGTTTCGTAAGACACCCAACAAAAAAAAATTAAGAATTTTAAAGATTCGATTGCACGTAGACACGGTTTTGTTTTAAAGGATTAGTGAACAAACCTTTAAATGTTTGCATTTTTATTTAAAATTAAATTTTTCCAAATGTTTCAAAGAAATTCAAAATTAAATTTTATTATTATTTTTTCTTTTTTTGAAAAAAGAAGCAGGTGTGTAGTGAGTTTTTCAAAATCCGTCCCTTTAGCTTGGCGATTTTGTAACTTAAGATCTGGCAACCCTGGTTATGGAGCTGGGGTGGGAGAGAAGTGAAATGGTGGAACCAGGTTGAAATCGTTTGCCTCGCTCTCCTCTTTCAGTCCCAGCTGGAATGAGAATATGGCACTTCCTAGGAGACAGAGGGGGTTGTGGAATATTATGGACAAAAATATTGCGATAGGGCGTCGGGTGTTTGTTACTGAATGGACTTCTGCTCGCGATTTCAACCGAGTAATGTCCTGGGGAAGGATTAAACTCGTATATTTGTAGCGGAGGAAAGATATTTCAGGCTTAATCCGACCGATCCGTAAAAAGAACAAAGCTTTTTTTTTTAAATGGTGCATATGTAAAATATTTATCAATATAAAACTTTAAGGGTTTCCCAGGTACTGAGTTTGTAATCATAGTTGGTTGTATTCATAAACAAAAAAGATTTTGTATGCTTTTGAATAAATGCTGACCCACAGTTGACAGCTTTCATTTGCCGATTATTAAACGTATTGATTAGAAAATTGAAATGATCTTCAACCATGGGGTCAAATATCTCTCCAACTTCTAGAATTTAATTTTTTTTAAGAGAATTTTAACCCTTTGCACTCTAAGAACACTTTGCGATTTGTGTTCTTTCTATGGAACAGTTATTCCTCTTTACGTTCTTTTCCATAGATTTTTTTATACTCATAAAGGGAAACAAATCCAAATCTGTTTTGTATTTGCAAGATAACAAGTTGAAAAAAAGATTGATGTTCTAAACACAAGATCATGCTGTTCTCGCTTATTTTAAAGAACAGGGAAACAAAAGAACTGGTCGTTATGTTGGCGCCTGAGACGCGACAGAGTCCGTTATAATGAGGTTTAACTGAATTTCTATAATCTGCTGAAATGAAGTCTCATGTAAAACCTTTCTTTCCATGTTTTAATACATACAGCCGCGTCGATTTTTTTTTTAAAATTTATAACTAAGTTACGGACAGATAAATAATAAGACATGGAAGGAACGCTAATAGGTTTAGGAAGGTATACAAATATATACCTTTATGGAAAAAAACCTAGATTATGTGTGAAAAGCTTAAATTGCATTCGCACGTTTATCGTAATTTAAGGACTTCGACTATATGAATGTAATATTTTTAAAAGTAAACCAAGTGTGAAGATCAATCTTTTAGTACTTATATACAGTAAAAACTCAAGTATCCGAACTTCGGTTATCGGGATCAAACAAAGCGGGTAGTCAATTATCCGGATGGCTTTGAAAGAAAACATGAAATCGCCAAAGTTCAAATTTCAATAGTTTCTTATCGGCGAATGATATTGTTTTTAATAGTCATTAAATTACAGTACATACCCAGCAAAAAAAAGTCAGCATAAAACCTTCATCAAACTTTTTAAATTGAAGGTTTTATGCAGGAAAACTGCAGTTTTTTTGAAGATCTGTAAAATTAAAGGTTTTTATTTCAATATCCTTTATAAAAACTGTAAAAAACTTCCTTAAAACCCTCAAAAAACCTTCAAATTTTAATCATGAAGGGAAAATGAAGATATTTTAAAGGTTTTATGCAGGAAAATTAAAAACTTTAAAACAACCTACAGTTTTTTGTTACAATATCCTTTATAAAACCTTCAGAAAACCTTCAATTTGACAAATTTGATGAAGGTTTCATGCTGACTTTTTTTGCTGGGTACTATAGCAAACGTGGCTTTATTATATAAAAAAACAAACTTTGTTTTGTGAATTATCTAATTATCCGGGTAATCGATTATTCGGATGAAATCTAGTTCCAATTGATCCGGATAACAGAAGTGCTATTGTACTTTGAAAAAAATAGGACACCGTATATAATTACTAAATATGGATAAAACCCCTTATCAAACATATTCAAAAAGCCTTTCTACCATGAAAATATGGTGTGGCCATATTACTCGATAGAATGCATACTGCGAGCCCCAGAAGTATGTGAATTCCCCCACAATGCAAGTGCTTTCGTTTTCTTTTGAATAAGTGAAAAAAGAAAAAGACAGATAAAAGAAAAGAATAAGAGAAAAAAAAATGGTTCCATATTTTCATTTTGGGGCCTTGTTCCACGCAACTGCTCTTGCAGACGGCCGAGGAAAGTCTTAAAAATAGAAGTGTTAATCTTAGCTGGGGAAAATAATTTTATCTTCGGGTTTTTCCGCTCATAAAGGCGCGAAGGACGTGTTACTTCAACTTTGCTTTTGCAATCTTAATCAAAATCGAAAGGCAGTGAAAAAGAAAGAAAAAAATTATGGTTGCGGAATTTGAATAGAATTTTTTTTTATGTGCAAGGGAGAAAAGAATTTATATTAAATGACACATTTGTTTAATTGCAAAGTGAGAGTTCTTAAAGTGGAATAGACGTTTTAAGCTTTTGGGTAGTGTTTAAATAAGGAAATAATTTGAGTCGTGTTTTTTTTTATGTTTTATTGTAAAAATATTTACATTTAGGGAATGTCAGTTAGTGTTTTGATCATCTTTTTGTAAAAGATAAACAGAAATGCGAATATAAATCAAAGTAAATCTTTACATTTTGTGTTGTTAAGAGTTATTTCAATTTACTTTAGTTCATTATTATTGAATGGAAATAAAAGAGGATCTCGTATTTAAAAATAAAATTTTGAAAAGCTAATAAACCTTTAAATATTATACCAAATGAGACATGTTATATTGGACAAGAAAAAAATAATGTAGTTAAATATGTTTTACTTTGTCATGCTCACTACTGCTATAAGATTTTTTAAAAGTATAATAATTCTTTAAAAGTGTTTGATATAATCATTTATAATAATTATAGATAAACAATGTTCACAAAGACAAAAAATTGCAAGAATGCAAATTGCAACTTAATATAACCCATGCAATTATAAGAAATACACAAATTAGCACTATAGAAATTGGAATATTTACTACAAATTTCAATACTTTATTAAATAATAAGTCACTATTCCATATTACATTAACAATGTTTTTTTTAAATATTAATATGATAAAATATATAAAAACAAACTTTAAAAAAAATCTCTTAAAATATTTTTTATTGTATTTTTATTGTTCTAATATAGTACCACTTTAAAAATGCAGTTGGGATTTTTTAATTAATTTCGGATATTTCTTTGTATTTTTTCTGAATATCAGCTCAAGTTGTCAAGACAATACATATGTTCATAAAATTCAAAGAAACCCAAATCGGAAGACATCGACAAACTCAAGTACACGCCGACTTTTGATGACCCCTTCAGAAAAAAAAAATGACTGAAAAAAATAAAAAAAATTAACGTTTTTCAATTCAAAAGTTTAACCGGATGGCCCAGAATCCATTATTAAATTCTATTCTGCAGAACAAAGAACGAGGAAAGAAAGGAAATAATCAAATTGGTGTCCTTAACTAGATGCAAATTTCTCGTTCTTTCAAGTCGCTTTAAAAAGATTCCAAGTTGGAGAAAAAAAAAGACCGGAAAAATCCGAAACATAAATCAAGTAATAAAAAGTGTCGAAACATTTTTTTTGGTCTGTATTTAACAATTCCAATTCAAATTCCCGGGCAGCGAACAAAGATGTCCCCCATTTACATAATCAGCCATTTAATTGCAGCATTTGTTTGTTTATAATCGATAATTAGTGAGCTAACCAAGTGAAGAGAGTATTTTATTTTTTTACTTTTGTCATTGAAATTTCAGGATGGGAGATTTAATTTTATTTAAAAGATTTATATAGACGTAAGAGTGACATTTCTATGTTGGTCACATGCTGTATTAACGTCCCACTGGATTTAAGTCTTTTCGTTTCATTAAAATATGCTGTATATATTCTAATAAATATGTCTCACACACATGAAAAAGATAATTTTTAAAATATAAAACAAAATCGCACTGCATTTTGTGTTAAATGTTAATATCTTCCATGCATTAGCCCTTTGTACAGGAGTAACGTGTGATATTTACGTTATTTTTATGGAATAGTTACACCCTGTTCTTTTTAAAGATACGTTTTTTAGCTTTTACTTTTTTACATTTTGGGTGGATAATTATAAAAATAAAGAAAATATACGTGAAGCTGAATATTAATATCAGAATACCAAACATATATTTAGTAGTTTATATGCTGTTTGTCAAATGTTTAAAAACAACACAAGGGGTTGTGAGAAATTTCAATTTGAAGACAGTTTTACATCACCAACATACTTGGTGCTTCTAGTCGAGGAAAATAGTTTCCATTAAAGTTTGTGAGAAAATAATTTTTTTAACAGAAGAAAACGTTGTTTTCTTTCATTTTTAAAAAGAAAAATAACAATTTGTTTGGCGACTTATAGGCGACACTCGAGTGCAAAGATTTAAGAAAACATATACCAAAGTGGTCATACTTTTAACGGAAAGTTCCAATTGCGGCCCATGACAACCTTTTGTCTGGGCGATAAACAAATGTTTTCTTCTTTGAGAATATGGTAAACCAGCACCTCTTCGACCGCAATTGGGTTATTGCCACTTTTAAATGACGTTACATAAATAACAAGTTAAAGGAATAAAAACAATTTTTATGTTCAAGAACATGAAGTTTTCTTTCAATTTGAAGAACAGGGAACACAGTCAACACTCGAATCCAAATAATTAGTAATTAAGTATGCATTCCATATGCATACATTTTATAAACATTCAATACCATTTACACTGTAGTAATCTCAACCAATAATTTTTTTTAATGGTGCATGCACAGTATTACAATAATTGAATAACTTTAAAATTACTGGTAATTTCAAAAACGAATAATACAATTAATATACCTGATTAATGGACATTTTCGAAAATAGAAGACAGTATACGTCGGGGGATCAAAAAAAAAAACCTGACTACCTCTGTGTGTAAAAGGCTGAAATTTTAAATACAAGTTCAATTCATCCTTAAAGATGTGCAAGATTTCCAAGCCTTCACCCATGACTTATAATCCACTCGTAGATGTGATGGTTCAGAAGATAACTTTAAAAACTGTTACCATGCCTACCTGCTCTAATTGTCGGTGAAACAGCAGGGTGGAGGAATATGTCCGAAGGATTCCTCCTCTTTGAGAAGAAGGTTGGTACGAGTTTGTACCTCCTCCAATCCTTCACTCATAACTCGTACAAGTTAAATTAATTCAGTCCTCTTCCGCTGTGACTGGCTAACAGGATATACAACTCACGTCCTGCCAATATTGGTAATTAAGTAGGGTCTAGTAACGCCAACATTAATAATAACAAAAGCCAGTGTTACAGCTGTACATTTACAAACGGTGTGCACAAACATACAATGTTAAAAATTTAATACGACCTTGCACCAAAATTTGGTATCCATTTAGCTGCAACCATTGTTTGGTGCTTAGTTTAACCATTTTATGGAGCTACCACCGATACCATTAAGTTTTGAAACGCTGCACCAAAACTCGGTATTTTCGCTACCACATTTTATAGTAAAACGTTGAACCAAAATGTGTGTTGTCACTACCCCATATTATGGCAAAACAGCGGAATAATTTGTTGGATGATCTGGACGATTTTCAAGTATTTTTGTAGCGAAGCTGGCAACCCTCCGATTGCAAGATTACTACTCTTATACTTTTTTGTAAAGTCGAAATACGACGGGCTCGAACTTGCAATCCTCTGAATACCAGCTGAACGCCTTTATCCACTAGACAACCGGGCCCCAAGTGCAAAAGGATTGAACGGATTCCCCGGTTTGCAGCTTCAGCAAAGGTTTCGGTTGCAGTTTAGGAGAGTGCACCATTTTTTGGTAAAACTGCGGTATTCTCGACCAAGGATTTTTGGTTCAACCTAGATTGCACCATACTATTGTGTAAGTTGCTGCAGATCATCAAGATATGGTACAACGTTGAACTGAAATTTTTAACAGTGTTCTCCATATCAATAACAGAGTTCAAAATCTGTATGAAAATACGATCTTTTTAAACAGGTCATATACCCAGGCGCTCACAAATTAGATTTCTGCTCTCTTATCCCATGCTCTGAGGCAGAAACTATACTAGAGCGTTCAGGATCTATAGTAGACTGGGTTGAGAAATTCTAAAGTATTCGAAATGGATCTACCACAAAAGTTAATTAAGCCCTGTCTAATAATATATAGCACAGCTGGAAGTTTTTCGGTGCCAACTGCATTAAATCAGATAAGAGGTTTAAATTTGTAAAATTCAGTTTAGTTTTTAAATGTTTTTAACAATTTTATAATTATTTCATAACGATACATCTTTAAAAAATATTTTCAAATTCTAGAAAGGGCTTTTGTAATTTAGTAATTAGCGTGTGTGACTTCGTAACAACAGGTGGTGAGTTTGAATCCCGACGGGCGATATATATTTTTTAATGTACATGTCTTAATGGGTACCCCATCACGCCGTACTGATTTCCAACTCGGTTTCATTGGTATTATTTTACGTTAATTATTCAGAAAAAGTACTTTAATAGAGTTAATTGGGTAAAATTTTATAAAATATGAAAGGTTGATTTTAAATATGGAGAAATATGGAATTTTACAGCGGTAAATAGAAGTTTTCATAAAAAATTCTTATACGTTTGACTTTTCTATTCTTTAAAAAATGCGTTTGTAAGTTTCATTGTATGGATGTCCAATTATTATTTAAAAAAAATAATTTACTTTTTGGTATCTATATATATAAATGCGAAAAACCCACTCATCACTCATCACTAATTCTCCAACTTCCCGTATACCTATGAAGATGAAATTTGGCAAATTTGTTCCTTATACCTTAAATAGGAAAAGTAAGCTATTTTTGTTCCGATCGAACGGATTTAAGGGGTTGTAAAACCCCTTTTTCGAAACTTCTCCATAGGATTAACATGGAGAACATGTAACAATGCAAAATATAAAATTTAAACAATGGAAATTTTTAATATTATGTAACGTACGAGGAGCATTCTGATTGGCTGATGACTAAATATCGCCGAAATGTCGCCAAATAACTAAAAACTGTTGCCAAATATCTAAAAACTGTCGCCAAATTAATAAACTTCGCCAAATAAATTAAAATTTCACCGAATGAATAAAACATTTCGCCAAATTAATAAAATATCGCCAAATGAACTAAAATATGATCATATATGTAAAAATAATATAAAAACCGGCCCGTCGCACCGGGGGGGATTTAACTGTGAAAAAGAAAACAAAACGAAAAATGCTACGACCAAAAGTGCAAGCCATACGAAAAATATATTATCAAACTGAAGAGAAGTATACAGTATGAATAATATAAAGGTTCAAGACAGGAAGCCCATCGCTAAATAAAAGTTTGTAATTTAGCCCCCGTGCACTCAGTTAGTTTTGTGTTATCCATTATTTATTAGTTTACCTGCCGAGAGGCCAGTTATGTTACCACTCTACCTGTGAGTGAAGTTCTGTAATAAAGTTAATAAAGGCAAAGTAGCAAATCTTTCAGTTGAGTTCAAATTTTAAAACACGTTGTCGCCCTTGGATGTTAGTTCGCACCACGGGTCGTTCGGATTCATGGGCCCGGTGATCGCCGGCGTGCTCTCTGTTGGGCTGGGTTGCCTTCACGGCTGTCGAAGCTTCAGTTTCTGTGAAACATCTCGCTGTATGCCTTCGGGCGGGCCAGTCGTACAAAGTGGACATAGAAAGGGTAAGCTATCGGGCAGTGGACAATAGGTACAAGCCACACTGTACCGTAATAATTGGTTCATAAATACTTTGAACCCCACGTGGTAGGAATGTCAGTGGGAGAGTGTATAAATGGTCAATCTGGTTGAAGCGGCCTACCTTTCTCTACTCAATGTTATGTTATTTATCCACGAAGGCTGATTTCCCGTAGAATTATTGGGGTTCCCTTAATGCGGTATAAAGATCAGAGGGGAAAATGGTTTAACAAACGACCTTATCGACGTGATTCACTTTCCTACACGACGGTAGATCATTTATCGCCAATAGCACGATTCCCCGGGGAGTAGCGAGAACAAAATCGTCTGCAGTTAAGGGCGACATTCCCGTTGCGGGGTACAAAGGTCAGAGGGAGGAATGGGTTAATAATTGCCTTGCTCGATGCGGCCTACCTTTCTTTATATGATGGTATGCCTATACGATGAGTTATGTGGGCGGAATCGAAAACTGCTGTTGTGGACTCCTCCACCACGTGGTGCAAGTGTCAGAGGGTGAATCAATTTGCGTCCATTGTCTGTAGGATATGGTTTCGATTTTTTTTAAAACAAAATTTAGTTTAGCAATGCAATAAAAATTTGATTTTGAATATTTTTTATTTAAAAAAGTTCAATATTAAAAAAGTGCGGGGGTAAAATCCGAAAAAAAGTGTTGTGGCTCCCCCCCCCCCCCCCCCCCCCCCCTCTACATATTGATAGGCCTTCAATAGAAAAAATATGAAAATCTTGAATTTGGCAGGTGAACCTTTTAAAATAATTTTCTTTTTATATTCTCGCCAATTTTTGAAACTTAACGACAAATGTTGACATATGTGTCTAATAAAAGTTTTTTGGAGATAATTATTATTAACAATATATGAGTTAAAGGTTAAAATATGGATGTTAATCAACGGGAGTAAGGTATACATATATCCAAGTTATTGTATAGTCAACTTCTCCATGTTATCAATCTTTCCAGTTCTTGCAGGATCTTGATAATAAAATTTCGTTACAAATTGGAACTTTTAACACTGTGGTACCCCTTGATGGGTGAGAAATTAAGAAAATATTTATTTCGCTATAATATTGTATTTGTATCAATTTTGTAACTTATTTCCTTCCCGTGCGTAGAACGGGCATTTCAGCTAGTTAGAATTTATATTTCGGACTATAAGGCGTTCAAAGAAACTTTTTTGTGAAAAAGATAATAAATGGACCCTTTCATAAAAATACCAAGAATTATTTTGATTTTTCAACACACATTTTATAAAAATTCTTTCATATACACTATATACACTTCATAGCTTCTAGAATTTTAGCCCGAAGAAAGATCTTTACTATACGCTTAAGTGCCGAGGTAAAAAGAAAATGAATTAAAGATAAGAGAATCTTGATAAGTCCTTGAAAACCCTCGGAAAAACACTTGATATTATGAAAGTTCAAGCGAAAACAATTAAGTTTTTTTAAAAACAAATTTAGCACGAACCAAAGAACGAAAATGGCACTTTCTTCCACGAAAACAATGGGGATAAAAGGATTAAAAAAAGATCATGTCATCTGCTCTTAAATACTCTTCAGAAGTTTAAAGGGCAATTGAAAGTACTCCATATATTTTTTTGTGATCAATGTTATTTTTTTTCATCAAAAATGCAAATTATCTCGAAAACTCTACAATTAGCGGATTTATAAGCAAAAGATTTGTGGTTCAATGAATTTTTTACAAGAAATATATTTTTGATGCGTCTTTTTGCTGGTTAAATGAGCAAGCTTTTCTTCTATTTCCTTTCAACGATGGCTTAACGATAAAGACCAATTAAAATTTTCTAAAACCATAGGTAAGATTTCAAAGGGATAAAACTTTTATTGCTTGTCTTTATTGTTATATTTTTCTTCTTAGAAAGTTTGGAAAGCATAAGTTCAAAAGAGCCTCAAATATTTCGTAAAAATGCTTTGCTACATGTACTTCAGAATGCACTTTATAAAAACTTTTTATGAACAAAAATAAGATTAAAGTGATTAAGATAATTAGACAAAATGAACAAAATTCAACCTTACAAAAACAATATTTTACTCTTGAGTAGTTTGATTGTAAATATGATGGACAACTAATATTATATTGTCATTCTTATAAGAAATAATTTCTCCAAAAAGACGTATTTTAAATTAAGACTTTAATTATCTAATCTATCTACTAGCGATATAGTACTTGTATATATTTATTCTATAACATAAATTATTCCCTTATCTTTAATATAAAGTGTATTTTAATAATTTTAATTATATTTTTCCATTGAACTTAATTTGAATAAGTTGTGTGTAATTTTCGCTTCATAATAAAATTGAACTAGACTAATTTTTTTATATAATACAATCATAATTTGTACTCAAGAATAATATGTATTCAGAATAACAAGATAATATGAATCCATATGAAATATGAATATAAAATATGTCATCGCAAGTACTAAATCCAAATATAATCACACTCTATAAATCCCTTCTAAACCAGTGCGATTTTAAAATTTACGAATATATTATGAATCACCCCATAATAGTGCATTATCGCAGTTGTTGCATTACGTACTCTCTATAAAGCATTTGTTTCAACAGCAGAGAACCACCCCTTTACCCAATAAACAATATTTAAAACTTAAATTCCATAACTTCTTTTTACGTCAAGCGACATGTGCACTTATACTTAAAAAAAACTACATTACTTTTCTCTTTTCACCCTTATAAAACCGTTGATACCCTGGATTTAACGTTCTCTCGTCACTGCTTTATGATCCGTGCAGTTGTACACGCGTCCTGTGCTAACTCAGAAATATTGTAATCGCCAAGCTTTTGAAAATTCGCCAAACTTTAGATAAGTTTGTACATAGCTCAAATTTACAAAATAGAGTAATATATTACGGTTTTAGTATATTTAAACTAAAATTACAGATGTAACTTTGTTTGTTTGTCTATGAAGGTCAGACACTCAAAAGGTTTCGTGTTTTAAATTTTTAATGCAAATTTTTTTAATTTAAAATTAAAAAAACAAACTTTTTTTGGTTTTGAAAAATAGTGGTTACGATTCTGAAATGTACAAGATAACAGTTTTATTTTTACTGCTAATATGATTCCAAAAATTCCTAAAAAATAAATGCTTTAATTAAATGATAAACATTTTATTTCTAAGGTTTCAGTCTTTATTTTAAGTGTTATTTTATGGACTTTGAATTGAGTAAAATTATGAGCTTCTATCAAGAAATATATAAATATTCCCCACTGAATTTATTTTTATCACTATATTATTCATTTAATACTTTTAAACTACGTTCAAAATTTTCAGTAATAAATTGTAACGGCATTTTAATGAAAATTTTTGAAATGTTTTTTTTTATTTTATTTTTCATTTAGACTAATTAAATAAAAACTTAAGTTATCGGTAAGGAAATTGTATATATTACTTAAAAAACAATTAAACTGTATAAATAAATCGTAAAAAATATATATAAATTTATATTTAAAAAAAATAACATATACACAATGGAAATAAAAAAAATCTAAACTTCTCTTAAACAAAACGTTTTAAAAATTTAGTGAGAAAACCATTTTAAAGTCATAGTTTTTTAAATATTGCCAAAAAGACAATTATTCGCCAACTCTGGAACCCACTGCCTATACCAATCACCACTGAAAAAACAAGCCCCGCACATCATTTCTAACAAAGCCTCCTGCAGTGCCAATAAATATTCAGTATGAGTGCGTGAGTCAGATACTGCTGTGGGTGAGATTCTCTGCCCCACCATATCTTATATATGTATTCGTAGGGGGGCACATGCCCCTCTGGGGACCCCCCTGAGGGCACCCGATACCAAGCACTCGAAGGGAATGGGAAAAGTTATCCGCGGGTTTTTATGCTAAAGACGTTATAAGCGCTAAAGCATTTAGTGTACCGTATCGGAGAAATGATTGGGAGTGTGAGTCAGGAGATGGGCTTTCTTGTGGCGTGCAAGTGTTTATGGTTTCATAAAAGTATGCATTGGTGGGCATTGCATGTGATGGGATATGGGTTTACTTCATGGTTATTTGGGGTGGTAGTGGGCAGTTATTTGTGGGCCCAGGGTATCAATAACTGAAGGAAAATTAAAGACAATTGAAGGTGAAATTGAATTGGGTATCTTATCTAATCTTTAGTGATATGATAAGATAGTTGGATTTTTAAGTAAACATGGTATTTTGTATTAAGTGTTGGAATTACTAAAATGAATATCCAAATTTTCCTCATAAATATCGAATCAATATATTTTGTTAATACATCACATTTTGTTTCGAAGAATTAAAAAGTTTTCCCTTTAACAAAATAGAAATTACATAAAGAATTTTCTAAACATGCATATGCATAAAAACTAGATATTGGACATTTGTGAAGTTTTGCAATTTTTATTACATACTAATTCAGAATTGTTATTAAAATACCTATTGGGTTGTGTCTATTTATTTACGAACTACACCTTACTTGACATTGTAATTATAATTATTGTCGATAGTACGGCTCTCTAGCCGGCAGCAATCCAAGCACAACCATCCCATTGTGAGTTCGGTACACAAGTGTGTTGCGTGGCTGTATAGTGTTCCCTCTGTTGGTCGGCGAGTTACAATGCTTTTACAATATGTCTTGTCTCACAAACATTTAAAATATAGGTGCAGCAAAAAATTATAAAGATAATTCATTTTAAAAATGGATTAGGGTATGATAACATTTCAAAACAATTCGACTTTTTTACTCAGTTAAGTTAAAGTTTTTTTCTCAGTTTCACCAGTTTTTGAGTATTGTAGTTTTTGTAGTATTGGAGTTGCCCAATATGTGCTGAGCTAAAGTTGACTACTGACAAAACACTGGAATCTGATTTGGTTTGACTAATTGCTGGACTATACAAATAGATGTGAGCATATATGAGGCGTCTCACTGCAAAAGGTTATATTTACAAGTAGTGAATATAGCGGCTCTTTTGCGGTGACAGTGAGCCACTAAGAGAATTGTGTTCTCCTACGCCACTACTTTAGTTTTAAATAGTGCAAAAGAATTAAATTTAGTACTGCTTAATAAATAGTTTTATCATATTTAATGAATTCTTCTAAATGTGAAATGGAGTGTTTTGAATAATATTGTATAATTGAGTTGCTGGTGGTTTACTAGTTTTGGACATACTTTTACATTTTATGAAATTATTTCTAATTTTATCGAATGGAATATATTGTCGACAACTTGGAAATACGATTCAATTGATAATTCAGAGTCATTAATTACATGTAACACACCATTGCATTGTAACGAAATGGAGTCAAATTCAATTGTTTTAATTCTTATAATCAACAATAATACTATTCCTTTGAATATCTGAAATCTACTAAATATATTCTTCATTGGTCTATAGTTTTTGATGTAGAAGCAACGTACCTAGACATTGTTTAATAGTACTTATACAATCCGTTTGTTCAATTTACCTTTGGTATCGTAAACCTTATTTTACCCATTTTAGATTAAATGGAAAATTTTTGTAATTTTAAGCTAATGAATATATTAAAAATTTCTACCACAGTGTCCCTCTTACAGTGATTCCAACAGGTGAATAATTCAAAGTGTAGTCAGTAGGTGAAGAGTTAAATCTTGTTGTAAAGTTAGTAGTGAGGGAAGGTTTAAAGTATTCCTTCAAAATTTAACTTGAGTTACAACAATATTGTAACATATCACAAAATGTGTAAATAACAGACAGAAAACCCCCCTTTGATGCTGGTTTAATTTTTTGTTCTTCAACAGTTTTGCTTATTTTTTTTTACTCGTTGGTCTTTATAAAAAGAAATACGATGGTGCCAGCAGGGTTCCCTAACACTCAACGCTTAAATAAAATTACAAGTATCCAATTTTGCAACCCCACCCACCTCATCTGCCGCAACCAGAAATAACACGCGAAAATACCGAAAAATACCCCATAGGTCAATCTCCTCACTCGACACACAAAAAGAAACTTCCGCAATATCGAACAACAAAAAAAAAATCTCCCGCCAGTTAATTCCTCATTCCTCATATATTATCCACACCGCTTCCATGGACCAGAGTCCATTCACATTATTGCCTTTCAACACAACAGCCACCATATTCCCCTCCATCCGCCCCACAACAAAGACCCTATTGAAGACTAAACACGTGGCCATTTCCATGCCCATTCAACGCCCATGGAAGACCAAACACCATTTGCACGGGGTCCCAAACTCAACAACTAACCTAACCTTTCTCCCCGTCTCCTATCTATATTCTATTCAAGAGTGGATCCTGGTGATCTCGTTAGTTCCCCTTGCTGTTGATATAGTCCACCCCTATTCCAGAAGATTTTGATGAAGAGGGGTGGCGAGGAAGAACCAAATCAATCACCCAATATCCATTGGAGTTGGAAGAATACACCGCTCATTGGATTCTATGTAGCATGCTTCCAATTAAATAGACCTTCATGGTACTGGCAGTTGGCATGGGCGATGATTCCGATATATATCGAAATTCCGGAAGTAAAAAAAATTATCGTAATTTCGATTTTGTAATTTTTGATTTGACGATTAATCGGTTTGAATATTAGTCGAATGTACGGAAAAATTCAAGTCCGAAAGAACAATATGGATGCCAAAAGTCAACTCCAGAAGAATTGCAGTAAGAATAACCAAAGTAACAATGTACCTGTATTTTAAATAATATATAAAAGGGAAAACAAAGTTGTACTATTCCTTGATTTGAAAACAATCCAGTACCGAAACGCAAGTTTAAGGTATACTTTTTGTGTTTACTTTATGTTACTGTACTTATTTTAATAAAATATATATATCGAAATATTGATTTATCAACAATATGTATGTGTAGAAAATATCGATATATTAGAAATATCAAATTATAAGAAATTTCGATTAATCAGAAAATATCGATTATCGGCTAGCGAATAATTTCGATGGCAAAATGTCATCATCACCCAAGAGTAACCTTGAAGATTCAAACTCACTAGTTTATTACTCACATTACTTCCAACCTTTACTTTTATATGAAAATTTAATGAAAAAGCCAAATTCGCCACCATTGTTTATTATAGATTGATATATATACACTACTGATTGAATTCTATGAAGCATACTCCTTTAGTTTGAATAGGTCATGATGGGATTGGCATGAACTTGAAGATTCGCATCAACTAGTTCTTTAATGATACACCGGATTCTTACAACCTTTCCAATCGTTATATTTTAATGTAAATTTTAAATAAAGCGACCAATTAATCACTATGGTTTGTTCTAGGTGGAAAATTAAAACATTCATTGGATTCATGGCACATAGCAGTATTTTTAAATGCAATAGTTCCTCCATGAGTCACCAAACTCTTACAACACTTTCGATCTTTATAATGGTTATAGAAACATGATGATATTTGAGAAACATCGTCCCACATCTATTGACAGACGTACATGATTTATCAGGAAAAATCTAATAACTATCATATATTATTTCAGTAGTTAAGATCCCTTTTACAGCTTTTGTACTCAATGGATCTTAACACTGATTTACGAAAATAAAAAGAATTTTCAGGAGCAGTGGCGAATCGTACGTTCAGCTCATAAATGACACTTTTTTTTTTTAAATCGTTTAGAATAATTCATTTTAACGAGTTTTTTAAACAATCCGTTAATAATGCTGCCATCTATGAATGAACAGAAACGTTAAACTTATGATTTTTTATTGACAATAAGAAATACGCTTATATATTTTGCCCTTACAACTAATGGATGTGTGTGGAGGGGGGGGGGGTGTTCATGTTATAATTTTCGTAGGGCATGTAGTATCTCTTAATTTACAATAAAGGGCCCGTAAATATAACAAATAATTACGGGCCCTTTTTAGCCGACACCCACATCTCCAAATGTATACGTGATTATACACAAATTACATGATACAAAAGTGTGTATAAAAAGTGAATTTTTTTCGTATGTTTACTGCAGATTTTTTGCTGGGTGTTTTTAATAAAAAAACTATTTCTTTACTCCAAAAGTTTTATTAATACGGCGTTGTTGGGGAATTATTTTAATTAACTATCCAAGTACATAAATGTGTGTAAAACTAAATAAAATTCGTAATTTTTATATTCTGTGTTTTTTCTATAAAATATCTAATACATTTATTGTACAGAATAAACTTTAACTTGTCAAGTAGGAAATCTAATTTCAAAGTTTATTCATTCAATGATACACACACATTATACATATCTTACAAAATTCCAAAATAAAGAGATAGCTTTCCCTTTAATATTTTAATATTAAACTTCAACACAAACAGTTCGTTCGTTCTATTTCTGACACATACTAAAAGTGTTATAAAATACATATATTTTATTCATTCAACTTGTATAAATACCCAAGATAAATAACAATTTTAATATTGTATCAATAACTGAAGTTTTTCATTGAATACAATTTTAAAAATCTGGACATTTTTCAAAGGCTCCGTAAAATATTACTCAAATAAATTTAAAGCTAATATGCATTTTTCATTAAAAAGCTGACAATATTAAGGATGAATAATTTCGAAAATACTTATTCAAAATAGTTCGGGATGAAAAAATCTTTCGGCGTTAACTGTCTGAATGACTTTTATTCTAGATGCATTAAAAAGCTTTCTTATTTAGAGCAGTAGTATTCTACTACTAATTTACATATTGATGTGAAATATTTTATTGCCGCTTGTTATATATTTTGACTTCAAACTGTTATAAAATCGGATTGAAATAAACATAATTATCATATTTGTCATCAGGGAATTAAATTTTATTAAAGTAAAATGGGCTACAATTTAGGATTTTTATGGAGGGCGACTTATAATTGAAGTTCGAAAAAAGTAATTTGAAAAGTCAAGTTGTGTTGTTAGTTCGTATTTTAAAGAAATAATAATATAATAAACTAAAAAGAATTGCCAAAACAATAATTTCTCCATAAGAATAGCGTTATTTACTTTGGTAAACAACATTATGTATTAAAAATAATTATTTTCATATTCTGTATAAAATTGAGTAAGGGTTGTTTGTTTGGTTAAAAATTTAATAAATTTATTTTCGTATTTCATTAATAAAACTAATGAAAGTTCACAATAATAAGAATAACTTTCGCTTTTTAGTTTTAATTCCTTAATTACAATAACACCTGAACTTAAATGAAATATATACTATATTTCTGTTACATTTTCTAATATAAAGGTTTTTAAAAAGAGTTTATTTAAAAAAAAATTGCTGGATACGTATATTTCATTAAAATTACACAATTCTAATCGTTATTCAAGCTTACGTTTAGTATTTAGATCAATGTAATACTTAAATTGTCCCACATTTTCATTTCATTATATGCAATAGTATTTAATTTTAATATTTAAACCCTATTTTTTGTGTAATAAAAGTCACTATGCTTTTGTAAAAATATATATTTTAACACACTGGTGCTCAGGCACATGATATCACATCCAAGATCTCCAGTTTTTTTATTAATGAACCCAATTTTTAAGTATATAAAAATACTCTGTTTTACAATAATTACAATAATTTTTTAGGTAAACTTACAAATTATCTCTTTACAATTAAAAAATTTGTTATATAAAATAGCTTGTACAGAAAAAAATATTTAACATTCATGCAATAAAAACAATTTTACAATCGCAAAAATAGTGTAAGCGTCGGTATGTAAAAAAATATTTAAACGTATTTTTTTGCTGTAACGTTTGAGTTTGTCATAAATACATAGAATGAATAATTACATTGTAATTTATAGTTTAAATTTATTCAACTGAAAAGTATTTTATTTGTTTCGTTAGGACTTTTTTTTTTATAATTTACCCATATTTTACTCAAATAAAAAAAATATTATACAAATCAATAAAAAATTATCTCCCATCACTCAAATATTTAATTTATTTTATTAAATTATCTTTATTTTAATATTTATGTAATATGAACTAGAAACGTACCCGTTCTTTGCATAGTGTTAATTTAAACGATACAACTTGGATTAATGCTCTAATTAAATAATAGAAAAAGAGTAATAATAGCAGCTCGTGACTTTTTTTCCAAACTTGGTATTTTAATAAAAAAAGTCTGAGATGGAATCGCACTCTATTAGGAGGGCGCTGTCGTCTGACGTATACTGATATAATAACACCTGCACTGAAATGAAAGCTATACGATAAAACTGTTACATTTCTAAATCTCCCAACATTGCAAGTTGTAGCATTAACTTGGCTACCCC
Source organism: Troglohyphantes excavatus (assembly GCA_963932185.1). Classification (NCBI taxonomy): domain Eukaryota; kingdom Metazoa; phylum Arthropoda; class Arachnida; order Araneae; family Linyphiidae; genus Troglohyphantes; species Troglohyphantes excavatus. The sequence goes on along the minus strand of OZ010666.1, from coordinate 62,305,330 downwards.
GCAATGGGTCCGGGTTTGAAACCGGCCTAAGACATGGATTAAAAGTTCATATTGTATGAAAGTCCGTTTGGAATTACGCGAATAAAGTTATTTTTATAAGTTAGTAATTATAAATATAGAGGTTTCTAAGAAGCTCTGGGCAAAAGCAAAAAGCTCTGCATCGTCTGGAACTGAGATTCAACTACGTGCTTCTTAACCGCAACAATTTTAATATACGCTCTTGGAGATAGAATTATCGCGAGTACTGACACATTTCTTAAAATTGATAACACTGATCAAAAGGGAAATTGCTTCTTAGATGAAAGAACCCAATCCTGAAAGAATTCAACGTGATGGACACGGATATTACCTTAACAAAAGTTGATTGGTTCTTGTTGCAGAGATATGGATGTTGCTGCACAGAAAATGACAATCAGTGCGATAGTTAATAAAGCGTATCATTTATATTTTTGTGGCAAGGTAGGTAACGAGGACAAAGACTGGGATCCACACGTGTATTGCCGCACTTGTGTAGTAAATATTTCACATTGGCTTAATGTCAAAAGGTAAGATAACGTCATTGGCTGTGTTCGTGATTTGGAGGGAGCCAATCAATCACGTTCATGACTTATTTCTACAAGGTATCACCACCAGTTTCTAGAGGCAACTCTAAGAAATAGAAGTGAACAGTTAAATACCCTCGTACTATTTGCTCTGTGTTCTGTCTTGCATGGCATAAATATTTTTTTTCTCAATAATGCGTACACATTACAAAAAGAACCGTAGCAAATTCAGCTTTTCTTTGTTATATTCGTATTCAGTATATTGATTTAATTAGAAAATTACTATTTTCATCTCGGAAGCAGAATTGTTTGAAATTTTGTAGCCGCGTGCAATCGTTAAAGGATTTAGATTATAAGGGAGACTGGAGCTGGTAGGCAACATTTAGCGATTTGTTTTCATTTTTGAGGGAAAATTGGTTTTAGTTGTGACGACTTTGATGGTGTCTGCGGAAACCACATCTATGGGGCTACATTATGGTACATTATCCATTCCTGAATACTAAACACTCACATTGAGAGTGCTTGAAAGTCATCAAGTCAAGCTTTTCCAACCAGCCCCACTAGCGTTGTGGGTTTGCATAATCACTAGGGTTATATATAGGTTGGCACACTACTTCTATAACGAGAGAGCTGTAATAAACGAATATTAAAACAACCAATTTTTCGATGTTTTATTTCACAAATTATTATTAAACGTAGAACAAATTAACCATTAAAGCAGTATCAGCTGTTGTAAATTTGGTCTTTAAATCACTCTTGATTTTTATCCTCTTTAAACTAAATTGTTTGTTCTCATTTTTAATTTCATTGAAACTTAAATCTTTTAAGGCTAACACACTCAAACACAAAACAAAAAAATATAAATGACAGAGTCATTTATAGGTAGGTTATGAATACATTCCAAAGAGTGAAGCAACTAAGAGCAAGGTAACAATTACCTACCTACTGTTAATTAGGCATTGTTAAAAATTATTACGACCTTGTATCAAACTTTGGTACACATTTGGCTGCAACCAACGTTTGGTGCTTAGTTTCACCATTTTACGGTACTACCACGGATGGTTTAACGCTGAGTCGTTGCACCAAAACTCTTAACGTTGCATAAAACTCAAAATTCGAGTTTTCGTAGTATTGTAGTATTTTTTAGAGAAGGTGTCAATCCTCCGATCGCAAGATGACAACTTGTCACCGATCGGGTTCGAGCTAGGAATCCTCTGATTCATAGCTGAACGTCTTTATCCACTGGGCCACGGAGGACCTTGTTCGGCGTTGTGTTTCTTGGTGGTGCTTGTTGATGTAGCGACAGTGAAAATTTCGGTTGCAGTTAAAGAGGTTGAACCAATTATCGGTGAAACCCGCTTTTTTCTGATAAAGGATTTTTGGTTCAACCTAGATTTCACGATAATATGATGTAGACCTCTGTTTCGCACCAAGATACGTTACATCGTTGAACAGAATTTTTTTTAAAGTGTAGCATGCATTTAAAATTAACTACTTTTGTATCTTCTAATAAAATAATTTGTTTTTGTAATGTGTTTGGGTTCATTTGTCGAAGTGTAACTCTACATTAAGTTAATTTATTAAAAGTAATTATGTCTGTTGGAATTAAAGGATTCATCTTCAGCGATGAAAAATTATTTGCGTTTTATCTTTTTTAAAGGTGTTTTTGATTATTCGTATATAATTTCGATTTTCCAGCGTTAAATCAGTATCATTTGTATACACTTATAACTCATCATATTGATGCATTTTATATGGCATCCATCAAGTATAAAAAGGACGAAATTGGAGAAGATTTCTTTTATGCTAGCACCGAAACAATCATAAACACTCTTATGCTTACTCAGCCAATTATGTAATTCAATGGAAGTAAATTAGCAAATAAAAATTCACATTTTCTTGAAAGATACGATTCTTATAATGCCATCTGACATATTTTAGACAGTAGCTATAATATACAGTTATTTTGATGACAGAGTGTAACTATACTGTTAAAAATAGGTACTCAAAAATAAGTAATATGTACTCATTTTTGAGCACATTCTATGCTTATCATAGCTCCGATTAGCTTATTTTTGAAAAAGACATGAACTCAAAAATGAGTACAATGAGTCACACTGAATAAAAAGAACAGTTGCTTGCCTACTTATGAAATCAACGTAGGTTGCTTATGTATGCTTATGAAATCAACATAGGTTGATTTCTTAAACCCTTTTCAATAACTGTCAACAATTACAAGCAAGACTTTTCCGGAAATCGAACCAGACCCTCAAACACCGCAGTTCAGTGCCTTATCCGTTATACTAAAAGAGCGACGTGAAGAAGTTATAAACAGAAGTAATGTTAAAAAGGTGTGCCAAAAGAATGGGAAGTAAAGTAATTGAATTGTAATAACATAGTTTCCATTTAAGTTATCGATTTCAAATATTGTGGTAAACCATCTTCTGAACAACTATTTTAAGTTGATGAGGTCGCTTTGCCAAGATGACTTGAACAGAAGTTGAGATTAACAATACTAAAACACACTGCGCATTTTTGCGAAAGTACTGTTGCTTAAATTTGAGTACGTTGTCGCTCATTTACGATGCAATTGTACTCAAAGAGAAACGAGTATGTTCAGGTACTCACTTTTAAGTACATTTTTTTTACAATGCAGATTTCACCGCAAAGTTTTAATTCTTATAAAGCTACCACTAAATTCCCTTAAAAATATCTTAAATCAATTTCTTTACAAGAGAAAACAAAAAAAAACTACGTATACTAATAAAAAAATCCAGCATGTTAAACCAATTTTCTTTTGTCGACAACGTAATTTTTTTAGTACTATGTCAATAAAAGCAACTAAACAAAAAAACAAATCGAAGGTAATTTAAAGAATCGATTCAAGGCACTGGTAGTACAATTGAAATAATTGGATTTTTATATGAATCGAATGATTATTATTGCTTTGTTATCCTAGAAAAACAAATTAAGTTTTATGTTCGATGCACAGGAATTGTGCCTGGGACTTGGTCAATATCCCCAAGGCAGGCAGAAAAATAATTCGAGTTTTTCTTCCACAGGGAAATAATTTTCGAGTCTTCAAAAGAATTATTTGAATAAAAAATGAGTTTATGATTGCAAATTGATATTTGAATCGCAAATTTAATTTTGCGTTTAATGTACGTGAAGATTTATCTAGATTTCGAGAATAATGAAGAAGTCATAAAAATGTAATGTCATTTTGTTTTATGTTCGAAAAATATACCCCTACTATTTCTTTATTTTAAGACAAAGGTTATCATATTCTAAACAAAAAGATATTTGTATACGTCACTTAATGTTTTCTTATAAAGGTTTTGCTGCGCAAACACTTTGGAGAATAAATTAAATAATCTTATAACTACTTAAGATAACACAAATATATATATATATATTCAATATCACAATAAATATACAAAAAGTAATTTGAGTAAATAAATAAAGCTAATTAATAACTAGTTTGATAAAGGTATAAAATTAAGACAATTAAAAACGATAATTTTGGTTACTGTAAAATATATTTCATAAAATATGTCCGACTTTTGAACGATCCTAATTTTATTTTTTTCTTGTTCCATATATATTATTGATTTTCCTAATAAATAAAACGCTATTGCTTTTCCTTATATAGGACAACATTTTCACCACATTTGTAATTATTTTGATATTAAAACAACTGCAATTTTGGAAACAACTTGTTATCTGTCCTTGATGCCTTAAGAAATAATTAATCCCTTTGGATATTTGTTTTTATGTTGCATGAATACATATATTTATATTTTTAATTTTACGTGACATGTGTGAATATTTTACAAGTAAAATGGTCACACATGTCACGTAACATTAAAAAATTATATATGTATTCACGCAACGTTAAAAAAAGTCAAATAATTACAAATTTGTCAAATAATCCTGCTCCTACTAGTAAAGATCTCGTAAAAATATTTTGTGTTATGTTGAATCATGCTTTACTATAATTAAACATTTATATTTAAATAAACGGATAATGTATTTAAAAATATTCTCATTTAAGACTTTCGCTCATTGTCCTTTCAAATACATAAAGCCATAGATTAACATAAATGAATTCCACTCTCTTTAACTTCAATATAAATTAGAGGGGCTTGTTTATTCAGAACGCCAAGAGTAAACACCCCAAATGAGACATAGATTCTGCATTTGAAAGTATGGTTGGCTGGTTTAGAGCTACACAATGGGATTTTGGCGATTATTTGCTATGTATCGCGAAGGAAAGTCTCGTAATTTTTTAACCGTATTCAGATGATTTGGTTTACACAGCAAGCAGGCACCGCAATCGATTTAACGCACACCAGTGTCCTGTAACGAAACTGACAACCCTCCTATCACGAGTCCGCTGGTATACTCTTAAAGTCGAGATTCGAACTCACAACCTTACGATTATGAGTCTAGTAATTTATCACTGGCCACCAGCTGACCTTAGCATGTAAAGAGTTTGTGCAATTCAAATATTTTTTATTTCTTTAAATAATTACATTTTCTTACACGTAAGAATAAAAATCGTAATTTTTGGTATATGAATAATTCGATTATTAATGGACTGTGTGTAAATATTAATACAACAATTAATAAATCTGTTTTAATTATTTAGTTCTTTAGCTATTTGATCAAATTGCATAAGTTAAAAAAATTAGTTAAAAATTTATTGCAGAATAAACAAACTAAACTAACTCCCAATTTGTAAAGAAACGAAAACGAAAACAACCATTATCAGATTTACCCCTCATTTAAAAGTCAAATATACTTCGCGCCTGTAGAAAATCAAAGTGATTTATTTTAGTTACACCAATTCCTTAAAAAAACTTGAATAGGAAAAAAGTAATTTTTACTTTAATATTATGATTTATACTTAAGGTAATAAAATTTACATTATGTAAATTTTCAAGTAGTGAACTCATTTTAAATTATGGTAGAATTTTTTATTTTGCCCACATCACTAAATTAAAAAAAAAATCTTGCCAATTTGTAATAATTAAATCGTTCCATCTTTATAAAATTGTCACGTACAGGCAATACTCGCACAATTTTATTATGTGAGGGTTGAAACAAGAAATTTCTCATTTTATAATCGAAATTACCAACACATTAACGTTAAAAATTCCCTCTCGGCATTTTTCATGTTTTTTTTTATAAATTAGAGGATTAAAGGCTTAAAATAAACAGTAATAAGTTACGATATTTGTTTTATATCATGTGAATGATGATGATTTCTACGTCGTATCGACGTCGTATATATATAGTAAACTCTAAAATCGAACTTACAAATTTAAGTTCGATCTTACAAGTTGGACAATTTCTAATCTTCCCAAACCTAGGTGTTTTCATTTTTTTTGCTAAAAATATTAATGTTCTGCAAGCATCAATAATTTTCCCAACTCATGTATTTTTAAAATTTTAAATTCATAACTTTTAGGGTTTCCAGGTGAGGGAGGGAGATTGTTGCCCCCCCCCCCCCAGGTTCTGCGGGCCTGCGTGTAGTTCCTAATTAAATTTGACGAACGAAGTAAGGCCTAATTTTTTTAAATAGGCTCCAAAATTGGCGAAATTTGCTATTCAAAGTACTTGAAATCAATTTTGTAATATATTTTTTAAACTTTACCGTTAGCTTTTAACTCGACACAGTTACAACAAAGAATTTTAATCAACTTAAATATTCTTTCATTGCAGATTAAGATAATTATACGTTCAGCTACAGTTATCTGCTTAAGGTCTGGTAGTTGGATTGTGGACAAGGATACCGAATCATAACACGATTCGAACCTGAAAACTTTAAAAAGAACAAGGACTAATTTAAGGTCATGTATATATAGGATCTAGATGCTTCGCACACGTCTATTGGAAACTAATGTAAATAAATAAATGTTAATACTATTTATTAAAAATTTTTAAAAATAATGGTTTTTATTTTAGAAGGAATATTGAGTATGACATTTTTTGAATAGCCCAGATGCAAATCAGGTTATATCCAAGAATTCCAGAAAGGGACTTTGGTATCAGAAGGCATTTTATAACTTTAGCTTCAATTTTAAAATATAATAAAGGAGCAAAAACCGTTATTTGCTAATAAAAATTCAAAAACTAAGTTACGCAGATGCAAAACTAGCTATAGCCACATTATCCATTCTGGACACAGATGCAAAAGCAGTTATATCCATAGAACGTTAGAGTTTATTGGTTGGAATATGGATATAGCGGATTTTAATATCTATTTTTTTAATAAAAACATTGCGGGGACGTACATTTTTCACAACCGGTTAAATCCTACATTCATTTGCAAAACAAGTTATGTGAAATTTAAAATTTAGTTTAATTATTCTGTAATCTGAGAGCTTACGCATTTTAGAGAAAAATTGTATAATTTTAAACGTTTTTTTATATAAAAAATAATTAGATTGATAGTTTTTGAGGATATACTCCAAAAAACTCCTACATATAGCTACTTTTACATCTGCGCTAATCATATAAAACATTTTGTAATAAAAGTATTCTGTTCGGTTGTGATAGTTAGAATAGACTATAAATGAAATATTTAAAATATGCTTATGTCATTGTTCGATATAGGTTTTAGAAATTTATCGAAAAATGCTTTAACGATTTTGAATTTTTTTTTAAAGTATCGTAAAATTTTAAAGTCATTTTTAACTGAATTAAAAATGTGTTGGTTAATATGGAATTTAAATGAATTCTTATGAAAGTGTTTTCCCAGACTGTGTGTGCTCGCTTATAAATTCTTGAGCCATTTGGAACTAGCGTTATAATCATTATCTTGTTTTTTAAAATATTATCTGTGACAATGATAGGATCAAACGCCATTTAAAAGAGAATGAGTTAAGCTTTTATAACAAGATAAACATGGGTAATGGTATTCTATAGTACTATAGGTATAGGTTCCCTTCTGTTGTCACAAGAACATAAAATCGGAAATCATAAGTAACAATGAAGTGCGCAACGAGGAGCATCCTTATGCCGTCATCTGACATGATCCTTACATACATGATTCCAGATCTGATGTAGTGCATTGGCAGTGAGTTAAGTTAAGAAAGTGGATGCCCGAATGGCAGTAGATATTTGCTTTTTAAAATTTTACAATTCTTATTAGATAACTTCTTTTGAGGAAAATATATTTTCATATGAAGATATTTTATTTATATTCTTCGTACCCTAGTAGAGAGATCACTCATTGCCTTTTGGCCCCCAGAGGCACGACCCAGTATCCCCCTCTCTGAGAGTGGGTCATTTACTGGGTTACTCGAGCACTAGGGAAGCAATGCGTGATGTTTGTGTGGTTTTTTAGCAACATGATAATTTTCATACTATTTTACTTCATCTGTGAAATAGACAGGTAAAGCTTCAACTGCTTTTAAGTCAATTTCGAATTCCATGGGAAAGTCAAGTGTTACTCGATAGTCGTTTTTATCTAAGTAGAAGATCTCGGAGTGGGTTAAAGTTCACTAAATACCTTAGCAGTTTAATTACTGTAATGTAATTAAAACATAATGTAACGTTTCAAGGTTCGCATATTTCTCCACATTTCTATTCTTGAAAACAATGTAAATATACATTGGTCCTTCTCAGATTAAAACATATGATGAAAGTGGATCATTTGTATGAGGAAAATTTATAATTTTCTTAAACTATCCAAACTGTTTGTAAGATAAAATAAACAGCATTAAACATAGGACCTTTGACTGTCATGATGCGTTAGTTTGGTTGAAAACGTCGCACTAGAGCTGCACAGTTGACTATTGGCGACGGTTCGGGACATATCTCGAAGGAAAGACCTGTTAACGATGAATCGTCGGATGACGAGGACAACACCTGAGCTGGCACCCGGATCAACTTCAATAGGAGTCAGGACATTGGCACATGACCTCATTGGACATTGGCGCACATGCACTAGTCCTCGTGTATACACGCCAGTATAATTTGTTGGATGTTCTGGACGAGTTTCTAGTATTTTTGTAGCGAAACTGGCAACCCTCCGATCGCAAGATCACTACTTTTTTACTTTTCTTTGTCAAGTCCGTCGCACGGGTTCGAACAAGCAATCCTCTGATTACTAGCTGAACACTTTTATCCACTGCGAAACTCTGGAGGCCATTGTCATGATGCATTCCTTTGTCTTCTCGCATGAGCTTTCATGTAAATAATTTTCTGGCAAAACTTAATTGCTGTGTGATAGTGACTGATCTATGAATAAAAGTCTCATCCGATTCGTTGATCTGCAGATTGTCTTGAACACAACCGTGCTCGAAGTATCCTCCCGCAAAAGAGGAATCCAGTTCTGTTCTTGCAAAATCAGTTACCGTAAAAGTCAGTTCATGGTCTTTTCTCAGCGATAGACAATTTTATTTATCAATGATTACGATTGTATGGATAAAGTTCCCATTGTACAGATTAATTATCATAATTGTTTAAACTGTACTGTGAGGTAAACCTACAGACCATGTAAACCGCTCAACAATTAGCTACACTTTCAGGCGGTTAATTTACATTGACAAAAATCACTAACTTTATTCAGAACCTTTGTAGCTGTAAATTAGTACAGCAGTATCAGTTGGTAGGATCTTTAGTTAGGCTTTATACATCAATTGACATTTAGAGTCTATTAAAATATCAGTTTTTGGTAACTTTCCAAAGAAAGAAAATGCCAGTAAGTTTTGCATTTTGTTGACAACTTCCAAACTATAAAATTTACACCCGAAGTTATAACCATACGGTTAACGGGCATGATAAATTTCAATTTTATTATTGCATAGCACAATTAATACAAACGTAAATTTTGACATTTTACAACAAAGGGCAACATCAGAAAGTAGTTCATCTCGCATAATAAAATGCCATACTTTTAAAAATATTTGAAAATGGGCTATCGCCACATGATATGGTAGTGTAATGGTCCTTTTCAGTGACTACTTTTAATAGCTAAACTCAAACTTATTTTTTCAGCACCTGACATTTCACAATAGATTGTGCTTTAAGATGTCACCACATGATTTTGAAGTGGTGTAACATACTTAATTCCAATTGTTTTTGTGTGAAAACACAATCAACATAAACGTTAACCCTTGGTCTATATAACTATAAAAATAACTTCAAAATGTGGCTTATATTGTAAAAATTAGCTAAATTTCAAAAAACCTTCTATAGTGTAATATAATCTATATATAGATGTTTTTATTTATGATTAAGTAGCAAATGTAATATTTGCCTTTGTGTTCAGCAACAACACTCGCAGAAATGAAGATAATTCTGTGAAGCGACATCAGTTGGGTTGAACACTTCAGCTTCTATTTTAATTGAAATTTCGATTTCCTTTCTAGGACCTCTTATGCAAATATATCACCTTAGCATAAAATAGTTTTTAAAAGAATTAAAAAAGAGTAACAGTTATTGTGATAATGCATATTGGAATTCAGCAGTTGTGAGGGGTACAGGGGTACTTTTAAAGAAATTTAAAAAAAAGTTATACATGATTTCACATATTGTTGGGAGATTATCATTGGTTTGGTTGCTTAACAACACAAACTATTCTTTGATATAATTTAACAACTTTGTGTGTTTCTAGTAGAGTTAAGCGACTTGTTTAATATATAAGCGATGTAGTTCGACAACAATATTGATTAAATGCACCAATTCAGCTAAATGTGACTCATCCAAACAATGACCATCACCCAACAGTTTGTGACCACACTGAACTTCTTCTACCCTACCATTTAAAAAATATTGAATATTGTATTAAAATAATAATACTGTTTCTTATCATATAAGTTTAAAATCAAAATTGTATTTTAAAACAACTGTATGTAGTATTTCAAATTTTATTTTTCAAAGATGCGCGCCCCCACATGCATAGACATCTAACCAATATAAAATAAATGGTTAAAAATTATTATTTTCGAAAATTACTTAAGACTACCCATTTGATAAAGATACAAATATTTTACTTCAATTTTTAATGATCAACTCTTCCAATTTATCGTTACAAATTTTTGTCTGCAAGTATATGGCACAGCGTTTCCGCAAATATTAAAAAAAATAAGGATGTTTATAATTATACTACTACAATAATTATTTACAAAATTTGTTAACAAAACTATTGATCACTAAAAAAGTTCAAATTTGGAACTGTTTTGGTTAAAAATGGATTATATTTAAACGTATTCATAATTGAAAATTCTTAAGTTAATTAAGTTATACATTAAATTTATTTTTGGTAAAGCTTTTCTTTATAGGACGTTTTAAGAACTAATTGTTTGAATTATTCTTTTTTCTATTCCTGCGCACCTATTTCGGAATAGCAAATTTTGACAGAACTGAATAGCATAGTCTTAATTACGCCTACTCTGTGAAGTTGTTTATAATGTTATTTTTTTACAGAAGAGGAATTATAAAAAATCTTTCTTAAATAGTCCATATGGAAACTACATTGCTAAACGTTTAGTTTGTGGATAGAAAATTACAAGGTATGTAGAGTGTATTTAAAAGCCACATAAACATGTATTTATAACCTAGCCAACAATGTACAAAACTATACTCAACTTGGAAAATTTAAATTTTTTTTAAACTCATAAATTTGTAAATATAGAACATATAAAGGGAAAATGTTAAATGTATTTATAAAATATTAGTAGATTTTTTTTTAATTATTTTCGTCTTGTTTTGTATTGAAAATGCATAATAAATAACGGCGAATAAAATGGATGATCGAAAGAAATAGTTAAAATGAGAAATTTCTTATTATAAATTACGCCAATAAAGAATGGGATAATTTTAAATTTTAAATATTGTCCAAAAGAATAATTTTTATTAAATTATAATAAACATACAACTGAGAGAAAATTGAAAATAATTGACCAAGCGTTAGAGAGTTCTAGTTTTAACTCGACATTTCGTCTATTTGTCTGCATGTAAATTTGTTTGTTACGCGGTTACGATAAAACGTGCTGTTCAATTTTTTTTTTCAAATTTGGCATGAATGTTCCCTGCATTTCTTAAAAACTACGCAAGTTTTATTTGCTGAGAGATTTTTTTTAGACTTTACAGACGCCTTAAAAGCCGTTATTTCTTTTGAAAATCCTCATTGCCAATTTAAAATTTCCCTATTTATTGCTGGTGCGATTGACTGTCCCAGCCCTTCCCCATTTTTGATATTGCGGGGAGGAGCGTGTTGAGCATCATGTTTACATAGTAAAATGCTGGTCATGATTGGAAAGAAATGACACGTACGACTAGTGTCCCGGGTTGTCTTTTGGAATTTATGGTAACGCTACATATAGATATAATTTTCCTTAACAAACTAATTTTTATTATATATATACATTGAAAATCCCTCATATTTTAAAACCTTATATTATGTTGCAAATAGAAATTATTTATGCGACATAAAGCCTACTGCTTCACCATAATACAGATTTATAAAAAAAAAAATCAGTATTTAATTTAACAAGTCGTCAACAACGTACCTAAATTTTTTTTCATAGATATTGTACGAAATAAAAAAATATTTTGCTTGAAATTTTCCATACACTAGAGATTCACAACTCTAAGGTACTTTCTACGCTGACGTTATTACCGGGCGTTAGCTTTTGCAGATGGTTCATCGATAGGTGAATACAAACCCACCGAGCCATCTTCAAAAGCTGATACGCGTAAATAACGTCCGTGTAGAATAGGGGTAACTGAACCTCCTACGTTATCTACTTTCACTCCCCCGAACTGCGTAATAAGAACGGTCTACCCGTAACACAAAACTCCCTAGCTGTCACTTCGTATTGGGCGGTTCATTCACCAAAAGGGGGCGATGCATTTTGAATTGAAAGCGAAGTGAGCCGTTTCCACGGCGCATACTGGCCTTGCCAAGTGGTCTCTCCTACTTTATTTCCGCTATATATATTCTGTGCCATTTAGCAATGAATGCTATCATCTATCAGCGCACTTGGTAAATCTCAAGGAGAAAGTTAAAGTGTTTTGCCCATGCTACTTCCTATTTATCAAGATATTGCGAGTTTTTGACTTTGGGTTTTGAAGTATTTGACGGTGGCTTTTAAAACTACTGAACGAAAGTCTTCTTTGATATTGAGATATTTTGATTAACACTACAAGATGAATTGGTGCGTTATAGGGTCTTAAAGTAAGACAAATCCAAGGAAAAAGAATGAGTTTGTTTTTTTATACGGTTTGAGAAAATTGCTTGACTGACAAGACATAATTTATATTAAATTTGCGTCTAATAAAAAAATTCTAGACAGGTATTCCAATTCTTTTATTTTAATAATATTGCATAAGTCCAACACAAAATATTTAGAGGTTTTTCTTTAGGAAGGAATATAAATTTTGCGTTTGAAGAGTTTAAAAAAAACTTTTCAAAAATAACACTGTCAATAACGCCACACTTTTCTATAGAAATGTTAGAGTACTGATTGTAGTAATATATTTTCATACTCAAGGGAATATTTGTGATACAAAATTAGCATTTTTCATAATATAAATTAAATGTATTTCATAATATGAATTAAATGTATTTCATACTATGATTTAATTAAATGTATTTCATACTATGATTTAATTAAATGGATTTCATAATGTGAATTAAATGCATTTTATAATATGATTTAAATGGATTTCAGAAATGTATGAGACAATTTATAATTTTTTTAAAAAATAATTATCATAGACCTAATTTTCATAAAGAATAAAGATTGATAATCTTTATTAATTTTGGCATTAATATTTAGTGTATTAAAATGAAAATATTTTAATAAATATATGATAAACATACGAAATGAGATAGAGCAAATAATTATAAATAGTTATAAATAGTTATTTAATAAATATTAGGTTTCGTAGCACTTGTTAACTTTTTGAAATTAATAGTAACAAACTTATAAAAACTATAATAATATTAAAAAAAAATTTAGATTATTTAATTACAATATTGTCATAAAGCTAATCCTACTTATATTTTCAAGTTCTTTTTATTAATAAAAGTTAAAATTACTAAAATTAATCTTAATAACCAACTATGAAATTAACTAAATCAGCATTGCAAAGTATTTTAAATTATATATATTATACTTATTACAGTTAAGTAAGGGTACAAAGCATTTTAAATCTATGCATTGTATTATATAATAAGTTAATGCATTAGTGACAACAGTTATACTGACGTCATTAGTTAAAAGGTCCTAACTTAAAATTTTTAAAAATTCGTTTTTTTCTTAGCTTCTCCGATTTGTCCTTAAAAATACACCTTTTATGACTATACAAATCCATTAATCAAACATAATGGTTAGTTATAGGGAAATTTATACTGCCCTAACTCCAGTTCGAGGGAGGGGGGGGGGGGGGGGTCTTGATAAAAAGAAGGCCCTATATAACAGTAAATACTAAAAAAGCCATAAATCCATGATACATAGAAAAACATGGTAAACTTTCATGATAAAAGACAATATAAATAACACCAAAATAAAATTTTGTTCATGTAAACACTTACTTTTAGACAATAAAAACTATTTATTGTATCAAAACTTTGATGCGGGTGATAAATTTGATTCTTCTTTTTTCCTGAAATTTTTTCCTTTTTAAAGTTAGGGCTTTCTTTCTCATGACGGCAGTATAGTGTTTTAAGACGTTTGAGAAAAAGTTTTTACGCTAAAAAACTTCAAAAAATGTAAATCATATATTTTTTGGTGTTGAAACACTCCCTTTATTTTTGGTAATGAATATTTTTAAAATGTTACTTGCGCATAAGTATGCGATAAAATAGAGGTTTAACGCAATAGACATAGACAAGTTTATTGTAGTGGGCCGTAGCCCATTTACAAAAGTTGGCAACATAATTGAACAAAAGCGAATACAAAATTAGATAACACAAAATACAAGATAATACATTCTAAAAAAATCTAAAACACAATTTGAACAAATATGCAAAAACAAAAGACAAAAATAAATTACATGAGCAATTAGAATTAGGGGTTTAATCTGTTATTCCTGCACAAGTTCACTGATCAAGTCCTCCCGGAATTTTAAAACAGAGATTGCGTAATTATAAAAACAAAAACATTCTTTTTTTATATAATTTTAGGATGGTTGAAATGTTACTGGATTCAATTGATGATAAGTATTTTCGTCTGAATGCTTCGTAAATTGGACAGACTAAAAATATATGATCCCAGGTTTCATTTTCTGTTGTGTTACAAAATTTACAGGAATTATTAGGAAAAATTTCGAAAACAACTCCTTTAAAAAATATACGTGATTGATTGCAACGAATTTATACGAATTTGTATAATAACTCTTTTTATAATGATGCCTATATTTGAAATTAAATAGTCTTCGATTAAATGTGAGGTTTTGATATATTTATACTGTGAGTAATTAATACTATTGTTCATTGAAGCAAGATCATTTTGGGTGTATTGGTCATGGTATACTTGTACAATCGTTGAAATGTAATGTTCAGTGACTTTATAGTCTCGCGAAAGCCAAACGAAATAAAAACCAGCGTTTTGTAAAATATTTCTTATTGAGATAATTTTAAATTATTAGTTTGAAAAGAATTTTAAATAGCTAAAACCCCCAGCAATAGTTTTATATTTGTTATACATAACAATTTAAAGAACTGGAACATTGCATATAAAATTTATATAAAAAAATCTAAACTTCCAGTACCATCCATATCTTTGCACAGAATCTACTATACATAAAATCGATGCTGAAGCTATCTTTATATAAACGTTCATCCAAAATGGGGCGTCTGGAAAAAGCGCCCAATCCTCGGAAAAAAAATAGGATCCAATCCGGCTATTCTCATCCGAAACTGCGTAGGAATCCCTGGATTTAGTTCCACTCAGGTCAGAGTTGACTGCCGGACCATCTCGAAGGGTAGATGGAAGACCGTTGCCAAACCTGATCACGAAATAACGCTCATAAATAACGGGCCATTCAGGAGGAGGGAAGGCTACCCGACTTTCGGTCCTTCTCATCTTCGCTTTCTTTCTATCTATTTTTTTCTTTCTTCTATCGTTCTTTTCGGATAGGCTTCCAGTGAGTCTTGAGGAAATGCGCGTGGAAGCAAGATTTTCTTCTTAGCTAGTCAGCGGAATTTTTTTTCTGGGGAGAAGATTTGTTCCAATTAGGGAAGAGTTTTGTTTATTTAGAAGTCTTTTGCATTTATAGGATAGAATTTGTAGGGTTGTGGGTCGGTTTTATTCGAAAAAGGGTTACATTTTGTAGGCTTGAATGAGAAACTTATTTTTAATTGCTTGTTTCTGATCCCAGGGACGGTTCAAGGAATTTTTAAAACAGAAGTAAGCATAATTTTTAGCGCACCAATTTGCACAAATAAATTTTAATGCAATTCTGCACCATAGATATAGGATTTTTATGCTTATGTCAACTATAAAAAAAAACCTGTATTCGGTTCAAAATTTGGAAGAAAGCCCTGGTCTGCAGGCAAAAGAGAGCGTAATAAAATACAAGCTCTATAAAGTATAAATAAAGACACAAATTAATCTCAAAGTAAAGTAAATTAATTTAATTGTAATATTATTAGTTTAAATAAAATTTGGCGCCTTCCTTAGTTCGGCGCTCCGAGCGACCACTTATGTCGCTTGTGCTTTAAACCGTCCCCTGTCTGATCTTCTAAGCGAATAGAATTTTTTTTGAAAGGGTATACTTGTTTTCTTTGCAAAATTGTATAATTTTTATACCTAACACCTTTTTTAAAGTTATTTTAACAGATCTCATGAAACCCATTTCAAACGCTTTATATTTGAAAATGGGTTCAATATCAAGTGTTTTTTATGTGAATTGCTGCAAAACTGGAAATATATAGAGAGATGTAGACGTCCTTAACGCTTAGAAGGTTAATGTACCTGTCATTATGTAATTTTCAAACTGTAGTATAGAAATACAATATTATTCGATAATTAGATTAACAAAATCTTCAATGACAGCGTTTCAAGGACAATTCTAGTAACTCAGAAAGAGTCTAAAATGAGTTAATGGGTTTACGACTCTTAGTGTGATACACAAAATTAACATAAGCTAGTCATATTTAGACGTATTTTGAATGTAATTAGTCAAGGAATGTATTCAAGAAAACATTCTGTAGATAGCTTCTATTCTAGAAATTATTATTCTAAATGTTAGTTGTAGAGTAAGAACCATTTTGTTTTACTTCAAATTTTGGCACTTAACTAGGAGTTTACTACAGAATTTATGTAACTTATGAAGTTTTTATTGTAAATCAGTTTTATGAAGAAAAAAATGTTTGCTATATATCTAATATAATGCTTTATATTTACATGAAATACTTTTATTTAGATGTCTTTATACTTTATTAGTGAAATAATTTGTTCGATTTTTTTTTTTGGAAATTTATTGCTAGAAATTGAAAGTATTTGCAAAAATTATGTTTACATGGATAAGACGTATCAAAAGCGTCGTGATAGTTTGTCCAATAAAAGAGCCCCCGTTGAAACACCTAAGAATTCTTACAATCTAAACCAGTTTTATTTTCTAAATACTTTCAAGAACAATAAAAAACGAGTTCTTTGATATTTTATATTACGAACTTAAAATAGCAATACTACTTAAAAACTACCATTTTTTTTATAACTTACAAAATTTTCGAAACTCAACCAAACATACAATTTAAACGCAGCTACAAATGCCTTTCAGTCACCAGCAACTAACGACTATTGACTCCAGTGAATACTTCGTTCAAATCACGGAACCGTTCTCGAAAACTGCCTGCTACCCGTAACAACACAGAAGGCCTGGGAAATTGCCATTCCAACGGAACGGGTCCACGGTTATTTATGGATGTGATAGCAGTAGCCCATTTTAACGGGGCTTGAGTCTACTCCGCGGCTTACAGCAGCTATTGCCCCCAAAACAGGCATATATATCACGTGATTCGATACCAATTCG
Source organism: Troglohyphantes excavatus (assembly GCA_963932185.1). Taxonomy (NCBI): domain Eukaryota; kingdom Metazoa; phylum Arthropoda; class Arachnida; order Araneae; family Linyphiidae; genus Troglohyphantes; species Troglohyphantes excavatus. Next base: position 62,287,790 of record OZ010666.1, on the reverse strand, counting down.
AATTCAGGAATTGTATTTTTTCTAGTTATTTTCCATGATTGGAAAACGATAGTTAAGTTGGATCTTTTGAATTGTAAATTTGATGCAGTACATTCGCATTACAACGACCTCACGATATAGAGATCCCTTTATTTTACACCGATCGATACCGAAAGTCCTAATTTTAGTTTGTACTTAGTTTTTTCAGTCGTTACACCGACCTTTCGCTATAACGACTAACTTCCAACTAGTATTATTCCCATAGTGGGTCGTTGTGTATTGGGTCTATTGTATACATTTTTAAAAAGTATTTCTATTTAAAATTTGTATTAAGAAGTTAAAACGAGTTTAATTGTTAGTGCTTGTGTATGTATGAAAATTTCATCAAAGTTCTGATCATACATGGACATTTTACGTGGAAAATATATTTATCGTTTCTTTTATTTGAAGTGTTAAGAAAATTTTTTTCCAGTTGTGAAATATATAATAGTATTTAAAAAGACCTCTACAGAACACCATTGTCTTATTTTTAACAAGGATATTTTTGGGACTCTATGTTTTTATTTGTATGTACAACACACAAATTAGTGTCGATGAAACTGGTAGAAAGTAAATTTGCCCTAAATATATCTTCGAATAATACGTTTAATTTTTGATTATATAAAGTTCCCTCTAAAAGGTTTCTTACTGCAAATATCAATGATTCAAAATAGCTTGATAAAATACGAAACAATGTTTATTTTTAAATAAACTAATATGCATTACGACATATAACAACATTTGACTAAAATCAATGCGCAATTTTGAGTGAATCAGGTTTTCAGACTAATAAAGTTAAAATACATTTTGGATATTTTGATAAATTAAGTTAGAGTTAAAAATATGAGCTATTTAAACCGTTTATTTTTAGTGTGAAAGAATGTAATTGGGAACAACAACATAAAGTTAATATTTCAGAAATACTTTAGAAAATACAAATATTGACGACCAAGAACAGCCTCATGACCCAACAGGTTGGTATAATCTAGTATCTCTTAACTATTCCTCAATGAATATCCAACTTCTTAAAATTAATTACTTCTGTAAAATTAACAATTTTCACTAGCAAGTTCTTCCATTTGTCTATTATATAGTGATTTCTCCCTTCCCGATTAAATTAGGATTTGCTTAATTTAAACCCATGATCTATCATTTTAACACTCATGAAAATTAAAACCCTTGACATTAAGCTGTTTTATAAATTTGAACAGATGAATCAAATCTCAAGTTATTCCAATACAAGATGCAAATAATAAAATAAATTGTTAAATAAATTGTTACTTAATTAGTTTGAAATTGTTCCTTAACGAAAGTAACTTGGACGAAATCAGCAAATACACTATTCCAAATATATTTTCACCAATACATTTTCAAAATAAACTTCGCAAAAATAATTTATCAAATACTTGATCCACACACACACGCGAAACAAAAAAAAAAGAAGCCTTAGATTTTAATTCAGAACGAATGATTTTATTTCGGAACTTTTCTCGCGATTCAAAATGTCCGATCTGCTAACTACACTTGATAAATGAAGAAATTCCGCGATCCGACATAGAATTAAAAAAAAAAATGGCGTCTTTCGATGCTGCGTTTTCTGAACTATTTCTTCTCTTTTTCCCTCTTCTATTCTTGAATATTTTTTATATTTTTCAAAAACTTTTCTGTTCTTTTTTTTTTTATCCTTGCAACTGTGGCACCTGGTGAATTCCCAGAGTTGGTGCAGTTTATGAGAGCATTTTCCGTGAAAAGATTCTTTTTTTTTTCTCCAGAACTTTTCACTTTTAAGTTATATTGCTGAAAGGCACACGCTATAAATAATATGGAGGTATTGGGGTGATATTTAAACTGAAATGAGAAATTGTACCTTAAGTTTTCGTAGCCTATGGAGCTAGCAAATATAATAAGATGCTTGTTGTTGCATTTTAAGTTTTCGCTGTTTGATGTTTTAAATGGAATATGAAGATCACCCATCATTCGAGATGCATACTTAGATTTCTTTTATCAAAATAAGTAGTTTTAATGTTCGAGGTTACTTAATGATATTTATAAGAACAGCATTTTTTGGTCTAGTCTAAAAACATGTTTAATATTTACGTTATTTTTTATGGAAATTACATTCCGTCCCTGTTTTTTTTAAAGAGGTATTCATTACCGAGTTCTTTTTACATCTAAGGTGGATAATTATATAAATAAAGAAGTTTTCTGTGAAGTTGCATATTTATCTTAGTATACGAAACATATTTAGTGGTTTATAAATTTTCTTAAAGATTATAAAAAAACGAAAAAAAAGAGGAATTTCAATCTATAAAAAGTTTTAGATCTCCCAACATACTTGGTGCTTTTAGATGACAAAAATAAACTATGTTAAATTTTGTGAGAGTATAATTATTTAAACTCAAGAACATGTCGTTCTCTTTCATTTTAAAGAACAGAAAAACAAAAATAACAATTAGTTATTTTGGTGACTTAAAAGCGATATTCGAGTGAAAAGTATTAATAAAATATATTTTGAAACCTAAGTAATGTCATACTTTTAAATAGAGTTAGGTAAAAAAAAATACAAGCTAACGAAAAAAAACCAGTTTGTTATGTTCAAGAACAGGTAGTTATCGTTTAATTTGAAAAACAGGTAATAAAGAACATGTCGTTATTACCTTTCTACCACAAAGGGTTAATAATTTATGGCTGCATTTTAGGCAAATATTCTTTTTATACTGTTTTATTAACCCTTTTTTGGATGGATTTGTTTTTTCGAATTTCTATTACAAAAAAAAATATTTTTTATTCTTGTATGTCTTGTTTTATCCCTGAATTCTAATTACCTGGCCAGTTCAATTCTGCTTATTTTCCATGCATCATATGGATCAGACAATACTGAACATAAGACATGCAAATCTGACTATGTAGGGACTCAGTGAGTTGTTTAGTTTCAAAACCAGATAAATCCACATTTTTCGGAAAATCGTTTTTTATTTCACAAGTTCTCAATGCACTACATCACATTTCAAAACGGTATTGACTAAAAGTGTCTGAAATCAGTCTAAAAATGCATTCAAAGGCGTGGGTTTAGATTCAGAAGTACGTGGATGTCCATCGTTTTTGGCGTATCCTGTAAAATTTATTAATATGTATCTATCTGGTTTTGAAACTAGCAGCTCATGTATAAGAAAAATCGGATATATTTTTAAAGAAAATTTAAAATTTGTACCAAAAACAAACATTTATATTTAAGCCAGTAGTGTTTGTTATTTCTACATGCAACCCAAATAAAACTTTCATGAAACCCTGCAGTAAAACTATCTAAGATAAATATATATATTTATCTTGGCTAGTTTCACTGTATGGTTTCATTATATCTTCATTTAATTATTATATCTTTGTTATAATACTACAAAAAACGTAGCATACCAATATCAATCGGAATTATAAAAAACAATGTGAATTTTTAGATTTATATCATTTGAACGTGGCTTTTGACATGAGTAAATGACTAAATTATATAGACAGTAATATTTATATAAACTGAATGGTAGTAAAAATATGTTGAAGTTTTTTCTGAAATCATGGATATGGAGTTTATGGCATGAAGTCAACTGTTCAAATTTTTAGCCATTTAGTTTTTTTAGCACCATTAGTTTTTTTATGATTACTAAAGTTTAAAACATAAAAAAGCCATACAACTTCCACACAAAAATTAATTACATACTTTAAATCCCAAAACTCAACAATTTTTCACTTAACTACCACCGGCAATTTATATTCATTACTATAAATCACAAAAAAAAAAACTTTTTTTTAAAAAAGAAGATTTTAGTTAAAAAAATTGCCAACAACTTCTTGTAAGGCCCTCACCGACTAAGACCAACCCTCATAACTCACACGCCCCAACCCAAGACGTATTAATCCTCGGAACCTGACGTTTAATTCTGAAAAAAGCCCCCCTTTTTTCCAGCACTCAGAGTAAGTGACAACTCCCAAAACATCAAAGAAATTCCGCCATAGAAACACTGTTATTGTTTCACTGGGTTTTTATACGTATATATCTAACCCATTCTGCGATTCGGCCGTAAATTATGCAGATCTCAATTAAGAAATTAAGCCTTTTCTAATCTCCTCATTTCGTGTCAGCCTTCATTAAGATAGCTTAATAAGGGAACTGCCTCCAAAGAAGGCCTAACGCGGAAAAAATGTGTCCCAGTAATTTTGCTTTTATATCTAGGTAATGACAGGAAATATTTTTCTTTTTGAGATATTGCTTTTTGTGTAATGGCAACAGCTAATTAGTGTTGGAACTGAAAAGGAATGATTGTTACCTATAGTAATGAGAATTTTTTTTTTTAGAAGAAATTACGATCGCGATTATTTGAGTCCAATTTTGACTTTGGGATATTTTTTTTAATTTGCTCTTGTATTATTTGTGAGACTTAATTATAAATTAACCTTGCTGTAGGGATGTAAAAAATAGTGTAAGCCATGTGCTTAGAGTGTAATTAGAAGCTTTTATGATTTAAGTTTGTGCTTAATTTATAATTAAAAAATCAAAATAAGGATGAATGAAGGTTTTTTTTTTCAAAAATTAAAAATAATCGTAATGAATTTCATTATTCGGAAGTAAACAAACGCATTTAATTTATGATGATTGAAATTAGATTTCTTAATATAAAAAAGGTGTATGACAAATTGCTTTTAGGTAATACTTATTAGTAAAATATCGATATTTATTAAATATTACCTCAAATAAAAAACATCATGTATATTTCAAAATAAAAGTATCATGTCTTAAATTGTAAATAATTCACGTAAACGTTTTATTTAAAAAACGCTTGTTTTGAAAGAAGAAATATATCTTAATTTTAACCGAATTACAATTTAGAAAACGTAATACCTGCAATTAAATATCAAAACATTTTATACTTTTAAAGCTTTATATGCAAACGTAAATCATATTGTATTTAATTAAAAAATAATTTATTTTAAAAATAAATTTGTACTTTTTTTAATAATGTCTTTGTAGTCTTTTTTTTTAGTAATGTTTTTTGTAGTTAGCAAATCTTTTACATAATAATCATTTAAATAATTATTTTTCGTGAAACGTAAACTAACAAGTACTTCTTTCAATTTAAATAAGCAATGCTGCACAAGGTCAATGTAATTTTTTATACTGTTTGGTTGGTTTCTTGAAATAATTAGAGCAACAGAATGAGACATTGACGAATGTTCGGGAACACCGCTTCTTAATTTTGAACAAGTCAGATGACGAGGAAAACACATTATTAGCATCACAGTCATAAACAGTTTTTCACACATCGGCTAACTTGATTTCTTTTCAAGACAAATGTTTGTGGAGCAGCAAGAATTGGCTTCTCAATCTCCCGATCTTGCTGCTTTTTACTGATGAGGATTGAACTCGCAACCCTCAGCTAAGCTTCTCGCAGGCATGTCCGTAACTCTTAATTTAAATAGGATGAGTTATGCTTAATTTGTGTTTGAAAAAAAATCTTCAAAATATGAGTCCTGGGCTCTTTACGATTACAACATTACCCATATTTAACCCTTTGCGTCTCGCTGTCAATAATGGTACTGGACAGTATAATAACTTTATTCACATAATGCCAAACAGACTATCATCCAATTATATGACATTTTACATCCATGTCTTAGCCGTGATTAGAACACGGACCCATGTGGCAGCCCATTAAGCATCCACTTATACTATTGGGCGACAAAAGTTGCCTCCACCGTTATTCGCACCCCGTGGTTCCTGTCGCTTAGCAACCACGTGCTCTTCCACTAAGTCACACTGATTGTTATACTTATATGGGTAATTGAATCTTATAATTAACACGAGTCCTATTCTAATAATCCATGAAGAGTTAATACTCGATGTATTTAAAGAATGTGTTCTCAGATTACCCTAAAAGTACATTTAAAAAATTTGACTTTTTTTCCCATTTTCACCTTTCACTACACTGTTAAACATTTCAGTTCAACGTTGCACCATATCTTAGTGCTGTGCAGCAACTTTCACATCATTATGGTGCAATCTAGGCTGAACCAAAAATCCTTGATCGAGAATAGCGCAGCTTTTACCAAAAAATTACGCAATCTCCTTATTTCTACCGAAACCTTCGCTGAATTTACATCAACAAACCCACAGACAGGGTTTCTCAGTGGAAAAAGGCGTTCAGCTGGTAATCAGAGTGTTACTAGTTCGAGCCCGTGCGTTGACAAAGATAAGAAAAAAAGTATTGATCTTGTGATCGGAGATATCAAATATGGGAATATTTGATCTAATCTAAATTTTAATGGAGGTTAGCTATTTCAGTGCAAATTATTACTAACGTTATACATTATTAATAACGTTTCACCAGTAAATGGCCTCCATGGTAGCAGTAAAAGGGTGAAACTTAGTACCAAATAATGGTTGCAGATAAATTGGTACCTCATTTTGGTGCAAGATCGTAATAATTTTTAACAGTGTACTACAAAACACCAATAACTGAACATGCAAAATTCATTCTTATCAAGGTATCCGAATCGCGGAAAATCAACCAATTTCTATTTCAAGTTATTCACCTGTACTCAGCACAACCACTCCTTTACTATGTAAATGGGAACACTGCGAAGAAGAAGAAGAAAAAAAAGTACACACCACAACCTATTTTTCCGCCTAGAGTTTTCAAGAATACCTTATCCATCTTCTCTAGTCCCGAGGAAGAAAAAAAGGGTTCCTGGAAAAAGGCCTCTTACGACACATGCCCGAGGAATCAATATTTTGGTTCGTCAGGCATGTCGTCGCGAATAGAGGGCCGCCCGACTGGGTTTGAGCGATTGGGCCCCCGTTTCCGATCGTCTCTATGTTTTGGCCCCGGGCGCTTCTGGAGATGCGGGCTTTGCTAAAAGGAACCAAGATTTACTTCAGATTTAGTTATCAGTACCTTGTAATATTTAGTAAAGAGAACCAAAAATATTTTCAAATAGTACTGGATGTCCGAAAAATATTAAAAATTATTAATAAAAAAACACCTTATGAGCTTTTTCCCCTGGTGCATCGTTAAAACAGTTAGTATTTGTTTTGTATTATAGTATAGTTATTCACAGAACCTTATAGATAGGTGCCTAGAAAAATAATTTTACAAGAAAATAGGTCAAGTGCGTAAATGATTTACTGTCAGTGGAAAATTTTAGTAAGTTATATTATTAGTTTACAGGAAAATTTGCATGGGTTGAAATAAAAAATGAACTACATTTTATATATGCAAGAAACAGTTTAAATTTGAAACAAATATTTATTATGTTTTTTTCCATCATGTATACTATAGCCAGAAATAAACTTTACATCTAAATAATTTATCATAAAAAATATTGAAAATATATTTTTAACACAATATTTTCAAAGAATTTACAATAATAAGACACATCTTATTTATATTTACAATTTCCATTTATAAAGCAAAGATAATTTTAGTAACTGTAGTTTTTAAATATTTTAATGCACTAAATGTTAGTTTATACAGAACGTTATAAGGGAGTTTACGAATTATTTTTACAACTTTGACATGCAATAAAACCTAAAAGAAATAAGACAGTTAATAATTGTGCATGTAACTTGTGCACAATTCTCAAACCATAACGCAACGCAACAATAAACTATCAACCCACTGAGCTTTCTCCAGGGGATGGGTGTATGAAAATTATCTTTACAACATTGATAAACAATAAAACTTAAAGGAAATAAGATAGATAAGTTATATTGATTGTACATGGCACAGCAACACAATTTATAATTTTTAAACCTTTTTTTTAATAATATTTTTTTTATTTTTAATTGTGTATAAATAAAACTTCCCATGTTGCTATTACGCGTAGAAGCAACACAACTTAGCAACCATTCCTTTTCTTGCATGTCAATATCGTAAATATAATTCTTAAACACCCTGTATTTGAAAAAAAAATTAATTTACTATAAAACTAGCAATCACGGATATCTTAAACTTTGTTGAATTGATTTTTTTAGTGTTGGTAGTCTATTCCTAGATAATTTTAACACGCTCACTGCCGGTATCTAAAAGAACGTTTGTCGGTTATTAACCTTTTTACGAGTTATGTTGAAGTTCGTATCACGCACCTGTGCGTGGTCGGCAGCTAACGTGTTAAACACCTTTGAATTATCAATTATTGTACATTGTTGATATACTCGGGGACGACCTAAGTTGAACCTAAAGCAATTGAATATTGATACATATCATAGCTTCCGCTTCAGGTTCAACTTAGGTTGTCCCTCAGTATAAACAGATATAAATACCTCAATAAGCATATGAAAATAATCTTACCAGTGGATCTGGACATGTTAAATAGAAATGTCTAGTTTCACTGGACAGTGGATTGTAAGAGGTTAGAAATAGATTGCTTTTCAGTTAGAAAAATCAAAATTAAAATTAGCTGTCAAAGACCCTTTCACGTGGATTCCGCAGCACAAAGACCTTTTCAAATTTTAAAATGACTTCAAACGAGAACATTCCCCGCAAGTCCCCACCAATCAAACTCCATAGATGATTTTCCGAAATTAATCCCCAAAACTAATTCCTCCCTTTTGAAAAACGCCGGTTATAATTCACAGGAATAAATCCCAAAGAAAATAATCAAAAATCAATCCCGTCTCCATTGCGAAAGATCGTCCAACCCACCCCCCAACGGGACATTCGAACAAAAAGGGTTTCATACACTTCTTCAGCAGAGACGACATAATAAATAAATGCAGTCCTGCCCGATCGATCCGACGCCCCCTTTTGTTCCTATCGTCTGAAAATTTCCTTCTCTCTGAACCCCTTTTCCAATTGGGGCTTCTACTCACCCCCTCTCCCTTTGGATCTTTTATTCAACTTTTTTTTTCTAGATCTCATTTCGTTCTGTTAACGGTAGAGCTGCCCCAATCATTGCATTCTGAATGGACAGGTAATGGAAAGGGAGCACATGATCGATACCAGGTCTTAAATGAGATCGTCGATGAATGGACCCTGCTATTTATTTGAATTGGGTAATTAAAAATTATGCATATTCTTGTAGTAGTGTTAATTACACATATTATACTTATAAATAGGCTTGGACAATGATTCGATGTATATTGAAATTCCGGGAGTAATAAATTATCGCGATTTCGATTTCGTTATTTCCGATTTGACGATTAATCGAAAAGTACAGTCAAAAGTACGGAAGAACTCGCAGGATACCAAAAGTCTATTCCAGAAGCATTGCATTTGTTTATGAACAAACAATACAAGTATACTCGGGGACAACATAATTGAATCTGAAGCGGAAGCTATGATGTGTATAAAATATCCAATTGATTTAGGCTCAACTTAGGTTGTCCCCGAGTATAGTAATGCTTTAACAAAAGTGGCAAAAGATGTATATTTTTGTTAATAATACTAGAGGTGCACGATTGGGAGAGGAGCGGGATCTTGAAAGTTGGGTGCAACTAAATAGTTGCCTCTAACTGAAAAATAGTTTGTTACTCAATTTGTACAGTTTGCTTGCAACTAAAGAGTAAGTTACTCAGGGATCATCTGGTAGTAAGTTACTCAGTTAATTCAGTTGAAGTTGGTGTTGATACTAAGGAGTTGTGCATAAGCTGTATGCTGTTGGGTTTCGTATTTTTTTTAAACATTTAAAAGTTCATTTGTAAGTACATTAAGAGATATCTTAATCTCGTGTATCTTAAGAAATGAGACAGCTTATTAGAAAATCATAAGTAAATCAGTGAGGTTTAAAAAATCAACTAAACAAGTTGTTCGACAAGAAGCAACTAAACAGTTGCTTCTAATCGAAAGGTTAACTAAGTAACTCAGGGATCATCTGGTAGTAAGTTACTCAGTTAATTCAGTAGAAGTTGGTGTTGATACTAAGGAGTTGTGCAATTCCTAATTTGTAACTGGTTGCTAGCAACTGAAAAGTTCCTTGCAACATAAAAGTTGGTTGCAACTGCAAAGATGCTTGGAAATAACTTGCATGCTATTGGGCTTCGTATTATTATTATTATTTTAAATATGTAAAAGTTCATTTGGAATTAAATTAAGAAATATCTTAATCTCGTGTATCTTAAGAAATGATACAGCTTATTTGAAAATCATAAGTAAAGCAGTGACGTTTCACACAATTACGAAAGCAAGCGCTCTTGATGGCAAAAACAACCATTCTATTAATAAGGCAGTTGGCAACTATTTAAGAGAGTTGATGCATGTATGTCCTGCATCAACTCGAGTATTGGTTAGATAACTGCAACGTTGATAAATTGCTTGCAACTCAAAAGTATTCAGTTCACTCAGTAGTTACTATTGATAAGTTGTTATAGAGTGGATAATCATAAGTTATGCGATACTGAGGAATTACGCGAAGTTGCAACTTAAGAGTCGCTTGAACACTCCACGGTAGAGTGTATTTTTAGGAATTGCCACAGGTGAACCAATATATTTTTGAATGAGCAGGAAACAAAACCCCAGAAGTTAACGAAATAAAGTACTTAAAATAGCGATTATCATCTAATTTAATATACGCGAGTTCAAAATTATTTATTGCATACAGAATCAGTTAAAATGTTTTATCTAATGTGTAACATTTTCTAATAATAATTGATAAAAGTCGGAAATTTTTATAGTGTATTGAAACAAAAATGTATTCAAGATATCTATTTCCTATACATTTCTTAACAAACTCAATTTCTAATTTTAAGAATTTTTATTTTTAAGATACGATCTAAACAATAGTAAAATAAATAGAAATTCCTAGGGATTACATTTTTTTAAAAAATAGGGAGAAAGGGGAAAACAAAAAGTATTATCCCTTGATTTGACAGAATTTAGTTTCGAAACGTTACTTTAAAGTTTCCATTTTTGTGTTTACTTAATATTATTTTGGTTATTCTAATCATAAAATATCGATACATTAACAATATGTATTCAACAAAAATATCAATATATTAAACATATACATTCATTGGGAATATAGATAAACCGGAAAATAGATTAACCGGAAAATATCGATTAATCGGAAAATATCGATTATAGGCTGACGATGAATCGCAATGACAATCTGTCACCATCGGTTGTACTTGTAATATAACTTATCATGAACTTAATTCTGAATTTTAATAAGAAGGTATAATAAATTCCTTTGAAGATACGCTTTTATTAAATGTACTAAAAAGTGAAAATTAAACTATTGTTACATAATTACATTAAAAAGTGGGGGTTAATAATATGAAATTAAAAACGGTGCGTGGTCGGCAGTTAACATGTTAGAGCTGTAACAGACGTTGCAGATACAAATGGATCTATGATTCGATAATACAAACCATGTGGTCACCACGTGGTTTGAATTGTCCAATCAGATTCAATCAGCATCCGCTTCGTCTGTAATAGCCCCATATATTTAAATAAAAATCCGAATCAAATTAAATATTTTTGTGGAAAGTAGTACAAAAAGGCATCAGAAAACTGTGTGACTGAAGAAAGTAATTGTTGTTCATTGCACATCGTAATACATTTCGTTAAAAACATTCTGCTGTTAATACGTTTTTTTAATCATGTCACAATCCAATTTTTTTTAATAATAAATGAACATTCATTATTAATTATTAATTTTTGTGACTATATATAGCACTGTTATCAGGATTACGTAACTTTTCAAGTCGATATAAAATTTGGAACGTGTTTTAAATTGAGTTGCATGGTTTGACCAAACTTAAGTTCTGCAACTTAAACTACATTATATTAATTTGTAACTGTCTTTTTACATTTTCTTCAACTCCCCAGAAGAAACTTTTCCGTATTTTTCTTAAACATTCCATTTACAATAGTTTATAAAAACTAGTCTATTTTGTCTAGTCTATAATGTAAATATAAATATAAAATGTAATAATAAAAGTTCATGATTACTTCTTTAAATATAATTTCTAATTTTTTTATTGTTCAATAAAAATATGAAAAATATGTATTATTTACCAAACTTAATGTGTAACACTATATTTTTATAAGATAATACTCAATAAATGATTTATTTTGTATTTACATATTATAAATAATAATAATAATAATAAACATGATTGCTGTTTTAATCGTAAATTTTATTTTGTTTTCAATAAAAATATATAAAATGTCTGAAAACTTATTGCATAAGATTATATTTATATAACTTGCAATGTTATTTCAATTTAAATTATTCAACACAAAAAAATAATTATTTTTCAATTTAATATGACACAGTTACAAACCTTATTCACAAATAAAGTACATTTAATCGAAATCATTGTTTTATTTCTAAGATTATTTTAGAATTTATACAAGCTTCATGAATATACTGATATTTTCAAAAAAAATTCTTTTACGTCATACGGAATATTAAGTTTCAAATAAAATATTTCAATTTTGTAGCAGTTTTATCTTACAGTAACTTTCTTTTTATTCGGTTTGTTTGAAACTGTCATATCACACAATAAAGTACAGGTATATATTAATTAAATTTAGGAAAAATAAAGAAAAAACTTTATGGGGGAAGTTATGAAAATCATTTAAAATTTAATAGTTGTTATGCAAGTTAAATTAACAAAATATATCCACATAACAGACGCAAATAATTTTGAAGTTTAGAATGTCTGATGAATAATGATTAGGAGTGGTTTATATATCATAATATAGTATTAAACTATAAAAATATATAAATACAGTGTAAAAGAATGAGGTAAATACCTCCGGATGAACCGCCATCGTTCTTTTACTGGACCCTTTATATGATATATTGTCTACTAACTGTTTGGCCACGCGTTGCTCGGGAACACGTTAACGCATATACATTAAAATAATTGTCCCGTGACAGGACAGGTTACAGGTTACTGCAGTCATATCCACCTGGACAAGGTTAACAGGTGGCAGGACATGACTGCGAACTATGAATTGTAATTTTAGGGGAAGAAATAAAATTAAAATAAATATTCAAAAAAATCATAAGTTGATGACATAGGTTTTACATTAAAAGATAGATACAATTAATGGCAATTAGGTAAAAGTGGTTATAAGTTATAATGACAATTCGTTAAATATGAGAGGTAAATGGTAATAAAATTAAATATAGTAATAATTGTTAAGCAGAGGAATGATGGTTTAATGGTATTGTCAATTAAAAAGTATCGATAAATATTGTTCGTTTATGGTTAAATGTATGTGCTACATAAATCAAGTCCATTTTCTTTAAGAAAGTCTAGCACTTTTTTCATTCTTCCGACCATCTCCCGGTGTTCAGTAGGAATCCGCCTCTGTTCGATGAGTTTTTCCCTTGGGTTACGGATATGCCAGCTCGTGGTCAATGGGCAGTCGTTGACATAGTGAACCATGTCTCCCACACGGCCACAAACACAAGAGTTGGTGTCCTAATGGCTAAAGTTGAATCGAACCCAAGACATATTGTTCCGAAGTTCAGCGCGCTACCAACTAAGCTTGAGGCGAGCTCAGCCAACCAGGCAACGCTCCGACCCAACCAGTCGAAGCTGGAGCAGACCGGTGCGGCAGGGCGCGTGCTCAGTGTTTTGCCTCAGAATAAAAGAGCTGCCTCTTTCTCCCAGAACTCTCTTCCTTTGTTGCAACTTTCCCGCGTGCAAGTGTACTCTACACTGCAAGGCCTCCTGGTGCGCCGGTCACACAAGTCAATAGTCTTATTTTCTAAATCGAAAATGTAATCTATGATAATAAAAGTTCATTTAGTTGTTACGGTTCTTTTGAGAATTTTATTGGAGTCGGATACAGTCGACTCTGACATGGGACACACACGCCCCCCGTACAGTGGCGACTCGTACAAGCTACACAGTCATGATCTAGAAATTGGGAAATATTTCTTAAAGGTGTTCCTTTATGCAATACTTCTAAAATAATTTAAAAAAATAAAATAAAATTTACATATCCGAGGATGAATACTACTTATATATATATAAAATCTCAGTCTTTTATACGGAGAGGAGGTAGATGTTTTGCGATTCCCATACACTTTTTTTTTATTGTTACAGATATTTTTTTCTTACAGAAAGCATACGCTTCAAATATATTATTGATATTTTAAACTAAAACTACGTGGGAAATTTACTAAAAGGAAATTCTTAGTTAGATAAATCGATTCTATAGGTAACGTACACCAAAACTGTAATTTAAAATTCATCAATAATTTCCTTCATTTTCACCACACAATGACATTTGAGCCCAGTAACGACACACGCTCTCAACACTGCATCGATTACACTCCACACACTAAAAAAAAACTCAACTATGACATCGCCGCTTTTAATCATTCCCCTGTTAATCTCTTCAACCGAATCAGTGCTCCCGATAGTGCATCGCAGTGCGCCAACACAGCCAAGTAAGTTCCCGAACGCGATTAACTTGGCGCAACCAACCGTCGAAAGCAAAACCATGATTGCATGTACTCGATTAATTTGCGCTGGAACAGGGCCGGCTTATCAGTTCCCCTGGTCACAAATTCGAGAGAAAAAATGCACCGATGTCTAACCTCATAGGCCATTAGGCAAGAGTTAGAAGTAATAGGGATAATTAAAAATTAATGATGAGAAGGGACGAAGAATGCTTCATAAGTTAATTTTACACTCTGTTGGCCGTGAAATAAATGAGTCATGGTGGGCAGATTAGGGTTAATTAGAAAATGTCAGGTTTCGATTAGCATAGGGGGCAGTCAGGTCTAAAAGAACGATTTTTTTGTGTAATGTAACAACATGGTAGATGAACTACATTATTCATTCTAAATTTAACTATCTGAAATATCTATTTTGTTAAAGTACTAGAAAAGTTACCCGTTTTCCCCGATAAGGTCTATTTAAAATGACGCATCGTAGAAATAAATAGGCCAATGCCTTTATTAAATGAAAATTATTCATATCCCCCCCCCTCGAAATTTCATTGAAAACACTTGATTTTCATTAGAAATTTATAAGTCGAGACCTTCGAGAGCATGAATCCTTCATAGTAGAGAAAACATAATGTTATAATCTCGCTAACATCCAAGTGAGGCCAACATGTACGGCCTCAGACTCGTGGTTAATTACGTCATTCCATTCATAAATTGTCACAGTTACACATTTCCCATTTTGTCAGCCAATCGCGAGTATTTTTTAATTCATAATTTTGAAAAGAAGTCACGTGTTTGAGGCCATTCGGTCTGAGATGTTGGTTTCACGATTATGACGTCATATTCGCTCTACTACAGTCAATTCATGCTCGAAGGTCGAGACCACTGTAAAGGTTTTACTGGATGTGCATCTGATCTCGACAAAACTGCTACATTGAAGATAGGGACTTCCGACACGAACTGTGTCTGATTGAGAATTAAAACGGGACTTTGAAAAGCGGATGACTACGAATTGTGTCAGATTGAGATATAAAACGGAACTCTTACTTTGAAAAGCAGTTGACTACAAGCTGTTTTGTTTTGAATTGTAACCAGTGAAAATTATGGGAATGATTTTGGGGAGAAGATTTTGTTTGGTACGTAGGGAACTGAAATCCATGGTGTCTACTGAGTGTATTTTCAGCGGATCCTCTTCAAATACAAATATTCAAATCGACCACACTTTATCACGCTACTATATCACACAACTATGGGATAGCCCTGGATATTATTAACAAATTAAAAGGGCAGTATAAACCTTGTGAAAATTACATGACGATTTTTTTTACATAATGTTTCAATTGGCTCTTGAAAATTTTTTATGAATATTTTTATTTCGTATTCCGTATTTTATTTCGGCGGCACGTAACCTTTACAAGATTTATACTCCCATTTTAACTAAGCAACTGCAAGTAGTAGAAGGTTATATTCGGAAACATCTCTCCGCTTTATTTCCGCTATATCACAGAATTCGACTTTAAAACCTTTTTCCGCGTGAAAATTATGATTTTATCTAAATCTCATTAAAATTGGTTGATTAGTTTTCGATATATGAGCAATCAAACAGCTGTAATTTAATTAGCATTCAAAATCTCCTGGATGTTTGAACAAAAAGTCTTATCTTATTTCTCTTATTCTTCAATCTTCCCATGAAAGAATCCAGTTTTGTATTGAAGAAGATTTTTGTATTTTTAGAAGCAAACTACGCAAATTGTTAAAATGTCCTTAAAAAAACTGTTACCGTGTGATACTCCTAAATAACAGAAATTTTACTTTAATTTAGTTCTACATGTATAAATATATCTACCCTTTGTAAATCTAATTTAATATTTTGATGCAATCGCGTATTTGAGTAACAAGTAAGAAGATAATCCAATGTCAGATGTGTTCAAATCCGTGGCTAGTTTAATATTTTTTTTAAATGTCGGAGTTGCTAATTTTTAATCCTTTGCGATCGATGCCTTTTCTCTCGAGAGAACCAGCAACTCGAGAAGATTTTCCGTATGTTTAGCGAGTTGACGCATCTAGCCAAATGGTGCTTGAGAGTCGACCGCAAAGTTTTAATATAAATATTGAAGTTTGTGAAAATCTGAAAAATATTATCGGAAACTCCAGTTGTTCCTCTTTGTTTAAAGATTAAAATGTTTAAAAATAGTTAATAGACATAGATATCTAGTTTGGTTGCAAAGAGAGTTGTATAACTTTTGTATGAAAAATACGAGCATCTAATTTCTATTTTGGTTGTGCCACATCGGAATATAACAATAATAGCCAGAAAACAACTAGTTACATAGCAATTTGACATTATCTTAAGAATATTTTTCTACTAGTAAGATGGACGACAAAGTAGTTTTAATTTTTATATTGTAGATTAATAAACAGCCATATATTTTCAAATTCAGCTAAAGATAATATTTCAAGTTAAACATATCCCGTCATAAGCAACAATCAATGAAAACTTCTGAAGATCAGTCTAAAATATTCTGTATAATAAACGTTTATTTGTATAAACGTCACGCTAGAGCTAAACAATAGGTAACGGTTCGGTATCTACAAGGGATAATAATCCTCCAATACAGTTTTGTAATTTTTAATAACGATGGTGGATGACTACATTAACATCTGAGCTGGCACACCATTCTCGAAACTTTCCCATTACGATCAGCAAGAGGATATTTGATCCACGACAGTTTTAGAGTACAAAATAATACAATCTGAGTTTATCGAGACCTTTGTACTTAGGTCCACTTCCAAGACCACTAGGCAATCACGGACTTTACAAAAATATACGATAGCTTTTTAGCCATAAATATAAAGAATTTTTCACACAACTTCAAAACATTTTGGTTCCAAATTTAAAGTTTAAATATTTTTTTTTAAATAGTTTTTTACAATATTTTTTTAATTAATGTTTTATTTAGGTTATTAAAAAAAGTGTTTATAACCCAGTATTTTTTCTGACATGTTTTATATAATTTTTTTTATAAAAAAAATGTTCAAATTTATATAAAGGTAAGCTTGAAAGGCTTACAATTCTCTTTATATAAAAGCCCTCCGAATAAAAGAAATTCCTTTAAGCCTCTATAGAGAAAGAAAAACATCCATGAAATAATAGGTGGAAATAGACAAACACACACAATAAAAGTGCCAACTTAGCGATGATTCAATAAATATTCCAAATAAATGTTCTCCGTTCCCTTTCCCGCCATTTTCTTCCCATTCTTTGTTCTTATCTGCGCTAAAGTACTCGCTGCTGCCATCTCTGCTTTTCGAAATTCCATTCTGTTATATTTTTTTATATCGTTTGAGCTTGCTGAAGAGAAAGAAAGGAAGGGCAAATACCTCTTCTTGACTCGCAGAGAAGACCTTATTGTTTATGTACGAAACAAAGCAACGCCAGAAATATTCAGAGATAGGGGTCTGAGTATTCACTGTAACTGTGCCCTTCAGGGATTCTAACGGAGCCATGGATCAGGTCAGGTAATAGTTATGAAGCCGGAATGCAGTTGTAGTTGGAGTCATTTTGCATTAAGATGCCATCGTACTTCATGCTGCAGATAGAGTTAAGACAGTATTTTGTTATGGGGGGGGGGGGTTATATCCTTAGGGGGAAGGAAGATTATATTTCGTTAGGAAGATGAATGCGGAAATATGAGATTTTGGCTTTTTTGTCCCTCATATTTTATCCAAATGTGACATGGAAGAAGTAATCATGCATTCTTTTGACGGTGCATTTGTTTTATTCATGAAGCGAAAAAATTGGATTTTAACATATAGAAAAAGACGTATATTCAAATACTAATGTATATTCAAGTACTACTAGTGTATATTTAATGTACACCAAACAGATTAGTGATAGCATACTAAGTTGCCACGCAATGGGTTCGGGTTCGAATCCTGGCTAAGACATGGTTGTAAAATGCCATATAATCGGATGTAAATATGTTTTGGACATTTCGTGAATAAAGTTATTATTATTATTATTTTTAAATACGAGTTTTATTTCTTTGAATTTTAATTATATAAAGTAATAAATGTTTTTTGAAAGTGTTAATTTACATTTACAATAAAAGACATTTTTAAAAATCGGTATGGCTTTAGATAGGTAGGTATTCTGGTATAAAGACCTTTAACTTAAAGGATAATCAGTCTATGGGGATTCAGCCTAGAGAATGCTGAGCTGCGTCGAAAAGGTCGACCACTAATCGACTATACTTACGACAAATCTATACTTGTCTATGAAGTCTGTATTATAACGAGTTAACGTCGCACTAGAACTGCACAGTGGGCTATTGGCGACGGTTCGGGGTCAATCTCGAAGGAAAGACCCGGGAACACACACACATACACACACACATTCACACACACATTCATACACACATTCATGCATCTCGTTATTTTTGAACCATGGTCAGATGACGAGGAAACACCTGAACTGGCACCCAACGCCTTCAATAGACGTCGGGACTTTGGACCCCGATCAGATGTATCGTGTACCAGTCCCGTATACACGCCAGTATAATTTGTTGGGTATTCTGGACGACTTTCTAGTATTTTTGTAGCGAAGCTGGCAACCCTCCGATCGCAAGATCACTACTTTTTTACTTTTCTATGTCAAGTCCATTTCACGGATTCGAACCACCAATCCTCTGATTAGTAGCTGAACATCTTATCAACTGAGCAATAACGAGTAAGGAGTTTACGTATATTGAATAAGTGACTTTATTAAATTTAAACGAAACTGGTCATTAGCATCGTTATTTGGTCGTCGTCGTAAAAAAGCCGTCAAAACAACGTCTTTGAGTGGAAATAAATGTGACGTCGTTTTCTAAATGTATATTTAATGTATATTCGGTACAACGAAGAGAAAATTACGAGTAAGAACCTCGCTGCTCTTCCAATCAGAAGAGTTTTCTAATAATGTACCTTCGAGCATGAATGGTCTGTAGTAGAGAGAATATGACGTCTTAATCGTGAAGCCCAAATCTTAGAGCGAAAGGCCTATATCACGTGCCATCTCTTCAAAATTATGGATTAAAAAATGCTCCCGATTGACTGATAAATTGGGAAATGTGTAACAGTGAAACTTTATGAATGGAATGTCGTAATTAACCACGTGTCTGAGGCCATACATGTTGGCTTCACTTTGATGTTAGCGAGAGTGACGTCATGACTCCTCTACTACAAAGGATTCATGCTCGAAGTGATGTGCAGGAATTGTATAGAACCTTTCCCAGTCCACGGACCACAGATCGTCCCCAAGAGGATTCTAAGTAGTCCGTGGAGCTACAGTTTAAGTCTTGACTTTTTTCTTTCTAAAACGGGGTTTGCGCCGATTATTTACTCCTTTTAAAACATCAAATGTATTTGCTATAAAAGAAACAAAATTGTATCATTATATTAACTTTTTATTGTGCTTATTTCGATTATTTTAGAAATTAACCTGATATTGGTTCAATTTTGTTACCTCACAGCATAAAGCAAATTACGTTAAAAACTGTAGACTTTTTAATTACTTAATGTATTTATAAAATAACAATGTTTTAATAAACGGGATATATTAAGTATATAAATAATATTTAGTACCCAAGTATTAAAAAAAAAATACATTGTGCTGGTCCACGACTTTTGGAATTTTCGAATCAGTGTTCCATGGCGATTTAAAGGTCAGGAACCAGTTTAAAAATAAAAAGAAATTGTGAAATATGTGACTGGTTGAGAATCAATATTGGAAGGGATATCAAACAAACATATGAACATTGAGTTTCACTAAATTTTACATCAAGCTTTACAAATTAAAATATTCAAAAATATTGCTCCATATTGAAAATAGTTTCTTAATGCACACATATAATACAAACACAGCATGTTTCCAAGTTCATATAGATAAACTTAATACTTTCAATGTTATACGGTAATGAAAGTAATAATCATGTATGCATAATACAAAGTTTATTATAATAAGGTAAATGAAACAAGAATTGTACGAATACATCTGCTTTTAAACAAAGCCCTTAATGTCTTTAAATGAAACGAGTTTAAAGCTTCACATCTTAGTTGGGTCTTCCACAATTCATAACCACACGGAATTCGCCTTATTGTCCTCGGCAATAAAACTTGTAGAAATTAACTGTTCTCATAAATATTTCGGAAAATTTAAGTTAATTAGCGTATGTGCAGTTTTCGTATTCTTGCTCTGTCACGTTCAGGTAAAGTTTAATTGTGGAACGCGCGTAATTTTAATTATATACAAAAATATTAGATTTAAACATACAAATTAATTTCTGCAATAAACGACTTTAAAATTAAACTGTGTGATACATTAGTAATTATAATAACAACTTTTCTACTTATATGCGTTAATGAAAAGATGGGTTAATGAATTTAGTTTATTCTCAAGTATTATCAAGCAAGTAGTAACTATTGTGACTTTTTTAATTTAATATTTACAGCGAGAATTAAGTGTAATGTGGAATATTCCTCCTTTGATTTTTTTTGCAAAAAATAATAATTGAAAATTTAATATTTTTTCAAATGCCAAATCTAAATTGTTGAAAAATGTAGTCGTTTTGATTTAAATGTTTAAAAAGTTTTTCCCAATTAAATTAATCCAGCTAAAAATGTACAATACATTTCCTATACGTAAAGCAACATTTTATATTTATACAAACCATATTAAAAACAGTTTAAAAAATTAAATTTTTTTTAATAGTTTAACATGAAGCTTTGTCAGTTGTTAACATCTTTCTGTAAAAATTAACTTGGGATAACATGTATTTGCAATAGACAACAACAAGAGTTATCTCTGGTGAGTCAGTTAAGCGGTTAAGGATGTTTAAGATGAGGTATGTTAATACTGATTGCAAAATATTTCGTAAACAAAAACTTTAAAATATTACGGACATTAATGAAAACCCTGACACCAGAATTTTTTAAGTTCCGAAAAAAATATATGATCGGGACATGTCATAAAACGTTTGTTAACTAATAGTACACATTTTTAACATTTCAATAATTATTGGAAAATTCTATAGCATTTACTAATATATACATTAGTAAGTTATGAACTTTTAAATGGTCATTGTTTTCTTAAAACGATAAAACCAAACAATGGTTTAAATTTTCGATTAGGTGAAAACATGCATTCAGGAATACATACATATGTATTTTTTTAACCGCTTTTTCGTTGGCATCGCATTTCATACGTCCAGCATTGTACGATCCTTGATCTCCAAGAGACCGTACATACCAGAAATAGGCAGGATATAGGAGACTGACGATTAACAGGATAGAACAGATTAAAATTTACAGAACAGGCAATAAGAATTTAAGATAGAACATACAAAAAAATATTTTATTCATGAAAATGAACGTAATGGGAATTCGAAATAAAAAATACGACCAAGAAGGAGTTAATACAAGGTGTTCCATACAGAACTCCTTGATTTTAAAATTAACTTGGAAACGGTGATCGATGGAAAAGTGAAACTGCTATGTTGAAGGCTGTAAAAATATGATACAGAAGTTTCAAAATTTATTACAGATATTGCCGATAGGTGGCTCTGTACATTGTTGTCGCACCGAAGTACGCAGTCCAAGAAATAGGATATAAACAGTCCTTTCCAAGCAGCCGTTGCAATCACATCAAAATAGACTCAAAATGTGCACCTCCCGCAGCAGAGATAATTTTTTATTCAGCCTCTGACGTCTGTGAACAGAAATGGACGCACATTCCTCGCATATCAACTGTTCAAGCAAGCTCGCTCAGTGTTGCAGGATTGTTTCGGAAAGTAGTGTTCTTCAATGTTCTCTATAAAAAGTAATCGCAAGGAATAAGATCGAGTGAGTGTGGAGGCCAATCCATGCCTGTTCCAGTGTACAGCGCCACCTGTTAACAACATTTGTAAACAAAATGTGAAACTTCTGTATAAGATGTTTTGCGGCTTTCAAAATAAACATACCACTTGTTTCACTCTTCTATCGATCTCGTTTCCGAGTTATTTAATTTTAAAATAAGGGAGTCTTTTGTTGAACACCCTATAATTTACATGTACATCATCGTCAGTATTAAATTGAAATATGAAAACAAATATCGAGGAATGAATCACATTGTTTACCGAATGTTGTCATATAAAAGAGAAAATTCAATTATCAGGTGAACAATACCAGACACCAAACCCCCCAAAAAATTCAATCAAGGATAATTATTTTCGATCCCTATGTGGACACATTGCATTCTCGCAATCAATCCAAAGAAGAATCGAAAAAATAAATCTCTTTATTCCTTTTCACCGGGATAGAAATATAAAAGCATTCAGGACGATTGAGAAAGGTTAGGGCCACACAGGCAGGAAAGAATGGCGCGATAAGGCCCCGACCTAGGGAAATAATCAAGATGAAAGTTTTCCTTCGCCCCTATTGTGCGAGAGTAATGACGGCCCCTTTTGTGTCGGTGGGAAGGAAGAACCTGTGGAAGACCTCCGGGTTGGCAGGGACGGGGAATGGTAATGTAAAACTTTGGGAAGGAATGGAGAAATAAGTTTTGGGAATGGAATTGAATGGTGTCGGGAAACAGATTGGGGAGGTTGTGTCAGTCGAGATATAGGAGACGTGTTTATACTTTGGAATGAGGTAAGTGATGAGAATAGCGTAAGCGCTCAAAATAAAGCAAAGCAAATAGGAATATAAATTTAAATATTTTTTTTTATGTTTTATAACAAATGCAGTTCTTATATAAAAAATCGGATTATTTTTATCTTATTAACATTGACGATTAAAGTGGTCATATACGCCCACTGTATAATCGGATTATTTTTATCTTATTAACATTGACGATTAAAGTGGTCGTATACGCCCACTGTATAATAGAATCAAAAGTACTTTTAATTAAATGCACCCAAATAACTTTCGAAAATGCACCAAGCTTCTTAACCTTCCAAAACGAATCTTGGTTCATTGGTTGAATTAAAATCATACTATGCAGCTGTACAATGGGCAATCTATTTCGGTTCGATATCTATCCAAAGGAAAGACCCTTGAACAATGTATCGTATTTTTTAACCATAGTCAGATGGCGAATACATCTAAACTCTGAGAATATTTGAATTGCCGCACATATTTAATGCTCACTAGTCCCTTCTATCTGCCGAATGTATAGACAAACGACGAGGGACGAAATATTCAACCCTCCAATTACACTTCTGTGTCACTCACTCACAAGAGGATATTCAAATCCACAAAACTGATTATGAAATCGGTACCCTTCCAACCAGGTCACAACGAAACCCTCTATACTTAAAGAAATCAAATTATGTATTACCTATTGCAAATCTCGCAATTAAGAAGTTAGTCTTTAAAGAACATTTTTATTAAAAAAAAATTACCTTAAATGTCCACTAATAAAACAATTAATATCTAAAACTTGGCAATATTTTACCCTTCATTAACTTTATTTTTATGATACTTTTGATTTAGAAAATCTAATTTAATTTGAAGGTATGGGTATTTTTTAAAAATACATTTTAATTATATATATTTTGATGTTCTAATTTGTGATAAGTTTCAGTTACACAAGATTAATGTTTCGTTTTATGCCATATTTAATTGGGATTATGCATCTGAGTGATTGTGCATAAAAATAAATACAAATAACAAAAGCTCTAAAAATGAGACAAAAGGAGAAAAAGTAAATACCACATTTTTAAATTTCAAAAAATTACCGACCTGATAGGATAAATCTGATTCGAAAAGTTATTTTTTTCTGTAAAAACATTTATTTTAAATACAATAATGGTTCCCGTAAACTGCCATCAATAATATAATAGATTAGATTGATTTGTTGAGTCAAACCCTCATTAGATTCGTTAAAGCAATTTAACCAAAAAAAAAAAAGACCCAAATCGTACCACTCATTTCCATTACTTTTCATTGAACTCATCCATGTTTACTTTACCTAGTTTCGTGTAATTCTCGAAATTTTTCTTCAAAGAAATATTGGACGAAAGTTATTATTCGTCCAATATTTCTTTGAAGAAAAGTTTCGCGACTGCAGAAAAGTCTCGAACTGTGTTTATAAACTCGTGAAATTTTGTATTATGCATAATAACCAATAATAAAGGATTCAATAAATTCTAGAAATCGCTTATCGTAATAGGATAAATAGTCAGAAATCTCAAATAACATGGGATTGATATGTTTTCAGGTATCGAAAATTAAATAATCGAACTATAGAATTTCGATTCTAAAGCATCACCTTAAATGTTCATTACTTGGTAATTAATGGGGTAAGTTATCTAATCGATATATGACAGAATCTGTAATTGTCTCTCTAAAAATAATTTATTCGTTAACAGATAATTGATTCGTGATGATTATATCTCCCTGAATATCTAAAGAACTGTATAACAAATCACATTTGTAACAAGTTGTCCAATAAAATATCAAATGTATCTCTTTTCACTGAACTCCGTATAATTAATCTCTAATTTGTATCTTAAGCATTAAAAATATAAAATATTTATTTAAAAAAATGTCCTATTGTTATGAATGTTTAATTCATGAGATTCAGTAAAATTTCTCGCACCTTAAGGCCTCTTCTACATGAACAAATAAAACGCGTGAGAGCATCTCGGTGATTCGACAATTCTTACCACGTGGTAGGAATCCCCGAATCATCGAGAAGATCAAGTGCGTTTTACACGTTCGCATAACTTCAATAGGTTTTTGTAATCAGTGAACTAAAATTGAAAATACTTAAGGCTGAAAAAAATATTCTTTAAATAAAAATATTAGATTAAAATGAAATGTTACTTTCAAAAATACATAAAAAGTGCAAAATACGGAAACGTATTTGTAATACATATATTACATAAAACTTACTTTTCTTCCTATTAAGCAATTCCAATTAGCATTAGCCCTTTGCACTCCAAGAACTTTTTGCGTTTTCCGTTCTTTCTACGGAACAGTTATTCATCCTTATGTTCTTTTCCCTAGATATTTTTATGCTTATAGAAAAAAAGATACCTAATCTGTTTTGGATCTGCAAAAGAACGAGTTGAAAAAGTTATCGATGTTTTTTAAACACAAGATCATGCTGTTCACGTTTATTTTAAATAACAAGGAACCAAAAGAACGAGTCGTGATGTTGTCGTCTGAGCGGCGCTAACGAAGTGCAAAATGTTAATTGTACTCGTGTAAAATTAGATATATAACCGCATAACATTATACACAAATTTCCAGCGAAATTAAAAACATGGATGCAAGAACCAGACAGCTCCCCTTTTTTCTGATTTGTACTTCTCAACTTATTCTTATAATGAAAAAAAATCATCCTCTATTGATAGATGCAAGAACCAGTCAGCTCTAAGCAATGACTATATAGAGTACTTTTGTATTACACGATGAAACGTTCAATCTTTTTCGTTCGTCCTGAACAATTTTGAAAACTGGAGCTGTCTGGTTCTTCCCGCCCACATCTTCAATTGCAGAACATTTAAAAATATTTGATTTAGAGGTTTTGAAATAATTGAGTTAGAATACAAATACTTCTGGTTTTGATTTTTAGCAACCAATATTTAAAATACAACCACGCAATTTAAATCTTTCAAACAATTTCTTCACAAAATTTTCACCCCCAAAAAGTCTAACACCATTTTTCCTCTATCTTACTGTCCGACCCATTCCCACTACTAATTCCGAACACTTCCATCCGAGCATAACATTCCTTTTCCCGTCTTCTTTGCCACCCCATCAACTCTTTCGTCCCCCATTTCCGTTTTAAAGTCCAATCAACCAAATAAAAACCGTAAAATAAAAAACTAAAAAAAATCCCTGAGAAAACACCAAGTCAAAGAATCGCGCAAGATAAGGAAAACACGGCCCCTTTGAATTTCTCTGTGCAGATTGGGAAAAAGGGAGAAAGCGCGATTTGAGTTTCTTTGTTCAAGAGAAGAAATTTGAATAATATGGCGATTTCTGTTATTTTTTTTCTTCTTCGTAGAAGCATTTCTGCGCTGATTATGTTTAATTTAGACTGAATTTTCTTCTATGGCTTCTTCGAGCTCGTTAGACTTTTATTAAAGTTTGGGGGAGCAGAAGAAAAACTTTGGGAGAGTTTGTTTTTGTGAGGGTTTCTTTTTTTTTTTTTGTTTAATTTCAGTGAATTCCTTTTCGCTACATCGCGAATTTTTGGCGATTATTCCCGGTCGCTTGGCAAAAACATAAATTAATGGTGCGAATTTTACGGGAAATGGGCGACCTTTTTTTAAGTAACGTTAATTAGGTTAGATAATTTTGGACAAACGATTTTTCGAATATAATTTAGTAAAGAATGTAGCAGACGTTTTGAACATAAATAAATTAACTAAAATTTAATCTAACGATTTTTAATAATTAATCTGATCGCTTGAGATAAAAATAAAAACTCATGTTACGAAATTTATCAGAAATGAGCTAATCTTTTCTTTCTAAATAACATTAATAATGTCGACTAATTTTTAACAACGTTTTTCTATTTTGTGTGCTGAAATTTAGAAGACTTGTAGAATATATTTAAAATTACCAACCTCAAATTTACATAGATTTTTAAGATTGTATTTTATCTCTCCCTTACGATACAATACAACAAAATTGCAACTAGATAAAAAAAATAGTCAATCGAAATTGATACATTGAAAACACGTTCATATAAATATGATTATATTTGAACAGTTTATTCCAGAAACCCTCTAAGTGTGCTTTTTCTAAATTTCGTGAAACAAAGAAAAACATTCTATCTTAGATATTAATATAGATATTGTCTTGAAAGTTTGGAGTATTAGGTAACATTTTCTCGAAGTAGCTGTTGCCTGTAATTAATTTATAATATTTATGCCTAACTTTTATTTTTAATTAAAAGTGAAGAGAATGAGATATTCCGATCCCAGAAGCGAAAAAAATTACAAAAATGATTTTAGAAACCTGTCAACCACAATTCATAATTTAATACTTTCTAATGTCCCTTGTCGTGTTTCTGCACTAAATACAATATTCACTGTACAAAATAATCCATAAAACGGAACGGTAGTTGACGGTATTGGGCACAAAAATATGTTTACCATACGAGATTCCGATTTCGTAAAAAAAAAATTGAAATCCCCTTTCAAAAATCCACGATACTAAAATATACGGACTTATTACCATACAGATTATAATAAAACAATTTTTTTAAACTTTTGCTTATCAGGCAGTTACTCAAACCTTTCACCATAGGTGTACCCTGTAAATTATTTAATGTACTTATATAAGAAAACGTTATATTCTTATTTTACGATCAACATTTAAAAGCTTTGTTATCTGATGACATTGACGCCTGATGTTTTAAAACCGCCATTTAAAAATTAAGGCTATAACAGTCAATATTACGGAATCCTTATTAGCTGCATTGTTAGCTGACACTAGGAGGTTTATTATTTGAGTTAGCGTTGAGCTAGAGATACACAATGGACTATTGGCAACGTCGTTTGGGATTTAACCCCAAGGAAATACTCAGGAACACTACCTCGTAATGTTGAACTATTATCCGGTGAAGAGAACAGCAACAATTGAACATGCAATCGAATTTTCAAACTACCGCAAAACAGTGGTCGAGAGAACATTTCGATTTAATGTGCACCATTCCCCTCTCGACGGCGATGTTCGATTCTTTTAAAAAATTGTAAAAAAAAAAGAACTTCCTTATTCTAATAAAAGTTGAAAATGATGTCACTTTTTAAAATTTAATTTATCGTTCTTAGTAATACAATTGTCAAAGTAAAAAGTTTAAACAATTAGATTTTAATAAAAGATTAGATAAAAAAAATCAAAATATTATCAAACACTTTTTTGTTTCGTTAAACTTAAAAAAAAAGGACTTTCTTAAAAAATGCCACTTTCAAGAATTTAATACAATTATTTCAAAAGAAATAGCTTTCACGATAAAGAAACTTACAAACCTCCATAAAGAGCAGTCTACGTCGTCCAAAAAGTTCAAAGAAGAGGGAATTGCTAAACTAAAGCTACTTTAAGAAAAGAAAAATATTGTCCACCCTTTTCAGAGAGTACTCGTTCATTGTTAACAAAATTCTGGGTATGTTTGTTGCTGAAAGAATGAAAGCATAGTTAAAAATTCAAGATAAATTAAATTT
The DNA here is from genome assembly GCA_963932185.1 of Troglohyphantes excavatus. Taxonomy (NCBI): domain Eukaryota; kingdom Metazoa; phylum Arthropoda; class Arachnida; order Araneae; family Linyphiidae; genus Troglohyphantes; species Troglohyphantes excavatus. Next base: position 62,259,168 of record OZ010666.1, on the reverse strand, counting down.
TCACTATCCTCTTTATTTCTTTTACTGCTTTAGAAATAAACACAATTTTTCACTTAGTCTTGTTTAAGTAACAGAGCAAAAATTTTTAAATGTTCTTATTTTAAAGAAACTTTAAATTTTTATGTTGTCTGCAGTTTATACAACTATATACAAGTTCTGGTAGTATTACCGTATTGCAGAAAACCTTTTAGTCAGAGTGTAAAGGCGATTTGTTCTAAGAGTTTAAAACTATTCGTAACTAGTAATACCCCTAGGTATATTTATATAAAAGGGCCAACGGTGGCCCTTATATATAAAGATCTTTTATATAAATGAATTCGATTATCATCTTCCGCCAAACATTTGTCGTATATAGAATATCGGTGCACGTTAAATCTGTTTTGGTAAACATACCCTCGCGTTGATCACGGTGTGGATTTTTTGAAGATTTAGGTATCAACTCATTTTTTTTGTCATCGGCATTGAATTGTAGTTCAGAACTACAAGACATGGGTTTACCTTCGAGAAAGATCCTTAACCGTCTTCAATAGATGTATGTATAGCTCTAGTTCAACGTTTTATTAACCAACTTATTAATAAAGCCTTTTTGATTCGCGGTTGAAATGGACTAAACATACGACATAGAAATTACGGATTAAATAGATCCCTGAATCGGATCTTGACCTAGAATCATTACAAAAAATTGTTATTGTTACTACAAACGAAAATGGTTAGTTTTTATTGCTACACGCTTTACTAAAATGTTGTTCTCGCTGTGTTATTAAATCTTGCAAATTGATGATACTACGATCGAATGTCTAATCGACTTGAAACTTACATTTATTATTCTAATACCGATATGATATTTAGTGGTAATAATAAAGGATTAATCTTTAATGCCAAAATTTCATTTTTATATTAACAACTAGCAATATGGCCCGGCGTTGCTCGTGGTCACTTTGCGCAATGAGAGCTGCGCGATTTTGTCTTGTTAGCATAGCCATCGCATATCACTCTCTGTGCACTGTGAAAAATAAATTTTATCCAAATACAGATTTATTAAATTAGTTTGAGTATTTTTTGAGATACTTAAATCTATTTCTATGTTCACAACTTTACATGCTATTGCGACTACTATTTAAACTGATTTTTTTGTAAAATGTTTCTTTTTGTGAAATAAATATTCCTGAATTTTTTTCATTGCATATTTTTTTTATAAAAATTTACCATTTAGTGACAATAAACCCATGTAGTAAACTGCACATTCATTAGTTTTAATATTGGCGACGCAATAATATATCAAAGTAAAAATATTGCATTCTTCCAAATCGAAATAATGTATCGTATTTGGTGAAGTTTTTCTTCTTCTTTTGTGCCAATTGGCGACCGGAGTCTATATAGACGTCTTTCAACATAACTTCATACGGGTCAATATTTACGGATAATATTTCTTATAAAAAAATTAATTATCAAATATTCATTTTTGAATACTAATAATATGTTTTTGTGGTGATAATTTAAAAATAAGATACATGGAGGTATAAATATAGAAAACCTTAAGTTAAACTTTTAGGGTGGACCATTTCAACATCATTGTAATATTCCACTCCGTAACAAATAGCACTATTGTCATAAAGTTAAGTTGTTTGGAACATGAATACACATGGCGTCAGTCGAAAGGGCTGGTTTATCTTCCTCCTTCAGTTGGCGAGGTTTTTATTAACGACATTAATTTTGTTATTTATACCCTAATTTCGCCATTGTGATGATAGTTTTAAATATAGGACCTCTATTTTAGCTCATTTGGCAACATTTTTATTCAATTGGAGAACATTTGTATTCATTTGGCGACATTTTTAATTTATTTGGCAACATTTTTAATTCATTTGGCAATATTTGGCGATATTTTTAATTCATTTGGCAATATTTTTAATTCATTTGGCGATATTTGACGAAATTTTAAATTTATTTGGCGATATTTTTAATTCATCAGGCGACATTTTTAATTCATTTGGCAACATTTTTAATTTATTTGGCAATATTTGGCGAATTGTTAATTCTTTTGGCGATATTTTTAATTCATTTGGCGACATTTTTAATTCATTTCGCAACATTTTTAATTCATTTGGCAATATTTGGCGTCATTTTTAATTTATTTGGCGATATTTTTAATTCATCTGGCGACATTTTTAATTCATTTCGCAACATTTTTAATTCATTTGGCGATATTTTTAATTTATCTGGCGACATTTTTAATTCATTTCGCAACATTTTTAATTCATTTAGCAATATTTGGCGTCATTTTTAATTTATTTGGCGATATTTTTAATTTATTTGGCGATATTTTTAATTTATCTGGCGACATTTTTAATTCATTTGGCAATATTTTTAATTCATCTAGCGACATTTTTAATTCATCTGGCGACATTTTTTATTCATTTCGCAACATTTTTAATTCATTTGGCAATATTTGGCGAAATTTTTAATTTATTTGGCGATATTTTTTATTCACATGGCGACATTTTTAATTCATTTCGCAATATTTTTAATTCATTTGGAAATATTTTTAATTCATTTGGCAATATTTGGCGATATTTTTAATTCATTTGGCAATATTTTAATTAATTTGGCAATATTTGGCGACATTTTTTGGTGATATTTTTAATTCATCTGGCGACATTTTTAATTCATTTAACAACATATTTAATTCATTTGGCAATATTTGGCGACATTTTTAATTCATTTGGCGATATTTTTAATTCATCTGGTGACATTTTTTATTCATTTGGCGACATATTTAATTCATTTGGCAATATTTTTAATTCATTTGGCGATATTTTTAATTCATCTGGCGACATTTACTCATCAGCCAATCAAAATGAATCGTTTATCCCAGTATTGTCTAAAAATATTTTTGGTCGCCCCAAGGTGATTTTTAACAATAATGTTATGAAGGGAAGATCGAGATGTAAATTTCCCATAGGCGTAATGTTAGAGAAAATGGAAAAAGTTCTATAACTTTTGAATGGTTACAGATATCCACATGAAACAAAGTGCAGATTTTAAACTAAGAAAAGTTTGTTCACATGGTGCAAGTTTCAGAAAAATCTGTGCAGTAGTTTTTGAGTTAAATCCGGACAAACAGACAGACAGACAGACAGACAGACTGACAGACAAAAAAATTTTAAATGTGATTTTCGGAATCAGCGTATTCTAATTCGTGGAGAAAACTCAAAATGAGGGGTTTTGTTCGATTCCACTGACAGACACTCCATTCTTATATATAAGTATTGATATTGATTTAGACTTCGGCAAGTTTTAACCGGCATTATAAATCGAATAAAGGCACAGAGAGTGATATATTGTAATCTAGCGGTCTTAAATTAAGGAGATGACGCTTTTCTGGGGGTTGACGTTTTTTTTTCGATCCCAGGGCTGAACCAATTTTGTTCCCCTCTAAGTTTGGAAATAATTTATTAGATTAATGCGACTTTAAAAGTTTTTAAATGTAAAATTGTGGGGATTTCTTTATAATTAAAATACTTTACATTTTCTGTTAAACAACATGGTATGGCTTATTTTGGAACTAAACATCTATCAGCCCAGCACTTTAAAATTACCAACGTAGTAAATATTGCTCATTCTAGAATAATTGTTACTACTTAATAAAGATCAATTGCCTTCGATATATTTTAAATCATCAGTAAAAATACAAATATTGCACTTACCTTGTCAACAATAGCGATGCTGAATGCAGAACTGTGGAATTCTGCCTCCGTGACAAGAAGAGGGTTGTTAGTAACTATACAGTTCTAAAATATTAAGTCCACATAATAGTTAGTTGTTTTCCTTCAAACATCAGTCGTTAGTTACGCAATCCTCTAGATTGTGATGAACAACATTTCACTATTGTTGATTTACCACCATACAAAATACACTTGTCGAATTTCTTGTGAAGAAACTTCCAACTGTTATTAGCCATTCTTATTTCATCATGAGTTACACAATTTGTTTCACATAAATAAGTTCTTTCATCAGTATATAGTTTTTAATTTGGTTGGTAAAGCTTTCGGTTGCCTAATTTTGGTCTCAAAAATAGCTGGATTGTTAAATCAACATCACACTCGCAAGGGACTTCTTCTTCTGTGGGTTAGTCATGGTGTGGAAGTTTAAAAAGTGGAGTTTTCAAAAGTTTATTCAAACTTACGAGGCAAAGTCCTCGAGTTTTTTCTTTAGAATCGATCACGAAATCCTGCAATGAGCGATAGCCTGGTTGGAAGAACGACGATAGCCTGGTTGGAAGAACGATGAGCTTGTAACTGGATTGGTTGGTTGAATTACCTTTACGCTAAAACTGCACAATGGACTATTTGCAACGGTTCAATTAGTATCCCATAGTAAAGAACGTAGAACATAGCCCCGCAGTTTGTTACTATGCATGGTCAGATGCACAGCACCTGAGTTGTCCCCTGCGCAACCTCAATAGGCGTGAGGGCCTTGGTCTCGATCAGATTCAACGTGTATCAGCCCCGTATACACGCCGTAGAAATTGAAGGATAAGTTCGGACGACGTACATTGATTGTGACAACTTTACTATTGCCCAATCGCTACACACATGCTGTGTATAGAATAGTCCCGTCGGATGCTCCACTGTGTAGTTCTAGTGTGACGTTATTTCGACAAACCTAAACTGAATTCCGAACTTTTGATGGTTGGTTGGTAAATTAACGTGCAGTAGAGCTGCACAGTGGGTTGGAATGAGGACATTGGACCACTATCAGATTTAACGTGCTATAGTAATACCTCCTATATAAGAAGTCTCTAACACGGATTACTGTTTTTTGTTTTTTAATTAACGTCGCACTAGAGCTGCACAGTGGGCTATTGGCGAAGGTTCGGGGTCTATCTCGAAGGAAAGACTCGGGAACGATGCCTCGAATTTTTGAACCATAGTCAGATGACGAGGACAACACCTGAGCTGGCACCCGACGCAACCTCAATAGGCGTCAGAACATTGGACCCCGATCAGATTTATCGTGCACTAGTCCCGTATACACGCCAGTATAATTTGTTGGATGTTCTGGACGACTTCCTAGTATTTTTGTAGCGAAGCTGGCAACCCTCCGATCGCAAGATCACTACTTTTTTACTTTTCTATGTCAAGTCCATTTCCCGGATTCGAACCACCAATCCTCTGATTAGTAGCTGAAAGCCTTACCAACCCAAAGTGCATTGGGAAAATAAATGACAAACGTCATTGTTTAAATTATTCTTTTCTAACTTATATGCCAAAAGTTAATCTTTGTTTATTTTTCATTAGTGACAATTTTATAAAAACCTTGCAAATATCGAACTAAATAGTATGTGTTTAAAGAACAAATAAACAATTATATTGATACGGAAGTTCTTTTTCTAAGAAAAATTTGGTGTTCTGAGCGGAAAGAAACTCGTTCGATATTTAAACTTTAGTATCACAGGCAAGTTCATTTGTTTGTATCTGTTGAAATAACTCTTTAATTTAATAACATGACTGTATTTGTAAATCTGTATGATCAGCAAACTTTTCGATTTTTAGTTATCGTTTGACTGCGTTCTTCTGTTTAACGAAAAGAAAATAATGCTTTTCTTAAACTTTTGTTTATATTATATTTATGTTCAACTTCATAAAATGGATATAATTTAAATTCTAAAATCCTTTCGTTGCAAATTTAAAGATATCATATTTCAACTCAGATTAAGAGGACCGTGCACTTCGCGGTGAAAAAAAAAATAAGGAATTATTTGGTTATATTGGGTTTTTTTATTTTATATTATATATAAAACACAGTGCAACTACAATACTATTAATTCAATTGCAATAAAATGTTGTATACATGTAGGGGGGAACAATATTTAACATGATTCAATACCAACATATTCCGCATTTAGTATACTTTTTGTAAAAATGCAATTGTATAACTAGTATTTTTCGACAATAAGTTTGAAGGGTACACTTTACTGAAACAGTTTTAAATACACAGTCACCAAATTTTGTTTTTATGTAGAATTTGTATTTTGTTGACATTTAATTTCTGAACTTAATTTTGATATTGGACTAGAAAAAAATTAACATGCTTTTTTTGATAATAGGAAAATTTTGTTTACTTTTTTTGGTTCTTTTCGTTTATACGGCCTCATATGCCAACGAGCGAAAATGCGCCAAAGTTGTTTACCTTAGGGATTACCATACACAAAAGATCGCGTTTCAGTTGATTGTATGATTGAGTGCACTGAGCTAAATAAAAACGGGAGAGTAAACTGAACATGCCTTTTTTAGTGTCATTGCTCAAAATAGTTAAAACACAATTTCTTTGGAGTTGATTTTGGTATGGGCAACTAGCGTCTCACTAGTGCTACACAGTGGGCTATTGGCACGGTTCGGGGCCTATATCGAACGAAAGACCCGTTTGTTTGGATTACGTGCATTGGATGCGTGCGCATTTTCCTTCGCGATCTGACAGTAAGCAGTTGCCTTACGATTGTTGATTGGTTAGAATATATAAGTGTTTAACGAACTCTGATTGGTTGCACGACTATGCGAACTATTTAATAGTTACAAATATATAAATTCGGATATTTGTAAATTATGGGTTTGGTTCAAACGATTTTAAATTGGGTTTGGTGAATATTTTTTATAATTTTGGATACATGTTTGATTGTTAGGATAGGTATTAAAATAAATTTGTTTAGAATGCGCTTAAGAGTGTTGTCAAAATGCCTCAAACGACTGCCCGAAGGAATGCCTGTAAGCACCATGATCGACTGCCCGGAGGGGGTCATGGATGTAATCCTGAGTAGTCGGAGGCCGAAGGCCGGAGACTACAATTGCCCGGGACCATAAATCGACGTCAGGAGTCTGTGACTTTAGCGCGCGTTTCGCGCGTGCGCTTAAGAGTGGTGTCTAAATGCCCCAAACGAATGCCGGAAGGATTGCCAGCTCAGGTGATGTTCTCGCCATCTGACCGTGGTTCAAAAATACGAGACATTGTTCCCTTCGAGATAGGCGCCGAACTGCCTCCAACAGCCCAATGTGAAGCTCTAGTGCGATGTTAATTAACCAAACCAAAGCTTCGAGATGAATTCTAAACCGTCGACATTAGCCCATTGTGGAGCTCAAGTGCGACGTTATTTTATTCAATCGTGCAGACCTTAAAGAAATCCTTCTGAAATAATTTTGAACCGTCACCGCTGGCCCATTACGCAGTGAACGTCATCCACCGTGGTTCGAAAATAAGACACAGCGTTTGAGTAATTAACCGTAATTGTGTATTTCTCCTTAAATAACCATAAAGATCAGAAAAAAAGACGCATGCGCAACGCATCCGTTCGTTTGATGTTCACTTGAAAATACAGCCAGATCCGCTGACGAGCGAAAGTCTTTACCTCGAACTAATAGCCCATTGCACAGGTTAAGTGCGACTTATTGTCTATAATTTAGAATGTACTTTTTGACGTCATCTAATCGTAAATCATTTACGACTGTTTTTAACATTTTATTTTGTGAGTGGCAACATTAAAATTGTAAATAATCAATACGGCGACAAACTTTCGCTTGGCGACTGTTTGAGGCCGTTTAGAAGAGAAGTAACCTTTTTTTAACTAATACTTTCACAAACAAATTTTTTCACTCTAGTAAAACAACTAATATTTAGGTTTTACAGGTAACTTTCAGAATAAACTAATGTAAAATAAAATTTTGTTTTGATTAGAAATATACTTTTTAAGAAAAGTATTTCAAAATATGTAAAAAAGATAATTTCTTGAAAAACTATAAAACTTAAAATCCCTGGTAAATCTAATTTTTTGGTCTTACTCTGCCCAAAATATTTCTCAAGTATTTAGAATCAGTGAGTGGACGAACTATTGGTTTTATTTTTAGCAATTGAGTTTTAAAATTTCCAATTACTGACTGCTTCCAAAAGGGGCTTGTCCATTTCTGATAAAATTTAATTTTGAATTTTATCTAACCTAACACGTAAATTTGTTCAAAAACTTCATATAAAACTATTGGTAATGGTATAAATATAGTTATAAACTAACATCATAAATCCCCTAAGCTATAAACGGAAAATCCGAATTTTTGAAATTTTGTAACTGCACTGTGTCCTTAAAATATGATTATTGGACAGAAATGTGTATATTATTTAAATTGTGAATGTTAATTTTTGTACTTTTACGGTAAAATTAGAATTAAATGGAATTTAAATGAACGTTTGATGCAATGTTTATTACGCTAACCTTGCGTTAACAATATTATTCATATCAAACCAAAATTTAAAGATGAGGCGACAAAGTATTCAAATGTATTAATTTTAGTTAAATAAAAATACTAAATTTAATTAATAAAGCATAATTCATGGTAATTTGAAATGGTTGTTTGGACATAAGAGTTGTAAACAATTGTTCTAAAAACGTCTTTTCGAATTTTTTTTTAAGTTGAAAATATGTAGAAAAGCGTTTTGTAAGAAATTTATCGATTTTGAAAGAAGGACTTACGCAATATTCTTTAAATTAGAAATAACTTTATTGTTTACTGAAAAAAAAGATAAGTTTGATAAACATGTTGCAATAAAATGTAAGATGACGGTAAGTTTGTTTATAACCAAAAAGTATTAATTTAAAATTGTTTGAAGATTGCTGCAACTTTCCAATTCCACGTATCTAATCAAAATGGCAATTCTCCGATGCAATTGGATACTTTATCACTGGACACCCGCTTCCCTCCGAACTTTTGACAAAAGGCAATTACGAATCTTAACATCGATGTTGTCGGTTGTCTGGTTTGGAAGAGTTGCAAGCTCGTGATCCGAGGGTCATGGATTCGACCCTCATCTGCGGAAGAACGGCAATGATAGGGTTAGTAGGTTGAATTATCACTGTGCTAAAACTGCTTAATGATGACCAATGGGCTATTGATGACGGTTGGGGATTTATCCCATGCGAATGACCTTTGGTTGAGTTAATTAACGTCGCAATAGAGATGCACAGTGGGCTATTGGCGACGTTTAGGTTGGTTGGTTGGTTTGTTAATTAACGTCGCACTAGAGCTGCACAGTGGGCTATTGGCGACGGTTCGGGGTCAATCTCGAGGGAAAGACCCGGGAACACATACACATTCACACACACATTCATACATGCACCTCGTTATTTTAGAACCATGGTCAGATGACGAGGAAACACCTGAACTGGCACCCAACGCCTTCAATAGACGTCGGGACTTTGGACCCCGATCAGATTTATCGTGCACCAGTCCCGTACACACGCCAGTATAATTTCTTGGATATTCTGGACGACTTTCTAGTAATTTTGTAGCGAAGCTGGCAACCCTCCGATCGCAGGCGACGTTTAGGGGTCTATCGCGAAAGAAAAAGACCCGGGAACACATTCATACATGCACCCCGTTATTTTAGATTGTTTGTTGTTTGTTTAATTAACGTCGCTCTAGAGCTACACAGTGGGCTATTGGTGACGGTTCGAGGCCTATCTCAAAAGAAAGACCCGGGAACGATGCCTCGTATTTTTGAACCATGGTCAGATGACGAGGAAACAGCTGAACTGGCACCCAACGCCTTCAATAGACGTCGGGACATTGGACCCCGATCAGATTTATCGTGCACTAGTCCCGTATATACGCGTTAATTTTTGCGGATGTTCTGGACGACTTTTCTAGTATTTTGTAGCGAAGCTGGCAACCCTCCGATCGCAAGATCACTACTTTTTTACTTTTCTATGTTAAGTCCATTTCCCGGATTCGAACCACCAATCCTCTGATTAGTAGCTGAACGCCTTACCAACTGAGCAACTAGGGCTCTGATGACGGTTGGGAATTTATCCCGAGCGAATGACCTTTGGTTGCTTGGTTGGGTTAAAAAACATCGCACTAGAGCTGCACAGTGGGCTATTAGCGACGTTTAGGGGTCTATCGCAAAGGAAAAAGACCAGGGAACACATACACATTCACACACACACATTCATACATGCACTTCGTTATTTTATTAACATGGCTTGGTTTGATTTGGTTTGGTTAATTAACGTCGCTCTAGAGCTACACAGTGGGCTATTGGCGACGGTTCGGAGCCTATCTCGAAGGAAAGACCCGGGAACGATGCCTCGTATTTTTGAACCATGGTCAGATGACGAGGAAACACCTGAACTGGCACCCAACGCCTTCAATAGACGTCGGGACATTAGACCCCGATCAGATTTATCGTGCACTAGTCCCGTATATACGCCGTTAATTTTTGCGGATGTTCTGGACGACTTTTCTAGTATTTTGTAGCGAAGCTGGCAACCCTCCGATCACAAGATCACTACTTTTTTACTTTCCTTTTGTCAAGTCCATCGCCTAGGATCGAACCAGGAATCTTCGGATTCCCAGCTGACGCCTTAAACCGCTCGGCCACGGAGGTCCTGAAAGACCTTTGGAAAATGCTTACTTAATTTATAACCAAGCTCAGTTGACGAAGACAAAACCTGAGCTGGCACCACACGCAACTTGACATAGGAATGAAGACATTGGACTACAGCGGATTTAACGTGCACTTATCTCCCTTAAAACGGGGAATTAATTTTGGTGTGCGACATGAACGAATTTTATCTAATGTTTTCACATGAATTTTTTTTGGTATCTATGGAACTAGAATCGAAAGCCTGATACATTTGAAATATGTTTTCTATTAAACTTTATGGATTAAATTAAATATATTTAACACATAGCATACTTTTATCTCTCTCTATATCTTTATTAAATGAAAAATTCTAAGCAAATTCAGATTCATTTTAAACTGGTAAACTGACAATCCCCCTATGGTATTTTTACATTAACCTATACACAAAACTGGACCTCTTGTATCTGGTTTACAGAAGTGTTTTAAATGTGGAATTGAAATTCGAAATGAGAGACCCCATAAATAGAAATTTGTTGTTATATAATGTGTTGCTATTTTAGCGTTTTAAATTTAAAATTAATTAGATTTTCCAAAATATTATAAATAATAATATTATATCTATACGAATATAATGTCCTACTAATTTATCATTTTGAATACTTTTAAGAAATTTGAAATCAACTAAAATCTTTATCAGCTCTTAAAACAGCTTTTGGGTTTATCAATGACGCAGTTTAAATTTTATAACCACTTAACAAGTTAAACGAGGTCTAGTTTGCTTATTGGTTAGTGTATTTGTGTATTTAATCGCGCTTCGGACTTTTAAGCTGGGAAACATGTTGTCACGGTTTTCTTCTGTGGCGCTTGCGATTTTGGAAACTCTGGATTGGTTGGTCAATTAAATCAACTAACTGGCCAGTTCGGTGTCTTGGAGGGGTAGCGCAGCCACTACGGAGGATAAGCACAATGGTATGTAGGCCATCCTTAAAATGTCCTCTGTATTTGCAACCCAACAAAGAAAACCGACGAGCAAAAAAAAACCTTTGAAGTAAAAGCTCTAGAAAAAAATAATGCTCGATAGTGGAGGAACTCTCAAACTTAAACATCTGTCAAAAAAAATTCCCTTTTAAATTGATACATGTAAAGTCCCTTTATTTGTTTAGAGTGAAATGTTTTTGTAAATATGCAAAGCATGTTCGCCCTTTCAAAGTTTCAAAGGTATCTCTGACACATGAAGCTGAAAGGGAAAAATAAAATCGAATCCTCTCTCTCTCTCTCCCTCCCTCTCATTCGAGGTATTTCAAGTATGCTCTTGAACAAGTTCAAAGAAAAAAAAGCGTGTGCTTTTCGAAGAAATAAAACGTCTTAATGCAGTTTTCCTGTCATGTACGGTTTGTAAATATGTGTTCACAACATCGCATTCTCTCGCATTATTTGCTTCGTATATTTAAGAATTCTTTTATAATATTTTTCAAACTGTTAAGATGGTATCGTGAGTTTTGTTCGCTGCATGAGACTTATTGTTTATTTTAAGATAAATATGTTATCGAATAATTTCTAGTTAAATGCTGCATTCACACAAGAGATGTAACTAAGAGAAAAATAAATGGTAAAAATGTTGTCAATAGTGTAGTCAATTATCGATTTTCTATTGGAAAATTATTTGCATGTTAACTTTCACCTTTTGGATATGTGACGTCCATATTTAGATCACCTGGTCGCAGAGTACATTTTAAATTGGTGTTTGGAGAGTACATCAATAAGGATAGGAGTGTACACGTCCCAGCCACGTGTAGTAGAACTGCGTATGGGGTAGTTTTTCACCTTCACTTGACCTTGCGATTACCCTTTTTAATAGGAATTGCGTAGTTTACACCTAATTTATTTGAAAACACTCTCTCAGAGTAAAAAATTTCTCTCAGTAGATATTTTGCTGTTGTCCAGCGCGTTTACGTATGTTTCCCGATAAAATTATTTCTTATGCTTGTGATGACCACATAATATTTTCACCAAAAAATTGGTGTAAAAGAGAGTAAGTGCTTTTTTCTCTGTAAGTATTGTGTCATACCTGACATGTCGTCAAAAGTTTTAAGCGCATGCACGTACCGTGCGCTAATGTCACAGACTCCTAACGTCGATTTATGGCTCCGGGCAATTGTGATTTTCTGCCTTCAGTCTTCGACTACTCAGGATAGCAGCTGGTGGCCATTTCGAGCAGTAGAGCATGGTGCTAGCAGGCAAACCTTTCGGGTAGTCGATTATTGCACCTCGCACTCGAATAATTTGTCTTGTAAAGAACAATATGTGTCAAACTACCGTATTCACGCACGTAAGAGTAAATAGTATTTTTTTTTACTTAACTTAAGTTGTATCTTAAATTGTTTGTGTAAAAGAAAGGTCCTATAAACAGCATAAATCTATGCAGTTCATGTTTTTTTTTTATCCACAGACAGATGTCATGAAACAGGTGTTTTACGGGATGGTTCGAGATGTGTACTCTCCCAACCCGCTGCGATTATCGATGTACTCTGCGAACACTAATTTCAGATGTACTCTCCTAGCTCGACTTCCATATTAAATGGTACATTCTTAAAACATTAACGTAGTCAATTTATTGATGAGAAAAAAATACTTACATTATTAAAATATATGTTTAAATATACTGAATGCCCATTATGATCTAGAAATGTACAAATACGGCATTTTCGTCATTAACTAGTTATTAGATTTTTTATGAATTTAACAGTGCAAGTTAAAAGGTATTTTTAATTTATACAATCATTGCTTTTATGAAATTAACGAGGAATTAACTGAAATGGGTTTTTATTAATGATAGTACCAGTTTAATGAAAGTAATTATTTTTATGCACAGAAGTCATTATTACTAAAGCTTAATGCTTCAATCGAATTATAATTTTTAATTGCATTTATATTAATGATCAATGGATAATAAGTAATGTCTTCCAATTTATGGCGGAAATTATCAAAGAACCGAAAATCGTTAACTATTATGGGAATAGCATATACTTAAGGCTTTCAATAGCTAGTGTTTATCTAGTTAATTATACTTATAATAAAAGACAATATGACAGCTAATTGTTTTTATTTTATTTTTCTTAGATAATGATCAAAATTGGGCCTAGAAATTTGGGATTTGGGGCAGCAAGATTTATAAGAAGTATTTTGTGAAAAAGTTTATATATATATATATATATATATATATATATATATATATATATATATATATATATATATATATATATATATATTTAATATTTAAGTGAAAAGCATTAATATCTTTTAAAGGCTAACAATTGTGGTGTAGAGGTGAGTAGAGGTGAGTCAATAAGGAGGCGATTATAGATATATTGCGTTTTATTGCGCTCGTATATGTACCTTTATCGCATCCCACCTTCTCGGCACTTCAATCTCATATCGATACACTTACATTCATAGTTCATAGACAGTGCTAGTACCTCTGATCGGTGTCTCTACCTGGTGGTGTGGAAGTTAACCATATTATCTCAAGCTATTATATGATGACAAATGACTTGCCTCCATTATGTTATTTAGCAAATTAGCCAAACATAAAATATATCTGAAGCAGGCACGTAGGTAAGGGGGTGGTTCAGGGGGTTCAAACCCCTCCCATTGAAAATGAAGGGAAAAAAATTAAAAATCAAATTAGTGTAAAATCATAATAATACTTTTAAAAAAAATAGTTTTTTTTTAATTTTTCGTATAATACTTCTTGTTGAGTTGCAGGAGGGAAAACCTGATATTGAGTATGCTTTGATGTCATTTTTATTGCAAACTAAGCCTAACATGACGTCATGTTAGATAATGAAAGCTAGATAATGAAATACGATCGTATTTCATTATCTAGCATTTTTATTTCGACGACAAAGAGAAATTCGGGGCCGTATAAACAAGATGCTCCTGAATCGTATATTATTCTAAACAAGGATTTTCAAAATGTATATTTGTTCTCTAATTTTATTTCATGATTAGGGAGTGATATTTACTAATTTTAAAAATAGGTAATCACTGATGTTAATAGCTCAATTGCGGCTCAAAGAAAAAAACGTTTGTTTACCGTCCAGATAAAAGGTTACCATAGGTCGCAATTGGAAGTTTCCGTGGCTGATATTTGGTAACGATTTCATGAAAAATAAATGATGCTGTTTCGATATTTATGTGCCAACGTATTCCTGTTATACTTAATAAAAATTAATAAGTTTTTAAAAAATGGGAAGGGGGAGTAAACTTAAACATAAGGAAGTCAATTTAAACATAAATATAAAATCTTGAATTAGTATCATATTCAAATTGCAGTCGTATTGAGCAGTTAACGTAATAACCAACTAACAACAACACTTGTATCCAATATTACTTTTTCAATATTTCGTTTATCGCTACAGATTTATTTTACAACGCAAACCAATAGAAGCAGTTCGCAACAATCGTAATTCCCCATAATGGAAGAACCCAGAAAAATCCGAACCAACAACAAACTTTTTTGCGACAGATACACCCCAAGACTACAAAAGCCCATTACAACAACTGTAATTAATCGCATTACCAACACAGAGACCTTCATCGCCGCTGAGTCATAAGCCCAAGGGGTGATCACACACAAAGACCATAGTCCTTTCCCTCCCCCCTAAACCCTGGTCTTGAAGAGAGAGAGAGAGAGAGAAATCTCGGCCGAAAAAGAAAAATCTCATCTCAAACACTGCAGCTAATGACTGCTTCGACTCGTATATAAGAAAGCCGAATACAGTTATTTTCCCGCACCACAGTCTCCCTTGGAAATATTATTTCCCATACATAGTTTTCCCCGGGATAAAAGATAGAGTAGAAGTGGCGCAAAGAAAAGAATGACAAAGACGAAAAACCCCTCAAGGAATCTTTTTTTCGAAATTGACAGAATGACACGGACAGAGATTGCCCGGGCACAAGACATTCTGGGTGATAAGTTCCATTAATATCCATGGGCAAACGCTGAGGATGCAGATAGGTTGGACACCCAATCTTGATGGTATTTATGAGTTTGTTAAGTTGCTACAAATGTGACGTACAGAGCAAAGTCAGGGACAAGATAATATAATCTTAGTAAGGGGGTCAGTAAGTTATGGAATGATAAGAAAAAGTTAATATTAATATTATTCAAAAAAATTGATTAGGTTATTAAAGACAATAGATAATGGTTAATGTGTTTATTTTTATATATAAAATATCAGATAGTTGGGATTCTGTTTCAAGAAGGATGTAGACATAGATGTTATGAAATCCAATGTTAATATGAACAGGTATTTCTATTTAATTAGTATAAATTTCGCTACTGTTGTTTGTCTATAATATATTTAATTTTACTATTAATTCTCAATTATTAAATCTCGTTAATTATTACAAAATAATAATGTTAAATTATAATTAAAAAATCCCGTTTTCTGCTCAATTACATTGCGGATAAAATAGTTTCGATAATCTGTTCAAATTCCGTGCAATGCTCGCTATGCTAAATACAAAAATAATTCATCTTAATCTAAGCGGCAAGGCTAGCCTGGAATACATGTAATAATTTTGTTATTGATAAATGGGTCTAGTTTCATGAAATGATATTATACGGATGTAAATTAATATTGAACACACACACAAGTAAAAATATTCAGATTAATATAATATTTTTTTTACCATAGTTATTAAGAAAATAGTTAAAATTTTCAAAATACATGTTTTTTTAATAACAAAATCCAATTAATATACATTTGTATAGATTTATTCTTGAGGTAACTCTGGGTGGGGTTTTCTAATTGCATAGATAAAATATAAACATAAGTTTAGAGTAAAACTTAATATATCATGCAGGTTTAAAAGAGAGTTGTATCATTACTCTATGGGTTCAAGTAGCTAAAAATGATTTTCTGCTCTGGGGCGATTTAACTTATTGCGTTTTAAATTACTGTGTTTTCTGTTTAAAAAAATAATAACAAGTATTTTTTTTAAATTCTATTGTAAAAGATCAACAACTACCAAAATTAATATGTTATTAATTTCCAAATATGTTGGGATGTAATGTAATATAATATAACATAACAAGTATTCATATTTTCGTTTTTTGTTTATATATAAAATTTACTACCAATATTCCTTTACAATTTTAAAATAATAATTACTAATATTACAACATTAATTTTGTCATTAGTAAAATGATAATTTATATTAGTTCTTATTTTAAAAATTAAAGTTATTACATTCTTACAAAAATGTTTTTGAAATCATTAATATCAATTTATAAAAAAATAGATCAAGTTGTGCGATAATGTTTACTATATTTACCGTATTTCAGCTACTTAATTTAATTTTCATTGCAATCTCTTAATTGAACTTCCAAAAATCTCTACTCAATTTCTTTCCCTCAAAAAAAAAACTCTTAAAAAAATACATACAAAATATCTAGTGAGAATCAACACTTTCCCTCGCATATTTACGCTTTTAAGTAATTAAACCCTAACATAAACTAAAAAAAGCTCTAAACAAAATTAGCAAAAGTGTCTGGATAATGCATCGCAATTAACTATAATGCCTTATCCTTTCTTTTGTAACTACATTCTCGCTACATCACCTTATTTTATAATTTTAAATAAATATCCCCATATTTTAATCACGATAAAAGGCAGGGGTATAAATATCTCTATCAATCTTCCTTACAATTCGAATCATTAATAAATAAAAAAGATATTCTTCATTGACCTTGTGCCAAGCTGCTTTTCCTAAAACTTTACTTCGATGGGGACGCATTTTCAATAGGAAACGATCCATCGCAGCGTCTTCAAATTTAGATGGATGTCCCTTTGAATATGATGGATAGGGATATGAGTTTTATCAGTTAAAAAAAGCTCTGGTTTATTTAAACTAGCAATGGGTAATTTCAAAAGTTTTGCTTTGAGTAGAATTTTTGGAATTTACTAAACTTTGATTTATGACGAAAATATTAGCCTAGGTTAAGGCATACAAGAGTATAAAATTATAAATAACAATTTTTAAAGTATTTTTTGATAATATTTTTTGACATATCGGTATATCGTATAACAGATTATGTTCTATAATGCATTTTAATAAATTTAATTTAACTATTGGTTTCATTTGAGATAAATTACCTAGACTAAAAAAAACATTCTGTGGATTTTATTCTTTTCGGATTGAAACGATTTATTATGAAATTATTAGTTAAGATTATGTTATAAAACGACAGGAAAACTGCTAATATTTTGTCTAGTACTCCAGATAATGTATAGCATATATTTGTACCTTATTAAAAATTAGGTCTAAGTAATATGAAATGTCATATAGGTTTTATTTTTAGTATATTTGTATAAAGTATCTATTATAATATACAGGGTTTTCTAATAATGATGACAACAGTACTTACAGTTTTTTCGGTTCCGATAAAAATTAAAAAATTAAATATATATATATAGTCATATCCTAGTTAAAACACAACAGTCGTGCTGAAAAAATGTATTTTAGAAAATGCACGTGTTTCATTGACTAGGTAACATGCAAGAATAAACATTAAGTGTTTGGTTTTTATCAATATTTTAACAAACAAATAGGTATATTTTCGTACATTTTAAATTTTAAATTTATTAAAAATAAATGTATTGAGATGGGTAAAAGCACAATCATTGTATGTCCAATGCATAGTCATTGAATATACAATGATTAGACTTTTAGCAATCGATATGTTACATTATAATTCAGAAAAAAGTAATATATACCATTATATTCCTTTAGGGCTGTAAAATGCGTTTAATTTTTCCTGTTATTCCTATCCCTCTGGGTCGGTTGCAACAATATTTTATTGCGACCCAGAGGGCGCCTTATGTAAATGATTCGATTCTTATAAGTTATCAGACTCGATAGCAGTCGGAAGTCAGTTGTTGGTCTGAAAATAAAACACCCTTGGATAATTTCATTCGATTCCTGTTTCTTTAACCTAATTTTTCCCACAGCGGATATTTGACAACGAGCGTCAACAACATGCAAGAACTAACATAAAGTATTTGGTTTTTATCAGTATTTTAACAAACAAATATATTTTGTAATTTTTTAATTTATTAAAAATAAATGTATTGAGATGGTTAAAAGCACAATCATTGTTTGTCCAATGTACGGTCATTGAACATACAATGATTGGGCTTTTAGCAATCGATATGTTACATTATAATTCAGAAAATAAAGTTATATGTACCATTATATTCCTTTGGGGACACAAAATGCATTTAATTCTTCCTATTATTTGAAGTTATTTTAAATATCCCCGTGCGAAGTACGATTGTTGTTTATGAAACAACAATCAGGCTGAAATTACAAAAACTCGTCTCAATCACCATCATATTAACCACGAAAACGAAAGACACCAACAATGGAAACTTTCAACAAAAGTATCTTCTTACACAAATGCAACTATTTCCGATTACAAGCATCTGCCCCTATTCACAAATTTCCGCTCTCCGCAGACTCCAAGCTTCCAAAGCAACTTCTGCGACACGTGTCAAGCAATATTAATGGTCGATTTCTCAGGCTCGAGTGGTCCGGACTGCTAATCTCGAAGATGTGTCACAGACCTATCAAAGAACAGTCCGGCACCCTAACCTTTTATCCGGCCTTCCCTTTTCCTGGGGGCTTTAATAAATGCCGGACGTTCGGAAGAGGACGTTATTAGTTTGTAGAGAAGAAGACCTTTTGTTGAGTGTCTTTCGAGTGTCCACTCCTCAGTGCTGGAGGTCTTGATTGAGGATTCGCTGTGTACACACTTCGCCTGGATTGATTGGTATTGGTTTTGGACCTGGTGTTGTTAAGGGGGGGTCGGAGAGTTGTTGAGGGGAAATGGCATTTTTAAAGAAGGAAATGTCTCATCTATATTTAGAAATGTCTGGTTGGAAGTGAAGATTTGTTGTATGGATAGTCGATAGTATTTCAAATGCGGTTTGCTGTTTCATCAAAGTTTCTGAGGTCTGTTTAACTCTTATGGTGTTGGTAGTTAGAGATACTACAGAGTGTTTCATAATTGATTCTAAGGGTCTGAAAGTAATAAATTTAAAAAAATACATTAATATTGTAGAGCAAAAAGTTCCTAATAGCTATAAAAGGATTCACTTCAAGTTATTATTCGTAGAATTCGCTAATTAACGTCATTTATAGCACTTGGTAAAAACACAAAGGAATGGACAGAAAATATTTGGCTTAATTTTGCGTCAGTCGCTAGCATTGATCGTGATATGTTGAGACAACTATGACAATGAGGGCCTCTAGTGGCCCAGTGGATAAAGGCGTTCAGCTAGGAATAAGAAGGTTCCTGGTTCGATGCCAGGCGATGGACTTGACAAAGAAAAGTAAAAAGTAGTGATCGGAGGGTTGCCTGCTTCACTACAAAATACTAGGAAAGTCGTCCGGAACATCCGCAAAAAATAACGGCGTGTATACGGGACTGGTGCACGATAAATCTGATCGAGGTCCAAAGTCCAGACGTCTATTGAAGGCGTTGGGTGCCAGTTCAGGTGTTTCCTCGTGATCTGACCATGGTTCTAAAATAACGAGGTGCATGTATGAATGTGTGTGTGAATGTGTATGTGTTCCCGGGGGTCTATCCTTCGAGATAGACCCCGAACCGTCGCCAATAGCACACTGTGCAGCTCTAGTGCGACGTTAATTAACCAAACCAAACCAAACCTGAGATCTATTTAACTCGTATAGTGTTGGTAGTTAGAGATACTACAGAGTGTTGAAAGGAATAAGTTAAAAAAATACATTAATAATATAGAGCAAAAAGTTCCATATAAGTATATAAGGATTCACTTCAAGTTATTAATCGTAGAATTCGCTAATTAACATCGTTTATAGTACTTGGTAAAAACACAAAGGAATGGACAGAAAGGATTTGACTGAAATTTGCGTCAGTCGCTAGCATTGATCCTTATATATTGAGACAACTATGACAATGAGGGCCTCCAGTGGAACAGTGGATAAAGACGTTCTGCTAGTAATCAAAGGATTGCTGGTTTGAATCCGTGCGATGGACTTGATAAAGAAAAGTAAAAATGTAGTGACCTGGTGATCGGAAGGCTACCAGCTTCGCTACAAAAATACTAGAAAGTCGTCCAGAATATCCAACAAATTTTACTGGTGTGTATACGGGACTGGTGCACGATAAATCTTATTGGGGTTCAATGTGGTGACGCCTATTGAGGTTGCGTCAGGTGCCAGCTCAGGTGTTGTCCTCGGCATCTGACCATGGTTCAAAAATACGATGCATCATTCCCGGGGTCTGTCTTTCGAGATAGGCCTCAAACTGTCGCAAATAGCCCTCTGCGCAGCTCTAGTGCAACGTTAATTAATCAAACCAACTATGACATGAACTTTATTTTAGATTTATTGTAGGTCGTGCCACCATGGGTGCATATATTGAAATCATATAAAGGTTCTACGAAACTAGAAGTAATTCGTTATAGCAAGATGAAACTTGTTTTGCTGTAATCGTCATTGTTTTTTTAACTATATTACTTTTTGAAAACTTCGTAGGGAATTATGAAACACCAGTATATAACATATATTTTAAAGCTTATTTCTTTTGCAGAGATCAAACTTATACTTTAATTTTTATTCTAAGAGTTGCTGCAACAGTATGCTGGTATAAACCACACTATTATGGAGGTATTAAGACAATAGAATTTGCTGGGTACGCGTAAATTGATAGGTATCGAATTTCGACTGTCATAGGTTTGAGGTTAAATGGACGTCGAAGAAAATTAAAATTTAAGGGAAAATATATTATCAACAATTGAGAAGTCTTCGAGGAAGCGATTCAATTTTAAAATATCTGTTTGCAGTCCAAACGATGCAACTGAAATATTTCAAACGTTATATTATTCATGAAATTCGTAACGAGTTGACTTCTTTTATTATTTCTATTTAAGAAATATCTATAATATTTTAATCTTTTTTGGATGAATACGATATATTTTTAAAATTATTAATTAATAGCCATCCACTCCTATCCCACAGAACTGACCAGGAATCAATGCATTACACATAGAGTGTCTACTAATTTAAAGATACGATAATACATAACTTTCCCTTAAAATTACATTTTAAAAGGCCATGAAAATTCAAATATTAAGCTCGAGGCTCCTATTGTAACTTGCGCTTAAAATAATCAAATAAAATGAAAACAAGTCAATCTTCAAATCTCAAATATCTTTAATGCGCGTCCATTGTATACCATAATCAAAAGGAATATTTAACAACTGATATACAAATAAATATGTACCAAAGATGTTTCCGGCGTTAGTGTCTACAATTTCAGTTTAATTCTTACTCATTAATCAGAATATTTAAGTCAAAATTATTAAAATTCTAAAGTACAACTCGACATGTATTATTTAAAATATATATATACTTTCCTTTCTTGTTATACATTAGTGATAATATTCACCTTAGATTGCCTTGACGCCCCTCCACCATTTTAATAATAAAATGTCATACATCTCCCAAACAAGCTTTTCAATCCAATCTCCTATTTCGAAACTACGATATTTTCTTTTGTTCGAAAGCAGCGCGCGCGAAAGAGAGAACGGGTCCCTGGAGACAGATTCACACGCGCCCGTTCATACGTGCACTATAACGGGGACCGAGCGAATCTTCTTTGATGATTCGCATAAATGGGATTAGAAAATTCTTCGGACCCGTTACTCAGTTGAAGGGGGCTGATTTCGTTCGGGTAACAAATGACGAAGGAATCCTATTTGGCAGAATACCCGGATTTAGTTTCACAGTTTGGAGGTGAGGCTGTTTGCGGTGGATGAAGATTTTGAAAGGATTGCGAGGGACTTATTGGGGTCTCTAAGGACGGCATCTAAATAAATGATTGTTTAGAGGGATATCTCGATGTTTTGTTAAGTAAATAAAATTATGTATTCTTGAAGTTTAATGCGTGATACCGTGCTTTTTATGAGAGCACTGTGATGGGGTTGATTTGGAAGTCGAAAGAATTAAAATAGTAATTTTTTTTTAGTTGACGGTTATTTTGTGAGTAATGGTAAAAGTAGATATTTATAAAGTAAAGTAACTATTTATAAAAAGTATATAAAATTGTGAAAAAGTACTTATTTATGTATAATGTTTTTGCTTCAAATGCTTTGTTTCGGTTTGAATTTCTCGTTACCTGTGCATATGAGTATGAATATTAAAACATTGTATAACTAACTGCAAGTGCATGAATAATTTTTTTATCTATATACATGGTTCTCACACTTTTAAAACTTCAAATTAATACGTTTTCAAGATGTAAATACATCTTTTACTTTTCACAATGTTAAAAATAGGTACTCAAAAGTAAGTAAAATGTAGAATTTACTTATTCAAAAATAAGTACATTTTACTTATTTTTGCATATCATGGCTCAGAATTCAAGTTTCAATTTCGAAACACATGTACTCAAAAAATGAGTAAAAATGAATAAAAAGAACAGATGCTTACATAGGCTGCCTCCTCAAATCGCTTTCAATAAATATCAATAATTGCACAAGACTTATCGGGGATCGAACCCAGATTCTCGGGTACCGCAGTCCAGTGTCTTATCCGTTAAACTACTAACTAATTTAAGAAATTAAGGAATAAAATGTTTTTAAAAAATGCAGAAAAAGAATGAGAAGTAAGATAATTGAGTTGTAATAACTCAGTTCTCATTTAAGCAGTCAACATCAAATAATGTGGAAAATCCATCTTCTGAAGAACTATTTTAAGTTTGCAAGATCGCTTTGTTAAGATGGTTTGAGCAGAAGCTGATTTTATCAATATTGAATCACACTGCTCATTTTTGAAAAAGTACCAATACTGAAATATGAGTGCGTCATCGTTTATTTACGACGCAATTGTACTCAAAGAAACACGAGTAGGTTCAAGTATTCATTGTTAAGTATATTTTTTAACAGTTTAGTTGAAATCTTTATTGAAAACTCTTACAATACAGAAAATAAACCAAAAAATTATATATGTTATGTTGCTTTTACAAATATTAATAAAAACTATTAATGAATTCTAGACGAGTTTCTAAATTAATTTTGAAGTTATAATTTATGTCATATCTATGGTCTTTTTAAATTAATTTTCTTTACGAAAAGACGAAAAGGCTTAAAAAAAATAACTTTAATACAAAATATTGTCAGCACTTTTACATGTATTTTTCTAATACATATTACAGAGTTTCTTGATAAATATTTTTATGCATTGCGTAAACAATTTGGCTGTGTGTTTAAATAAACGCTGAATTAGAGTTCATAATGTGCTAAAACAACGGTTAGATATCTATTCAGTAGGGAAGATATTAGTAAACTATCGCACATTTTTTACCGTCAGATTGAGTGAACAACATAGTAGATACGGCCACACAGATTTTACACCCACAAAGTTCGTATAGTGTGTGTTTTGAACACCGTAGCTAAACCCCTATATAACTAATTTTGTTTTGTATAACTTTTTTTTAGTTTTGAATTAGTAAGTATATTTATTTTGCTCCTAGATTATATAGTAAATATTTAAGTTAATCGTGAATAAGTTTTACCAAAGATTTCTTTTTTTGAATATTTGGATTTGTAATTGGTATATTTAATTTAATATGCACGTGGAAGAGTTATAACGTTTTTTATTTCAAATCAAAGTAACATTCCATAGTGGCGTGTGTGATATTCATACAACATTTTTTATTACATTTGTAATTATTTTGACTTTGAAACAACTGCGTGTTTGGAAAAAAAGAAACTGATATCTGTTTTTGATGTCTTGAGATATAACTAATATCATTGAACATTTATTATGTTGCATGAATACATGAGACCTCCGTGGCCGAGTGGATTAAGGCTCTGAGGGTTCCCGGTTCGAACCTGTGCGACGGACTAGACTAAGAATAGTAAAAAAAAGTAGTGATATTGCGATTGGAGGGTTGCAAACTTCGCTACCAAAATACTAGAATGTCGTCCAGAGCATCCACAAAAAATTAACGGCGTGTATACGAGACTGGTGTACGATAAATCTGATTGGAGTCCAAAGTCCCAACGTCTATTGAAGGCGTTGGGTGCCAGATCGGGTATTGTCCTCGTCATCTGACCATGGTTCAAAAATACGGGGCATCGTTCCCGGGTCTTTCCTTCGAGATAGGCCCCAAACCGTTGCCAATAGCCCACTGTGCAGCTCTAGTGCGCGTTAATTAACCAAACCAAACCATGAATACAGATGTAAACATTTTTAATTTTACATTACGTGAGTTACCCCATTGACTGTAAATGGGTCACACTCATGACATAAAATTAAAAATATATATCTCTGTATTCATGCAACGTAAAAAAATTCCAATGAGATTAATTATATCTCAAAAAATTAACGACAGACATCAATTTGTTGTTTTCAAAATTGTAGATGTTTTAAAGTCAAAATAATTAAAAATTACTAAAAATTGTTGTCTGAATGTCACACACGCCACGCTGGAATGCTGCACACTATGATATGATAAAACAATATGATATGTAGACACAATATGATATGATAATATATAAAATAAAAGAACAAGGAATTAAAAAGTACAAGTATAAGAAAAAATTAAATTAACAACTTTAAATACATTTTCATTGAAGTTGTATTATTTTAAATATCGAAATGTATAAATATGCAGGTAGAGTCCACCACAAAATTCTCATTTCGATACTTCCACATCGCAGCAGATATGTATCCGAGATACAAATCAAATAACCTATCAGAGTTTGCTTTCTCTTTTTAAGACAAAAGGCTGACGAGTGCCAGAAAAAGACATAACCGTAACGCATTCCCCCTTTTCTTTTCTCTTGGTGTCAGTTGCATCTGTTATGCAATCGGAACAAAGTATTGAATTACTGTTACGCTCTGGGATAGAATGCATCCGCTTAGAAAATTGAATTCCCTCCTAGAAAGAAAGGGATTAGCGAGGAGCTGTTGTTCCCTTCCGCCGCGTATCTCAGAAACTGTAGGAGATACAACTGACATGAGATTTTATAGGATTTCTGTTCGCTGCTCATCAGAGGTGCGTTGGCGTTGATTAGTTGTGACGGAAATTTCTGTTCCTTTTAAAAATACGTTGTTTTTTACGATGATTTTGATATTTCGTATAAACTTTACGTTAAGAATATGTGCGAAAATGTAAGGTTTAGGAAGGAGACAGTAAAATAAGTTGTAGGGGTGGTTGTAGCATAATGGAGAAGTTATAGAATCCGTATAAAATTTTGATTTCTTTAATTCTTAAAGATAAATGTAATCATTTTTAATTGTAAAGCCCTATGATATTATTGTAAAGCTTAATATAATATGAATTTGTAAACTGAAAATCATGTATGATTTTTATAAAAGTTGAATGAAGTTAGGGTAACGTTAAATGATATATAACAACTGTTCTAGCTATAATATATCTTATTAACAAATAATTAGAAAATAATAGGATTTATTTGTGTAAGCAAATATATGAAGTATGATTTATGATGCACAGCAATATTTTAAGTTTACAAGTATTACAATATATAAAGTTTAACAAATTATATTAGCTGTTATTTTGTATTAAATTTCTTATGCAAATAATTAAATTTCTTATGTCAATAATTAAATTTCTTATGTCAATAATTAAATTTCTTATGTCAATAATTAAATTTCTTATGTCAATAATTAAATTTCTTATGTCAATAATTAAATTTCTTATGTCAATAATTAAATTTATTTTGTCAATAATTAAATTTCTTATGTCAATAATTAAATTTCTTATGTCAATAATTAAATTTCTTATGTCAATAATTAAATTTCTTATGTCAATAATTAAATTTCTTATGTCAATAATTAAATTTCTTATGTCAATAATTAAATTTCTTATGTCAATAATTAAATTTCTTATGTCAATAATTAAATTCCTTATGTCAATAATTAAATTTCTTATGTCAAGAATTAAATTTCTTATGTCAATAATTGTAAATGTTAAGATGTATTAATACATGAATGATGCATTTTTTTATAATGTGTCCCTAAACAACTAGTTATTCAAAATATCATACAAATTTTAAAAAAACTAAAATAAAACTAAATTTAAAATAAAACATACCAATATAAATATTGTAAAATATCTATGACAATTTTTACCTACCATTATGAATAACATGAAAAAAATATTTAAAAAAATATTTAATATGCAACCTATAACTTTTATCCATAACTTTTTTACTAAACTGTATTTATTATCACAAATTTCTTTTCGTGTACACACTGCAGACTTTGAAGTCCCAAGTCTGGGGAAAATAAATCCCTACCTAATCCCGAATTAAAACGTACCCACCCAAGCGTTATAAAACATGCATGTAATCGGGTTATACATGTTTTTTTCCCCATGTTTCTTCCCCAAAAATAAAATCCGAACCAAAAAAAAAAACTTCGCCACTGGTGGGGGGTGTCTTTAACCACGCAATTTATCATTCCTTAAACGTATTCGGTGATTAAAGGATTTAAAACAACTAAGCACTGGGAAGACTCTTTTTTGTAACATGTTTTCGTACTTCGAAGGGGTCGTTAAAAAACTGGAGAAACCTTTTTAAGAAAAAATAACACTCGGAAAGAGGGAGGTTATTAGGAGAGTTGCAGTGAAATTTGTGTTTTTACTAAGTATTATCGGTGGGATTACAGAAGGGACTTTATTTCTTGAGAAATTTTACGTTTCGGTGATATTATTAGGGATGGAATAAAAAACACGAGATTTTCACAATTTCTTTAAAGAAATATGTCGCATTTCTTAAATATAAAATTTCCTCTGAGATGTTATAAAAAGGGCAAAATTGTAAAGTTGGTTTCACTGAATAATAATTGATTTTATATTTCCAACGCATATATATTTATATGATATGATATGATATGATATGATATATTACATTACATTACATTGTACATTGTACATTGTACATTTTATTATTTTAATAGGTATAGTTTCCAAGAATCCCCCAACGTTTTAGATTTGAAAAATATTTCAACATCAATTTTTTTTTAATTGGAAGTTTATGTGTATTAACTTTAAATCATTCAACTTAAGTCATTCAACTCCGTCAGAGGGTTAACATTAAAACAAACTCATAATTTTCGAGGTTTTTTTAGCCTGTAAAAAGAAATATGTTGTGCGTGAAGTAATATTAGAGGTGGGAAACGTAAGTACAAAATTATATGGATATTCTTGTGAAGAAGACCGTGTAATTTGTGCGAACAAAATGGAAAAATATTTGTGCTTCTAAAAAGCATTGTAAATACAATTTATTAATTTAATTGGAATAAAATATTGTTGTGTGTATGTGGGGAAAACAATATTTATAACTAGATTTAATCACAATATATTCTGCTTTAAATATACTTTTTATGAACAAAGTAATTTTATAAATGTAGGAATTTTGGACCAGGAGTTCGTAAAGTACACTTTTCTGAAATAGTTTTCAATATACAATTCCCAAATTTTATTTATTTTGTAGAATACATTGAAATTAAATTACTGAACTCAATTTTGGTGTTGGACTAAAAAAAATACCACGCTTCTTTTGAAAATAGAGAAAGTTTGTTTACTTTTTCACTAATATTTTCGCAAACAAATTTTATTATTCTTGTGAAACAACTAACATTTAAATTTAACGTGTAGCTTTTAGACTGAATTAATGGCACATAAAATTTTGTTTTGGCTGGAAATATTCATTTTGAGAAAATTATACCAATCCTTTCTTGAAAAGCCATAAAACTTAAAATCCCTGGTATTACTAAATTTATTTTTTGTTCTTCCTGAGCAAACAATTTTTCAACTATTTTAAATCAGTGAGTGCACGAAATAATATAATCGAACATATTAAACAACTGTAGCAAGCAAGCAAATTTTAAACAATTAAATTTTAAAATTTCCAAGTAGTGACTGCTTCCAAAAGGCGGCATGCCCACATTTGTTAAAATTTTTAATTTCGAATTTTATATAATATAATATTCGATTTTTTTTCCAAAACATAGTATCAAATGAATTGTAATGACATCAAAAGCCGCATAAGCATTAAACTGAAAATCCGAATTTTTGTAAGTTTGTAAACAGCACGGTCCTTAAAAGGAGTCAACTTGTCGCGATTCAAACAATTTAAATCGCTGATTTTAATATATGTTTGAATTCTTTTTGATTACTTTATATTACGTTTAGAGAGTACTTAACCATTATAAATATATATTTACTTTAAGCAACATATATTTATAAAACAAATATTTAATTTATTCTCTAAGTATATTGAGTATGGATATTTATGACTGCTTGGAATACTTAACATCTTTAGAAGGATAAATTTATTAGGTGTAAGTATTTAATATATTCTTTTATATTGCAACTGAAAATGTTATGAACATGAAATTACAATTAGTAATTCCTATTTTGTTTTTAAATTTAAAAGTAAAACCCTTTGCGAGATATTTTTGTTCAAAAATAAACTTTTTGAGATATAATTACTCAAGTTTCATTCTACAGATATTTAGTTTACATATTTAAGTAAATCGAACATATTATACAACTGTAGCAAGGTTTACTTTTATTTTGTTTATTGTTTTGCAGTAAGATTTCTATTTTATTTATCTCACATTCTGTGAAGAAACCAAATCAGCGCTTAATTGTTGTTGTTTTTCCACTTCGACTTGGAATCTGCTGTAGACGTCGGTTTTCCTTTCGAATACACTTGTTGCAGAAAAACCTCATATCCATATAATATGTAGTATTTTTTTGCCAATTTCACCGACTCGGATTCATCTGCTGCGCAATTACTTTGAACTAGTGAATATACATATACATAATTATAACAATTTTATATTACGAGCTAATTTGTTTCTATTATTATAAATACACATAAAGAATTTATATTTAAAAACATTGTTACCTTTGAATATTGTATGTTTTATAAATATATTTTTATAGTAACCCTAACTGATGTTCGATAATATTATGGAAAAATATTATTAATATTATAAAATATTATTAATATTATAAAATATTATTAATATTATAAAATATTATTAATATTATAAAATATTATTAATATTATAAAATATTATTAATATTATAAAATATTATTAATATTATAAAATATTATTAAAATTATAAAATATTATTAATATTATAAAATATTATTAATATTATTAATATTATAAAATATTATTAATATTATTATTATTATAAAATATTATTAATATTATAAAATATTATTAATATTATAAAATATTATTAATATTATAAAATATTATTAATATTATAAAATATTATTAATATTATAAAATATCATTAATATTATAAAATATCATTAATATTATAAAATACTATTAATATTATAAAATACTAGAAATATTATAAAATATTATTTATATTATAAAATATTATTAATATTATAAAATATTATTAATATTATAAAATACTAGAAATATTATAAAATATTATTAATATTATAAAATATTATTAATATTATAAAATATTATTAATATTATAAAATATTATTAATATTATAAAATATTATTAATATTATAAAATATTATTAATATTATAAAATATTATTAATATTATAAAATATTATTAATATTATAAAATATTATTAATATTATAAAATATTATTAATATTATAAAATATTATTAAAATTATAAAATATTATTAATATTATAAAATATTATTAATATTATTAATATTATAAAATATTATTAATATTATTATTATTATAAAATATTATTAATATTATAAAATATTATTAATATTATAAAATATTATTAATATTATAAAATATTATTAATATTATAAAATATTATTAATATTATAAAATATCATTAATATTATAAAATATCATTAATATTATAAAATACTATTAATATTATAAAATACTAGAAATATTATAAAATATTATTAATATTATAAAATATTATTAATATTATAAAATATTATTAATATTATAAAATACTAGAAATATTATAAAATATTATTAATATTATAAAATATTATTAATATTATAAAATATTATTAATATTATAAAATATTATTAATATTATAAAATATTATTAATATTATAAAATATTATTAATATTATAAAATATTATTAATATTATAAAATATTATTAATATTACAAAATATTATTAATTGTATAAAATATTATTAATATTATGAAATATTATTAATATTATAAAATATTATTAATATTATAAAATTTTATTAATATTATAAAATATTATTAATATTATAAAATATTTATAATATTACAAAATATTATTAATATTATAAATATTATTAATATTATAAAATATTAGAAAATATTATTAATATTAGAAAATATTAGAAAAGATTATTAATAATAGAACATATTATTAATGATAATAATTAGAAAAAATTATTAATATTAGAAAATATTAGAAAAGATTATTAATAATAGAACATATTATTAATGTTAATAATTAGAAAAAATTATTAATATTAGAAAATATTAGAAAAGATTATTAATTATAGAACATTTTATTAATGATAATAATTAGAAAAAATTATTAATATTAGAAAATATTAGAAAAGATTATTAATTATAGAACATTTTATTAATGATAATAATTAGAAAAAATTATTAATATTAGAAAAAATTATTAATATTCGAAAAGATTCTTAATATTCGAAAACATAATTAATATGAGTAAAAATTATTTTTATAAGAATTAAAAATTATTAATTTTTATAGGTTTTTTTTTGTACCAGAAAAATACCAGAAAAATATGTGATAAACAGAAATAATATTTTGATACCAGAAAAATATGTGAAAAGTGTCTGGAAAATAATACATACAAATATAATGCAGTATGGGCATCTATTTACAATAAGGGATTTAATCTTTAAAATCTAGCAAACACATGGAATGCTTCTAATTTTAACGTGAAAACAAATTATAGTCATAATGAGTCATCAATGTACAGTGGCTAGCAAAAAAGCTAATAGAATGTTGAGGTACGTCAGAAAAAGGTGTTTCGGCAAAATCTAAGGATATTATCTTGCCATTGTACAGAAGTTTGGTAAGGCCACATCTTGAGTATGCTGTACAGTTTTGGTCACCATATCTTAAAAAAAAAACATTTAATTGTTATAGAAAATTCAGCACAGGGCTACTAAAATGGTTCAAGGGTTTTCAGGCGTGAATTATGAAGATAGATTAAGAAATTTGAATATGTAAACTCTGGAAGAGAGAAGGGTTAGAGGTGATTTAATTCAACTGTTCAAATTTATCAAACAAGAGGATGTGGAGGGTTTAGATTTTAATATGAGTGATAGAACGAGAGGTCATGGGTTTAAGTTAAACAAATCCCATTTTAATCGGGAAGGGAGAAAACACTATTTCTATAATAGGGTAATAGACAAATGGAACAATTTGCCAGTGAATATTGTTAATTGTAAAAGTTTTATTTTTATTGTAATGATACCAGAAAAATATGTGAAAAGTGTCTGGAAAATAATACATACAAATATAATGCAGTATGGGCATCTATTAAACGGATTTTAAAAAGAAGTTAGATATGCATTGGGGGATAATTAAGAGGTAGTAGCTTGTTGGGTCAACCTTGGTGGGGCTTGAGCCTGTTGTTGGTCGTCAATATTTGTATTTGTAAAAACAAATTCTTACATAAGTAAGAATATTTTTTTATTTAAATTAAACAAAATATTTTAATTTTTTCAATAATCATATATATTATTTCAATAGTAAATATCCTTTTTACGGCCTTGTACTCACTGAATTTTAACACATGAGTTACCAAAAGAAAGATAATTTTCAGGAGAATCGTACGAATCGTACGTTCATCTCATAAATATGAGAGTTTTTTTTTTTAAAAACCCTTTAAATAAATCATTTAACATGTTTCTTAAAACAACCATTGTTAATGCTGCCATCTATGAATGAACAGTTTCGTTAAATTTTTTATGATTATTTGGCTATAAGAAATTCGCTAATATATTTCGCCCTTACAACGAATTTATGTGTGTTGAAGAGGGGGGAGGGGGCTTGTTCATATGATAATTATCGCACAGGTATTTTAGTCTTATTAAATTAGTCTTACATAATATACATTATTTAACATATATCTAAAAATATCTCACCGAAATTTTAAAAGCAAACTTGGATATATTTTTTTATAATCGTAATAATATTTCATATTTTAAAAAACATAGACATGGCATGTTACTAAAACTTTAAAATATAATCTTAGGAATACTAAAGTAAGAATTTTTTTATATAGTTTTAACAACATATTTTATATTTTTATTCAATAATCTTATAATATTAGTCTTACATAATACACACCATTTAACATACATCTAAAAATACCTCACCGAACCTTTAAAACCCAAACATTTCCAAAAGCAGAAAATAATTCAATTTCGCTGCCAAACAAATTCATATTTATTCCACCCACTCACATTCCATTTCTTGAACAGGATCCTTCCTCCACTCACATATCCACCACATCTCTCCAAATCAAAAACACTTACGTATAAACCCAATAAAAGAAGAACACCTGTTATATCTGTTATGATTTAAGGCACTGGATCTAAATCCCGCACAAAATCGAACACAGGCCCACTTTGCAAAAAGGAAACTTACAAATAAAAAACATCCTAAACGTCCTTATTAGATGGAAAACCCGATATATCGGGAAGATATGTACTTCTCCTTCCTGTTTTTATTGCCCTTCCAGTTGAGTCCCTGCTTGCTCAGCAAGAGTCTGTATTGACCGATCTTTTTCTCGGAGTCCAGCAGCCATTGATAAAAAGAAAATATCCTTGCTGTCTTTTGGGAGCAGGTGGTTGAAGGTTTCCGTTCTGTTATTGTCACCCCTTTGGATCGAGTTGAGCCAAGGTGGGGAGTATGTTGTTGTTATTGAATGGGAGACCGAGGGAGGGTTTTGTTGGTGTAGGTTTTTAACGCCACTGGTGCTTCTGGTGGGGGTTGGGTGAAGGGCGTAATGGAGTTGTTTTCCCTCTGGTGGGGATTGGGGAGTGTTTGTTTGGGGAAATTTGAATATGGACGAGGTTCTGCGGGGGTGGAACAAAATAATAATGTGTTTGAAATTTCAACAAATTACAGTAGACAGTCGATATAACGACGCCTCGTGAGGGTAATGCCGTTATAACGAAATTGCATTAGAAACTAACCAATTGGTTGGGATTTTAAATGGGGGGTCATTATAAATAAAGGGTCTCTATATCGAATTATCGTTTTAACATGGGTCTACTGTTTTAAAAATTATACCAAACTAATTAAATAGTTAAACGTGTTTTTTTTTTTGGGGGGGGGGAAGGTTTATTGCGATGATTATTTATCATATGTGTGTTATTGTTGCATTATTTGCAATATGAATTTCAATTTAAAAATGTGCATTATTGAATTTTATTATTTTAATTATTTTTACTCTGAAACTTAAGTTTATGCAACCTTTAGTGACGCGTATATTAAAAGTATCAATAATATTTTTTTTAATTTGACATTTGTAAAAATTTTATATTGGAAAACCGAGATATAATAAAGTAAACATGCATTATGGTTTGATAGTTAATTAAACTTTTTTAGGAATTTATGTATATTATTTGACTGACGTATGAAATATTTTCAAATAATACAAAATAGTTTTAGGATTTTTTTTATCTGAAACTATATTTTTTAATAAAATATTTACTTTTTATTTTGTAGGAATTTATGTTAATGCCTTGAGTCATTTTCGGAACGTTTTGAAACGTATATACAATTATCTCATAAATTTAGTTATATTTATGTACAATTTAATAATTGTACCGAAAAGATAGGAGATAGGAGCAGTCTAATATCAAGATCAGATAGATCCATATCCATAAATTTTACAGGATACGCCAAAAATGATTGACCGCCACGTGATTTTGGATCTAACCCAAGTCTAATTTTTATGATAGATGCCGACACTTTGAGTCAATATTGCTTTGATAGTAGATGCATAAGATAAGCATTCAGAAATTGTAAACAATAAAATAAAAACTATTATTATATGGAACTAGACGTTTCATATATTCATAATATATATTTGATTCTTTAGTGAAATTTCTAAATAAGCTTTTTAGACTTCATATAAATATATTATATTGAACCGATTTTGTTGAATAACAGTTTATAATTTATCTATTACATATAATAGACATTTTTCCGATGTATGGTGATTTTAACTCCTAACATCACATATATTGTATCTCATAAAATTTGAATTAATATATTACACATTTTCAAATGCTGAATGAAAACACATCTCCGTTTTTTAATTAAATGTAAGTTAAGAAATATTCTAAATATTATTTCTGACTTAATTGTAAAGTTGCTATTCCTCCTTAACTAATTCTAATGGATGAATTTTATATTTAATTCTGAAAAATTACCAAGTCATCGCTTGGTTCTTGAGTATATTTGAAGCCAGCATTATTTATTAAACTTAAATAGAATTAGACGCCCTTTATTATTACTGTCAAAATAATGCGCAAATAAACGATACAAAAATTCAACGAAAATTACCATCAATAAGAATTATGTTCCAAACAAAATAAAATAAATCTTTCCATTTCAATCTAATAAGAACTAAAAAAATAAAATCCGAATTGATCGAGTTAATCCGCGAAATCCCGGAAGAAAACTTTTGTCTTTCCTATTTGACATAATGCACTTGGCTGTCATCATTCACAGAAGAATGCAGTTGGTGCAATGCAGACGAAAGTTTCACGACAACTCGGCCGAAAGTGACACATTGACATTTATATTCTTTGGGCTGTCAAGAGCAAATTCGATCAATACAGGTGAGCACATCGAAAGGATATTCCTGAGGTTACACCGTTTTCTCCTTCTTTCAATTTGAAAAGTTTTAAGGTCAGAGCTTTGTACGTTTATTTTTGCAGATATCAAGAGGCAAAAACGTATTAAAGAGTTTATTTAAATCACTTTATGAAAAATATTAATGATAGAACATACAAGTAAAAATACTTTTAGAAGTACTTTCCAGAAGCACATTTGTACGTAAAAAAATTGCTACAGTTTGAATTTTTAAACTGAAGACAACTCATAATTTTTTGGTGTCCGGTCATTCTGTCACACTGGTAAAAATAGGTACTTGAAAATAAGTAAAATGTACTCATTTTTGAATACATTCGATGCTTATTATGGCTTCGCATACATAAGTTTCATTTTTGAAAAACACATGTACTCAAAAATAAGTACAATGAACAAAGTACAATGAAAAATAAGTACAATGAGTAAAACATATACATATATACATACAAACACACACAGAGACACACACAGAAACACACACACACACAGACACACACACACAGACACACACACACAGACACACACACACAGACAGACAGACACGCACACACATAGAGAGAGAGATACAGAGACAGACACACAGTGATAGACACACAGAGACAGACAGACACACACACACAGAGACAGATACACAGAGACACATACGTACAGACATACACACACACAGACAAACACACACAGAGACACACACACACAGAGGCACACACACAGACATACACACACAGACACAGACACACACACATACAGAGACACACACAGAGAGACACACACACAGAGACACACACATACAAACACACACAGACAGACACACACACAGACAAACACACACAAAAACAGACACACACGCACACAGAGACAAACACACACACGCACACGCACATACAAAGAGAGACAGACACACAGACAGCCACACACACAGAGACACACACACAGATGCACACACACAGACATACACACACAGACAGACACACACACAGAGACACACACAGAAAGACACACACACAGAGACACACACAGACAGACACACAGGCAGCCAGATACCCTGGCATACAGACACACACACAGACATACATACACTCACAGATAGACAGACACACACAGACAAAGTCACTTCAAAAGTATGATAATGTATTGAATGAAATATGTCTGGATAAGTAACTTCACATTATGTTAAGTAGGGTGGAGTGAAAAGGGCGAAAAAAAAATAATTTCAAATTTTAGTGTTTCCTGACCCAACAAATGGTGCCATTTGGTGAAAAAATCACTGTGAAAAAATTTAAGCGGAATCGTTCATCATCTTCAGGTTCCACATTGAGATATAAAATATAATATTAAAGTCAAACAGTAAAAAAAATCATTTTTTTTATTTTAATTTAATTTTTACAATATTTTATTTTCAGATTAAAAAACGGTTCTAATTATTAAAAAATAGACATGAACGAACATATTAACACACATTATTTTCAGATTTCACACGAGGTCCAAAAAAGTTCATCTTGGTGTCAAATTTCGGAAGTTCGTTTCGTGACTTTATTCCGCTGCGAAGTATCCATCCCCGACGGCTTCTACACCACATGTTGCCAATGATGCTTGTGTTTCCAGTTGCTTCTCTGTTCAAATTGTGAACCATTTCTGATCAATCTTGTTATGTCTTCATCGCTGACGTTCGTGGTAACTGGTGGTTCCAAAGGATTGTCATAGTGAATCATCTCGAAATAGTCATTTGCTTTTAAATTCAAATTGGGAAGATTAAATTATCTTATTTTCCCTTTTCAGTCAGTTTTTCTTGATTTCAGTATTCTTCTGAAGCCAAGTTCTCGAATGTGTGCTCGTTCATTTAGCATCGATTACAGAATATTCTCAGAATGAGCAAAATAACAGTTCCTCTGAATAAATTCGTGAACGATTGTCTTAAAGTCTTCTGGAAATATTGAACTTTTTTTTATCATTCCATTAAGGTGACGTGTTCCATGAGTGGCATTCGGAATTTTCTTTAATTCAAACCAGGATGGCACATAAACTTTCATAACATATTATACCATGAGCTTAAAGTCTCATGGAGCATCATTATTGGTTTGGCGGTCGATACGCATAGGCGAAGAATTTTGTTGGCTGAAGAGAGACATTTTCCCGGGTCTTCTGTTTGCTAATTCTGGAAGGCATACCCCCAATGATACTGCCTAGAAATGTCGAAGAGGTGTGTTTGGTCTGTACTGAGTTCTTTTTTGTCAATTTCGGGAAAAGCAACTGGAATAGAGACAAAATTTGCCACGGCAAGAGTTTTGCATGTTTTCATAGATTTGCCTATTGTCGCGAAAAACTCTTGTGGTCCAGACGTATTTCGGTCCTAAATAAACAGAACCAGGTTCTGACAAGAGCGTAATATGCTCTACTGCAGCTGTAGTCCTGTAGTATAAGAATTTCTCTTCTTCTCATACATAATAGTCTTGTCATTTCTTCCATCGAAGTAGAGGGCATACAAAAATTGCGGTATTTGTGTAGAATCTAGCTGGGACCGTAACTTTCGACGTTATGTCCTCAGCTTATTCCTGTCGATAACTTTAGCCGGAATATCTTTAGATACAATCCCTGCATCATTAAGCAAAGATGACGCAATGACAACATATGACCTATCTGATATTCCTGTTCTATCACAAGCAACCGCTAAATGCAGCAAGGATATTTTCATCTAACTTGTCTTGGATGTTAAGGGAGTTTTATCATCAGTTGCTTTCAGACGTTTAACTTCGAGGCTAACGTATTCGTCATCATCTTCAGGGATATCTTCTAATTAAGAATCGGATCCTAGAATGGCGTTCGCTGCTGAATCTGTAATAGACTTAGAAAAAGCTTTAGTTTTGCATTATCTTGCTTTGGCCACATGGTTTTGCTTTTTATGTTGTTTTTTTCTTCTACGCTTCAATTTTCGGCTTACAGAAATGTCTATCTACCCTATTGCCATTTACTTACATGCCGTTGACCTGTTAAAAAATTTCGCTCCATACGAGGAATCTTTAAAGAACACTTGCATTGTTCATAATTCAAACATTTGCATGAAGAAATATCAAACGAAGTACTATTTGTCTGGTCGAAGAAATATTTCCTAATTTTGTTAGCCCCCTTTCGAGATTTTGATATTCTTTTCATATTTTTATACTTTTCATTGTAATTTCTTATAAGTCAAAACTTTCTTAATTACTTATACCACTGGCAAGGAGGCTTTCATCCAAATTCTTGAAATATCCCAAGAAACAATTTCGATTATACCTTTGACTGAAGGATCTTTCTTATTCCTCTTCCACAATAAATAATTTCTTTCTGCGGAAATGCTTTATTAAATCAGCATACGTGGGTAAAACTGTCCCAGAAAATGGAATCCACGTGACAACTATGTCATGGTAAAAATAGTTATCAGAATAGAACACGTGCTGCCATCTATTAAAATTAAGTAAATTTGCTTTTTATACAGAGTACGAAAGTAATTTATAGCGCTAACATCTGACAGTAAAGTTTTAATTAAGTAATTTATTGACTAAATCATAATTAATTACTATTAATTATCATACAATTAATGTTAAATATCATTTTAATTAACACATTAATTAATTGAAATTATTTATTAAATAAAAGCACATTTTTTTTATATAAAAGGCTATATATAAACATTCTTTTGAGATGTGGAACCTCAAGATAGCAATATTTTGGGCTGAAATTTGGTGACAATTTGTTCTAGTGAGTTTGGCACCGTATAATGACTCAGGCAACATGAATTTCAAAAAAAAGTTTTTTCGCTCCACCCTAATGTTAAGTCCCTTGTAAAAACTCTAGCCTAGACCCATTTTATTTACTTTTATGCACATTACCTAGACAAGCATAATATATATTCTGTTCGAGAAATTTGTGGTAAAAGGTTCACAAAATAATAGTTTAAAATTTAAATATTTGTAAACAAAACAAAAAAAACAATATACTTAAAAATAAATCTTAAGAAGTAAATGATACAAATTTCGACTCGGTAGGGAAACAATTTTTCGAAAGAGAAAGTTTTATTTAATATTGTAGCTATTTAAATTTTAATTTGTTATATTAACGTTCCCAAATTAATTTTTTAAACAATCGATTTAAAAAAAAAGTTACAAATTTCGCGTTATAAAAATTTATCTATATAAAATAATAGCCATTTGAGATTAATTACTTTTCCACTTTACATTTAGTTTTAACTTGCATAATGAAAGTCTAATCACAAAAATATATACATCAACATCATGACAGTATACACCATTCGAAACATGATAACCAAACTTTAATGAAATTTTAATACAATTTAACAAAAAGAAACTTTTATTTATCTTAGTGTTTCTATTTTTTTTAAGTTTTGTATGCATAAAGACTAAAAATGTTATTTTTCAACTTTTTAAGACAGTTGCTTGGATTAAATATAGAAATACACGCAAGCTTATGTATATTTGTGTTTATATAAATTATTTAAAATACATATTTTATGTATATAAAGGCGCAAAGTAATTATATTACGGAAATGGCTAATATTAACTAATTATTTCATGTAAACATGTGTTAAATGTTCATGTAAACATGTGTTAAATGTTCATGTAAACATGTGTTAAATGTTCATGTAAACATGTGTTAAATGTTCATGTAAACATGTGTTAAATGTTCATGTAAACATGTGTTAAATGTTCATGTAAACATGTGTTAAATGTTCATGAAACATTTAGATTGAACGAAATACAACTAAGTATTATTTAAAAAACGTGTAGATAAGTAGACTAACAGTGCATTTGAATCTGTTAAAATTTCCAATTTTATATAACTTGGAAAGTAGTTACTTAGATATGTGTCATAATCATAACCAATATGGTCAAAACTTATATTCTCCAACTCAATGGCTGTGTAGATTGTTATATGAATCATAGTGAGCTGATATTTCTACAACATACATTTCAGCACATGAGCTTAAGAATTATTTAAAAGGATATGTATAAAAATAACCTCTAAAGGCTGTTATCGTAGCATCTTTTCAACCTGGTCCACTTATGACTGAAGTATCTCATACGATTAAGCGTTATAAAACATGCCCTAAACCGACAAAAATATACAAGAAAAACTAGACTTTTTTATATCAAATAGGCAATAGATTTTCTGTCCTTTTCCACTCCAAACCCCATTCATCATACTACCAGAATAAAACTCAATAAAAACTACTTAAAAAATCAATGCAAATTTTGTGTAAAACTCCGAATAGAGGGGCTTTTCGAAGCTTTTCCCACCCACGCCAGTTGTCCTCCTCCGACGACTCAAAATTCGTGTGGTCAAATATCGATTAAAATGAAGCCCTCCATCCATCAAAGAAGACAGCCTCAAAACCTGAAAGAAAAAGAAAGAATTTCCCGCCTTTTCTTTTTCTTGGGAAATCGAGACATTTTGTCTGATATCGGAGAAAGATATCAGATAATTGCTCCGTCCCGCCGGCTGAGAAAATCTATCATACGATATAAAAGAGGGGAAGAGTTTAAAACTGCGAAGAAACGGTTTTTAAAAAAATGGGGGACGTTAAACTGTCGTTGGCATTGAATATAGGTCAGTTGATTTTATCGATATAATTTTTTTTTTTTTGTAATTATCAATTTGATAGAAAGAAAGGGATTTCCAATTGAATGGGGTAAATGCGAGATCGTGTCTGAAATAGTTGTTTCTTTGAAATCGGTTTGAATTTCTGGAGAATGGATAAGTGAGTGTGAATATTGCTGGTTCGTTAAAATGACTATGTTTAATAAAACGTCGATTTTTATGAAAACGAAAAGTTTTTAAAAACAAGTTTTGAATTGAAAATAGAAATTTAATTTGTTATATCGACAGTAAGGCGCACCTTTTATAATTAAATAGAAATATTATGTGGATGTGGAGTGAAAGAAACAGAGAATGTATAAAGTTATAAAAAATAAGTCCAAATAAAAAATATCAATGGGAGAGTTTCACGTGACGTATCAACATGGTAATTTACTAGTATTTTCGATTTCTTCCCTACATCAGACAACTTTGCTTTTGTTTGTTTGTCGCTACGCTTGCAATTATGGGAAAGTTTGTTTATAATATTTGTTTTTTCCAATTAAGTAATATTTTTATTCCATATATGAATAAATTTAAGCACATAAATACTTATAATATATTTGTATATAATTAGAATTACAACAAAATAGGGAAAAATACTTTTATTTCAACACAAAAATACTTGAAAAATGATGAGTACAATCTATCTCAGTGTATCTAGTATATATGTCTATATTGAGGTATTATTTGAAGACTAAAATTAAAATTATAGTACAGGACCTAAAGCTCCATGCTAATCCTACGGAACTTCTACGGCGCCGCGGAACTTTCTCCATGTTCCGTTGGAACAGCGGTCTTCTTCTTCTTGGCGTGAAACTCCCCCATTATAAATTGTACTTTGTACTACGAAGGGAGATAATATCAAAATTGTGAGATTGTTTTAACTTTAATAAAGCTTCGTTTATAGTTCCAACGTACATCTTCAACAAAAATAAGATTTTACATAATCTATAAGAAATTCTTCTTGTAATATTTATCCCACCTTTCCTGAAATATTTGCACGTGAATTTACTCTGATATTGGGCTCCCAGTTGCCCAGTGGATAAATGCGTTCTGTTAATAATCAGAGGATTGCGAGTTCGAGCCCGACTGATGGACTTGACAAAGAAAAGTAAAAATGTAGTGATCTTGCGAACGGAGGGTTGTCAGATTCATTACTAAAATACTAGGAAGTCGTCTAAAAATATCCAACAAATTATACGGGCTTGTATACGGGACTGGTCCACGATAAATCTGATCGAGGTCCAATGTCCTGACGCCTATTGAGTTTGCGTCGGGCTCAGGTGTTGTTCTCGTCATCTGACCATGGTTAAAAAATAAGAGGCATCGTTCTCGGGTATGTTCTTCGAGATAGACCCCGAACCGCCGCCAATAGTCCTCTGTGCAGCTCTAGTGCGACGTTAATTAACCAAGACAATCACCCTGATATCGTATCGAGGCGTTGGGTAATCGTGCTGGAGCTCCTTCACCGTTTTTTTTTATTTCATTATGGTAAACCATATCTGTTCGGTTATAATGATTTATTTTTAGCATTATTGTTTAGATGTATTATAAATGTAATGAAATGAATTTAGATAGCTTTCACAAGATATACCAATATTTTATATTTTTAAAAATGGCATCAAAATCGAATATTATTATAAATTTAAATTTTATGTGTATTGCTAGAAAAACTGCAGCCCCATCGACACCTATATGCAAAGTTAACCGACAATAAATTAAACGTGTCATTTAAAACATTTATTCAGAAAATCAATTTCAAAAGAGTAA
Source organism: Troglohyphantes excavatus (assembly GCA_963932185.1). Taxonomy (NCBI): domain Eukaryota; kingdom Metazoa; phylum Arthropoda; class Arachnida; order Araneae; family Linyphiidae; genus Troglohyphantes; species Troglohyphantes excavatus. The sequence goes on along the minus strand of OZ010666.1, from coordinate 62,216,393 downwards.
AGAGTTCTTTATAATCCCTATTTCCGTTCAGTTATTTTTGCTAATTCACCGAAAAATCACCTTTTTAACAATCGCCTTTTCAACAAATCCCCAAATCCGTGAAAGTCGTTGTAGTAGAATTAGTAACCAGTTTAACGAACCCGCACTCTGAAAGGGCATGAATCACAAGGCGCAGTAAACACACACACAAGCGTCGAAATTGCGTCAGTTCTGTGAAAACTCTGATTGCTTGAGAGAAAACTAATCAAGAAACCCGCGCCAGTAATTTGTCGGGAACCGCCATTAATTTTGATGAAGGAAGTAAATGGAAAAGGATCCTCCAAGAAGCCCCGGGGCCTATATAGCCCCGGCCTGCAAACTAAATTATTGCCCGCCTATTTGTGTTAGGTGCAGGGGGGAAGAATAATTAAACCTCATTATTTTGAAATATTTATTGTGTTCCGATGCATGGGTTATTTTAATTCTTAATAACGCTGGATCCAGAAATGACTCCAATAACGGAAATTCCTATTCTCGTAAAACATCTCCCAAAAAGACGTTTATAACAGCGTTAAATATAACAATTTTCGATGACAGTGATCCAATATAGCCTTTGGGTGTTTCCTGTTATGCATAATAAGAATTTCGAACTCTTGACTGCTGCCTGTAATGAGCATTAATATTTTCCACTTTAAAGGTTATTAAAGGCTTGCCGTCGGCTAATGGAGGTTGAGTGAGCTGCGTAAAGTGACAAAATATTTAGTGGCATCCTCTTTGTTGATGAGCTCTGGTGAATTAACGAACTTGTTTGTGATGAAGCTCAATTTAAAAGTTTAATTTTCATTCAAAAGATCGAAAATATCTAAGAGTGTATATGTATTGCTAACACATAACGTGATAAGAATTCATATATGAGCATCTGAAATGCCCATTGTTCGTATCGGTATAATAAATAAGAAATTACGCCATTGAATTTAAAAATGCCTTAATATAGCTTAAAGAATATATACATAGATATAGCTTGACACAGTTCTTTTCTAAATTTAAAATTTTTTTAAACTATTAATTCAATATTTTAAAATACAAATACAACGTTAAAATACGCAATAAAAATCCATCAAATCTGGACATGTTTCGGGAGATACATCTCCCTTCATCAGCAGAAAATGAAAAGTATGTCTGTAGTAAAATAGAAATAAACCCAGAATTGAAAGTGTTGCCAAAGAACGAAAAACTATCTCAATCGGTTGGAGTTAACTATTGTGTGCCAACAAGCAGGAAATACTGGGACCGCAAATGTTTCATTGACAATCGATCAATATTGCTAAAAATATGAAACGCCTCCAGGAAGTCAAGTTTTCTATTTCTATTTTTATTTTACTGCACACAGACTTTTTATTTTCTGATGATGATGGGAGATGTATCTCCCGAAACATGTTCAGATTTGATGAATTTTTATCGTGTATTTTAATGTTGTATTAATTTTTAAAATTCTTACCGCAATGTTCTATAAGATGAGTTTTTATCTTACTTAATTCAATAGTTTTGCAGACTTCATAATTTATTTTAATATTTTACTTTAACTGTTATCAAAGAATATTTAAACAAATAAACTTCTTTTTCAGTAATGTTTCTCCTATGTGACAACAGTAGAACACAATTAGAACCTAAAAGAATGAAATATAATATGCATTCTAACTTGTTTTGGGCTTCGTTCATATACAGACAGATATTTCATCTGCCTTTATACGAGGTATTTCGATGTTTAATTGAATATATGTGTTAGAGGATTTTTATGAACATGAGTTTAAGAGTTCATTCGAATCCTCACATTATAATCTAAACAGTTACAAAATTGTAGTAGGTAAAACACAATCATTTGAATTGGCAAAAACCTCTAACGACTGTTCTTTTTCATTTATTATAATGGTATTACAGCCTTTACAAGAAAAATGTATTGATGCTACAGGAAGAACTAGTGAATTATCAATAACCACATATGTGCATGAACCCTCTTGTGTTCTTTTTACGGAACAGTTGCATCTACCAGTTCTTTTTAAAGAGATATTCTTTAGTGTGTTCTTTTCCTGTTAAGGGTGAATAATTATAAAATAAAAACTATACCAAACATATATTTAGTAATTTATGACATTTGTTAAATGTTTTTTAAAAAAATAGGGGTTGTGAGGAATTTCAATTGGAACAAAGGTTTAGATTATCAAGTTTTTAAAAGTTTAGATTATCAAAGTTTATGGTGCTTCTAGATCACAATTTCTTATCTTAAAGTTTGTGATATAATAACTTTGTAGACTCAAAAATATGTTGTTCTCGAATATTTTAAAGAAAATAGAAGAAAAAACCATAATACGGCGTTATTTTGGTGTCTTAACCCTTTTCACTCCAAAACCACTTTGCGTTTTGCGTTCATTTTACGGAACAGTTATTCCTCTTTATATTCTTTTCCCCATAATTTTTTTTTTTGCTCATAGAGGAAAACAAAAGCATAATCTATCAAAAGCTATCTAAAACATAAACTATCATTGTTGAAAAAAGATCATGTTTTTTTTAACGCAAGATCATGTTGTTCTCGCTTATTTTAAAGAACAGGGAACCAAAGAACTAGTCGTTCTGTTGGCGCCTGAGAGGCAACAGCGGAGTGCTAAGGGTTAAAGGCAACACTCATCTGCAAAGGGTAAATAAAATATAGTTATACCCTTCGAGCATGGATCCCTCATAGTAGAGCAAACATCGGGATATCATCTCGCTGACATCAAAGTGAGGTCAACATGTATCGCTACAAACACGTGACTAATGACGTTATTCTATTCATAAAATATCACTGTTACACATTTCCCAAATCATCAGCCAATCGCGAGTACTTTTTAATTCATAATTTTGAAAAGAAGTCACGTGTTTGTAGCGATTTGGTCTGAGATGTTTGCTTCACGATTATGACGTCATATTCTCTCTACTACTGGACATTCATGCTCGAAGGTTATACCCAAGTGTTGTCATACTTTAGTTGAAATTAAAGAACGATCTAACGAATGAAAAGTTTTTTATGTTCAAGAACATGCCGTTCTTGTTCAATTTGAAGAACAGGCAACAAAAGAACAGGTCGTTATTTTTATAACTGAGAGTCGTCACTCGAGTCCAAAAGATAAAGACATGGTTTTATTTGTTTCAAATGCTAAAATGTTCTCTTTACACTGTAGAAAAGGTACTTAAAAATGAGTACCTGAACATACTCGTTTTTCTTTGAGTACAATTGCATCGTCAATGAGCAATGACTTACTCAAATTTAAGTAGTCGTACCGTCTCAAAATCGAGCAGTGTGATTTAATATTGCTAATCTCAGCTTCTGTTCAAGCCATCTTAACAAAGCGACCTGACAAGCTTAAAATAGTTGTTCAGAAGGTTGTTTTCTACTTTATTTGATGTCGATTGCTTAAATGGAAACTGAGTTATTTCAACTCAATTATGCTTCTTCCATTTTTTGACACACCTTTTTAACATTACTTCTGTCTATAACTTCTTCGAGTCGCCTTGATAACTTAAAGGATAAGACAGTGTACAGCGATGCTGCAGACTTTTATCGATTCCCGATAAGTCTTAGTTGTAATTGTTGATATTTATTGAAAGTGATTAATGAAGACAACCTATATAAGCAAGCGACTGCTCTTTTTTACTAATTTCTGAGTACATGTCTCTTTCGAAAATGAAACAAATGTTCATAGCTATGATAAACATTGAAAGTACTCACATATGAGTACATTTTAATTATTTTTTAATACTTATTTTTAACAGTGTAACTTAATGAAAAAAGCCAATCAACCCTTATTTATAAACATCGCATTTCCACAAATACCTAAATACTAACAGCACTTCTTCTCTCTCAGGGAGTGTAACAAAATCTCTCAACATTAGAATCCAGCTCCGAATGAAAAACGAACAAACGTCACCGCTGATGATGAAGACAAATTGTCTTTGAGGAAGTTTTGGGGAGGGGGGAGAGGAGGGGGAGTGAGCCTATTAGGCAGAGGGAGTTCCCAGAAATTAATTAAAACGAGAAGCCTGACTTGGAAATTGGAATCCTAATTGCAAATAAATTGGGCCCCGATTCGCACCCTAATTGTAATTATATTAGCTGCAGACGACATATCTGCTGTAGTGGTGCAAGGGAGTGAATTAATCCGTTTTAAAGTTCGAATATAGTTTATTTTTTTATTTGTATTTTATATACGTTAAAATAAGTTTTTTTTTTTAATTAAAGAAGTTTAAAATGAAAATTTTTCATTGGATTTGATGTTTGTTGGGAGACCAATTGCTAAAAGAGTACTCAAGATATTTAAAAATCAATCGAATAGTTTTTGTGATATATAGAACAAAATAGGCCAGAAATCGCTTTATTACTAATAATGTAGCCAAATTGAAATTTTATTGTAAATCGAAACAAATAATATTTGTATTTTCGAATTTGTGAGAGGCTTGTTATTATTGGCAAAAACTCTGTTAATTTTGCTTTTGCTATTTTTTCACAAATGGTCATATTTTATTATAAAACCATAATACTTGATACTTGCATGAAACACATTTTTTAAGGTTGATGGATTACAACAAAAATTATAATGTAATCAATATTTCTTGCTTTATTTGTGTTATAAAATGTTGGAAATATGAATACTGCAATTAAAACATTGAGTTAAGTCAATAATTCTTTAGTTTGAAACATTTCAAATATTAATGATATGGAAATATTTTGCGATGGAAATTAATATAAATAAAAAAAAATATTAACTGTCCTTAATTTTTATTTTTTAATGATTTTTGCAGATTAAATGGTAAACATACATCATTATAAAACGCCATTGTATTCATACGCATAATCTCTAACTGACTCAAGAACAAATTATTATTTTTGTCATCCACAGCATTAAAAATGTGGAGGGGGGGGGGTGTAAAAGGTAGTTACCCTTCCATAAAATGAACATAAATGCCACAGATGTTCTTTGATGTTGCAATTCATTAAATTGCAATTGATTATTTATTCTACAATAGGACGTATTAATTTTAAACTATAGAGCTAAATTAACATATACAAATTAATTAACTTCCACTATTGTTCACTAGCAGCAGATAGCCGTGTTGTAAACTTTCAATAAACAACCACTAAGGGAGAAGCCAGCCAAGTACCGAAAGCCTTCTATGGCTTCAAGCATTCAGGCTTGAATGCTCTTATTGAGCCATTACTGTTTACGATATATTTGGATGATGTGTGGTGTCCAATGTAAAATTATAAAAGGGATTACAACCATACATTTTCAAAGAAAAATTGTACACTGGACGAATGGAACCAGTTCTTCTAAAAGTTTAAATTAGTAACTAAATTTACAAAATTTACGCATCTTTCTCAAATAATTAAGTATGCTTTATGACATTTGCTATTTAATTTGTCTTAAAACAAATTATAAGAACTATAAAATTACTATATTAAATGATTTTTATAAAATTATTCTTATGACAAAACTTTTGAACTATTAGTTTTGAAGTTCTTCTTATACAATGTTTAATGTGATTTTTAAATACCCAAATCGTACAATTAATGAAAACTAGTTTAATCAAAGAGAGAAAAACTAGACTTAAAACTTTGTACATAAAATAATTAATTTTGTATACAATTCTTTTTAAATCAAATTATTTTAAAATGAATTCTTATTTACTTCGGAAATCATAGTACTTACTTCAAATATTATGTATTAATATTTTATTCCATAAAATGTAAAAAAAAATATTTCTTAACGTTTGACTGCTAAACTGAAAACTTTTTAAAATTCCTCATTATATTTTTCCTCACTATAATCTATTTATTCTCAAATAAAAGTACAATAAAAATTTAATTATCTACTGCTAATTAGTGTTATGCTTTCGTAAACACAAAAATAAAAACCTTACTACTTTTATTGATGACTGAATATTGCCAAAATTGATTCACGGGGAAAATACCTGACCAAAACAGGACAGAAGCTTTAGTTTGCACATTCCTTAAATACTGCATTTTTTGGTATCGTAATTACTTTTCCGTCAAAAGCTCACGTAATTATCGTGATGAACGTGGTCATATCGACTGCGGACCAGCTGCGTTAATACGGTCATAAATTTGGAGCTAAAATACGCGGTTAATTTCGAATTTGTCGTAAATTCAGCTGGTTTCTTTTTCTATTTTTTTAGGATTCATAAATTGCCTCTCGTAAAACAGTGATTTGTTAGGCTTGAGTCTTTCATATGAATTTAAAGAAAATTGGTTATTGAGATAAACATATTTCTTAATAACATTGTTTGTAAGCATATTCGTACATTTCATAAGCATAAATTAACTAAGCAACTTTAATATTTTGGTAGTTAGTTGGAAGTATTGGAAAATAACAAATAATATGTAATCAGTGGGATTTTTATGAGGTTTTTATTTATCTTAGTAAAATATATTTATGCAGAACTATTATATTAGTCATACGACAATCGAAGTTAATTTATTTAAAATTACTTATACGCTGAAGTTCAAGTTATTCGTGTAGTAATGTAGGAAAATATAAAATACATTTTATGAAATATTAAAAGCATGTTAAGAAAAAATAAACTTTAATGATAAACTGTAGTATTATTTTAACTCAAAAACACGATTGCATTTTTCTACTGCTGCTTATAAAAATTACATATGCATAAAAAAGCCTTTTCCCTATTCAAATCTTTTTTTGAAGTATTTTTAATGTATTGTTTCTCTTCTTCTTGCTTCTTTTTAACGTCGAATCTCTTAAAATTGTTCTAAAAGTTTGAGGTTGGTTGATACCGTCTTTGTGAAGTTATCAAACCGGCACAAAATTGACCATATGATGGTATTGGTTCATAAATATTGCTAAAACTTTTTAAATAGAACCGAACTAAACTTAAGTATTTGCAAATACTTTGCAGCCCCTTTTTCAGCTTCATTTGCTAATCGGATCATTCCCACCATTGTTGCCATATTAAAGTACTTAAATGTTATAATTAATTAAACTTGCTTTAAAAATTACTTATCCATTTTTAATCCTTGTCATTGAAAAACTGCAATAACAAATGTGTCCCCTATATTCAAATAATTTAAAAGCCCGTCACTGCTATTTTTAAACTGGCTTCTATTCTTTCCTACCTTCATTGTTTCAAGTACCCATTCTTTTCCTGTACCTGGAATTTCTTTTTCCAGATGACTGCCCCCCCCCCCCCCCATCTCCCCCCCCCCCCCCCTTAAATAGCTTAAATGGTTAAAAATAAGCGCATTCTAAATTAATAGCCCTGATTATTTAAAACAAGCCCCCTTCAATAGATTTGAGAACAACAAACCGAACTTTTCTCCTGCTAAACAAAACTCGAACAAAAAAGAATTCTAAAACCGGGGCCCCTGTTTTAACTTTTAAAACCGTAATTTAATCTCGCAACAATGGCAGCGGCAGATGGAATTCATTAATTTTAGAAAGCAAATTCTCTTTAACTTGGTTTGCTTTGTTCCCTCTCAAAATTAACCGCCGTCCTGAGGATAGTTATCCTTTTATTTTCAATTACTTGTGTCAGTTTAAAGGGAAGACACATTGTTTCATTTCGCCGTTCGGGTTTTAACGTGATGGCCGAGGAGTGGATTGGTTTCTCCTGGGATCTTATCCCTAAATCCCTTCTTTGTTTGGATTCAGTTATTGTGTGCACTTAATAATGTCTTTGTGAATTTGTGTTCACAATGGCGAAAGGTTTAGAGTATTTGATTAAATGAAATCCGCATTCGAAATTGTTGTCATTGAAGGTTGAAATTCTATTTTAAGTATGACATATAAAGTAAATGCCGCAATTTAGAGAAACTTAATAAAACTGCAGTTTTTCGAATTGTGTAAAAACAAAACAATTCATAACAAAATTGATGTTGGAAATATTAAGATATTTGTTCCCTTTGTTTATTTTTCCATATAATTTATTCGAACAGTAGTAAAGTATCCGATTCGGATTGCGAGTTCAAATATCTACGTGGATTCGGCAATTTGTAGAGCTTACAAGCAAAGGGTTACCAGATTCGTCCTAAAACAATTGTCAAATTCATAATTTCAACCCCCGTGTACGGTTCCTTTTTGCAAAGATAGGGCCTTCGTGGCCGAGTGGATTAGGCGTCAGCTGGGAATCCAAGGGTCCCCGGTTCAAAACCTTGCGATGGACTGGACTAAAGAATAGCAAAAAGTAGTAATATTGCGATCGGAGGGTTGCCAACTTCACTACCAAAATACTAGAATGTCGTCCAGAACATCCACAAAAAATAACAGCGTGTGTACGGGACTGGTGCACGATAAATACTGGAGAAATACTGATCGGAGTCGAAAGTCCCGACGTCTATTGAAGGCGCTGGGTGCCAGCTCTGGTGTTGTCCTCGTCATCTGACCATGGTTCAAAAATACGAAGCATCGTTCCCGGGCCTTTCCTTCGAGATAGGCCCCAAACCGCCGCCAATAGCCAACTGTGCAGCTCTAGTGCGACGTTAATTAACCAAACCAAACCAAACTTAAAGATAGATCCCGAACCGTCGCCAATAGTCCACTGTGCATCTCTAGGGCAACATTAAGTAAACCAACCATCTGTTCCCAACAGGCTATCACGGCTACCGATTTACGAATATTATGCACTAAAAGCCAATATTAAATGTTTACCGCTCTCCTTTAAATGATATACTTTGAATAATTCGTTCAATTTTGTGAATACCTTATACCCATTCTAAGCGAAGTTTAGAGAGACAGTAAGTTACTGAAACATCACTTATTGACGCAAACCACCATAAAAGAGGCCAATCCACTGCAAATTTCCATAGTTAATCTGATTCCTGTAACGGTGGTAAATCCATTCTTCTTGCGGGCAGGATAGAATGGATCCGGCCTCCGACGAATAATTCATGCCGCCCGGATCTTTTATCCGGGCCAAATCTGTTGTGGAAGCCCGGCTTTTGTTCCCGGATCGCCCTTCTTCTAAATAATTGGATAGATGATAGGGGTGATTGTGGCGGTGATTTATCCCAGGAACATTTTATTATGTGTAGTAACAAGAATACCTGAGGTAAGTAAGGGGAGAACCGGAGATAAGGAAAGGAAGCAGGCAAGGGAAAGGGGGAAGATAACACAATGCACTTGCTGAGGAAGACAGGAATCATACTTTGGGGGAGGATGCTGCTCCTCGAATTGAGGATAATTTCTTAAGGAATTATGAATAGATAAATGAGTAAAAAATGCAATTATAATACATATTTTTCCCACTACTATATGGAGCCCCAGTTGCTCAGTTGGTAAGGCGTTCAGCTACTAATCAGAGGATTGGTGGTTCGAATCCGGGAAATGGACTTGATATAGAAAAGTAAAAAAATAGTAAACTTGCGATCGGAGGGTTGCCAGCTTCGCTACAAAAATACTAGAAAGTCGTCCAGAATATCCAACAAATTATACTGGCGTGTATACGGGACTGGTGCACGATAAATCTGATCGGGGTCCAAAGTCCCGACGTCTATTGAAGGCGTTGGGTGCCAGTTCAGGTGTTTCCTCGTCATCTGACCATGGTTCTAAAATAACGAGGTGCATGTATGAATGTCTGTATGAATGTGTGTGTGAATGTGTATGTGTTCCCGGGTCTTTCCTTCGAGATTGACCCCGAACCGTCGCCAATAGCCCACTGTGCAGCTCTAGTGCGACGTTAATTAACAAAAACCAAACCCACCAATATATTTACCGCTTAGTCTTTTGGTAGTGTAACAGTTAAGTATGTGCGGGTATTGAACCCTGGGCGTTCCGAAACTGCCCATGGAAGAAAGAAACAAGTGAGGGTGCTTTGGCGAGGTTTCAATGGGAAGTAAGATGGTAACCTTAAAGTAAGTACAAACAAGCCCATTTGGCATTGCGTTTTCAAAGAGGACTGCGTTATTTAACACACGAATTTTAAAGTATAAAAACTCAAAATATAACCGTTTATGTAGTCGTGAGATGCAGTGCAAGTTCCGAATCAATAGAGGATGCTATTATTTCCACTTCAAGGTATATTAAATTATAAAATAAATTGTTCGCCAAATACTGGTACAAAGTAGTACTTTGGTTTAGTGCGACGTTGAGTTAACCAACCATCATAAGTCAGATGGTTGGTTAAATTAACGTTGCATTAAAGCTGCACAATGGGCTGTCAACAACAGTTCGGTATTTATCACGAAGGTGTGTTGGTCGGTTGCATTAGCATCGAAATTAGAGATACACAATGGACTATTAGTGACGATTGCATCTGTAAGAAAAAACCAGGGAATACTCGTTGTAATTTTGAACATTGGTCAGATGACAAGGGAAAAACTTGATCTTACAACCCCATTCATTTCACATAGGCAGTTGACTGCAGTTCGAGGCCCCTGGTCTGTCCCGATGGTTTTCAGGTTACGACCCCGGACTGCTAACTTATCTGCATGTCTCCAACACCTTTTCCCACCCGACTCTGATCGGTTGAGCGTGGACCCACACTTATTATATTACACAGTACATTAACTGGACATGTTTATTATTAGTTAGTATAGTATTATATTGACTTGATGTTACTGATCTATTTATTTGCGTTTATGAGCATTTACAAAATGAATGGATTGAAGTGGTATTTTTTCCCCTTTTTTTTTCTTTCTTACCGGTTTATCATTTGGGTTTTAAATTTAAAGAAATTTAAAATAACAATAAAAAAATAAATAAAAACATAAAGATTTATGGAGGAGCAAATTTCACATAGACAGTAGGACAGCGACACGTTTAAGGTGCGTCAGTGTACTGTGCACGGTGGATACGATTTGCGGACGATCATGCACGCAGCTGGCAACTGTTTGATCACAAGCTTGCTACACTGACAGAGGCGATATTAGAACCTTAATTGGTCTACCAAACAATGAGGCAATGGTTCCGGGTCTAAAACAAGGGTCAGATGACGTGCCAACATCTAACATGACACCCCACTCTTCAAACTTCTAATATACAAGTAGTGTGAGGACATTTGGACCACACGGCAGCTGAACGTACACCAGCCCCCTCACACGGCGAATGCATGGAGAACGACGAAGAACGAATTCTTTTGAATAGAGAACATAAAGCGTATCACATGGATGAAAAGTATCGCTGTGAATAGAATAGAGTGCTGCTCCGGAATCATAATTGCAGCAATTAGCACTAACAAGAATAAACTGAACGAATCTTGGAGTTCTTATACTATGCCAAACTGTGATTTAAATAAATGTAAGGTCATATAAGTAAAATAATATTAAGTGAATAAATTATATTTACTAGTAGATTACTATATACAATTTTTATTTTAGTTGTTTATTTTAGTTTTATAAATATTTCCAGGTTTACAATTAATGAACAATACTACCTAACATTTATGTACATTGTTCATACAGTTTACTTATTTTTTTAAATACATTTACTTGATACTTAGTTATATTTTTCGTCATCTGACCATGGTTCAAAAATACGAGGCATCGTTTCTGGGTCTTTCCTTCACGATAGGCCCCGAACCGTTGCCAATAGCCCACTGTGCAGCTCTAGTGCGACGTTAATTAACAAAACAAAACCAACGTAGTTATATTTAATACGAAATACTTACTAAATATAATTATAACTATTATAAATTAAAACTATTTTTAAATAATATAACGAAACATTTAAAGGCAAAATGTATTTAACAATAGTTATATGTCCTTATTTTATTTTTCGTTTCAACTTCATTGTGTTTTGCTACTACCTATTTACTTATTTCTAAATAAATAATGTAATACCCAAAAACTTAAAAATAAACAACAAAAAAAATCAAAGGCTGTAACAAATAAAAAAAATACCGAAGTAAATATTACATCATAAAGTAAGTTAACAACGTTTCTAAAAAAGAAAATTACATAAGGACTTATTTCTTAAAAAAAATATTTTTAGAAAATACCACCAAATAAAACTCAAATTGAAAACAAAATTTCTGTTAAGGCTCGGAAGCATTCTTATCCCTTTAAAAATATATATTTTTTTTATTTTACAGACGCAGTATTAACGGATTGCTCAAATTCCTTAGGATAGTTCATTAAAAGCTACGTATTTATTAAAAGACTTTACTAGATAATCTTTCTAGATTTGAGTTTTTAAAAATTTATAGCAAATATTAGATTTTTGTTTATTTTGTCTTTATTTTTTTTAATATTTTTTTACATATATTTTTTTGTGAGACATTTGCTCTTGGTTTGGTCAACAAATAATTTAGGTCAACAATATATATATATATATATATATATATATATATATATATATATATATATATATATATATATATATATATATATATATATATATCTATATATATATATATATATATATATATATATATATATATATATATATATATATAGAGAGAGAGAGAGAGAGAGAGAGAGAGAGAGAGAGGCAATATCCCACTCTTAGATTTAGGATGAGTCACCACTACACATGTTTCCCCCACGCCACTTCAAAATCCCGAACTAAAACTGAAAATGCGAACCAAAAATAGCAGTAGCCAATCAGAGGCGTCCACGGTGAATTCTCCTTCTCATAATCGCCATCTTGATACAGATTCCGATGTAACCTCGAAGCTGAAAGAGGTCTTGCCCGGATGTCCGGAACAATAAAAGATGTGAATTGAGCCTTTGTTTGATATCATCCACCTTGAACTTATTTAATAACTAACGATTGCACCCATCAAAATGATAATCATTACACACACACACACACACACACATATATATATATATATATATATATATATATATATATATATATATATATATATATATATATATATATATATATATATATATATATATATATATATATATATATATATATATATATATATATATATAAAGTTTGCATGTATGCATGTTTTATTGTTCAGTATATGCATGTCGTTCAATATTTTCTGATTTGTACGTAAAAGTGCAGTTAAATATATTTTTTGTTTTATGGTTAAAATAATATTTTTAAAAATTCTAGTTTATAACCTTATATTTCCAAATAAATATATTCCTGTGGTTTTTAATTACTAACATTTTAATTAATAATAAACAAAATAGATTCAAACATCTTTGAATAATAAAAACATTTTTTTAAATCATTTGTTGTTTCTAAAAGTAATATAATTATCATGTTTACATTTCTTAATAAGTTTTTAATGCAAGCTGAAATTCTGAGAAACTCAAAAATACTAACCATTGTTAAACGTCATTGTATTTAAGAACTTTTAATGCAAACACTACAAAAAGTTTAAAAACAGGTAGTTTTTATATAAATGTCGGTGTACAATATATTGTTTTACTCTTTTTAACTCAGAAAAAGTTTTTTTTTACTTTTAGTTTACAATAATCTTTTATTCTGTTGTCTGATGCTTTATTTAAAATAATTTCTTTTCTTATGCATTAAATCATTAAATACATATTTATTTTATACAAAAAGAAAACTATGTTTACCCAAACTATGGATCTTTTTAATCTAATTTACATAATACTTGAAGTTTGATCAAACATTTCTACCAGTTTATTTTTAATTTATTTGCTTAAACAAAACAACTAATAATATTGAAATCGAAATACAAAAAAAAATCTTTTACGATAAAAATATGTTTTTTATATTGATATAAATAATATTTCAAATTAGAATCCCAAATAAGTATATTTAAATTATATTTTCATTATGACGTTAACATGATAATATTTTCATTCCATTATACCACATTTAAACTTAACTAAATATTCACAACAGTTTTAAAGAAAAAGACAATTTCAGGTCTGAAGAAAATAAAACTCTATTCATTTTTGTAATGTGGAAATATAATTTGCACCTTTAAATGATTTAATACTATGCAATCATTTTTAATATATTTTGAGAATTAACAGAAAATGTATCAATAAAGGCTGTAACCATCACTTTTTAAATATATTTCCTCTCTCCGGTTACAGCTCAATCATTCTGAACAGGTGCAAAGACCTCTAATTATGGTTGGAGTACAAAGGCCTTTAATTGAAAAAAACACGTAATTATGGGGTTTTATGCATGGATACGTGAATATAAGATATGTTATGAATTTTATTTTGAATAAGTAATACCTTATTATATTTTCTAAATATATAATACTTATTATTAATAAGGAAAATTATGTCTTGAGAATAAAAAGAAATGATAAATCATATTTTTAGAGAAAGCGTGTTTTTATGTGGTCAGTTCATGCATGGAAATGAAATTTAGTTTGTAGATGACTTTAAATAGTTGTAAGTCATAATTATTCTTAAAAGCTGTTCATTGTGCGGTCACATAAAGCGCTAAAAATAGTATATATTTTACATATAATTGCATTGTTGCAAGGTTTAACACAAAATGCTATTAATCCAACTTTATTTATATCTTTTTAAATATAGTTATATCTCGAAGTTTATTTATCCTGAAAAAATGGCTTTGCAGACTATTTTTATTTTAGTAAGAAAATAAGGAAACTATGCAATACTAAATCAAAATGCAAATTCTGACAGGTCTTGTCTACATAAATAACAAAAGTTGTTTTTGAAAATTAAGTGCTTATGAAAAAACCTTAAGAGAACGCAAAAAACATGAAATTCTATACGCCTACAATCCTGAAATCCTTTATTTACAACTTCCAAGTTACACGCAACTCTCTTTATGCAATATATTGACTACAATTTATAATTTTTACGATGCTGTATTTGTGTCAGTATAATGATTTTCCATACCTGCATTCTAGGTTTAAAGTTTGGGATATATTTGGTATTTCGTCTGGATTGTATATGTGGTAAAATATCATGCAAATCTGCGTTATATTATATTTTTATCATAAAACCGTTCTTATTGTTTTTATAAGTATGCGTATAATTCGGGATTATTAAATGTACATTAAATTGTGAAGTGATGAGGTACATGTTAAATCTTACGTGAAGCCAATTTAAAGTGTTCTATAGTTTTACGGGTTTCCATTTAAATAAAGTAAAGTATGCCAATAAACTGTAAGTAAAGTATACCAATAAACTGTAAGTAAAGTATACCAATAAACTGTAAAGTACTTGAACAACTAATGCGGTATTTTTTATTCTGTTTACATTGTTTTCAATTCATATGACTTTTAAACATTTAGATAAAATGTGTTCTTATTAAAAAAGAATCTAAAATACAAATGCGGGATTTAAAGTTTTATTTCACTTAAAAAATAAATTTTAGTTTATAGAAATTTTTGGAAAAATTATAAAACTTTATTTGTTTATATCTCAGTTTATTTCAGTTAACTAATTAAATGAACTATTTCTGCAAATAATGCAGTTATTTTGAAAAAGATTATATAATAAAGTTTGTATAAAGAATCTAACTTTATTTATATAATACAAATGAAGAATTTTAAGCAATGATTTTTACGTTGTCTTTAATCTTTTCCCACAAGATTACGAAACACTAACAGCCATATGTACGAAGAACATGTTTAAATACGTTCTCTTCTTTCAAAACTTAAAACAACTTTTTCATATAGTTATTCCACGTAACTAATGTGTATTCAAGTGTATAAACAATCTATTCTTCACTTTTCCCGTGCTTTTTTTCGTCCAATTGTTCAGTAAACTAAGAATTTTTACGTAGTGTAACGAAGAAACAATGAATTGCAATTAGATTCAAGAAGGTATTTTCCATACAATTGTGTGC
This sequence comes from Troglohyphantes excavatus, assembly GCA_963932185.1. Classification (NCBI taxonomy): domain Eukaryota; kingdom Metazoa; phylum Arthropoda; class Arachnida; order Araneae; family Linyphiidae; genus Troglohyphantes; species Troglohyphantes excavatus. The sequence continues at coordinate 62,200,635 of OZ010666.1, read as the reverse complement.
ATTACCTTTATTTACCTGCACACTTTTACTCCAGTATTTCCATTCTTGTGTGCTTACGTAACAGAACATTTACATGATAATCCAATTAATGGAATAGAGTTTGAATAAAAAATATTTCCTTCATTGGCATATATTGTGCCAAATTTTGCTCTCAGCGAGAGGAGATAAATATTTTCCTTTTGTAACTATTGTTGTTAGAAGTTTATTATAGCTTTTCAGTGCGTTTCACTTTATTAGGGGTTTTATTTTTATTAATAATAACATACTATAATTCAAAAAACTACAGTGTGTCTTATTGGTTTAATTGGTGAGTGGAGATAAAATGTGTTGTTAGTTTTGAAATTACAGGCAAGAATTATCAAAGTTAAATCTGATATTTTATATTACTTTAATAAAACAAAATATCGCCAATGGGAAATTACTCTGTGAGTATTTCAATGGACTAATAAGAACATTTTAAATCACATTGATACGGGATGTTCTCATTTTTTCTGCACATAAGCCGCTATTTCATTTTCATTTCTTTCGCTTATACAATTTTAAGAATATTTATGAAACGTAGAAAAGCATGGGCGATTGGAAAGCTATTTATGTTTACAGCTAATGCCAACACAATATTTTACTTCCAAAAGAAAGTTAAAAATGCGCAAAAATAAGTCGTATGCATGTAAAATCAAAACAAATTACTTAATCTTGATGAGTTATACGAATAAAAGTGAAGAATTTGTTTGTAAAATATAATGCATATTGATATAAAAATACAATTTGTATGGGATGTAAAATCTAATATTTCTCTTTATATAGAGCAACAGGTAAAAAAAATCAAGTTATTTAATGTTATTATATCGAATGTTTCTAATGAAATGCTTTGTTTATTTCGCTTTTTTACTTTTGAAAATTTAAGAATATTTATGAATCGTAAAAATTCATGGGCAATTGGGCAAGATTTTATGCTTAAAGCGAATACTAACACAATATTTTACATCCAACAGAAAGTTAAAAATGTCCAAAAATAAGTGGTATTCTTGTAAAATCGCATTACTTAACATTAATAAGTTAAATGATTAAAAGTGGAGAATTTATGTTTGTGTCATATAATGGTATTGACATAAAAACACAATCTGCATGGGATGTACACCTAATAAAAATATTTAAAATTTTATAAAACGGAAAGCTATTAATGATTCATATTATATTAAATTTTTATAGTTAAACTGCATATTTTTCTTGCCTATTTTCCACATTTTACTTTAAATCATTTTTAAATATATCATCAAATTAACACTAATAAATACAATAATAAAATTTAAAAATATGTTAAAACTGTTGCCCATCAAACAAAACCAGTTAAAAATTAGTAATTACTGATTCATGTACTATACCATTCACAATAGCATTCACAATAGTAACACTATAAGATACCAAAACTTTTGTCTTAAATGTATAGAACTGTATAAAACATCTCAATTAATCATTTAACATTCCTAACCGTGTACCAAATGATAAGTTATTCGTTCACTAACTGAAACCCTAGTGGTTATTATAATCCCCAAAAGTTTGCAGGTGCATTTGATAGCAAACTTATTAAAAATAATACCGATTCCTTAAAGCTTAGACAAGTTTAAGAACAAAGTTAAAGTAATTGCTCTTTAACAAAAATGCCCTGAACACTGTCGTTATTAAAGAAATGGAAAGTAGTATCTCTACGAGAACCAAATATTATACTTAGGTACTTTTTTTAATACCTAAACGACATGTCCGAAATGTATACTTTTTGTAAATATATTCAAATACTTTTTAAAGACGCTTTAAATCCTTATTTTTTATTTTATATCACTTGGTATTAAGTTAAAAGAACAACAATCTATTCTTTTAAATTGATCTTAGAAACCTAGAAAGAATTTTTTAAATTATACAATTTGTATTGTCATTTGCCGAATAACTCGAGTGGGAAAAATAAGCATTTTTTAAAAATAATTTAACGTTTATGTTTTGAAAACGAATTGCAAGCTCTCTAAAAAAAAGTTTAAGTCGTATTCAAACGCAAATATTCGATGCCTCTAATGCAAGATTTTTACATGTTGTTGTATTTATTCCAATGTGTTTAAATTAAATTTCTCCTCAGTTATGTAAAGAGAATTTATAATTAACTGTACTGCAATATTATAAGACAGATTGCATTTAATGATTTAAATGTATTTAAACTAATTGTAAAACCATAGTTATACAGAGGTGATAAATAAAACAGCGATCGAATGAAATCAATACCAAGAAAATAATTTAATAAAACCCATTTAGTTGTGAATAAAGAGTATTGTTTTAGTTATTGATTGTCCTTGTCACTTAAATAAAATAATAATAATAATGAATTCCCACTGATAAGTGCCACCGATTGATATATATAATATCAATAATTTCTCTTTTTAGGGTTCGGTACCACCTAAATTCTTCTTTTATGTTTGACTTATGTTCTTATGTTTGAATAAAACATTTTATTGTATATTATTTAAATATATATAAGAAAACAATATGTCACACAAAAATTCCATAACTGTATACACTTTTTCAAAATTTAAACTTTTTAATTTTTGTAAGCTTTTTTTTTAACTTAATGGCTTTTTTTAAATATTTATATTTTTCACCACATTTTTTTTCTTATTTGAACTTCAATTCCAAAGAATGGGCATGAACATTTTGCATTTGATATTTATATAAATAGTTACTCATAATTACACAAAATCTTTCCTTAAAACTCATTTTTTTACTTTAGTATTAAAAAAAATACTATTTATAGAGATAATTCGCATACAAAGTTATAATATACACTTGTTTTACAATATACTTAAAAATTATAAGTATATCTATTAATAATAAAAAAAGTTCTTAGTTTTTCGAAAAACTTATTATCAAGGAAATTCAAATACTGAGAAAAAACGATTTAAAGTTTTCGTTCCTTGAAAAACACACCTGCCAATCAGGCATAAAATATCAAATAACTCATTACAAAACATAGATACAGGTTCAAAACTTTGCCAGCATATTTAAGATTCCAAACTATAATTTCACCAAATTAGAAAAATCGAAAATTTTACAATTTTTTAGGTATTACGTCCTTTTAATGAATGAAAGGTTCACGGGATAAATGATGAACGTTCATTATTTGTTGAAATCATAATCATAACGTCTTATGTTATCCTAAAAGATGTCCTTCCATTGTATTAAATTGTAAAAACGGTAGAAACAATGACAGCTCGTCAAATATAAATCAAAATAATTTGTTTGAGACATAAAAATATGTCTTCAATTTTTTTCAAAATTATCGAGTGGAACTTTATTGTTCTGTCCCTAAACCCATCAATTATTTTATTTCCAAAAGCTATTGTCATTCTCTTACTTAACAATACTTTATTTATACCTTAATACAATAAACTCTAAGACAATATGTAATGTTTACGATTTCCTTCGTAACATTTAAATTAAACGACGCGAAACAATGTAAGCATTGAATTAACGTCAGTTTTAATATTTACTATAATTTAATTTCGAGGTTGTTGTAAATTGGTTGTCAAATATTTAAAAAATCTCAGTCATAAAATTCATAAAGTTGACATCGTATTTTGAAAATACTTTTTAATTATTTTCATTTCTACACATAAACCTTTCAAATGATTCAATACATTTACATTTTGGTAGAATAATTTATATATGTTTGCGATTATTCTGTTTGAACTCCATAACTCACTTACAACCTTTTTAAAAGTGGTCCGCAAATATACAAGGTAAAGCAAATATTTAAATTTCTAATGACTATTACCTCTTGATATTAATATTTATCATATATCTTGTTATGTTTTTTTTAACATATATGAGTACTTTATTTATATTGAACCATTTTCTGATAAGTGAATCGCAAGTAGTAAAATATTATTGGTTTTAGGAAATCGTGCCTCATACTGTCATATTTGGATTTTATAAATGAACTATTTTTGGAATATGCTAATAGGATTACGATAAATCTTGATGTTCCTTAATAATATATATGGATTTATTTGAGTTTTTATATATTTCATTAGTATATATTAGGTTTAATTCATTATAATTAAAATTATGGTTTTGTTTTGGGTATAATCCTGACGGTTTTTATCCTAAAAAAAGCAAATAAGGTTTATAAAAAGCATTAGAATTCTTTGAAATGGGAATATTTCAATAAAATAAATGGAATGTCAAATAAAACTGCTGTAATAACTTGGGAAAAAAATGGATTTATAAAATCATTATAGTACTTTACTAATACTAGTTTAGTGTTATTTATCTCTTTGAATTTCCTATCGTGTTAAATCGTGCCGAACGCGTTTCACGATGCGGGTTTTTCTCTGTGAATTTTTTGTGCACCCAAATAATATTCAGTGCACCTGAGTTTAAAACTTGGGTGTACGGGCTTTGGTACACCTGTTTTGAAAAGTTAATTTCGACTCTTGGCATATTGTATTAAATACAATATTTACCAATATTAATAATAAGAACCAAATAACTCAAAATAAAAATACGGTTACAACATAATTTTGTAAACAAACTAACTGTTGCCACTCAGCTTACAGAAAAACAGCGTTTTTCATTCACCGCGTAAGAGAAATATATATAAAGATAATAAATATAATAATAATATTAAGCCAATATTTGTAAATATAATTAAGTTATTTAAACAATCAAAATAGGAAATATACTTGAAACTCTCTCTAGCAGTGAAACCCATTACTAAATCAATATTTATTTCTCCACTCTACGGTTTAAAATAAAAAGATTCCCAAATGCGATAAAAAAAATTCCGTCAATTGATTTTTAGTTTTTCTTTGTGTTTTTACTGATTTGAGGCCTGCTAAATAAATCGAAATTCCAATTTTTTTCTTTATAAACGTGTAGGTTTTTAAGAACCTTGGCGATATATTTCTAGATACAAAATAACAACAACTGATGTTGCAAATAATAAAATGTTATTTTTTCAGAGACCTTCAGTTTCTAACTAGACGGTTACTGGATTTTATTTAGACAATACCTATTTAATAAAATCTCATAAAATCTCATAAAATCAGTTCGTATAATTTAATCGTGATTTTAAAGCAAAAAGAACAACGAAGCTAAGTCATATTTGTAATTTACAATAAATACCATGTAAGGGCATATTCACTTCTTAACAATATAACATAAATGAAATTGAGACAGTCACATAACAACATTAAGATTCCTGAAAAAATAATTATATAAAATACTACTTGTACACAAAATTCTAAGTAAAACTTTTAAACAAGACTTACACTGAAATGTAAACAATATTATTAATTAAAAATAGTTTTGCAGTGTTTAAAACATAATGAGGCGTTAAATAAAACTACAAAGTTTCAAAGAACTGTTCGCATGATTTAAATGTCCTTTGTTTCAATTTGACCTAATCTTTAACTCTCTGAGCGGTAAGAAAAATGGCAAAATTGTAAATTTGTTTTCCCTGCAAACTACCTTATATTTCTAAAACATGTATATTATATATATTTTAAATTTTTCATTATTTTAATAGATAAAGGTTCCAAAAAACTTTGCTTAAGATTAGAAAAAATAGTCAAAATCGAATATTTTCAAGAATTTAAAGTTTATGTGCATTGCTAGAAAAACTGGAAATCCACGAACGACTTAACTCGTTCAGCCGGGTCAGTTAAGTCGTCCAGCTGCGTGAGTTAAGTCGTTCAGCTGGTCAGTTAAGTCGTTCAGCTGCGTCAGTTAGGTCGTTCAGCTGCGTGAGTTAAGTCGTTCAGCTGCGTGAGTTAAGTCGTTCAGCTGCGTGAGTTAAGTCGTTCAGCTGCGTGAGTTAAGTCGTTCAGCTGCCGGAGTTAAGTCGTTCAGCTGGTCAGTTAAGTCGTCCAGCTGCGTGAGTTAAGTCGTTCAGCTGCGTGAGTTAAGTCGTTCAGCTGGTCAGTTAAGTCGTTCAGCTGCGTGAGTTAAGTCGTTCAGCTGCGTGAGTTAAGTCGTTCAGCTGCGTGAGTTAAGTCGTTCAGCTGGTCAGTTAAGTCGTCCAGCTGCGTGAGTTAAGTCGTTCAGCTGCGTGAGTTAAGTCGTTCAGCTGGTCAGTTAAGTCGTTCAGCTGCGTCAGTTAAATCGTTCAGCTGTGTCAGTTAAGTCGTTCAGCTGCGTCAGTTAAGTCGTTCAGCTGCGTGAGTTAAGTCGTTCAGCTGGTCAGTTAAGTCGTCCAGCTGCGTGAGTTAAGTCTTCAGCTGCGTGAGTTAAGTCGTTCCTCTGGTCAGTTAAGTCGTTCAGCTGCGTCAGTTAAGTCGTTCAGCTGCGTCAGTTAAGTCGTTCAGCTGCGTCAGTTAAGTCGTTCAGCTGCGTGAGTTAAATCGTTCAGCTGCGTCAGTTAAGTCGTTCAACTCCGTCAGTTAAGTCGTTTAGCTGCGGTAATATATCAAGTCTAAAATATATAATGAATTGAATTAAAAGGATATTGTAATTTTAAAATAGTAACATAACGAAATAGTTAGTAATATTTTTTTAAAAACATAATATTAATATAAAAAAACGTTTAGGCGTAAACAAGTTATAGTGCTACCAGCAAAAAAAGTCAGCATAAAACCTTCATTAAAAACCTGCATAAAACCTTCATAAAACCCTCATAAAAACTGCAGTTATTTGTTTCAATGTCCTTCAAAAAACCTTCATAAAAACTGCAGTTTTTTCGCAGGTTTTATAAAGGTTTAATGCAGGTTTCCTGGTAAAGAAAATTAAAGGGAAATTGAAGGTTTTTGTCTGCATAAAAACTGCAGTTTTCATGCAGGTTTTTTGAAGGACATTGAAACAAAAAACTGCAGTTTTTATGAAGGTTTTATAAAGGTTTTATGCAGGTTTCATGGTAAAGAAAATTAAAGGGAAATTAAAGGTTTTTGTCTGCATAAAAACTGCAGTTTTCATGCAGGTTTTTTGAAGGACATTGAAACAAAAAACTGCAGTTTTTATGAAGGTTTTATAAAGGTTTTATGCAGTTTTTCCGTGAACCAAAATTAAAGGTTTTTGTCTGCATAAAAACTGCAGTTTTCATGCAGTTTTTTTGAAAGGAACTATTTTTCTATTTTAAACAAATCAAAATTTAGTCTATTTAACATTTTATGTTGTATTTCAATATTTTTGCACTAAAGAATTTTAAACAAAAAGAATAATTTTTTTCTCTAATCTAATATTCAAAAAGCTGTAGAAAATATTTCTACTCTATACATATAAATGCCAAAAAATAATCATTAGCTTAAAAACTTTATTAAAACTTTTTTTTAAATATCTTTATAATTTCATAGAGTGTATTTTATTGCTAACGAGTTATTACCAAAATTGTAATTAACTTTAAAACTATATCTAAGAATTGAAACTACATTACTTAGAAATCAGGTTTTTAATATTTAAAAATCTTTTGAATTATGAAATAATTTCTAATGATTTTTTTATAAATTACTGAAATTCTTCAATCTAGCCACAATGTAGGTGAAGTTGTAAGCATTCGTAACGCACATGTGAGCAAAGTACAATATGGAAATATTAAATAAAAATAATGTTTAATTTTTTAACATGTATTGTTCAATTTATATTTATTGCTATTGAAATCATCATGATGATTGCTTGAAGCATCTGAAACTTGGCCAAACTAATGTTCAAGCATGATGAAGTTTTATAACAACTAATTGTTCAAATTGACTGATAATTTAAATTGAATTCGGAGCACTTCTGAATTGTTTTCATCTAGCCATATATTTTGTTAATAAGTGCTCCAACAATTTATTTAAGCCAAACTTGCAAAAGAAAGACCGATACAAGAAAAAAATAATAACTTGTCATACACTTGCAGTATTAATAGTACTATACTTTTCAATAATAACATTTAATTTCAAAACCTATTTAGAACAGTTTTATTTTAAAATCAATTTATCAATGGTCAATTTATCAATTATTTTGATGTTATCTATCAATTTTTATGATATCATTTACTAAAAACGCACGTTTTAGGATAAAAAAAAGTAATAATGTCCTATTGCTTTACAGGTTTGATCAAGATATTGAATACCATTTACTTTTTGTATTCCTGGTTAATAAAGTGAAATATATTCCGTTAACATATATCTACACAAAAATATAAGTATTTAGAAAAACCTTGCAATAAATTTTTTCTACTAACATACGCATAACTCTTTTACATTTCGAAAAAATGTGTAAAGTTCGTTTAAACCCTGAAACATGAAAATTTTAAAAATTGTTTTGTATACAGTTTTGCATTTGCAAATACTAAATTACAACTTAAAACAATTATATAACATATTTATAAAAAATAAAAGAATACATAAGTTTAGAATTCAACTTTTATTGTATAAAAATCCATTTACAATAAAGATAAGCACACAGTTATTAAAATAAATAATAAAAACTACCAAATGTCCAAAGAATTAAGAAACTTTGCTACAAAAGATAACAACATTTTACATGAAAATCCAACTTTGGAAACCGCACCTTTTTAAACCGTCGAGATCCAACTTTTTTTGTTCTATTCCAATGAAAAATGAGTAAGAAATGAATGACCGCGTTTATTCTAAATTTCACCATTTAACAAAACAGCAGTGAACACTTGCATCTAATTATACCATGGCATCTGGTTTCATAAATGTGTTTGCAATATTGTTCGAAATCAAATAGAAAACATTTTCCGTTCCATTCCATCTGTCAAGCTTGCTAATCATTTGATAAACATTTCGGGTGTTGCCACTCAATCATAGCAAAATTATATTGGAACTTCAAAACAGTTGAGAGCAAACGATTTCGGACAACCTACATTTTAATTCTTATTATTCTAAACACTCGCTTGTTGTTTTGCTATTAACCATCTGCCATTTACTTGTAATTTGTATAATTAAATTAAAATTTCTTTGCAACCAGACCGACCTACCAGTTGAGAATTAAAATGTGGCAGTGTTATAAAAAAATAACTTTGCTTTCAACGAGCAAAATAAATATAGACGTGTTCGCGAAAAGGTCAAAATATTTAAACGTGTGTTGTCTGCAAATATTAAAAAACAGGAATGTGTTGAGTTTGGGTTACATTATATATCAATAGAAATAAGTTGATATATATATATATATATATATATATATATATATATATATATATATATATATATATATATATATTATTTTTGTATTTATATTATTACTTTTATATCACGGATTTTTATTCGGAAAAAAAATTTAAGTAACGAATAGAATAAAAGTTTTCAAATGCAAAAAGTAAAGCTTATCAATGCTACAGATTTATACAACGCGCTTATTTTGTTGACTAAAACAAAGAATAGAGAAGAATTTTATTCATTAGTTTCAAATGAAATAATTTTTAAACGGGTTTGTTCTACATAAATTATACAAGAGAAATTATGTACTTATTAACAAAAACTTTTTAAATACTTATTAGGTATTATTTATGAGGTATTTTTATAAAATGTAAAAAAAATGTATAAGTTAATTTAGTACCGTATTTCAAGAATAAAAAAAAGGTTGAACTGCTCTAGCTCAAGCTTTTTCCAGCCACATGTGCATAGCAACGATTACTCCAATACCAAAAAGGATAAGAATGTCATTATTCGATTTTTAAATATATTTCAAATGACCCCAGAAAGCTAGTTTTGCAATAGCCCTTCATTTAAAAAGACGGCTCTGTTTAGACCACGGCTTATTTAATGTGCAACAGTCCCTTAAACACAGCGGTTACTTTTTGCGGACGACACACACAGACCTTCGATTTCGCGGGGCGCATTCTATCCAAATGCCACCCACTCTGGCCCGTAACTATTTTTAAGAAAAAGATAATTCATATGATTATCTCAAAAACAAAAAAAGTAATTGAAATTTCCGTATAGTTAAATACCGATAAACTTAGTTTCATTGTAAAAGTTTTTGGAAGAAAAATCCTATCTATCAATAAAAAAATCGGTTAAAAAATATAATATTTTGTACAAGAATATAGCCAAATCCTAATTTCAAAAAATTTCATTTCAATTTTTTTTTTAAAAACCATTACTATTCATACCAAAATTTTATTAGAATATTACTACAGTTTGTAAAGTTATTTTATTTGTTTTCATAAAACCTTTAAAAAAACTGCATTTCGCCTTCAACAATTTCAATCCCGAATTTTTCAGTATCAAGTTTTAAAACAACAGCATTTTTTTAACGTTTGTAATTTACAGGCATAAAATTTAAAATTTCACAATTTTATTTAAGGTTTTATTCTGACTTTTTTCTGCTGGGACACACTAATTTTTTAACTATTTTATCTACCAATGCAATGTCGGATTTTAATGTGAATGTCGGGATAAATTAAAGGTTAGTAATATTTAAAACAAACGATTAATTTTCATGATATTTTTGTATTTTAAGAAACATAATTATCCTTTTATAGAAAAGAAGGAATTGATGGTTAAACTTTTCAATTAAATTCATACTTTTCTTTCATAACGAGCACATAGTCTCTAAGAGGACCTACTTCCGCATAAATTTAGAAAACAAATAAAATATTGTTGCCAAAATTAGTAATTTTAAATTAGGAAAATCTTATTAAGAAATAAACCAACTTTTGTTAAAGTGAGAAAAAAAATCGGATAAAAGGAATCCTCAAATGGGAGCTTTAGAAACCTCCCCTTCCCTTCATTATTGAAACAAAATTTCGCTTTTATAAAACAAACAGGTAAAATAAAGCTTTCAAAAAAAGTTCAAATATCAATTTTCCTAAAATTTACTTTTAAGAAAACCTTTACAAAATTTACACATTACCTGCCAATAATTTCCATGCTAAATTTTTCAACATTAAAAAATAAAAAAAAATTGCAGGTTTTTTGAAGTTTTTAATTTGTCTACATAAAATTTATAAAATAAAACTTAATTTCCCTTCAAGAATTTAGATGCTCAATTTTTCATCATTAGAACTTCTAATAAACAACATTTAAAAAAAAAGTTTTTAACTTTTGTTCAAGCTTTATAAAAGTATGCATAAAACCTTTAATAAAACTTCAATTTTCCTGTAAGAATATCATTACTAAATTTTTCTACATTAAACCTTCAAAATAACTGCAGTTTTATTGAAGGTTTAATGTAGAAAAATTTAGTAATGATATTCTTACAGGAAAATTGAAGTTTTATTGAAGGTTTTATGAAGGTTTTTTGATGGTTTTATTTACCTTCATAAAACCTTTAAAAAAACTGCATTTTACCTTCAACAATTTCGATGCTGAATTTTTCAGCATTAAACCTTAAAAAAAACTGCAGTTTTTTTGAAGTTTTTATTTTACCTGCATAAAACCTTCAATTTAACAATTTTAATGAAGGTTTTATGCTGACTTTTTTTGCTGGGTAATAAACACTATTACTACTAATATATCCAAATTAAATTTAAACGTATTACTTACCTTTTAATATTACTACTAACGCTCTTGCGCTTAAAACAACGAAAAATAAAAATGTTATTTTCAGTGATTTATCAACGTCTAAAATTCCCATTATTTTTTCAAAAATATTCATGTATGTATTAAAATTATTAAATCCCATTAATATTCTTAAGAATGTTTACTATTTCCCAAGATACCCATCTCTAAAAATTCAATATTTTTAAAGAACATTTATTCATAGAGAAACCACTACAACCTCCAAACCCACTTTATTCTCCCTAAAGCTAATAATCTTTAAAAATAAATTATAAACCCCCCATGCAAAAAAGTCATTAAAATTAATACCCACATTCTCCATACCAAACGGTGAAAGTTTCGGAGACTTTTATGCTAAAAGTCTTGCAAAATAAATGCAAATACCGTCTTCTAGCCCTCACTCACATCAAGTGTTGTTTTTTGAAAAGGGATTCTGATTTAGGATGCTTATATGCCGAAGGAAGCGCCATCATTAAAGATAAGACTTGTTTCAATGCCCCTTAAGATGCAACTTATTACAACAAAGAAAGGGGATGTCTCAGTTCATTGGTGAATTACGACAGCGGGGTGTTTTAAACGGGAAGGGATTTTTTTGAAAGTAAATATTGGTATTATGAAATATCTGTTTTTCTTTGGCGTGTGTTTTGGATGTGGAATTGAAATTTTAACTGAGTTCCGATTTATGATAGGTGGTGTGGAAGTTTCGTGATGGTACACTGTAAAAAAAGTACCTAAAAATAAAAAATGAGTACTTGAACTTACTCGTTTTTCTTAGAGTACAATTGAAATACTCAAATTTAAGTAGGGATGAGCCGGATAGTGGTTTTGCCGGATACCGGATATCGGATATCCGGCGCACATTACAAACCGAATATCGGATATCCGAACTGGATTTTGCCGGATATCCGATCGGATATCCGGCAGTTTATTTTTTATGAAAATAAATTCTCATACACACAAGAAAAAACGGAAATCGGTCAAAAATTGAAAAATATTTTTTTATTCTGTAATATTTCCCAATTCCTTATCTTTAAAGTGATACCAAAATTAAATAAACATTCAAAAAACTTTTTTTTACAAAGGATTATTCTAGGGTGCTGCTAGCAATGGTCGTATGTTTTGTACATTTTACACTTAATTTCTGAATAATTGTAATTTTACCATATGCCCTTTCATTCCAAACATGAAAACTCAAGTTTGCTTAAACTTTTGAGAAATTTATTTTTTAATTCAACTTTATATTAGTTGTGAGATGTGATGACCCTCCACCATAACGATTCGTTAAAAATATAATTTTAAACTTAAAAATTTGAAAAAAGTGGGTTTTTTAAAGTCTCTATTGGTTAAAGGGAAAATCTGCACACTGTGAATATATTGGTAAATTTTCAGGAAAATACTTAAAGCAAGAACAAAGAAAATTGATCGCCACAAAAAAAATCTTCGATGTTTTATTCATCCGGATATCCGGCATGGAAAATCGGATATCCGGCACTTTACTTCCGGATATCGGATAGTTACCGGATAGTTAAAAAGCAGCCGGATAGGCCGGATACCGGATAGTTACCGGGTATCCGTTTCATCCCTAAATTTAAGTAATCGTACTTTCTCAAAAGTGAGCAGTGTGATTTAATATTGCTAATCTCAGCTTCTTTTCAAACCATCTAAACAAAGCGATCTGAGAAACTTAAAATAGTTGTTCAGAAGATTGTTTCTACACTATTTCATGTCGATTTCTGAAATGGAAACTGAGTTATTACAATTCAATTATCTTACTTCCCACTCTTTTGGCACACCTTTTTAACATTTCTTCTGTTTATAATTTCCGAAGTCACCCAGGTAATTTAACGGATAAGGCACTGGATTGTGGCGCCTGAGGATATGAGTTTGTTTCCTGGTAAGTCTCAGTTGTAATTGTCGATATTTATTGAAAGTGATTTATGAAGGCAGCCTATGAGGCAAGCAACTTGTCTTTTTACTCATTTTTACTCATTGTTATCATTTTTGAGTTTATGTCTTTTTCAAAACTGTAATGTATGTATTCAGAGCTATGATAAACATTGAATGTACTCAAAACCGAGTATATTTAACTTATTATTGAGTACCTATTTTTAACAGTGTATGCATTTTGAGATGGAGGAATTAACTTTTTACTTGCAACATCTTTAAAATAAGCTGTAGGAATTGTTAGGATATAGACACTATGTTATCTTTTTAAAGTAATCCATTCCGACAATATTACTGAGAAATTGCACGGTTGACATAAATTTGTTCTCGTTCGATAGGGTATAGAGGACTAAAAGTGGTAAACGTTGTATGAGCCAAAAACAAAAATTTTGGAAATCGTAGAAAAATGTATGTTTGGTTTTATTACTTAGAGGACTAACAGGCAATTTTCAAGTTTACCACATTAAAGAGCATTGCTTATTGGACACTTTAACGTAAAAATTGTGTTTGAATTTATTTTTTTTGGGTTCATTACCAATTTTGGTTTTTAATTTATGATAGAACGTTCAGTGTCACCATTACTCGTATACGGTTTCATCCTTCTGCTGGCTGAACAAAAAAGCCGGTTCTATCGCCTGAAAATTAAAAAAAATTCTGAGTTGCCGCAATAAAAAAAACAGTTTAAAAATGCCAGCAAAAACATTTTTTAAAAGAATTTGAAAATTAGGAAATGTGATTCGCAATAAAAGTAAACCGAACTTGGAAACCCACTTTGCATCAACTGTGGCATTCGATAACTTCAGTTTTTAATTCCCGATTCTAAGTTCTAAATGAATACAAAACGGACGTCCTGCTGATGTAACGCAATGATTAGTGGAAGGTCATGTACAAAAAAGCTTTCGGAATTTCCTTCTGGTACGACTTTGGCCTGTGCTTTCTACCATTAAGCACCGATGCTTGTAAAGTTTTGAAAAAAAGAAAAGCACGTAAGTGGCACCGCAGCGTTAGATGGAAAAAGTAGTTTAACTTCTGTAGGCGAGGTTTTCATTGAAGACCTACTCCTGTTTCTATAACCTGCTGAAATGTCATTTTAAGTAAAACCCTATGGTCGGGCTCTAACACATCCGCTTCGGTTTTTTTCCGTAGACCGATACTGGAAAGTTTAGTTCGTTAAGTCTATTCATGTTAAATGTTTGTATATGTGTTCAAATATGAACAGTTTGTTTTATGTTTCGAGCATGAATCGTCTGTAGTAGAGAGAATATGACGTCATAATCGTGAATCCCACATCTCAGAGCGAAAGGCCCATATCACGTGCCATCTCTTCAAAATTATGATTTAAAAAATACTTGCAATTGGCTGATGAATTTGATGAATTGGGAAATGTGTAACAGTGAAAATTTATGAATGGAATGACGTAATTAACCACGTGTCTGAGGCCATACATGTTGGCTTCACTTTGATGTTAGCGAGAGTGACGTCATGACTCATCTACTACAAAGGATCCATGCTCGAAGGTTTTTATTCGAATATTTATTTTGTGTTAGGATCAGAAGCTGCTTCCATTTCTTCAACAAATTTGTTGTTGTACTCTTTTGAAATTGAACTGGTTAAATGAAAACATATTGGTTGGATTTTTAAATTAACGCCCTACTAGCTACACAATAGGTTATTGGTGAATTTTCTAAATCAATTCGTAAAGAAAGACCAGAGAACGCTGGATGCAATTATAGCTTTCTATTTCCCTTGATGCAAAATCAATAACCTGAGGAAACCAAACCAATGGTACTTAAAAAATATATTCTAATAGAAACAGCAAATATAGTCTTTTAAAAGTTCCTTTACCTAGAATTATCATTTAAACAAAGAGTTATTTGATTGAACAGTGTTCTCTTAAATAGTTTCCAAACAAATCGAAATTATTCATTAAACATAGTTATTGCTTTGTTTCCAAACTTACTTCCATTAAAATAAATTTTCAGTGCGAAGTTTCTATTGAGAATACAGTAGACAATGAATACTCTAAGAATTAATAGTCAATGCAACGCAAACTTGTTGATAAAATTACTTCAAGATATTTTCAATGGCATGTGAATATTTTCAAGGAGGTAGTTTTAATATAATCGGCTATTTATATTTCGTTGACATTATATTACAAATGTCAATAAGTTAATGTAACACTTTAATATACAGATATAGTATCATTACTTTAAATATAGTTTTTTGAAAGATGTTCGCAAACATTATTGCACATTTGATATTTAGAAAGTGCTATATTTACTGTTATTTAGAAAGTGTTATATGTACTGTTATTTAGAAAGTGTTATATTTACTGTTATTTAGAAAGTGCTATATTTACTGTTATTTAGAAAGTGCTATATTTACTGTTATTTAGAAAGTGTTATATTTACTGTTATTTAGAAAGTGCTATATTTACTGTTATTTAGAAAGTGCTATATTTACTGTTATTTAGAAAGTATTATGTTATATATAAGGCATTTGAATTAAATGTGTATTCAACACTTTAAGATAAAGAGTGTTTTTTTACACATTTCCATTGAATCAAATACAAACTAGCGATTTAAAGTCATATGTTGTATTTGATTTCGATTTTAGTAAAATGCTGTGGTTAATTAAGTAAAAAGTTCTGGATCCATGTAGTTTTTCCTATATCAGTTTATTTTATTCTG
The DNA here is from genome assembly GCA_963932185.1 of Troglohyphantes excavatus. NCBI lineage: Eukaryota > Metazoa > Arthropoda > Arachnida > Araneae > Linyphiidae > Troglohyphantes > Troglohyphantes excavatus. The sequence goes on along the minus strand of OZ010666.1, from coordinate 62,184,515 downwards.
TTGAAAGTAAATGGAAAAAAGTCGGCTAAAATATGAAGATGGAGACACACTTTTACATCTTTGGTGGTTGGCTTAGGAATGCACTGAATATCAAAATTGCCTAAGACAGGTCGTTCTAACGTTAAAATAAAGTTAGATTGCCTAGTATTTCGGTATAAGAATAGAAATTAGGTTGTCAGACATAGCTTAGAAGAGTGGAATGTGATTTGCGTGGGAGCGATGCTTAATTGAAACTAAATTAATTTAGGAGATTATTATGGCAGAAAGAGAAGGTATTTAGGAAGCAACAACCTCTTAAAAATTCCCACATCACGACCTCTATGAATATGAAGCACTAAATATAGATTTCATTTGATTTGTAAAAGAGGTAGAGGTGAAGGTTTTACACTAACTTAGAAATACTGAATAATAGGCAGAAATCAACATTAAGCTTTAAATACCAGAAGAGTTTTAATCCCTTAATGGAACCAACTATAATATTAAAATTATCAAGTGCAAAAGTGGAGTTAAAATATTCGAGCATAAAATGACTTTTAACCTTTTTAAGAAAAGGAATGCTTTTTATTAAGCAACACCACCCCGAATTTGTCTCAATTTATCAAGCGAATTCCAAAGCCCCCTTTCAGAAGCCGTGCTGGAGAAAATCATACATAATTTATTGAGTTCCCATGTTCGGAAAATTTAAGAATGTTCAGAACGAACGGGGATCGAAGTTGTCTGTGTCACATGTTCCGGTTGAGAGGTTTCGGAAAAGGAAGGGCGAAATTCCGTGTAACGTTTGTGTGACTAAACCGCTTGATTATTTCTGCAAACTTCGAACACTTTTAATACTGGAAGAAGAGCGCGGCTGTAGCATTTTTACATATTTATGGTCTTTTTCTAAAAAAAATACAATCTCGTTGCTTGGCTTTTTGTTTGGCAGGTTAGGAGCAAATATTTAAAGTGCGAGAATTTATGCTTTGGTAAATTGTCGCTTGGGGGATTTGTGTTTTGCGTTTTTATGAATTTTTAACTTGAAGTCGTGGTTTTTAAGTTTGGAATACGTGATTTTTTTTTATGATTAGCAATTTAAAACTTTTGGCATGATTGTTAATTTAATCGTGTGCGACAAAATCATTGAGTGGTCAATATATTATGAACACTTGGAGTTTTTAAGTAAATTAGCTATGACGTCACTCTTTTTCCGCCTAACGGTGAGAGAGGGAATAAAAAAGGAAAGATGCTCATGTACAACGTTCGTAGAAGCGTATTTTTCTAACATGTATGGGTAATAAATGTTATTTTGATCATGAAATAAATTATTGTGGATGCTTGGAGTCATATAGTGAGCATTAGCAAAGCCACTGCATTTTTTCTAAATGTTCAAGAACAGCCGTAGAGAAAGTGTTTAAAGGCTGACTGGACAGTTAGCCAAAGACTGGGTTAACGTGTCTTCGGTGGTCGTCAGCAGTTACTGATTACTCGAGTGAATAGAAAAGTTTCCAAGTTTGTAAGGGAGAATCGAAGGGCAATAGTGCAGCAAATTATAATAGATTTTGATCAAGGATTTTCTCAAAGGATCTCTGATTGCACTAATAGTCGTACACTACTGCGTATGGGATATAGGCATGTTCATATTATTTTGGCGCCCTCAGTGTAATAATCATGCTACTAATTCCCCTCTCTCAACCTCTTGCCCAGATAATTATTTTATACTCTTATCTTTCAATACATAAAACAATATTAAAAAAAAAACTTTTCGTAAAACTTTAAAATATTTAGGCATTTTGATTGTTTATGATCCTTATTAAATATATGCCAAACTTTATCTAAATCGACCAATATATTTATATGTGGTAAAACGTTTTTTTCGGAAGAATAAAATGAATGAAAAACAATACATTAAGTGTTTGTGTAATTTTTTTACTTTTCTATCGTTTAAGATAAAGCAATAACATTCCTACAAGCAAACTGTCGATCATATGTTCTAAGTATTTTTTATTACAAATGATCTACGAACTGCAAATTTTCAAACAAAAAAAGCAAATAAATTCTTATCCATTCTATTTATTTCTGCTTACTGCAATTTTTTAAAGATGAAGAGTATATAGATAAAGCATGATAAGGGTTCATATTCGTTTAAAACGAGATCAAAATCTTAACAATCTACAAGATCTCTCAATATACAAGACTGGATTTTTATTGTGCCAAATAGTAAATAGATAAAAACGATGATAGTATGTAAAAAACGGATTCTTTGTATGTCTATGAGGCATGAAATTATATTTTCTATAAATGGAACGTAATTGTCCCTTTCATAGACCCTCTATATTTAATTTTTAAAAATAATAGCTTTAGAAGAAATAACTCTTTAAACTGCCGCCCACACATGATTGTATATTGTCATGAAATACCATGGAAAGTCGCACTATAATTTTCAAATAATACAACTTTAAAAGGTGCATAAAACACAGCTGAATAATTGCATACAGCACTACACATGCTAACAATTAAACAAAACAATTTTATTAATACATCATGCTTCCAATTTCAATTGACAACTCCAATACCACCTATATAAATTATTTTCTTGGTTGTTAGTGATTCTTCTTATTATTCCCCTTTAGTGATTCCCCTTATTATATAAATGAAATATCCCATAATTAGGTGACTTTCCAACAAAACCCGGGACCGACTTGAATTACTTCTGAGTAGAATGACAAACTCAACAGAAACTGTCCCATGACATTTTCCCTGACTTGACTTCTTTGGCGTATAATGAGACAGCCATAAGGCAATAAATTATGATAACATTGTTGATGCCATCGGAAAATAATCAAAAGTGGAGCGGGGAACAGAATATGTGGCTGACATAATTCAAAATGAGATGTTTAGCAAACGATTAGCATCTTCGAATATTCCAGAACAGAATTTAATTCCACGAAATAATAAAGTGGCTTTCGTATTATCCCGGAGAAGACGTAATATCAGCGGGTCTTTGCTTCATAATTACCGCAGAAATTTAAAGCAGTTCTCTTTAAGATTAGGGTCCTGGATAAAATGTCCTAATTAATATTTATGATGCAGTTGTTATTATTATAAGTGTGAATGGTGATCGCTTTGTTTATGGATACGAAGAAGCATGATAATGCTGATAACGTCACAATGTGAAATGCTGATCATTAGGATTGAAATTCACAATGAATATGAACGATTATTGAAATTCGGTTACTTATGCGCTGAACGTCATTTCTCTTTGAGTTTATCGCATATGCGTTCGCACCTAGTTCACAGCTATCTAAATATAACGTCTATTTATATATGTTTAAGTTATCTTGCATTCCTATTAATACAATTTGGCATTTGTTATATAAATGCATGTTTTAATAAATATTTACTGGATAAAATAATATGCTATTTACAATAAATACATACTCTCATCCATAAATACATTTTCTTCCAAATATTGGTCTTTAAAATTGGTTGCGACAATTATTAGTCTTTATGATGCCCTGTATTTCCATAATCTTTTTAAAAACCAATAGATTTCTTTTTTAAAAAAAGTTAACCTACATTACTGGATTAATTACCTTACATAATAGGACAAATAAGTATAATTTTATGCGTCTAATATTTCATCGTTTCAAACATATATGCCAAACTTCCTTGAAGTTTAGATACCGTTTTTCTTGATACTACGGATGGTCACATGCCATTCGACAGTAAAAATTCATTAATTTTAACTAGAATATTTACTTAATATATTAATCTAGTGAATATAAGTTCAAGTTTCCATTTTATGTAAAATAGGAGTTAATGCTTTAATTTGAACCAAAAAATTGCAATAACGTAACAGTAACACACAAAAAAAAATTAAAACTAAACGAGATGAAATACATGCGTGTTACATTGGCATTACGTTATTTTTAATTCAATGCCTAAAGTGCTAATGAATAAATGATCCCAAACAAAAACACTTATTTTCCAAACTCTCTTATGCAAAGAACTCTCTTTCTGCGAAGAAAAAAATGCATAAAAAGGGATGGAATCCAATTTCGTTGTCTACTTCAAATCTGGATCAATAATCACAAAAATATCAAATCTTTATTGCATTAAGAAGTGTATTTGACGCATTTCTACTACCCTTTGCAATCTTCATTTTTTTTTCTCCATCTTTGCAATACTGTTATCGAGCAACTACAAATCTTCGAGAAAATTAGATTAACACTTTGCTAGAATTTCGTATGAGAAGGGGATAAGTGCAAAATATACGGTAAAAGGAGAGTTAGACTTATCGAAAAGTTTGCAGCTGTAGATATGAATTTTTATTCGAATAACTTATAAAGATGTATGGATTTAATATATATTAGTTTGTGAATTTCCCTTGTGGCTTAGCTTTTTAAATTGCTTTATGTGGGCAATATCGTATCTTATTTCAAAATGCATTTGTAGACATAAAATATAAATTCATCCCTTTCTCATTTGTAATAATGCAATTGAAACTAGGCGATGTAAATTCTAATAAAATATTTTATTTCGAAATATTTATAATAATAAAAAAAAACTTGCGTATTATAAGCATGAAGGTTTTTGTATATATTTCATATATATCGTACTAGTAAGAATACCCGTTCTTCGCACTGTTTAAAAACATTATAAATATAATAACTTTTCTCTAAATCAAGGTCTTGCATTAGTTAGTTAAATCACTTACATATAACTCTATACAAAACAATTTAATTTGTGTACGCATGTAATTGTAATTGTACGTATGTACGTATGTAAATTTGTGTACGTATGTAACGTGTACGAGGTGGTTTCTCGTCGACCGACCAAAGATCACCGTGTAGAGGGGCACCGTGTACTTGAATCTGCCGCGGCCCATCTGTCTTCCCGTTGGTCGTGGTATGGAAACTTGGAGAATAGTGTGGGAGTTTATATGTTGTTTTTGTCATGTTAAAAAGGTTCGAAATTATGAAGCAGTCGTCCAGATTCTTTTCCTCTAGAGTATATTCTTAGTGTAACTCAGAATATTATTAGTGGCTTTCGTGGCCGAGTGGATTAGGTGTCAGCTGGGAATCCAAGGGTCCCCGGTTCAAAACCTTACGATGGACTAGACTAAAGAATAGTAAAAAGTAGTGACATTGCGATCGGAGGGTTGCCAACTTCGCTACCAAAATACTAAAATGTCGTCCAGAACATCCACAAAAAATAACGGCGTGTATACTGGACTGGTGCACGATAAATCTGATCGGGGTCCAAAGTCCCGACGTCTATTGAAGGCGTTGGGTGCCAGCTCAGGTGTTGTCCTCGTCATCTGACTATGGTTCAAAAATACGAGGCATCATTCCCGGGTCTTTCCTTCGAGATAGGCTCCGAACCGTTGCCAATAGCCCACTGTGCAGCTCTAGTGCGACGTTAATTAACCAAACCAAACCAGAATATTATTAATGGTTGGTTGAATTAAGGTGTCGCACTACAAATACCCAGTGGACTATTGACAACGGTTCTCACTCCCTCTCCAAACTTTAACCCCTATCGACATAAGAACATTTACATAACGACATATTTAATGTGCACCATCCTCTTCAATACAACAGAATTTGGCGGACTACGTGGATCGAACTCGAAACTCTCCGACTAAGTGCATGCGACTCTCTCTCTCTCTCTCTCTCGGCGAGCATTGAATTCATAATCCTATGATTATCATTGGTACTCTAACAACATAGTCACCAAGGGCCCTTTTTAAGAAAAGTGGATATATACACTTTTCTTACACCTTTAATAGAATGTCAGAAAGTCGATTTACTATTTTTGAGCAACACTCATGTAATGAGGATGCCGTAACCCAGCAAAAAAAGTCAGCATAAAACCTTCATCAAAATTGTCAAATTGAAGGTTGTTTGAAGGTTTTATAAAGGATATTGAAACAAAAAAACTGCAGTTTTTTTTAAGTTATTAGTTTTCCTGAATAAAACCTTTAAAATATCTGCATTTTCTCTTCATGATTAAAAATTGAAGGTTGTTCGCAGTTTTTATGAAGGACATTAAAACAAAAACCTTTAATTTTATATATCTTCAAAAAAAACTGCAGTTTTCATGCATAAAACCTTCAATTTAAAAATTTTGATGAAGGTTTTATGCTGACTTTTTTGCTGGGAAGTCATGTGAAATAACGCTTTATGACGCATTGTCTTTATTTCTTAAATACTGAAGTAATGATATCTTCAGTGGCGTAACGTACGCTGTCGCAAAAAAAAGGCAACGCAGCAAAACTATCAGCCTAAAACTTCAACCATCAAAGTTGTAAAATTGAAGTTTTATAAAGGAATTCCGAACAAAAAACAACACTGTTAAAATGCTCGCTCACAAAACGGACACCTGTTATATGCTGCGATTAAATATTTCGTTAAACTGAGGAAATTCATTTCATCGTTTTTTTAACGAAAATCAGGCAATATATGGATAAGAACCAATTTTGAGTTAATGCCACTGCAAAGGGGCTTACAGGAAACTGAGTAAAATACTTTCGTCAAAATTTTGAGGATTCTTGGTTCGTCAAAAGTTAAGTGACTGAATGACGAAACTATTGTCAAATATGACGAAATTAGCCTTGTAGAAATCTGAAAAAGAGAGTGTTATTTCCAAAAGTATGCATTTTTTAAAAGAATAATTCGAAATTATTTTTTTAAAAAATAAGTGTTTTTTGCATGTTTTGTAAAGGAATTTTATTTAAGTATTAACAAAACTTTTTAAAAAACTGCAGGTTTCCTACATGAAACCTTCAATTTCACAACTTTGATAAAAACTTTACGCTGACCTTTTTTTTGGCCGTCGAAAATTAAATATTTATAAAATTGTCAATTTAAAAGGTCCACAAAATATTGCATCAGCAAAACAAATAATATTTTAAATTGAATTTGTTTGTATTCAAATTCTAGACTGCCAGTGCTGAAATTATTTTTGAAATTTAAAGTTTTCAATTGAAATTTTATCTGTAGCTAGATTCAAAGTTCATGATTTTTTTTTACAAATACTTTGTGAAGGACTGAAATATCTTTTTTGAGACAGGTCCTTGGCCAGTATCATTATACCACTAGCTATCATCATATCTTTATATTAATAAGATATGGTGCTGACCTGAAATAATTCCTTTTCATTTGTACCCTGCCCCTTTCGCAGGGTCTCGTAGCTGCCAACGCTTCTGCTGTTCAATGAAAGATAACAATAAAAAGTAAACTCGGTGTTCCAAAAACACAAAATCCCGCCAAAATTAATCGATGCGATTCGGGAAAAGGGGCTGCGGTCGCCTCTGCTTATCTTAATACTCTAATGATTTCTGGCAGTTTTTGAGATGTTTCAGGTGGCAACACGGGATAATTAGATACTTCGAAAAGGTGGAATGGCAGCGGCGAATTAAGGCATCACGCCGCGCCGGTGAGTGTTTTTCTTTGTTCCATGCGCACACTCGAGAGAATAGAATATGCATGCTAATCGAAAAATACTTCGTTGGAATTGATAGAACTAATGATTGAAGGGAACGCGCGTTACGAAGCGTGCAGAATATGAATAAATAAAAAAAAATGAGAAATTTCTGGATTTGGATTTCTGGGCCGTTTCCTTATATGTAAATTTCCTTTGGGAATGCAAGTGTTCACCGGGTTTGAAAAGAATGCCGTAATGAAATGATTGTGGCATAAAAAATAACTAGTTACTTTGTTGATTAAATATTAGCTAACACGAATTACAGCAAACGCATGCATTTTTATATTAACATTACGTGAAACTGAAATTATGTATGAAATTCCTAACAAATAAAAATACATTTATATTTATCGCCGTTTTGTGTAGTGTAAACTTGCGAATTATTACCTTATTACTTTTATGTTTAGTTACAACTGTACACATGCATAATATTTTCAATTTTTTTAGAATTTTAGAATTCTTAGAATATTATAATTTTTAGAATTTTTAAAAATTTAGAATTTTTAGAATTTTAAATTTTCAGAATTTTAAAATTTTAGAATTTTTAAAAAAATTGAAATTTTTAGAATTTTAGAATTTTTGACTGAATGGCATTCTTGAACTAAGCTGGGGAAGATGTCCTTTCGCTTTTCATCCGCTTGACTTTCAAGACACTGGATTGGTTAGATTCCGTCACAGCCGCAACCAATCCAGAGCCTCGGATGTCAATCAAATTTTGGGATCAAAATTAATTATCCGTTTCTTTTCAGGAATCAAATCTGGTATATTTGACGCGAGTTACCCAAGAACCACTGTTTATTTTATAAATATTCTAGAGAAAATACCCGTTCTTTGCACTTGGATCATCAAACCGATCGTCTGCGCTTTAGCATCCCATGTGTCAGGTCTTATAGAACAAAATTTAAATAAGATCGATTTGTATTAATTTTTTAAAAATGTGTATGTTAAGAGTATAATTCATGTTACTTCATAGAATACCTAGTTATTTCATGAAATAACTGATAAAATAAGTTAAAGCATATACTAAGTTAATAATTATACGCTTTAACTAGTTATAATATAGAATAAGTAGTTATTCTATGAAATAACTAATGATAGACAGTTAAAGTGTAAAATTAACAATTTGACTGAATTATTCATGATACTGTACTCGAGATTACTGATTAGAATTCAAACAATTCAAATAAGTTTCATTACTAAATTCTCCACAACTTCGTAATTAACTATGTTCATGTATACCCTATAATTTTAGAGAGATATGCCCTAACTCCGTAAAATTCCGCTAGGGGAGCTGTTAGCGGTCTGTTCATCGTATAGGTCGCAGTCACTTTACTGTACCTAGAAACCAGTTTTATGACTATAGATGCCGGTGTTCAAAAGTTAAAAGTTTGAGAAATTTGTGCAGTGAACACCCTGCATATTTGTTTCATTCACTATCAGCACTAATCAAATTATTTTTGCTAATTTAAATATTCGCTTTAAACTAATAATAATAAAAATGCATCGAATAAAAATGGGAAATATTTTATGTAAACCTCCATTTTTAATATATTAATTCCTCAATAAGTGCATACTTGGTAATAACAAATAAAATTATTATGATTAAATGAGTACCTAGAATGGATGATTACAAGAATATATGACCACTGGTTCTCACATTACACCCTTTTGAATTAGTAATATTATTTACCCGCTTTTATTTTATACCTTAACGGGCTGTTGATCTTTATGCTATGAAATAACTAGTTAAACCCTAGAATACATGTGTATTCTACATTTTAACTGATTTTATCGGTTATTTCATGAAATAACTAAGTATTCTATGAAATAACGGATTTTAATCTGTAATAGTAACATATATAAATGTTCTGTATTAACTGGTTTGCTAAACACTAATGATTTTAACAATCCGTATAATAATAAACTATCTTAATATAAGTACAACTATTAGGGTTCTAGATTTATAAAATTATGTAAATTTAAAAACAAATTGTGGGGAGTTAAGAGTTAATTAAAATATGTTGTCAAATTATCATATCATCGCATCATAATTACATGTTAAAATAATATATAATAATTTCGTGTCATAAATAATTTCATAATATATTGTGTCATGATAAAATATAAAATCGGGGTCTTAGTAAAATGTCATAATATCTTGTCATACTAAAATGTCATAATATAGGGTTATAAATAATGTTTTATGAAAGTAAATCATATATAATTGCTTTCAAATTATTTAATTATTCAAATTTAGTAAAAATGTTCTTTACTTGCATTTTCATTTTAATTTAATGATACTTATTTTATATAATTTTTAAACAAATATTTGGTTTTTTAGACTTATCACACATTTTAATAAGTATTAAAATTTTATATTTATTATACATTTATTCATTTTAAAAATACTCTAATATTGCAGTTTTCAACAAATATATCTTGCTAAAAATACATTTTTGGAGTTACTTAACAATTCGATAATATTAGTTTTATAAAGAGTGTATATATTTAAATACATTTCCGTATGTATACTTTATTTTGAAGCTTCAAATAAATAGTTTGTTTCAAAATTTAAAAGTGAAATGATTCGCTTAGGAAATACTCCAATTCGTTTCTTGAATTTCAGAAACCTGTTGAGAGTTTTCGAATATATACAATTCCAATATTACAAAAACCGTTTTTTTCTTGTCAGACGAAGTAAAGTTATTTTTCAATAATATTTTCCTTGCATAATCACTTAATAAAAAGAAAACTTGTATGTTTATATAAAAAAATGAATTATATGTATCCTAATAAATAAAGATGAACAATTTTGCGACAAGTTCAAAAATATTTTGTTATGTTGAATAATATTCTACTTTGAGAATTAAACTGTCAGAAATATTAAAAATAAGATGATTTAAAAGAATAAAAGCCGGTACTAATTACTGAGAAATCCTTGCACGGGATAGCATGGGATAGAAATGTCTCTAATTCTATTGAAGACATATGGGACAAAACAACCGTCTTATTTGCCCAATAACTAGAAATATTGACACTTACAAGCATCTCAAATCACTCCGCGTATGAACAGCTAACACTTCAAAGTGAGATCGGTTGGAGGTATATGTTAATGCACATTATTATAGAAACGCAAGTAATCCCTAACGCCATATTGAACTGATTTTGTAAGGTAGGGGGAGATTGTTTGCCAGTTATTATATTGTTAAAAATAGGTACTCAAAAACAAGTAAAATTTACTAGTTTTTTATTACATTCGATGCTTATCATGGATGAATACATAAGTTTCAATTTCAAAAAAAGATATGTACTCAAAAATGAGTACAATTAATAAAAAAGAGTAGATACACGCCTACGTAGACTGCCTTCATAAATCATTTTCAATAATTATCGACAATTACAACCAAGACTACCGGAAATCAAACTCAGATCCCCAAGCACCGAAGTCCAGAGCATTATCCGTTAAACTACCAGGGCGACTCAAAGAAGTTATAAATAGACAAATATTAAAAAAGGTGGGCCAAAGGAATGGTAAGTGTTGTAATAACTCAGTTTCCATATAAGCAATCGACATCCAATCAAGTGGAAAACCATCTTCTGCACAACTATTTTAAATATGTCAAGTCGCTTTAATTAGATGCCTTGAACAGAAACTGAGATTAGCAATTTTAAATCACACTGCTCATTTTTGAGAAAGTACGGTTGCTTAAACTTGAGTATGCCGTTTTGCCTATTTACTATGCTATTGTATTAAAAAAAAACAAGTAGTTTTAGATACTCATTTTTAAGTATCTCTTTTTACAGTGTAGTTAGCTTATCAAGCAAATCTCATTAAGAATGTAGGGCAAAATTAAATGTACAATAGAAATTTCGAATGGTATGAGCTAAATTGTGCTTTTTTGTATTAATAAATAAGTTAACATCATAGAGTTCCGCAAATTGTAAGTTTTATGTTTTTGATCGTAAAGTATACATACGTTGATATACGTTCCTTTAGACAACTCTTATTATGATATTCTAACGCGTACATCTTAAAATATCGATTTGGGGGGGGGGGGGGGGGGCTACTTTCTTTTAATTGGATACCTGAGTTAATTAGTTTTTCATGAGCTAATTAAGAAACTGGGAAAATGTTTATTTTAATCAAGATATATTAATTGCATAAGTACTTCGCCTTAATAATGTTAGTGAACAAATGTTACAATCTTTTAGATTATCTAATACGAAAAATTATTCCAAACAGCTGCAATCAACGTAGGTGTAAAATTCACCTACATTATTTACATACATAGGGTGAGTTGGCTAAATGTAGTGTTTTTTTTCCCATTATACATTGTAACTACACTGTAAAAAATATACTTAAAAATGAGTATCTAAACCTACTCGTTTTTTTCCAAAAACAAAGTTCCAAAAACAATGTCCAAAAACAAAGTTCCAAAAACAAAGTCCGAAAACAAAGTACAAAAACAAAGTTCCAAAAACAAAGTCCGAAAACAAAGTTCCAAAAACAAAGTTCCAAAAACAAAGTCCGAAAACAAAGTCCAAAAACAAAGTCCGAAAACAAAGTCCGAAAATAAAGTCCAAAAACAAAGTACAAAAACAAAGTTCCAAAAACAAAGTTCCAAAAACGAAATCCAAAAACAAAGTTCCAAAAACAAAGTCCAAAAACAAAGTACAAAAACAAAGTTCCAAAAACAAAGTTCCTGCACTGTAAAAAAGCACTTAAATATTAGTACATGAGCGTACTTGTTTTTTTAAGTACAATTGCTTAGTAAATTAGTGACGTCGTACTCAAATTTAAGTAATTGTATTTTCGCTAAAATTATCAATTATGTTTAATATTGCTAATATCAGCTTCTGTTCAAGCCATCATAACAAACCGACCTGACAAACTTTAAAAAAAAATTCAGATAATAGTTTTCCACATTATTTTATGTCAATTGCTTAAATGGAAACTGAGTTATTGCAATTCAATTATCTTACTTCTATTTTTTTTGGCACTCCTTTTGAATATTTTTTCTGTTTATAACTTCTTCGCGTTGCCTCTATAACTTAAAGGATAAGACCGTGTACAGTGGTGCTGCAGACCTGGGTTCGATTCCCGGTAATAAGTTGTAATTATCGATATTGAAAGTGATTTATGAACGCAGCCTATATAGGCAAGCCACTGCTCTTTTTATTCAATTTTGCTTATTTTTGAGTACTTGTCTTTTTAAAGGACAAAAATGAAACTTAAACATCGAATATCATCAAAAATTAGTATATTTTACTTATTTTTAAATACTTATTTTTAACATTGTAGATAAGAAAGTTTAAAGTTTGCAACTCACATTGGTTACCTATATAGAACTTGGACCCACGCCATTTGGTCAACTGATAGAACTACCTTCACTGAAATGAAAAAGGATATTAGTTAATTTACAAAATTTTGTAACTTAAATAACTTGGCAGACAGCTTTCCCAGGTATGCTCATATAACAATTTAAATTTATATCATTTTCAAATCGATAATTATCTCATTTTTCGATATTTACAATTTCGTAAATTTTCTCATCGATAAATATCTTAGTTTTCGATATTTACAATTTCGATCATTTCCTCATCGATAATTATCTCAGTCTTCGATGTTTACAATTTCGATCATTTCCTCATCGATAATTATCTCAGTCTTCGATATTTACAATTTCGATCATTTCCTCATCGATAATTATCTCAGTCTTCGATATTTACAATTTCGATCATTTCCTCATCGATAATTATCTCAGTTCTCGATATTTACAATTCCAATCATTTTCTCGTCGATAATTATCTAATTTTTCGATATTTACAATTTCGATCATTCTCTCATCACTCACAAAGAGGGATACATGGACGACCAACGACTATTCCGATTATATAACTTAAAATATTTATTTAGGATTTTTTAAAAAAGTATTTTATACTGGCAAACATTTTGCAGAAATGAAACCAAAAGAAAAAAAATACATAACACGGATTTGTCCCCTTTAATTGAAATCGATTCAAATAACATTCCGCATAGAAATCATGATACATAACAACAAACTACGCACTACGCTTTGAAGCATATATTATTTTAACGCGTTTCAACAACAACCCCACGATTCTTAAGAAAACCCATTGAAACCAAAATCCAGCTTATTACTAAGTCAATCACCACAGCTCCAGAAACCCTCGACTACCCCCCTCCCACAAGCTTTCTCCCCAATTAATAACAGAGCCTCCCCTCAAGATCCCCCTCCCCCCTGCTAAAGCCAGATTAATTAAGTGGGGCAGAGCTTACCCTTAAATTTATGAGTAAATATTTTCATCCCGGATTAAAAGTTCAATGGCAGGATGGTATTGTGTCTCAATTCGCAGCAGGAAGTCTTTATTCTGTTTGGTCTTTCATCTCGGAAAAGACCGCCGCAAGGAGATTTGGAGGGTTTTAGTTATCTTTACCAGAAGTAAGATGAGCTGTCAAACAAGATTCGGTCTCGCTTCTGTTTGAGAAATGAAGGATTCTAAATAACTCAGATTTATTCTTTAGGTAGAGGTCTTCTGAAGACTCACTGTGTGAAAGGGGCTGGTGCATGTTAAGTCTGTGGTGGTTTAAATGTTCTCATGTTAGTCTTGGGATGGAGATTTGGGCAGTGGGGTGCCAACTGAGGTGTTGTTCTTGTCATATGACCATAGTTCGGTTTGGTTTGGTTTGGTTTGGTTAATTTACGTCGCACTAGAGCTGCACAGTGGGCTATTGGCGACGGTTCGGGGTCTATCTCGAAAAGGAAAGACCCGGGAACACATACACATTCACACACACATTCATACACACATTTATACATGCACCTCGTTATTTTAGAACCATGGTCAGATGACGAGGAAACACCTGAACTGGCACCCAACGCCTTCAATGGACGTCGGGACTTTGGACCCCGATCAGATTTATCGTGCACCAATCCCGTATACACGCCAGTATAATTTGTTGGATATTTTCACTGTGTGAAAGGGGCTGGTGCATGTTAAGTCTGTGGTTGTTTAAATGTTCTCATGTTAGTCTTGGGATGGAGATTTGGGCAGTGGGGTGCCAGCTGAGGTGTTGTTCTTGTCATATGACCATATTTCGGGTTTAAGAAGATGGGGAGGTTCTGAGTCTTTTGCTTAGTATTTATCATCTCTATATTTTTTCATATGGTTAATTAATAATGTACAAAATATAAGCTTTCAAATGCATATAAAAAATAATATTGGTTGTCAAATTCTATAAATAAATCAATTGAGATTATTTATTTTAAAAAGAAGACTATATTTCGAATATAGGTTAAAATACAGCGATATTTTGTATTTATAAAATTACAATTATCATATATATTAAATATACGAAATAATTTAAATATCCTTAGGTTTTTGCTGGAGCATTTAGTTTGATTTATTTGCTTATGTTCTGATATAAAGCATTATTTTCGAAAATATCACAAAAGATATTTACTTTTTATATTATTCACAATTATGTGACATGCTCGGCCTATTAATATCTATATAAAATATGTATTAAAATGAGTTTAGTTTTTTCAAATTTTTGAAAATTATTTTAAAGTTCAATAATATTTAGGGCACTATCGGAGTTATTTATTAGTCAATTGAGATTATTTATTGTAAAAAGAAGACTATATTTCGAATATAGGTTAAAAATACAGCGATATTTTGTATTTATAAAATTACAATTATCATATATATTAAATATACGAAATAATTTAAATATCCCTATGTTTTTGCTGGAGCGTTTAGTTTGATTTACTTGCTTATTTTCTGATATAAAGCATTATTCTCGAAAATATCACAAAAAATAACTACGTTTTATATTATTCACAATTATGTGACATGCTCGGCATATTAATATCTGTATAAAATATGTATTAAAATGAGTTTAGTTTTTTCAAGTTTTTGAAAATTGTTTTGAAGTTCAAAAATATTTAGGGGAATATCGGGGGAAAATTGCAGTCTAGGAAACTATAAATTTTTCAGGTGTTTAAATATTAACAAAAAGCAAGTGAAACGTGTTATAAGAAAACCCAAAAAGATCGTGTTTCAACTACAAATGTGTGTTATATTTAAGTATCTAAATGAGCGACCAGGGATCTAACTTGAATTTTACACTTGCCTTTTAATATAGTTTTATGTTATACTGGCACGCTTCTAAAATAATATATTCATGTAATAGCTTATTATTATTTATTTATAAACATTCCTGTTTTACGTATCGTTTACTGTAATATTCATAAAGTATATATAAAATTCTAAATGAATATTAGCGTTCATTAAATATTAAAATTTGGATTATTTATGTATTTTTAATATTGAAAAATATTTTTTATCAAAATTTCAAGTGCCTGCTTTATTTTACTAATAACGATAGATTTATCTATGAGACATGGCAATTTTTGTGTTTCCTGCCTAATAATTCCAACTGAATCCCTATAGTTCTTTCTCGGTACCTGAGAAAATTTTACTATACTCATTTAGCCAAGCTGAATTATTTTATTCGGAAAAAGTCTGAAAGACTATTTGAATTAATAAAGATTATTTTAATTGCAGTGCTATATGTTTTAATTTAATATTATCGATTTATTTTATTATTATCCAAATTAATTAACTTAAAAATTGTTTTTAAATAAAATTAATATGCAATTTAAATATATATGTGAAGTGAAATTAGCAAGAATTAAAACAAAGGAATACATGAAAATGGTACAGTTCCTAGAACTATGATAAATAAATGTGTTTCATTATACATTTTAAGTTTATTTCCATTTATTTTAAATCCTTGATTTGTTTAAGTAGTATATAAACTTTTTAATTTATTTTTGGATCGGTTAATTTAACTTTCTATTTCAAGAAATAAAAAGTTTAATATTTTTTAGCTTATGGAAATTTAAAATAGTTATTTGTGTCATTTTGATGTAATTTACCCAATTTTTATGATTTTTGTAAGTAATTAACTTCGTTACATGCAATATACGTAAAATGTGATTAAATAGATTGAGAAAAACATCTTTTTTAAAATAACCTACATCAAAACATCATAGGTTTTATAATCAAGTTGTTATCTTGCTAACCAAGATCTCAAGAAGAAAGAACTTTAATATTTTTATTTGAATTACCTTGTAAAATAAGATTGTTTTAAATTATTCAGTTTGATTGAATTACCACTTTTCAATACACATCATTCTCTCTTGATTGTCTCAAGTGAAACATAATCATCTGTATAGAGTTGAGATTCTTAAGATTTACGAATCTGAAGCATTTTAACGGGACTCCGTAATACCTCGGTTTACAGTTGCTGGAAAATATATTTCGGAGAATTATTTATTTTCCAAGAAACTTTCATTTTTGTACATGAACAAAGCAAGGTATGAAGTTTCTTTATTTTTATACTTTTGATGCGTTTCGTAGAAATCCAAGTTTTCGGTAAAAACAATGGTCTCTACGGTCAGTTGAAATTCTATATAATACTACTCGTTTTTTACGAATAGTAGGGAAAAGGTACAAAGTTTTTCGTTACACACCGTTTTAGTCTCACAAAATGTTCAAACTTCAACTTATTAAGTGTGCCTTAAAGCTACTGTAGTTTAAGATACAAGATACTGAGTTTTATTAAATAGAATAAGATATATTAATATATATTATTAAGTAGAACAAAATATATATTACTTCTTTGTATAAAAACAATATTAAATGTTTAATAAACTTAACAAAAAAACAATTTAATACAGTGTTTGATATAATTGAGGCTCTGTGCACCTCAAATAGTTGTGATGCATGTATATATTTAATCCTCTACGGGGGTCCACCATCAACGGGGGCTACTTCTACGGGGGCTACCTCTACGGGGGCTATCCTCTACGGGGGCTATCCTCTACGGGGGCTAATTTACTCCTTGCGGGTTAACTTTACTTTAACTGCTGAAAAAAGTTTCACATTTGAAAACAAGCGGGGCATTCAGTGAAAGTAGTCAATAATATATATTTCCTGTCTGTGCGACCCTCATGTGCAACTGTATGGCTGTTGTTTTCCCCACTTTCTGTAAGGGAAGGTTATATCTAAAAATGTTGTTCTTTTGTTTCATAACATGACAAATACGGATTGATTAGTTCGTTCAATTTTCGCTAATATATTTCAGAGGGCTAAATAAAATTACATGATATATATATTAGTAGAAAATTCAAAATATTTTTAAAAAATCATATTTTAATGCAAATTTTTTTCTTACTGTAAAACATAACCGAACTACTTATAAAAGGCTTGTAACTTAAATTTATTTGCTTGACTAGTAAATTAGAATAACATTAAGGTTTCTACTAAAGTTTTAATTTACTAATGTACAACACGTATTTTACACGTAGGTACAACACATATTTTATTTCAGTTAAAAAAGTTGTATATTTTACGTTAACCACGTGTACCCTGAATAAGATAAGTGCACAGTTGTGTTATGTAACAATTAGTTTAAAAGTATAATAATAGGATTTCTAATATTTTGCTTCTAATTCAGGTTACAAATCATTTTGCACCACCAACCTAATTCCAGTCCAACTTTTGGTGTTATTATACTCCACTAGTTACAGTGAAGTAAACTTTACAATAATAAATTAAAACTTTAGTAGAAACCTTAACGTTATTCTAATTTACTAGTCAAGCAAATAAATCTAAGTTACAAGCCTTTATAAGTATTTCGCTGTGATCGGTTATATTTTACAGTAAGAAAAAAATTTGCATTAAAATATGATTTTTTAAAAATATTTTGAGTTTTCTACTAATATATATATCATGTAATTTTATTTAGCCCTCTGAAATATATCAGCGAAAATTAGACGAACTAATCAATCCGTATTCGCCAATTGTTATGAAACAAAAGAATCTTAAGAATTTTTTCTTTTGTTTTCTTCTTTTGTTTGTGTACATTTGATTGGTGTTTAGTAAGAATCAAATGAATTTATTTACTACAACCAAGCATCATTATTGTAAAAAAAAAAAAAATAACATTGGAGTACAGTATATCCCCCCCCCCTCCTCTCCCTTCATTGTTTACTCCACAGAAAAAAAAATTAAATGATAGTTAACAAGTCTACATTAAAAAAAACTGCAAATTATTGGAAACACAGAATATATTGATACCCATAACTTAATTTTAGCTGCACTGCATAGTATTTAAACACTCTACAAAAATTTGGAAATGCAGAGTACAGTAACTTCCGTTGACATACATTTTAAAAAAATTTTAAATGCATATAATTTATAAAAGTACTAAATACACCATCTAAAAGTGAAAACTACTCTACATCTTCAATATTTTCTTCACTGTTTAGCAGATTAATTTGTATGCACATAATACAGTTGGTTTTTGGAAATACGATAACTTTTAAGTTGGATAAAAAAAGATTTATTTAATATATATCTAAAATTTCACAGGAGAAGTTTGAGAACATAAAATAGATTTTTTTTACACTTGCTGTATTACTTATTTTTAAAAGATTCACGATCGACTTTCATAATGCTCCAAAATGTAAATTAAAAAGATACATAAGCATTATAAAAGAAAATATGCATGGTTTTAATTTAAAAATAAGTCACACAAAAAATCTTTAGTAATCTACTAATTAAATCGTGTGTAAAACTTCAACTGTATGGATGTTACTAATAGAAAAATGCCTCACATAATAGAATATTTGCTTAATAAATAAACAGCTTCCATTAAATTTGCTTTTACGTTAATAGTACTAATGTAAATTATATTATATTTAATTAATATTTTCTAAATAGAAAAAAATTGCTATGAATCTTTTTCATCTATATTTCCTTCGAAAATTTTATCATATTTATTACCATATTTCCACTTTTAAGCCATACAAAAGTTCGTAGGAACGGGAATTTATGGTAATGCCATTAAAAGCATATCAGCACAATGAAAATTGCTCTACATATATTTTTTCACATATTCATAAATTAATGTAAGAAAATGTCATTATCGTAATACATAACATACCAATGCAATTATTCCCTTTTAAAAGAATTTCAATTATATTAAAAGAAAAAATTAGTCAGCTTTGGATTAATTACCATGAAAACAAATTCAATAAACTACGGTATTAGGAATATCTTCGTAACAAAAAAATATATAAATAAAACTTTATAAAACATTGTAATAAATGTAAAATACCTAAATTTTTCTCAAGAGTTCTAATTTATATGAATATTTAGAATATGATGAGCAACATCACATAACTTTTCATAATCTTCTATCCAAACTCTAGGCGGTAATAAAAGGTTTTTATAGGGTTTCGTTTGGATAACAACCATCCTCTTCAACTGCGCACGTGTATTTATAAGCATTTCCGTAAATTCGGTTTTAATATTTTAAGTGTCTTTAATACGATACAGTTAGCGAATTGGTTGAAAGTGTTTTTTTTTTAAATATATTTTATGAGGAATAGTTTTATTCAAACTTTCGAATACTTTAAACAATTTCTACACATATCGATTATATCAACGTAAAAAAATTAATAACGCGTTACCATAGCAAATCTTTAACAAAGACAACCACCTCTTCCTTCTTCTGCACTATTAAAAATAAATACTGAAAATTAAGTAACATGTACTCATTTTTGATTACATTCCATGCTTTTCTTTGCTCCGAATACATAAGTTCTATTTTGAAAAAGACATGTACTCAAAAATGAGTAAAATGAATAAAAAGAGCAGTTGAGAGACGAGGGCAACGAGAAGAAGTTATAAACAGAAGTAAGGTTAAAAAGGCGTGGCAAAAGAATGGGAAGTACGATAATCGAATCGTTATAACTCAGTTTCCATTTAAGTAATCAACCTCAAGTAATGTGGAAAACCATCCTCTGAACAACTATTTTACGTTTGCCATGTCGCTTTGTTAATATGACTTGAACAGAAGCTGAGATTAGCAATATTATATCACTCTGCTCATTTTTGAGAAATTACGATTACTTAAATTTGAGTACGTCATCGATCATTTACGATGCAGTTGCCCTCAAAGAAAAACGAGTACGTCCATGTTCTCATTTTTATCACATTTTTTTAGTGTGGAATTACCGATTTTAGCACTGTCTCTTTTTTTTGTACCGTAACTCTAACTCTGTACTGTTAACTCTAACAAATGTGGATGTAGTTGAGTTATACATTCTTCTATAATAAGAAAACAAAGTTTCTCTCTGTGGATCGCAAAACACCTATTTCCCCTACGTATAAAAGTCTGACAATTTATAATATATAAGTAGATAAATATTTATAGGTCATATGGCTCGTATTTGTAAAATCTCATGTATTTTTTTTAAATGATTTTAACGATTTTATAAATTTTGTACAAAGAAACAGCTTACAAAATATTTCCAAGATTTAGAACATGTCTTTGTAGATTAGTCGATATCACTCAGGAATTTGAAATAGTAGATCGCGGTTCATAGTGCCGATGGGGTTCACTTAAATTTATTTTTATATGTATATGGCTGAACGGGTTCCTCGACAACGCGGGGCCAAACAGTTATTTGCAAATATATTATTTGCATTCCTACATGAACGCTCACATGTCAAAGTTTAAAAATGACTTTTTAAGAACCAGATAGCCTTAAAATGCGGAGAAACATGAAGAGCCAAAGATTGGCTCTGGACGTAAAAGACGTACATATGGAAAAATCCCTTAATTTATATTAAGCTGAAAACTAGTATAAATTCATAAACTTATAATTGTATTTTAAATAAAAACTTAATTTTTTTTATTAATTGTTACGTTTCTCTGAAATTAATATTTCCTAAAAACAAATATTTGTATCAATCTGCCCCTGATATGCGGGATACATACACGCCTAGAGAACTTTGATTCATGTATCGATTTTTAATTTTAAAGGGTTACTATTAAGATATGTGTGTGTAGTATTTATATACAAACGGTAAATTATACTTTTAAAGTACAAACTACCAATAATTATCTTTTATCCAATCAGTGGAATAACAAACCAGTCAATATAATCTTAATGCGAAGTCTCAAGGCGAAATTTTCTTTAAGTATTACTTAATCACTAATGTGAGATACTGCTCACTATTTAATATATGCAGGGGCTAAAATAAGCTTTACTTAAGTAGAACAATTGCTAGGACGTATAATGATACATATCAAAGTGTCCGTCGTAATGGCGTCATAATTTGCTTCCAACCAGCGATTTTTAATTAATTTTGTTGTAAGAAAAAGGTAAAACCACATTAACTCAAAATTTATCTTCTCTCAATTATGACTTAAATACAATTTTAAACTTTCTTTTAATGTGGTTTGGATTGGTTATAAACTAAATTTTGGTAAGAAATCTCGATTTGAAATTTTTTAGAACCTTCGAGCATGAATGGACTGTAGTAGAGCGAATATGACGTCATAATCGTGAAACCAGCATCTCAGATCGAATGGCCTCAGACACGTGACTTCTTTTCAAAATTACGAATTAAAAAATACTCGCGATTGGCTGATGACTTGGAAAATGTGTAACAGTGAAAATTTATGAATGGTATGACGTAATTAACCACGTGTCTGAGGCCATACATGTTGGCATCATTTTGATGTTAGCGAGATTACAACATTGTTTTCTCTGTGAAAACAGTCATTTATGAGTACTCAAAACGTGTTCTCTTTTTTCAGATACAAACCAAAGGATATATGAGAAAGAATTATGAGGTAAATGTGCTTTGACATCTGTGAGTAGCTATATTAAATTTTTAACTAATCTCAATTGGAAATTATAAAAACTGTATAAATGTTCTCCTTTTTCCTGTACCCTATATTTAGAATAGGAAAATAGAAATATTACTTACATTATTTTAAACGTTACGATACTATATCATTGTATTAATTTTAATATAGGTATTTTATGTATCCTGTAAAACTTATGTACTTTATACCAGAAAACTTCAACTCAAATAATACGGTAAAATTATCCGGATCAATCGGGACCAGATCCCATCCGGATAATCGAATGTCGGGATAATTGAATATTACACAAAAAAAAGTTTTTTTCTTATTTAAAAAAAATGAATTTTACTTTAGCATGTCATGTAGTTTAATGGCTATTAAAATCGATATAATTCGCGATAGAAACTTTTAACCTAGATTTTGAGGATTTTTTCTTTTTGTCCCTCAGAGCCCTCGGATAATCGGCTATACACTTTGTTTGTACTGTACATTAAAATTAGGGAATATGATGAAGAAAATAAATTTTAATAAAACTTAATGAGAAAATCCACGGAAACGATAAACAATAACAACAAATCCAAACTTCTACAAAAAAAATCCACTGAATCTAACAGGACTTAATAAAACATTTCACAAACGCCCACATTACCCCTCAACTGCTCTTTTCTGTTGATTCCAAGATTAAAAATCCCACACAAAACACCCAAATTAGAAGTGATTTAGCGCCTCCCCCGCACCGTGGAGCGGGGGCGTTTAGAAAAGTGTCCACCGACTCTCAAATTTGAAAAATAACCCTGCCGGTAATTTAGCTAAGTGGCCGGGCATAAATCTTTTTGCGGGAAGTGGCAGGCGAGAAATTTAAGACCCCTCAAAATACACCCTGATTGGTTTATAACCGGGGAGGATTGATTGTTTTGTATGCTAATGTTAGAGGGTGGTTTACGGGGCTCGAGTGACGCTGTATTGTTGTTATTTTTGCGATTGTTTTTGGTTTCGCCTGTTGTTTACGTAATTGCTCTCAGACGATAGAGTATCGACTTAAGAAGGTTTGTTTGGTGTAATTAATGGGCAACAATATGTTATTTTGACGTATCGTTAATTTTTCTTCGGTAAATTGTTTTTGTCTTTGCGTGTCCTGAGTAGGTTCAGTTTTTAATTTAATCTCTATGGATAATTTATATTTATGATATTTTAATAATGCATCAATATAGAGCTCGCCTTTTATAATTTTTCGAACTGATATAGCTTTAGTACATTTTGAATACAATTTTGTAGTTAATTTATAAACAAATAATACAAATACAGACAGATTAAAAACTCATTTAGTTGTTTGAAATGTAATTGTAATTGTTAAAAGTGTAAAAGTGAAATTATTTAAATTCTGACTAAATTATTAGCGTTATATATTTAAATGAATACATAAATAAATTACTGTTTAAAACAATTTTCAAGACACCGAAAATTTGCTTGACTTTTCTGCCTTATGAATTAGTAAAAAACAAACAAATATAGTACTTTTATTTGATATACGGTAAAGACCATAACGCTACATGATTTAAAATAAAACCTGCAATTATTAAATCGTAAAGTACCATTTATCATTGCATTACCTTTTCTATTACATGCGCGGTTTTGATACCAAACATGGTTGGGAAATATTTGCACAACGAATAAATTATCAGTCTTTCTGTAAACATATATTTTAAGACACAAATTTATCAACTATCGAGTTTTGTAAAACATGTCCCGATGTATAAAAAAAAATCCGATATAAGAGAAAATATATAACAATAGCTAAAATAGAGAAGAACAATAGTTAAAATATAGAATCCAAATCGAAGTTTCCCATAACCTTATAAGGACGCGATTTCGCAAAGGCAATACGAATCAAATATCTATATTTATATGAAAATCAAAAACAATACTTGCTTTAAATGTGTAATACAGCAAATTTCGAATTGTGTCTACTTGCAGTTTTTCAATTTCAATGGACGGATTTCCCCGTCTAGACATTTGTTATCGAAACTGACTGATATATGTATTAAGAAACTTGTAGAAAAACTTTAAAAAATGTGCCATATGGATTGGGTTATAGTTTTTCAAAAGTTTCAGTTTTGGATCAAGAATTTCAGTTTGAAACCAAAAGAATACACGTGGAAAAGCACGTGGAATAAAATTGGTACGGTGGCTGAATTAGTGTCGCACTAGAATTACACAGTGGGTAACTCTTGATGGTTCGGGATCTTTTCCGAAAGGAAGATCGGGGATATTGCCTTATCTCTTTGAACCTTGGCCAGGTGAAGAGTACAACATCTGAGCCAGAACCCCACTCTTTGAACTTCATGCTTCAACCAAAGTGAGGACATTTAGAACACCACAGATTTAACTCGTACCAATTCTCTTTACTCGGTGAATATTCGATCGAACGACCAGGTTCGATTTCGCAACCCTCCGATTACGAGCTCGCTGCTTTTCCCAAGCCGACAATTGAATTCACAGCCCTTCGATTATGAGGTCTGTAATCATCTGTTTATAGAAATAGGAATTGATCGCCTACGGAAGACTCGAAAAAAAAAAGAGGAATATAAACAAGCTTTCCGTCTGAAGTCGTACCCCATGTTATACTTTATTTCTAGATTTACATGCATAGGTGATTGATATATTTTTGAGCATCAAGACTATATTTATGCCTTTTGTGCTAATTACCATGGAGGTATAGGGTCGGAATGAATTCCCTTAAAGCGTAACATGTTGTTTCCATCCTTATACCCCATTAGTCTAACAGTGTAAGTGTTAGCATATACTGGCTGACACGTAATGGGTCCGGGTTCGAATCCCATCTATGACATGGATGTAAAATGTCATATAGATGGTTGTAAGTCTGTTTGGCATTTCGTAAAGTTATTACTAGCTGATTTAAAAAAAAGTTTCAAATCAAAATAGTACCAACTACTAATTTATCCAAACTTTCAAATTCAAGTTTCCAAGAAATACGAAATAGACGCATTGGTGTTTGCCATTATCCCCATAATAGTTCGCGCATTTTCTTCGAGAAATTGGCTCCAAACCAAAACCAATAACCTAATGTGCAGCTTTAGTGCGACTTAATTAATAGAACCAAACCAACCCCAAAATTTTAATGACGTAATACAAAAAATTACTCAAACATAATAAAACTAAAAATAATTTTATTTTCTATAAATTTTCATTTTTAAATAAGTTTAGTCCAACTACATTTAATATATTTTTACAATGATATTTTCTAGGATTCTTTAATTTGCAGCTCATTATAACATATTCATTGTTCAATTTATTCAAATAAAAGCAATTGCATACTTGAAATATAAATAGCACATGGTTGACTTCCCACGAAGAAAATGTATAGAAAACATTTTACGACTCCATATTCCCGAAGACTTACAAAAACATCCCCATATTAAAGTAAGTTTCTATGTTCGATTCATTTAAACTTCCATTATTTTTCTCAAGATCATAACGAACCGCCTTTGATTGCGGCAATTTACTAATTAAACACAGCAAGCGAAAAGCGTAATTAGTTAAAAATTCCGACTGAATGCGACCACGAAGTCTTAAAAATGATCAAACCCCACTCAAATTCTTCCTCAGTTGGTGCCTTTTCAATCGTTTTAATTGCAATCGATCAGCATTTCAAAAGTAACCTTTTCTCGGGGCCCTCACTATTTTGCTGTTGTCGGCTTTTCCAAAAGACAATAATTATTTATTGAAATGCAGAAGTTATATATGAAATGATACAGTGTGTCGTCGGTCTTTTGCGTGGAGAAAAGTGCAAAAGCCTGTCCCTGCAGCCAAAGGCCTTTTCAGGTGAATTTTAATTAAGAAAAAGACAAGGGAATGCCTTTGATGATGTAATCAGTCCTTTGAAAGTTGTCGCCTCTGATGTCATGAAAAATGTATTTGAAGATATTTAAAAATCGTTAAAATGTTGTGCCTAAAACGCTTTGAATTTAAATATTCGTAATTTACTGATTTATCTGATTGTAATGACGTTTAAAGAGTGTAAAAAATATATAATAATTGAATTACTATATTTGTATGAATATTTAAATATTTTTCAAATTTAATTATTTTCTTGCATGTGAAACACAGAGTATTTGAATTTTGAAATATGGCAACGTTCCATTTTCTCATTTTCGGTTTAAAAAATTTTAATTTGGACTTCAAAAATATTGCAACAAATAATCAAAATAAATTAATACACAATTAAATCAAAATAAATTAATACACAATTAAATCAAAATAAATTAATACACAATTAAATCAAAATAAATTAATACACAATTAAATCAAAATAAATTAATACACAATTAAATCAAAATAAATTAATACACAATTAAATCAAAATAAATTAATACACAATTAAATCAAAATAAATTAATACACAATTAAATCAAAATAAATTAATACACAATTAAATCAAAATAAATTAATACACAATTAAATCAAAATAAATTAATACACAATTAAATCAAAATAAATTAAATAAAAATAAAAATTAATTATACGCCAAATTCTGTAATGCATCACTATTTTTAGAGACATAACGCTTTTTTTTTCACTAAATGCATTCTGTCCTACAGCTCGCAAATCAAGCATGTTCCAAAAGAGACAGTAATTGAAAAAAATAATAAAATTACTACAAAAAACTTTAATTACTGGTTGTTTTATTTTCTATATAGAAGAAAATATCCACTTATAATATTACACGTATTATGGCGGAGATCATATAGTTGTATAAATATTTGCTCAGTGTATATTTTTTTATTCAATATAAAGAATAAATTAAAAAATTTCATAGCAAAGTATAATTTTGATAGATAATTCAATGTCTCTAAATATGTTACTTTACTTTCGAGCGTGTTCTATTATGATAGGAAACAAAGTATTACGCATTTTGTTTTATTTGAGATGCAAAATGTTTATTTAAAAAACACTGAATAAGTAAGAAACTTATTCTAAATCATTTTTTATTTAATACACACATCGCTATAACAAAATTGTATAATATACAAACATTCACACACATATATATATGCATACACATATGCGTAAAATAAGTTTGTATGTGTCTATGCACGTATACACGTGAGTGTGAACGTGAGAGCCCCGTTTGCGGAAGTGTATTTAAAAAACATTAAATGTAGAATAAAAATATTTTATTGTACTCTTTAATTACGGTATTCATGTAATTTGAAAGCTTTCTTTAGGTATATAGGTATGTATATGTTATAACAATATATAAATAATATTTTACCTCAGATTATACTTCAAAAAACAATCTTAAATATAACTCATAAAACACATTTTTTGTGCATACATAAAGAGTTCTATAAATATCGAAAGTGCGGAATTCTATAAAGAACAAGCATAATTAAAACTCTTATCTCGAAATAGAAAAGATTTATATATTTTCTTTTCATCATTAAAATACCGCGTATCTCATCATTCATAAATAATACAATACAATCCCCATTTTATATATTGTATCTTAAAGATATAATTCTTCCAAAATTAATTTTATTACTCAGCATAATAAATTATTCGATATATTAAATTTTACGCCCTAAACAAGCCGATGAAATCACTTAACTTTAAAAAAAAAATTCTATATTCTCCCTATCTCATTAAATACATTATTACAAAGCTAAAGTATTTATTTCTTCCAATAAACCTAAAAGCAATTACGCTTATACAGTGGCAAGCATTCATACACCTTAAAACAACCTTTTCAAGTTAATTCTCTTTAATTACTGCCGTTTTCTTCTTTCTACCTACCTTCCAACCAATCAATCGTCGCGAAAAACGCTTTCTTTCCTCCCCGTCCTTTATTTCTCGCAACACTGTGGCAACGGTATCAGCACCCAATCACCATGCGTTGCCTTTCCCGCCAAAACTTATCAGTTCTTTTTCTCCCGCGGAACGGTGATTACGCTCTTCCACTCCTGCTAATTACTTTTCAATTAACTTTAAACGCGCATTTCGTTAATTGATTGGAGGAGAGATACAGCAACAAAAAAATGCACGGGTCATCCATAATATTTAATAACGCAATAACAACGGAAAGTCTTCAAAGGGGGGTGTATTGAAAAATGTGCGGCTCGTGCGGTTGCCGAGTATTTTATATGTAATGGTGTTAATTCATCATCAACAATGATGAAGATCCGGCACGCGACGTTGCGGTCTTTTGAGGTGGGAGAAGCTCGACATTGATCTTGGGATGTTTTCTTTTCTGTGTGTGACTTCCTTCCATTTTGGCTCCCTCTAGAGACTTATATTGCATTAAAAGGAAAGCATTATTACTGGAATGGAAAATAGTTGAGTTTATATTGTGGGATTTATTTTAAAGCTTTTTGTACTATTAGTTTGGCTGTGTTTGTTAGCTAACGGAAATATAATACGGTGATAAATGTAAAATATAAACCCCCTATTTTCAAAATATTATTTTACCAAAAAAACTAATAATTGTACAAATAGTTTTTTTAACTAGTACAAATTCAATTTTGTCCTCAAAGCCATTACGTATGTATTAATTAAAATCGATAATCTTACTTGAAAGATTTAAGTAGTAATTATTTTTGGTGTTTTAGCAGAGAAAGGAATACAAGAGGGTAGACAAGACATTATTGAAATATATTTAAACTTTAGGTTCAAGCTAAGATAATATTTAAAGATAGGAACA
The DNA here is from genome assembly GCA_963932185.1 of Troglohyphantes excavatus. Classification (NCBI taxonomy): domain Eukaryota; kingdom Metazoa; phylum Arthropoda; class Arachnida; order Araneae; family Linyphiidae; genus Troglohyphantes; species Troglohyphantes excavatus. The sequence goes on along the minus strand of OZ010666.1, from coordinate 62,155,575 downwards.
TTTAAGTGGGTGCCTACAGGATTGACCCACTGGGACGATACAGGACTGATTACATGAAGATTTTTAACATGAATAGGATATTGCCACCGCTAAGTTACAGGATTATATGCATGGGTAACAACATAACATATTACAACCTAACATATTACAAATAAGCAGGGGTGATGGGAAATGGGCATTGATATCCTACAATATTTTAAGCCATTGTATAATCATGCCAATTTTATTTGAGTTTTACCATATTATAGTAAATGGACTTCAGATTGAAAATAATCACAGTAAAATGTTAAGCAATAACCAATGAAAAATAATATTACACAGATAAATATTCTAAGTGGTTGGTTAATATATATATATATATATATATATATATATATATATATATATATATATATAATTTCTTACGTATAGCATTATTTTCAGCTGGGTTAACATATACTGGAATATGCATAAACTATAATAAAGTCAAGTACTCACTTTTAAAGTCATATCTATATTCTGCAGCCTTCAGGCTAGACGTATTATTAAAATATTCTCACAATGAAAGCCGCAAGTATTTGCATCCAAACAATGTCGCCCCCAACCCAATTTCCGATCCCACAAGGTAAAGGTGCTGTCAATGGCAGCTTTGCAGATAAGCAAAGAGACTTCAAAAATTTGGAACGTCGCAACTAGATTAAGATTTTGACGCTTGATTTAATCTTTTCTATCGACGCTCCCTTCTTGAATTCCAATGAAGTGAATTCTCTGAAATGAAATTCGTTTTCCGTAGGAAGAATTTTCGCACCTCAAAAATCGTCCATCGAGCCGAGTTTTCCCATCGTCTTTTATTCGAAATCATGAAAGCCGATTCGGGCAGAAATATTCTTTCGCTGATTAACGCGATCGCTCAAAAATAAAACACGCAGCTTGGGAAAAGATTAAAATTTTAAAGCTGTGACTCAATTCTCGTGCAAGGGGTTTAATGAAGCGCGCGGAAGTGGGAGCTTTTCTTGGTTAAGAATGGCAACGGTGTCAGTGACGCGCGCTTTTTGTTTTCGCGGGTGATTTTTCCAGTGAATCGGAATTTGGGAGAGGAATTCCGGTGTTCGTGAGAGGATTAAGTAGCTTGAAGGGTAAATAAAGAAAATTGCCATTTTTTTGTATTCTCGTTTTAGAATGAAAAATACTGGAAGATAATTGGGTTTTTCCTAAAGCCCCTGATTTTGAAAACAAGGTTCAGCAGCTAAACTAAGCTGAGTGATTAAAAATATAAAAGCAGGACTAGTATTTAAAAATTGCTGGCCCATAAAAATAAGTCCTGCATTTAAGCTATGATATAAATGAAGAGATCATATATAAAAATTTCAACAAACTTCAATGGAGTTTAAGTAAAGCGTATTTTCATATTTTAGTTTCATTTTACTGATTTATCAACGATTTAAAAAAAAATACTAAGTAGAAATATAAAGTATGAGAAAAGTAATTTTTTAATTAAAAGAAAGAATAACTATTTAAAAAATCACAGTTAACGCATTACGCACTTCTAATCAATTGAGTATATGTTACCGTTAAAATTCGAAAGCCAGTAATATGCACACTATCTAGTGTGGCGTCTTCTTCACATATACCTGTGGGTCAGGACTGGAACACAGTGTTCACTGGAAGACTACGTACACCACCTTCATACACAATCAAACTTCCGTTTAAAACAAATTGAAAGACTCAAAACTTTAATTTTAAAATATTTAATTAAAGTTAAATTTTTAGATTTAAAACAAAACATATTATTTAAGTTACAGATTAATTACAATTAATACAAAGAAAACAGAAAGGACTCCTAAACAGACAGGTCCCATCTAAACGACAATCATGTCATTGCAGCTCAGTGTCCTACGGGTCTCTGCCGTTTCTTTCACAGGTAGGAAACGCAAAGTTCATGAAGCATGGAGTCGCAAGCTGGTGGCTCCACCTAGTGTCACTATATAGAAATAGTAGTTCCGATGATGGTAGAGATTGAGAGTTCTTGGGATGTTACAGACTTCTTCCCCCCCTGGAGAACTTTCTGCCGGAGGTTACCGAGGAAGAAAGTTAGTGAGAACATCATGGCATTACGAAAATGAGAGAGTACCTTTACCAGTGGGATCAGCACTGAACTAAATAACTAACTACTTAATGATATAGACATATTAGATATGATAATACAATAAAAGAAATAATATCATTATACAGTTTTACAAATGCATATATTAAGTAGGTTCCCTAAGAGTGCGGATCCTGCTCAATCCATCAGCATTTTGATGCTTTGATCCACTGCGGTGTTTTACCTCAAAATTGAATGATTGTAAAGCTAAAGACCAACGCATAAGGCGAGCATTTGTACTGACATGAGAGTTCAACCACACAAGAGGATTATGATCAGTGACAATGGTGAAAAAGTTCCCATCAAGGTAGCACCTCAGTCTTTGGACAGCAAAGATGATTGCAGCGCACTCTTTCTCACTCACACTGTACCGTTTCTCAACACTTGAAAACTTTTTACTTAGATAGATAATGGGATGTTCTTGGTCATTATCGTCAATTTGGGATAGGACAACTCCCATTCCGTGGTCTGATGCATCTGTTTGCACGATGAAGGACCTGTTGTAATCAGGAGCGTAAAGAACAGGAAAGTCACAAAGCGATTCTTTCAGTTTGTTGAACGCTTGTTCACATTCGGCAGTCCACTTGATATTTCCTTGACGAACTTTTCCTTTCAGTGTATCTGTCAAAGGAGAGGCTATTGATGAAAACATCGAAATATATCTGCTGTAGTATCCAGCCAGTCCTAGGAAACCTCTGACATCAGTTTTGGTTTTAGGTGGGGGATAATTCTTGATTGCCTCGATCTTCAATTCTGCCGGTTGTCTGCAACCCTGTCCGACTACATGTCCCAGATACTGTACTTGGCCTTGAGCAAACTTGCACTTTGACTGTTTGAGGGTCAATCCAGCATTCTTTATTCTTTCAAGTACTATGTCGACTTGTTTCAGATGTTCCGGAAAGGATCTTGAGAAAACTGCAATGTCATCAAGATATCGCACGGCGAATTCTTCACACCCTTCCAATAAATGTGCAACCATTTTGCTGAATTCGTATGGCGCATTCTTTAACCCAAATGGCATTCGTAAAGGACGATATGTACCAAAGTTTGTGACAAAGGCAGCCAGTCTTTGGGCACGTTGACTTAGTGGTATTTGCCAATACCCTTTTGACAAGTCCAACACCGTTATATACTGGGCCGATGAAACTATTTCAACTCTTTCTTCTATGTTTGGCAATGGAAAAAACTTAGTTTTGGTCACCTTATTAAGATTTCGGTAATCCACGCACGGTCTTGGATCTTTTCCTGGAGACTCAACCAAAATCATCGGAGACGTGAAATCAGAAAATCCGACTTCAATGATCTTCATAGCCAACATCTTCTGGATCTCTTCTTTCAGAATAGCATTCTGTCTGGGAGAATTTCTGTAGGGTTTTGACAGAAGTGGCGTATCGTTGTTGAGCTCGATATCATGAGTCACAAGATCAGTTTTCCCAGGCACATTTGAAAAACATGTATCATATTTACAAACTAATTTCTTTAATTGAATGATTTGCTCTTCGGTTAACTTGGTTTCCTTGTAATGGTCTTGAAACATCTCATCCAGGTCCAGGATATTCGGATTAGCGTCTACGTAAGGAATTTCCATCTCAGTTTCATTCAATTTGTCTTCTGTTTCACAGAGCAGAAAATTCACCTGTTCAGGTCTTCTGTAATAAGGCTTGAGCATATTCACATGGTAAACCTTGGAAGTAGCTTTTTTGTTAGAGAGTTCGACCACATAATTTGTTTCAGAAAGCTTTCGGAGAATTGTTCCGGGACCGGTCCAATGGGGACTCATTTTGTTTGCTTTGAATGTTGAAAATATAAGTACTTGGTCGCCCTCGCGAAATTCTCTTTTGATTGTTCTCTTGTCGTACCACGTTTTGTTTTTCTGTTGTGATTTTTCCATCTCCGTGGTTGCAAGTTCTTGACACTGTTTCATTCTGTTTATCAAAGCGAAAACATAATCCGTCACAGGTTCGTCTTCGTCTTCTTTATTCATCCATTTCTCATACAACAAAGTCAAAGGAGTTCTTAAATTTTTTCCGTGAACTAGCTCTGCTGGTGTAAATCCTGTACTTTCGTGTGTAACAGTTCGTAGGGCAAACAAAGCGGGAGATATCGCTTTTTCCCAATCAGTTCCAGCCTCCAAGCATAGTACTTTTAAAATCCTTTTGACAGTTCGATGAAATCTTTCTACCGGGTTACTTTGAGGATGATAAACGGAACTATGAACAACAGATATTCCAAACTTTTCCAGAAAAGTTGTAGTGAGTTCACTAGTGAACGAGCTTCCTTGGTCCATCTGCAGTATTTTAGGAAATCCCATCCTACTAAATATCTGCATTAAGGCTTCCACAACAGAAACAGATGTGATATCTTCAACCGGAACGGCGTCTGGATACTTTGATGCTAGACACATGGCAGTTATGAGATATCGTTTGCCACTTGGAGTAACTGGTAGAGGTCCACAAGCGTCGACGTTGATTTTTGAGAAAACTTCTTGTATCACAGGAACGATCTTCATGGGAGCCTTCTTTTTGTCATTAGGTTTCCCAACCCGTTGACATCTGTCACAACTTCTGACATATTCCTCAATTTCTTTATAGCAATGCGGCCAAAAGAAATACCTGGAGAATACATCTTTAGTTTTGGTCACTCCCAAATGACCTGAAGTTCCCTCGTGGCACAATGACTTCAATTCTTCTCGATACTTTTTTGGTATGACCAATAAAGGCCTCTCCACTCCTAGCTTATCCACTTTCTTTTTAATAAGTATGCCATTGGAAAGTACTTCAAACTCTCCTGCCGGTTCTTCAGGAGGTTTTCCTTGTAGCTTGTCCATGATTGGCTTCAGAACTGGGCAATCTTTCTGCTGAGATGCAAAAGTTCTAGAATCCACTTTCAAAAGAGTCAATCCCTTGTACTCAGGCTCTTCAGCTGGGAAGGAGAACAAATCATCTTCTTCGATCACAATGTCGTGATCTTCTTCATCCACGGGCACAGGACTGTCCTCTTCTTCCACGACATCTTCGGTAGATTCCCTTTTTGGTTCTGCCAGACGTTTCTGAGCTCTAGTCTGAATGGCATTAACTTGATAAGGAACTGGATTTTCCTTCATCTTCTCCAGAAGTGCTGCAGTTCGATTCCCGAGCAGGTACCTTCCTTTGTCGACCTGGCTCCAAACAACAGCGGCTTTAGTGATGACATGTCCGAACTCCCCTTTCAACTCCACTTCTGCTAATGGCAAACAAATAGGAGCTTTATCCAAAGGTTGTTGCACCCAGACATTTTCACCTGTAAGCATTTCTGGCTTGATTCGATTCCGACACACCACATCAATACTTGATCCAGTATCACGAAGGATTGGCATCTTGAATCCATTCACTTCCCCAATGTAGGTGTATGGTAACATCGATTCATCATCTTCCACTCCAATAATGCGATTGACGTTGGGAGAGTTCTCTTGTCCTTTTTTCATCAAGGGACAATTTGGTCGCAAATGTTCAGTAGAATCACATCGGTAGCAACGCGGTTTCTTGCGCCTTTCGAAGATTTCAGGTGATCTGGTCGTCTTCTCTGTTTCAAGTTTTTCTACCTTTGCTTCTCTGAATTGCGTTTTCGGCTCCCCGTTAAACTTGTTTTTCCAGTACGGGACCGCTTTATTTCCAGAGGAAAAATCCTTCTTTTTCAGGAGTCTTCGAACACTATCAAATTCGTCCAACTTCTCAGCAAGGTTCTCTGGACATTTGAATTGCGCCCATTCGTCAATGAAATGTTCTCTTGACTCTGCAGGGACCCTCCTCTTCATTTGATCCGTAATGATGAGATCACACAATTGCTCGAAAGAACTTACTTCCATACCCTGGATCCATTCCCGGAAGTAATTCTTAATTTCATAGAGAAAATCTTTCCACGAGCCATCAACACTCTTGTTGTGTTGACTAAATAACTGACGAAACTTTTCTGGTGTCAATTTGTACCTCTTGAGTAAAACCTTTTTTACTTCATGATAATCATTTGACACCTCCTCAGTTTCACGAGCAATGAGTTGTGCCATTTCGTTAGGAAGCAACCCAATCAACTGAGTTACCCACAACTGCTCCGAGAGTTCCGCTCTTTTTGCTTGACGCTCAAAAAGAACAAGGTATAGACTGATGTCTCCATTCTTTGAATCAAATTTCTGCATCAGTTGATGAAATTCCAACCTAGGTTTCGATGCATTCAAAGGTGTTCCGCTTCTATTTTCCAATTCTAACTTCATCTTTTGAAGCTCAAACTGGCGTTCTTGTTCCAATCTTTCCCGTTGCATTTTTTCTTCTCTGTCTATTCGTTCTTGTATTTCCCGTTGCCTCTTTTCTTCTTGTTCCTGAGTCTGTAGTCTCTCCGATACGATCGTCTGCAATAGATTCTTAACAAAAGCTTCTTCAAAATTTTCGTGACCCTGAATAGCTTTCTTCAGGTCAATAACTGTGGTAGAAGACTCAACTGTAATATTTAACTCAGATGCTAACACCTGTAAATCTACTTTACGAGCTGAACCTAAAAACGCCATTTTTCCTGAAAACGCTTTTACCGAAATTTTAATTTCCGAAATTATTTTATTTACTACGATAAATTCTTGAGAAGGACCCACACTCTTGTAAACTCAAAAGCATAAATAAAATTAAATTTGATCAACTTTATTTTCAAAGAACATAAAAAAACTATTTTTTTATTACACAACAACAATTTAAAATCAAATTTAAAATAATCTTTATTATATAAAAATATCATATACCTTCTCATTTAATTTAACTGAACAGGAAAATGCCATCTACACATATAAATTATTCAACCAAAAAAAAATCTATTAATAAAACGCATTAGCATTACATTCAATCGCTCAAAATAAAATACCACATAATAAAAAAGAAGTTTCTTTTTTTCGAACCCACATCAAGAAAAAAAAATCATACGCTCAATCTAAAAAGCAACAACCAAAACAAATATAAAAAGAATCCAACAAAAAAAATCAAAACATAAATTCTCTTTATTGCAAAAGTCTTTCGAATAGAATCTCGAATCACACTCCTTGTCAAAACACCAAATCTCCGCTGAAATAAATTCAAGGTTACGTAATTCAACCTTCCCCAATAGATGACTCATCTACTATTTCGCGCCAAAACGAACAGCGGCGCCACAGGATCTGAAAACCCTTTCGATTCAACAAAGAAAGCAAAACTTCTTTCTTTCATACAATAATTAGATCAATTTTTACCAGAGTCAAACCGTTAACACAAATTTACACAATTCTAAAAATATTGTATATTTTAGAGCAAATCATACCATATATTTTTTTCCAGAATTTTTATATCAACACACTCTAAATGATCAATAATTATACACATGAATAAGATTCATTTTATAAACCCATTTTCTTTTATGCAAACTTTCATTAACCAGACAGATTAAAATGAACTTAAGAGTTCCAAAAATTTTTGCACTACAGAAAAAGAAAATAATTGTTAATTTCAAGTTAATTTGTGTTTCAATGATTTGTAAACAACAGTATCCAGCACTTATCATAGAATATCGACAACTTTTTCATATATATAAAGGAGACATATATACTTAATCAAAAATTATACAGCCAAATTCCAATGCTACTGTTCAAATTACAATATGCAAGACGCATTCATACACAAATGTTAACTTTGACTAGGGAATCACAGTTTTACTTAAAACCCAAAGTAATTTAATAATGTATTATCTAGAAGCCTTGGGCACTCATTTATTTTTGAATTTTTTTTTTCAAATAAACATAAAAAGCCCACCAAACTTCAAAGAAAATTCAAGATTGCACTAATCACTTTATTTTAAAACAATAAAACTGATCCCAAAACAAACTGGCAAAGCACTCAACTCACCATGGATCGCGTCGTTTCTGTCGCGACTTGGAACCTGCTGACTGCGGATTCCTTCATATCCTTTCGAGAAGACCTCGAATCTTTAGACCTTTTTCTGGGACACTTCTCTCCCGAAGTTGACGTATCCGGCAATCTCCTTGGAATAAAGACACTCCACTGGAAATCACTTTTCTGGATTCGGGATCCTGATACTGGGAACTGCTGGCCGTCGAGTCGTTGGGTCGAAATCCGTCGGCTGCCACCATTAAATGTACTCCTGTGGCGTCTTCTTCACATATACCTGTGGGTCAGGACTGGAACACAGTGTTCACTGGAAGACTACGTACACCACCTTCATACACAATCAAACTTCCGTTTAAAACAAATTGAAAGACTCAAAACTTTAATTTTAAAATATTTAATTAAAGTTAAATTTTTAGATTTAAAACAAAACATATTATTTAAGTTACAGATTAATTACAATTAATACAAAGAAAACAGAAAGGACTCCTAAACAGACAGGTCCCATCTAAACGACAATCATGTCATTGCAGCTCAGTGTCCTACGGGTCTCTGCCGTTTCTTTCACAGGTAGGAAACGCAAAGTTCATGAAGCATGGAGTCGCAAGCTGGTGGCTCCACCTAGTGTCACTATATAGAAATAGTAGTTCCGATGATGGTAGAGATTGAGAGTTCTTGGGATGTTACACTAGTTAACCTGCAGATTACCTAATTTGCTCCAATAAAACCGTCTGATCATGTACAAAATAACAGTTTTCCGTAGTTTGTCTAGATAATGTGCACATTAACGTATTCGGAATTGTTAAAGTCCAAAACTATAGCTCTATCTTTCCTTTTCATTAAATAAAGAACTTTATGTTTCAACAAGTGTATTCTATATTTACAATCTGCCGATTATTGCATCTAATAATTATTAAATATATATTATTGAGTTTCAATAATTGTCAGTATATTTTATTTGCCATCTACCGATTTTTATATGAAATTACTTATAAATCCTAATAATAAAAATATAGTGTTTTTTTTCAATTAGTGGAACCTGGTGTTACTGACTTGTTTGTCAGAGTATTAATTTAAGCATACAAAAATGTTGATGCATTCGAGCAAACATCTTATTTTCACTTTTACAAGTGCCTAGTAAGTAATGTGCAGAATATCTATGTAATCAAAAGATTAACCAGGTAATGAAATGAAACATGTTCCGCACTTTAACGGATTAACCTAGTTAATCTGCACATTACCTGATTATCGCACTTTAGTGGTAGCATATATATTATAAAGATAACCCCAACCAAAAAAGTCAGCATAAAACCTTCATCAAAATTTTGAAATTGAAGATTTTATGCAGGAAAACTGCAGTTTTTTTGAAGATATCTATAAAAGTAGAGGTTTTTGTTTCAATGTCCTTCATAAAAACTGTAAAAAACCTTCATAAAAACCTGCAAAAAACCTTCAATTTTTGATCATGAAGGGAAAAGGCAGATATTTTAAAGGTTTTATGCAGGAAAATTAAAAACTTCAAAAAAACTGCAGTTTTTTGTTTCAAAATTCTTTATAAAACCTTCAAAAAACCTTAAATTTTAACAATTTTGATGAAGGTTTCATGCTGACTTTTTTTGCTGGGACGCATCTTCAAAACTCTTGCCAAATAATTTTCCACAATTCGACCAAATCCATCCGGAAAACTAGAAAACAACCGAAAAAATTTATTTCCACTCAGAAACGGGTACAAATAAATCCCATAAATACGGTTAAAAAAAAGAAACAACACCAAAAAACACGGGACCCGTTTCCTCAAGAGAAAGATCTACAACCATTTTTTCACCTGCCGCCATAAAAAGTAATACACGCTCCTCGTAGTAGAGTCGAAAGATGAAATATTCCCGGTCCGTTCGACACTTTATAAAAAGAAGGGGTCGTCAACCAGAAGCGGGAAAGAAAAAGTTCGAAAAATAATAAAAAAGAACATCGAATCCCTGAAACGCAAGAGTTCTTCTTCTCCACCCTCTTCTTCCCGCCAAAATTCATACTTTTTATTGACTCTAAAAGTTTACGGGTGCCGAGTCGAAGTATGTTTTTCCTGGAAGGGGTGTCAGTTCGTCCCTCTCAATATGCAGGGGCGTAGGGGTCCTTGTGAAAAGTTTGGATGTCGGTGGTACGTGTTGGGAAATTTTGGTGCCGAGCAATTTCGGGGCCTTCTGCTGTTGCTATTTATGTTTTTTTTTTGTAGAAACCTTTTTTCTTACTCTGCCCCCAGAAAGAAATCTGCGACTTTTGAAACTTCAATTGCAATTTAGGATGGAACAACAGAGAAGGATATCGCATTTTCGCAGTAAAATATAAATTTTAGTAATACATGCACTGTTAAAAATTTTTACTTAGAAAAATAGTAAAATGTACTCATATTCGAGTACAATCGCTGTTTATCAGGGATCCGAATATAAAAGTTTCAATTTAAAAAAAAAGACATATACTTAAAATTGAATACAATGAATACAAAAATAGCAGATGCTATCCTAGCTCCGAATACGTAAGTTTCATTTTTGAAAAAGACATGTAATGAAAATGAGTACAATGAGTAAAAATGAATAAAAAAAGCAGTAGCTTGTCTACATAGGCTGCCTTCATAAATCCCTTTCAATAAATGTCGACTATTACAAACAAAACTTACCAGGAATCGAACCCAGATCCTCATGCACCGTAGTCCAGAGCTTCATTCATTAAACTACCAGGGATATTTGTAGAATTTACAGACAGAAAAATTGTTAAAAAGGTGTGACAGTGTGCTGTCACGTTGCAATTTGTACATAGGGATCTGACCTATTTTGTACTTTGTGCAATTTGGTGAGATGGCTAGACTGACTGTCGCTGGTTTTTATGACGGTGTAACAATGTGGGAGAGTTTCGTCACTGAGCCTTTTTTTACAACCTTGCCAGGATTGGCCAGGAGGGGTGACCAGGAAGGGCGGAGCGAATTCCAAGTGGTGGGTTTAGTAATTTATGTGGAATTACAACCCCCACCCCAAGACACCACCGTGGGAAATTCAAGATTTCCCACATCACTTACAACTCTGCCTTTGCCCAAGAGATACGGGTAAATTTTTACTCTAACAAGTACCGTCCTCATGCGCCGAGAGGGAAAAGTCCCGAATGCCATGACACCAGACGGCAGCGCTCCCACTTCATACTAACGCCACTGAGCTTTGGAACCAGACGCGCCCCTGGAGAAGGAAAAGTCCTGAATGCCATAACAGCAGACGACAGAGCTCCCACTTCGTACCAACGCCACTGAGCTGCGGAACCAGACATGCCCCTGGACAACGACAAGTCCCTGATGTCATGACACCAGACGTCAGAATCCACATTTTATGGTAACGCCCCTGGTAGCCGGTCATCTACACCCCAAACAACCAGCTAAATCACCTCAGACGGAACTCTCCCCAACCGGTTACACGTGAGTCAGTAGCACATTATTACACATTACCCCCCAACTATAAGTTTTTTTTTATTGGTTTAATTTTGATGTGTCAATAAAGCACCGTTTTTAAAAGTAACGTTATTGGTATGTATGTATTTTTTCCAAGACGGCATTATTCATAAAGATACAAAAAAAATAACACAACGCAATCCAAAAAATGTACTAACCAATTTACCCCACGACAGATGGTTGCCGTGACTAACCGCAACTAACCAATTTACCCCACGACAAAAGGTGTGCCAAAAAAGTGGGGAGTAAGATAATTGCTTTGTAATAACTGTTTCCATTTACGAAATCGATGTCAAATAAGGTGAAAAAAACATCTTTTGAACAACTACATTATCGCTCATTTACGATGCAATTGTACTAAAAGAATAACGAGTAGGTTTAGGTACTCATATTTAAGTACTTTTTTTTATAGTGTGGTATATATTTTTATTTTTTAATTGTATAAATAAGTGGATGAAGAATGTATGTAACAAAAAGTACATTTGATTATATTTGACTTTAAAGTTTACATTTTGTATTTGGTTGTGGTCACATACCTCCTTCATGACACTAGTGGTATCTCTGTTAATAAGGCTTCTATAGTTATGATATCAATCAGGGCCCACGCTAGTAGGGGGGGGGGAAAGGAAGGCTACCACCCTTCTCCCAATATTGGTAAATTCCTGTAGACTTGGCAAAATTTCAAACCTAAATGGCAAACTTTTGTGAAACATTTGGCTTCTTTTTTTAAATGAAACAAAGAAGTTTCACTTTAAGAAAAGCCAAATGTTTCACAAGTTTGCCAACTGAGTTTGAGATTTGCCAAATATACAGGAATTTAACAACATTCTTACGGTTCGCGCCCACACGAAACTTTTTAGGGACTAAATCACCAAGAGCGTCATTACTCTTTGAGCGTCATGGCCAAGACTTCTGATTCATTGACTATAATAGCTGATCAATGAATAAACAAATATTTCATGGAATTTAGTTTTATTCATTGAATGTAATAGCGATGAGCTGTTATCAACGAATGAACGTTTGTACAATATCATTGATGTGATAATGAGTCTAGGTAAATCACTGTAAAAAATGCAAAATTTTATTTCTGGCCAGGTTGGCAATTTTCCATCTAAAACAAATGTTTCCCATCTTAGCGGAGAAAAACAGGTAAATTATAAGACTCTAAAAAGAACTGGCAATTTGAATAAAAAAATAAGTGGGTAAAAACCCATATTTGACTTGACAATTTTAAAGCTTCTTCCCTAGCTTCACAGTCCTAGCAATGACCCTTCTGCCAGTGTCATAAACAGGCCAACACATACTTCCTGCATCCATGACGATAACTCAAAAAAGAAATTTATGTTGTCTTCTTCCTTATTACATTTAATTTTCGAATATGAACGTCTTATATTTATAACATTTAATTTTCTCCTGTAACATAGTTACAGGAGAAAATGAATGATGGGTTTATGAAAATTTTGCAAAAAATATAATATTTGTTGCAAAAACAGGAGTTAAGTGTATACGAGAAACAAACATTCGAAACGTGTTTTGTCACATCGAGATGATTCGTGGGAAAATGCAAATAACTTTTCCTCAATACATTGACTCGTTTACTGATTCCAATTTTTTTATTAGTACTGCGTTGGAAGCTCTATTATACAACAATGTTTACAATTTAAGCTCAGTTTTAATCATAATATTCTCATAAAAAAAGAGCCGTCAAGTTCTAAAGTCATTAATTTTATTTAACACATTCAGTATTTTTCAGTTTTGGGTGTGTGTGCACAGTAAAAAAAGGTACTTAAAAAATGAATACTTGAACATACTTATTTTTGTTTGAGTATATTTGCATCGTAAATGAGCGATGACGTACTCTGTTAAGCAACCGTACTTTCTAAAAAATGAGCAGTGTGATTTAATATTGCTAATTTTAGTTTATGTTCAAGTCATCTAGCATAGCGACCTGACACAGCTAAAAAAAACTGTCCAGAAGATGTGTTCTACATTATTTGGTGTCGATTGCCGAAATAGAAACTGATTTATTACAATTCAATTATCTTAATTTCCGTTCAATGGGCACACCTTTTAAACATTATTTCTGTTTATGACTTGCCTGTCTGCCCTGGTAGAACAACGGATAAGGCACTAGAGTGCGGTGCCTGAGGATATGGGTTCGATTCTCGGTAAGTCTTGGTTGTAATTGTCGATACTTATTGAAAGTGATTTATGCGGGTAGCCTATGTAGACAAGCTACTGCTCTTTTTATTCATTTTAATTCATTGTACTCATTTTCATTACATGTCTTTTTCAAAAATGAAACTTGCGTAGTCGGAGCTATGATAAGCATCGAATGTAATCAAAAATTAGTATATTTTACTTATTTTTGAGTACCTATTTTTAACAGTGTGTGAGATTTTTATACTTATTTAAGAGTATACTTATATAACATTATTCACTATTAACATTATTTTATACTTATTTAATAGTATACTTTTATATAACAATATTCCCGACAGTCGTAAAACTTTACATGTTTTCGATTTTTGACTCCATTTTACGACCTTTAGACTTCCAAAATATTTGAATTTATCCTATGTTTATGCGAAATAATATTAGCAGGTGTTTTCAAATACTTCCTTTATTTCACAAGGAAAATAGCATTTCTACATTGTCTGACCATTCCCTTAAACCTGTTTATTCGTCAACAAATACAAAACAAGTTTTATAGCAGAAAAACCGTAGAACAAAATGGCTGATCTCTAACGGAAAAAGAATCTCGAATGGTTTTACAACCTGAAGAATACAAGTTTCGCAAACATTCGAAGACGGAACTGGTAAAAATTGGACTGTTTTATTGTTTCGAGAAACTATACGGAATTATTGATTTCTACCTTGTTAGTCATAAAATTGGAGTTTGAAAAAGTATTTTCTTTTTGTAATATATGTCATCCTTAATTCCATTTCGTGGGTAGAAATCCTGAACTATACTGAAGACTTGAATATATATTATTTGTGAATTTTGCATTTATGAAATGTTTAGAACCTGCAGAAAATTAAATATTTTGAAACCTAATCGATACAAGAAACATTTTGACCTTAAAAAGATCTATGTTTGCGATTTAAAAACCAATTATTTATCCTGTTTTAAGCAAATACAAAAAGTATTAAGGTAATTTGTGATATCGATTTAATTAAGGGGGTCCGATACCCAAAATTCGCAAAAAAGTCATTTTTTTTATATTTAAAAAATAATATTCAAACTTATCTTAATAACTCACAAAAAACTGCTTCAAAAAATTCCTATTACTTTTTTAGTTATGAATGTTTTAATGATGTGTTTTTGTGTGTATAGCAAGATAAATAAATTTTAAATAGATGTATGCATTCAGATTTCCTATTTTTATCATAATTTGTTTTTTAAAACCACTTAAAATGGAATTTTATTTTTTTTCGTCATTTTTTTTTCCAAAATTTCTAATATATTTTATTTTTTTAAAGTGATGTATCTGAATCAAAATTTGAATGCATACATCTATTTACATATTATTCATGATCTTAAATAAAAACAATTGCTTCAAAATATTGAAAAACAAAAAAGGAGTAGGAATTTTAAAATTGTTAAAAAATTTACTAAAATTTTAATTTAAAAATAAATGTGCAATTTAAAAAAAAATTGAGCGTCTTAAAATGGTTTTTTATGCATATTTAGAAAGAAAAAAAAATTGGATTGTACAAGTATAAAAATAAAAATAAAAATGTCGAAGGTATCGGACCCCCTTAAATGTACTAATATATAAAAAATAATTATATATTTCTATACTATTTAAGTATTATATGTTGAATACATTTGTTGTGGTAACTGATTAAAATAGAAGTTATATTCATTAATACTTATCTGAAACCTATTATAAATCTTACATGAACACACAATTATAATTTTAATCAGTTATTAAATATAGTATATTCATGTGTAAATATTTCAAATTAGTTATAAAGAAATCAATACTCGTTTTTTTTTCAAAATCAAACTAAACAATTATGAATTTTTAGACCGTTTTCAATTTTTCCTTCAACAGAAATCTTTACATTTTAACATAATAATCGATATTTTAGATAATATTAAATTTATAACGAATTATTATGCAAATTAAAATAATCAGTTATATTACTTTTAATACTAGTTAGTTTAGTAACTTTTAATAACTAACGTATTATTCTTAATAATGTTAAAATTCTTTTAAATGTAAAAATTGAATAATTGACGTTTTTTCAACAACACACCATTCATATAAAGTCTTTTGGTATCTTTGTGAAACAAACATAGCATTCAAGACTTATTTAACAAGATTCTAAAATATTATAATATAGGTTTTATAGGTCTTGTGAAATACACCTTTAAGCAATTAAAACCATACAAAACAATCTGGTTAAGTCGACTTGCACAGATAGTTGTAATATTAATTAGAGAGCGCCTTCAATACCATACTATCGTAAGGCCGCGGTGTCAACAATGAAAAGAAAAACTCACATCACGTGGTTATAGCGCTGCCACATTTGGCGTTCAGACATCTACAGGAGTTTCAAATTTGGCGCACTTTCTTCTCTTTTGGTGATAAGGAGTTCTGTCCGTATTCAACTTTTTAACATATATGTACGTATTTACTTATTTTCAAACAATATGCGCTAAATATTTCCTCTCCATTAACGAAACGAAAATATTTTATTTGTGTTCAATACTCGAAGAAGCAAAACTCTTTATATTTCTCAGGATTTATTGTTTATATTTTCTTATTGAAGTATACAAAATAACAATTGAAAGAACTTTGCTTATGGTAAATTTTTTACATAAAAACGTAATGCAATTATTTCAAAACTACAAAATAAGAAAAATCTCCTTAATATATCTGTTAAACTCCCTTAAATTGTGCCACTCGTTCAAAAAAAACTATATTTAAATACAAAATTAAACACAAAACCATATTACAATACTTCGATTTTGTTTAGTTCTTAAAGTCGCCAAGGCCTGCCAAGTAATATTGGCGCATGAATGAATTGGCATTTCCACATATCACGTGGTTTCAATGATGGACACACGGAAATCAGCATTTTTATTCCTCTATTTGTATCATTACTCTATGGACTTGTACTTCGCAAAGGATCGAGATAAAAAATAACTGTACTACTAACCTCTTATCTCAACTTTTTCGTCCCACCTTGTCTTCCCAGAGGCTAGAATGGGAGAAGTTTATGAGAGAAGTTTTGATTGAGTTATGGCTTCCTGATTAGCCCTGGTTGTTCGATTCCGATCGAGGAACAGAAATCGAATGATAGACCCTTCAAATGACCATGTCTTCTTTCGCGTCCTTCTTGTGGACGCATTGATTGCATTTAATGGAATACTCATTTGTTTTTAAATATGACAACTATATATAACTAACTATGTGTAATATACATTTCAATAACTATGAGTTATAGTCATTTTTATTTGGTAATATAAATATCGCAAACTTGTTCATAACTAATTATTCCAGTTCTTTTTAAGAGTATTATACGAAATGTACAAGTTCTTCAGTGCAAAACTCTCTTAAGCGCCATCCAGGGTTTTTTTACTTGAAGTAAAAAACAAAACTTTTGTAGAATTTAATTTTCGAGTAAACTACTTGAAATTTGGCATTTTAACGCAAAAATTCATTCTCAATCCGATTTAACAAATACTTTTCCTAAATAAATTTTGAAAAGTTTTTAGAGATATTTTAAAAAAAATGGATTTACAGAATTGTGCTGCAGTATGAAAGATTTATTAAATTTTGTAGCTATATTTCCCTCACGTGAAACAGTGCATGTTGTCAATCTTTTACACAAATAAATAAAAAACATTAATATGATGCTTGTAATACAGAAAAAAAAGGGGTAGAAAAGTGTAACGAGTTTTACAGTTAAATCAAGTGCACCAAGTACTTTCAGGTGAAGATATAAGGAGTTTAGGTCAAATCGAATGGATTTAACGGATATGCAGTCGTATTTCAAGAGTTTTGCAGCAATATTGTGTTTTTTAAGCCATTTCTTGAAGATTTAGAAGTGTTTTGCAACTGTCTGAACTACTAACCTCACACAAAATGGCGAAAAAAATCTCAATTTTCGATTTTTTTTTTTTAATTTAACCTTTTTACGCGGGCTTAGTTAAAGAAAAGTTGCCCTGATTGTGAACTAATTTCTAAACGGGGGAGGGGGGAGAAAATGTCTCTATGGGGGGCGAGATAAAGAATGCTTAAAGCATTAAGGAAGGACGATTTGCCTTACAATCAGCGGTCTGACGAATGGACCATTAACAATTTTTCCTCAAAGCAGGTAGATTCGCAGATGGGGTAAGGATCACTTGAGGTGTTAAAAACTGAAAAGCCAAGCTGAAGACGATCTGTAGAATCCATTAGTTAAGGGTCACATGTCGGAAACCATATAATTACCTGTCCTGCTGTAAACAGCATACTTCAGACCTCCCATGCATTAAAAAATCCTCCCTCTATGGTCAAAATTGCCCCAACCCCATCGTTAGACCTGTAAAATCTATGGAACACATTTTGTCCCAGCCCACACGTAGGGGTCTTTCCTTCGAGATAGACCACGAATAGCCCACTCTGCAGCTCTAGTGTGATGTTAATTAACCAAACCAGCCCGCACATAAATTTAAAGAATTTATAAACTCAAATAATAATTTGAATAATCGTCATCCATCCATATATGCAAAATTCATAAACCATGTACATTCCTTAGCATGGAAATATACCCTAAACCTCTAAGAATAAACTATATACTCCAGCACTTCAATTCCACCAAACAGTGAAATTAAATCATCCCACTATTGCTAAACCAACCCCATTTCTTCTCGATCCCAAATCGTATTAGGATATCTGCGCCAACACAACTTTCAAAATTAACTGCTTTCCAATTAAAAGTACGCTTCTCATTTCCAGAGAAAGGGCGGGGAAAACTAACTTCAATTTCGGGAGAAAGACACTTTTGTCTAATACCATTGAATTCGGGAATTAAAGTCGGGACAATGTGACACGGTGCAACCATCGATCTCGTCTTAAGAGAAACATTTTTACTTCTTGGGGGACTTGATGGAGTTGGTAGGTAGAAATTCGTTCCAACAGCTGATGCAGCAGCTTACGAGTCTGAGATATTTTCTCTGTCGCGACGAAAGCTTTGGATTTGGAGAGAAATTAAATGCATTCGTTGGAGGGGTGGTGCAGAAATTACATATATAAAGACTATATATTGAGAAAGTTGACATAAGAATTTTAAATATTAATTATTAATTTTATTCATTCATACATTTATTCCTTATATATTCATTCATATATTTATTCCTTATATATTCATTCATATATGTATTCCTTATATATTCATTCATGTATTTATTCCTTATATAATCATTCATATATTTATTCCTTATATATTCTTTCATAAATTTATTCATTCATATATTTATTCATTATATATAATATTATTCATTTATTAAATGTAAAAATTATCGATATCGTTAAATCCTTATTTATTATCAACATTGTTAAATATCAACACTATTAATTATTATATTATTAATTATAAAAACAATACACTGTCAATCTATCTAATTATTATGATTAGTAATTATTAACATTATTATTAATGTTATTAATTATCCACATTATAAATAATTTGAAAATTTTAATTATTAACATTATTCATTAAAATAAATTTTAATTATTAAAAATATTCACTATTAATAACATTTATTAATAATAATATTCATTATTAATAAAATTTAATAAAAATAGTCATTATTAATAAAATTTAATAATAATATTCATTATTAATAACATTTATTAATAATAATATCCATTATTATTAATTCCGAATAATTAACATTCATAATTATTAACATAAATTATTACTAACAATTTTTTATTAAAATTAACGTTACCGCTCTAGAAAAAGCAAACACATTAAATATATAGTTTTTTACACAGAGTAATTAATGTCAACCAGACAGGATATTCAAACATGTTGAGAAAAATATACCACATATGGTTAGTTAAGGTTATCAGTTAATTAAGATTATACTATTTTTATGGACTAAACATGGTATAATATTGTTTTATTGAACACATTTAAAAAAAGTCAATGTAAATTTTTCTTTCATATAATTTATCTTAATATTTTTTTATAGTCCATCGCTAATCAAAATGTAAGAAATAATCAAAACGCTCCTTTAAAATGACATTGCTATATTTAATATCCTTTGACGTTGCATTAGAATGTCATGAAATACTTGGATAATACATCCCAGATCACATTACAGTAAACATACTACTGCCAACGATAATGATATATGAAATATTTTAATGGAAAAATAAAACCATATTCTGATATTAGTATAAATATGCATTACGAAACACACGACGAAAACGACAAAAACAATCGCCACATTCAAGACATAAGTCAGCAAACAATGCCAACAGAAATAAAATGCTTCATGTTAAAGCGATTCCTATTTTCCCTCTGAAAAGGATAGCAAAATGCACTTCCGTAGCATAATCAGTGAAAGATTTCGAACATATCGCTTTTCCCGACCCGATCCGTACGATAAAGAAGCCATCTTGCTAAGCGTATGTTTAAAAGAGTTCTATTCAAAATGGCGCCCTATAATGCAAATCAAAAGATTTGTTTTAAATAATGCTCCTACTTCCGAAAGAAAGAATCCCGGGTCTTATTTTTCTCACAAAAGGTTTCGGGGATATTTTGTTTCTCTGGAAGGGGAGATACAGGGAAAGTTGTTTTTAGATTTTCATGAATATTTCCATTTTAAAACGGCCGATCCGGAGCGGAATTCGTTCCACGGACGAGATGTAGAAAGATCAGTAAGTTCGCCGTTTCGTAAGCGAAAGTATTCTTGTAATGGCTTTTTGCATTGAAATATGGGAATTCGTTTAAGTTGAATACAAATTTTTAACAAGCCCTGCGCGTTGTCTTTTTAGAGATGCTATTAGCATCTTTTTCAGATAGTTCTGGAAACTACCTTTTGTATTGCGATTCGAGTTTCAAATGTTTGTAGCGCAGTAGGTATTTACACTCGCAATAAAATCCATCTTCTTTAGACAGTTTTAACTGTATATAAACATTTAAAGTTAAGGCTTAACTTTTAAAGATCGGGCCTACATTTTCTTAGGTTGCCTACTTTTATCTGTAAAAAATTGGCTTTTTAAAAAAAAAATATGTGAAAAGAAATAAATAATGTTCCCCAAATTGATAAATATATTTGTTATAAAATTTTATATATTTTGCAAATTAGTATAAATTTTATAATGATTTTAAAGGTTTCAAAATTTTATAAATGTTATAAAGTTTTATAAATGTTATACAAATTTATAAACGTTATAAAATTTAATATTTTTAAATATAAATTGTTCTATATTTTTTTTAATATTCATAATTGTCATAATTTATTATAATTGTTAAAATTTGTTATAATTGTTATAATTTTTTATTAGTGTAATACATTTTTACATTTGTAAATTTTTATTTCTGTTATAAATTTTTATAATTATTAACAATTGTAAATTATCCTAATTGTAATTTTTTTTAAATTGTTATAATTTTTTTTTTAATTTGTATAACAGTTCATTTTTACAATTGTTATAATTTTTTATAAATATTAATTTTTTTATAAATAATATAATTTTTTATATTTGTTATGAATTTTTATAATTGTAAATTTTTATAAATTATATATTTGTATATTTTTTTATAACCGTTGTAAAATTGTTATAATTGTTATAAATTTTTTCGTTTGTAATTTTTTATAATTATTATTTTTTACATTTGTAAATTTATATAATAGCTCATTTTTATAATTATTATAAGTTTTCATAAACGTTGAGACTTTTGATCTCTATATCTTAAAAATGAATGGATTTTCACAGAAAATTGTATCTAATTGTCCCGGTAACTAAACATATATAGAATTAGTGAGCGTATTATATATATATTTATTTTTAAACATACATTCACTGCTTATTATACATGTTAAAAGACAGTAATTTATTTTGTTGTTTAACGATTTAATATATAATTAATATATTATACTATTAAAAGTTAAATGAATTAAATAACTTCTTAAATAAACAATTTTATTTGAGTAAGCCTTCAAATATATATATATATTTATATATTTAATTTTATTCTTTATCTAAGTTACATCTGTATTATATCTTATTATAAGACTCATATTTAAGTTATATCGATAAATATACAATCTTCGGAAATTTCAATTTAATAATAACAAAAGTACTTGCAAGCGTTACGGTTGGTAACTTAAATTAAACAAGTGCATCATTGCAATAAACTACTTTATGAAATGTAATCATTTTTTAACTTAGGGATCAACTTCCGAATGATAATAAAACAAATATTTTCAATGACTCAGAACATTGTCTTTAAAAAGAAGCCCTTAACATGGTAGAAATTTATAAAAATAGACACAAAAAACTAAAACGCAAGCCAAATTTTCTCAAAACAAGGTATTATGGACCCCACTCCCCCCCCCCCCCCCAAAGGGTAATAAAAAAAAACATTCAATTTTGCATAATAAAGCACTTGGCAACGCGATTCTTTTTGTTTGGTCGAAGTTTAAAGCCATTTTGAATGGACATGTATTCTTATAGCTTTCAGATTTGGGTACTAAAATAGATACAAGAAGATCGGATACAAAATATCCAAGTTTTATGTCCTTTTGAAATTAGAAAATATGAATACGATGTTCCTTCACAAAGCAACCGGTTAGAAAACATTTACCCAAATGGAAGATATAGTTTTATAAAGTTTATGATGCGGATATTATTGTTTTTCTGGCACAAATGCTGATTCTGGAAATATGAAATACTCTTTATAACTATTTTGGGTGTACGTGATTTGAATTCGGAACGAATAATGGTATTTTCCTATAAACAAACTGCGTTGTTCTTTTGACATTATTTGGCAATTATTTGGGAATCTAGTAAGTTATGTTATGAATTCAGAAAAAGATAATCTTCAAAGCTTGCGATTTTTGAGAAATAGTTTGAATACATAAATATTTAAATCACTTTTATTCAGTCAATTTTTGTATAAGAAAGGTGCCTCTTTAAATCAAAAGGGAGTTTAATGTTACGTTATTTGCCATTGTTCCCTTGAATTAATTCGCACTTTACTGGAAGTTTCAAGAATGAAGTATATAGTGAAATCTAATGCATGTAAATATATTTTTATCCATGCGAAATTTTATAGAGATAAAGCGGGAAGTACGATGACATGAAATTATTTTAAAATGCTTTTTACTTTATTTATCGGAAGAAATTATAGGAAACTATGTTCTTAATTTAAATATCAATACTAAAAGCGGTTTTCATTTAACATTGAAATTATTGCAATTTCAGTTATCAGAATAAAAACAGCTGTTTAGTGCGCATCCATTCACGAGCATCATAGTGACGTCATTTTTAATCATTGTCCGTTGGAGCCGAGTCTGAAGCCTATTTTAAATTTAAAAAAATATTCATTATTAATTAATTATTAATAATTTTATTTCTAAATATGATATGGGGTTATCGGTATTGCATATTTTAGTCAAATTTCAATTCGGCATGATTTTTGGAATTAAAGTTACATTTATTTACAATATTTAGGATACAACACCAGACTGATAGTTAAATAAAAGCTTAAAAGTAACTAAGCATATATCATTAGATTATATTGAAAATACTGTTCTACAATGGAATCAAATTTACATAAAACATAGACAAAATATTTTCTTTTACACTAGATTTACCAACAATCGATACATACCTACATGTTAAAAACATGTATTTAAAAATAAGTAAAATGTACTAATTTTTGCATACATCCGATGCTCATCATGGCTACGCATACATAAGTTTCAACTTTGAAAAAGCCATGTACTTAAAAATGAGTAAAATGAGTAAAAATTAATAAAAAGATCAGATTCTAGCCTACATAGGCTACCTTCATAAATCAGTTTCAATAAATATCGACAATTACAACCAAGACTTACCGGGAATCGAACCCCTATCTTCAGGTACCGCTGTCAGAGCCTTACCCGTTAAACTACCAGGGCGACGTGAAGAACTTATAAACAGAAGTAATGTTAAAAAGGTGTGCCAAAAGAATGGGAAGTAAGGTAATTGAATTGTAATAACTCAGTTTCTATTTAAGCAATCGACATCAAATAATCTGAAAAAGCATCTTCTGAACCTATTTTCTGCTCTCTTTATTAATTTTTTAAGCTGGCTTGAACAGAAGCTCATATTAGCAATATTATACCACCCTGCTAATTTTTGAGAAAGTACGATTATTTAAATTTGGGTACGTCATTCCTCATTTAAGAAGCAATTGTACTCAAAGAAAACGAGCTCGTTCATGCACTCATTTTAAGCATATTTTTACAGTGTATTTCTAGCTAGTTTAGCTTTTTAGCTTTACTATATTTAAATAGCTTTTACTATATCTAATATTTAAATAATAAGAAATATAAAAACATTTATAATTATAAAATATATTCATTTTTTTTTGTTTTAATGATTTATCTCATTTTTTACACACGTATATTTTTCTTTGATTGATAATTGTTCATCAACGTTAAAATTCTGTCCTGGTTTACAACAGTTCGTGCTATCTTCAATAAATTTATACCATACAGTTGAAATCAATGAGAATTCGTCATTTTGTAATTTTCGACTTCCTTATTTATTTATTTTTTGTCGAATTGAATAAATCGGAAAATTTCCATAACCTTATATCTACTCATTGTCGTTGGAAAAAATAGTCCCCATTGTCTATTCCTTAAATATGAATATTTCTAATTTTGTTTGCTTCGTATTCCCCACGAGCATATAACATCGCGATAAATGCTTTCAATTTTGATAGTACAAGGGACTATTTGTTCCCCAAAATTTGAGAAACTTCTAATTCTTCACAGGTTTTTATATGTTCTAAAATTTGATCGTCGATAATGATCGCAAATGCGCTGGTTTTATATCTTTATAATATTCCATTTTGAATATCTTGTTGGACTGGATACATATTTGAAATTATTGCGGGTTGGTGGTTTTCCTGCAATACAGCCGTCGTCTTGTATTTGTTCCAATTACTGCCATCTGCAGACATTCTGTTTTGGTCTTCTTTTATGTTATTTTCATCCTCAGAACTTGAAAGTAATGGTAGGGTTCTGTTTACTTTTACTAGAAATTGAAATAATTTCAAAATCACTGTCACTTCTAGGATTATTGTAAAATAAAGATAATGTATTAATTAAAAAAAAATATGACTAAATAATTACTCAAAATCGATATGTTGATCACAAATGAAAGAATCCAAGTGTGATTATAGATAAAGAGTATACAGTTGTTACATGAAATGTCATAATACAACACTTACGTAAAGTTTTGGCTTATTTAGATGTTTTTGTGGGTAGATTTGTGCGATCGCTACTAAGTTGTCTAAATGCAGTCATTTTTACCAGTGTCTATATAAATATGAATAAGATTGTATTATTTTCCTTTTAATTAAATGGAAGGAAATATGAAATTCAAGATATTTAATACTTACATGTACTTGTAAAGGTTATAGTACTATTCAGAGCAAATATATATATATATATATATGGTAAAAATTTTCAGAAAATATTAAAACGAACCATTTTCACTGGTTTTGAAGTTCTAGTGTTAAATAACTAAAATAAAGCAACAACACAAATATTGCCATTGGATATAAAAAAAATCCGGAAAAAATTCAAAGTTTGGAAAAGAAAGAAAAAAAATAGTGTTAAGGTAAACTTTAAAGATTATTGTGATAATCCAGTTTTTATTATATTTGAGATTTCTGGAGATACAGTATTAGCTCGGTTATTAGTTTGCATAATCTGCATATGTAATTAGTTTACATAATTTGAATGTGTTATATATATATATATATATATATGGTAAAAATTTTCAGAAAAGATTAAAACGAACCATTTTCACTGGTTTTGAAGTTCTAGTGTTAAATAACTAAAATAAAGCAACAACACAAATATTGCCATTGGATATAAAAAAAATCCGGAAAAAATTCACTTTGTTTCAAGTTACCCAAAATTGCGATATATCATTAGAATATTTAAAGTACTTATATTTATATCTTTGATCAATTTCTAATGCATACAATTTGTTTGAAGATTTAACACGAATAAACAATATTTTTTTTTTAATTTACAGTTAAATTTATTACAGTGATTTAAAAATAAAAATATCCTAATAATCTAATTCTAATAGTCCTATCCTATATATATCTTTAACAAACAATAGTATTAAAATACTCTTTTATTTAAAACTCTAATAATATGAAATTTTTTTAAGTGTTTGCAATACACAATTTTAAATTTAAACAAACTGTAACGAATATTTTTTTGTTTAGCTCCTCGCAGAAATTTACAATTTAGATATTTTTAAGAGAAACAAGTTATTTTTAAAAATTCTCATTCTAAATAAATTTGCCCTTAACACAAAATTTGCATTAACCGTAGAAGTCAGAACCTACTTCTGAAGTCTATTCCTTAAGAACAACGGATACTCAAACAAGTCATGCATAACTTATTCCGAAATGAATTTAAAATATTTTGTAAAGATAAATATTTGAGTTATTATTTAAACTCATTGATATTCAATGACTATGTACTTTCTTTCTTATATAATTTGGTTGCTTCTAATGTTGTTTCCAAAAGTGTCCTCACTGTTTAAAAAAAAAATAATAAAATATTAAATGCACTGTTAAAAATGCGTTTTCATATTCGTCGAATTTTTTGTCATTTTCGACTATTCAATATTTTGTCAAACTGAGGAAATTCATTTTGTTATTATTTTGACGAAATTAATGTCGTCAAAAATGAGGAAGATTATAAATAATGTGACAATTCAATATCAACGAGCTGACTTGAACTACGGACCTCTTGTCCTATAGTACAACGCTGTTTGCACTCGGCCAAAAAGGCTCGTTAGAGTTTGTAAATATAATAAGAAGAACCGAACATGAGCTGACGATGATTCAGTAAAGAAAAGGATACAAAAAGGAATCGGAGTAAATGACTTTCGTTCCAAATTTGAGGTTTCTTGTTTCGTCAAAAGTCCAGTGATTCAATGACGAAATTATTGTCAAATATAACGAAAGTAGCCGTAACGATCGCAGAATTCTCAAAAATTAGTGTTATTTCTAAGAGTGTGTGAATTTAGAAAAGTATAACTCAATATTTAAAGTAAACATAATATAACAGAGAATGAATAGTTCCGACTTTTTCTTTTAAAAATTTTAAGCTTTTCTGCTACCAGAAAATTTGCGATTTCCTTGATATTTTTATCTCCATTGAAATTGTTGTGCATGACAATTCGTTAGACAAACATTCGTTGGAACGACATTCGTTGGAAAATATGCATACTTCATTTTAATTAAAAATGATAACTTTATTTCTCATATGAAGACCTAAAATCCCCAATTAAACTTGTAAATTACAAATTAATTCCGAAATACATATTTTTCAGTCAAAATCCTAAATAAACCCCATACTTTCGAACCTTATGTAACTAAACACACATTCAGATTATGTAAACTAGTTACATATGCAGATTATGCAAACTAATAACCGAGCTAATACTATCTCTCCAGAAATCTCAAATATAATAAAAACTGGATTATCACAATAATCTTTAAAGTTTACCTTAACACTATTTTTTTCTTTCTTTTCCAAACAATTCCGAGGATAAAAGGCAATTCTGACAAATCGCATCGTTTCCTGCCATCCAAACATATTTACTCTGGGCTCTACCCTCTTTATTATGCAAATGCGAATGGCCGACGAGTTTTAAGTATGAGGCAACGCCAAGTTAGCTCGAAGATATTAGCCTCACTCCATATTTTAATGACTAATATGGCAGAGATAGTCGCAAATATGCACTTTCTTTGCCGTTTATATTCCTTAATGTGGAAACTGTGAAAGCTGGGAAGCGAAAAATGGGTTCTAACGACCAGCGGATGTGATATTTTATTCATTTTAAGAAATCCGAATCGCTTCTGGAGAAGGTTTAGATTATTTTTTCCATACTGAGGAAAGAAGCTATTCGTGTATAGTTCGAATAGGGTAAGTTGGGGGGGGGGATTGGGGTTTGGTTATCATGGGGTAAAATGGGTATTTTAAATATTAAATTACACAATATAAAATTCACGTTTTGATCTCGTTTTTTTTATTTACTTCGAATAATAGAGTACATTTTAGTAAAAATTACATTTCTGGATAATTTCAGTCAAGTTCAACATTCGATTTTTTTAGTAATAAAAAACTTGTGATAGTTTGATTCATAAAAACTCTTATATGAAAACTAGAAAAATCGAAATAGTTACCAATATATTCCTAGGTTTTGTATAAAAAAGAAACTGTTTAATACTATGAAAAAATTCGAAAAAATTTCTAATTTATGTAGATTTTTTTTTCAATGCTTTGCAAAGTGGGATAAATGGATTTTTGAATTATTAATACTAAAGAATAGGAAATTCGTAAAAATTTAGCTATCTTCGGCAAAAGTGCACATATTCTGCAAATATATGTATTTCATAGCTTTATAATGACAAGAGTTTTTCCGAATTCCGTATTACAAGTTGCTTTTACAATAAACTATTACAAAATGCTGTATGTGGTTTATCCTCAAGTAGAACATCAGTTTTGTTTAATCATTTTTAATGGAAGTCCAGATTCGGCCTACAATCATTTCTGGATACATATTCAGCTTTGAATATTACATTAAGAATTAAAAGCATAAAATGTATTATAATCATGGTGATACTATACATTTCTTTCTAAGCAAAGAGGACAATATAAAAAAGAACTTCGCCCTTCTTGCTGGTCTCACTTTTATAAAGTTGAGTTATGTCCTTGAAAACGAGTGGGGACGCCTTCTACTAACGCAAAAATACTCTGTTAATAATGAAATATACTGAGTTTTTAAAAGTTGAGGATTTTTATTTATTCTATTTTATTCAAGTTACTAATTTGACTAAAACATTTATTTTAATAATGTTTTTACACGATAACTTCCATAAATTCTGCAAAAATACCATTTTACCTCATCTATGAATCTAGAAAAGTTATCTTTAAAAAATAATTATTAAAAATATTTTTAAAAATTTATAATTAAATAAAAATAAGCGATTATATTTTCAATAAATAAGTGAACGTTTTTGTAAAACAATTGTAATTTTACAATATTTTTTTCCAGAGAGTAACGTCAAAATTGATTGATTTTCAAAACCCATTTTCCCCACCTTACCCTACTGTCGTGAAATGTAGTAATAATAAAGGAATAAATATAAGCTGCAGTTAGTTAGCATAAGACCATCATAAAAACTGTGAAATTAAAAGTGCACAATGCATGTTTTATACAGAAATAATTTGGAACAAATAAAAATGCTTATAAATAAAATCTTTAAAATTTTGCATTGAGCCTTCAATAATTTATAATTACAGTTTTTTTGCTGGATTTTTTAAGATTTTTTGCACGCTATATCTAGGAATGTGGAACAAAAACCTTTAATTTAATAGATCGTTAAAAAAAACAGCAGTTTTCCTGAATAAAACCTTCAATTTTGCAATTTTATTGGTGACTTTTTTTGCTGTGATTGTAGAAAAACCTATTTAATATTTATAGTATAACAGTACGATAACGTGTACTTAACATCTTTTTCCAGTGAAAACCACCTTATTTGAAGACTGCAGAATAAATAAATCTTTTAGACTTACATCAAACCATACTATGTTCTTTCCCAGGAAATATCCCTCTATATATTTTTAAATGACATTTAACACGTTTATCCACACTATTTTATATAAGTTGTTTGGTGTCATTGAAGGCTTGAGTGTTGTTTTTATTGTGATATACAAATTCTAGAATATTTAATATAATGAAATATAAATTTATAATTTTATTACGGGTATATAAATAATAGCGACTATTTTTTCACAAGGATTTAATAAGTAAAGCAGGTACATTAATACGTTTATACAAAACAGTGTGATTATGTTATGTGCAACATATTGGATCCTGGATTGTAGCCTGCGAGCCCGTGATAATCTTGTTTTCCTTTGCTGGCCTGTAATCACTGTAACTTCTGGATTGGGCAACACATTTTGTTAATTTGAAGCCAATATGGAATCAGCTCTGCTATACCCCCACTTTCATCGCTACGGCAATATTTCGTATGTTTTTCATGTTAAAATAAGCCGACATGTATTGTTTTTTTCTTCTATTTTCTTTTGAAACCCATTTTTAATGCAATCTGCTATTAAAATAGAAAGTCATTTGCTACTCAAAGTCGAAGTAGTTAAACAGGAAGAGCAAACACTATTTGTTTGGCAAGATAAAAATTAATTCTATAAGAAGAATATATAAAATTTATATACATTTAACACTTCTACTATCGCTTTAGTAATAAAAAACACCATTAAAAAAATTTTGGGGCACAGTTTGGCTACTTCCACATTGGCTTCATAGCGCCCATAGAGGAAACAAATTTTGAGGCTCCCAGAAGTTACAGTTCAGTGAGCATGATAGTCCCCTACCTATTATATAAAGTCAGATATCTTGTGGTAACTGTATCGAGTGGTTATCGATATGAATATATCGATGCATTGTATATAATAGAGTGATGAGGAGTGACGTGGGCGGTTTGTTGCTTCGACAAATTGTGTTGGTTGGTGGCGTGTTTTTTTTAAGGAGTGCACTTGTAGATCGGATTACTCGGCGGTCTTTTCCATTTTCTTAGATGGGTGAGCCAAGAATGCTCGAATTCTCGTGGTGCCCGTGGTTTATATATATATATATATATATATATATATATATATATATATATATATATATATATATATATATATATATATATATATATATATATATATATATATATATATATATATATATATATATATATATATGCTACACCGATAAAAAGTTGGCGGGATGGATGTCGTCATGGTGGAGATGTTTTATCGGTTGTAGTGTAGATACATTTTTAATGTTTTATTGTACATTGTTCACTGTTTTAAGTACCATACTCCAATTTAAAAATGTCAATAAATGTTTATTACATTCTATGCTTGCTGTCAATTCGCTGGTTCACAAAACATAAAACAATTTTTGTTTGAAATATTTATTAATGAAAAGTTGCTTAGTAGTACTAGTTTGACTTGTAAAATTAATTTCTTGGAAATGCTAGTTTAATTGTAAAATTCATTTACGAAAATAAATATATTAACTACTAAAAGTAGTAGACTTGCAGTACTAGTTGACCAGTAAAACTGGTTATTTAGTAATATACTGATTAATTGTACATAAAGAAGTATTTTACCATTTCATTTAAGATATTCAGCAGAACCAGTATATAAGGACCTCTCATGGGACAGGCTTTTCATTCTAACGTATTATTTTCTCATAAAAATATAATGCAAAATTTAAATATCACAATATTTTTACTATACAACTATCACAACTCTATTTCACGTTTTCACTGCATTGCCCTCACCGAAAGCAAGCATCCACTAAGTTGTGAAATATTTATCCGTATGCCCCATGACACGTGATTGAATCTGAGAAGGGGATAGGATAAATTCGACCGGATGTACTCATTTCAACCAATAGGGAAGCCACTCTCTTCCTTTCAGTAGTCCCAAACGTGACGCGTTACCAAAGTAATATTTTAGAGCGATTCTGAGGCCGGGCACGTACTCTTCTCAACATATGTTGCGCAAAACTCAATAGTACATATTTATCAAAACATATATTTTATATTTTTCTTGTATTATTTCATCCCTTGTGTTGGTTTTTTACGAGTTATTGACTGCATACGGTTTTTTTTCTTCTTCTTCTTTTAAATCGAAGGTTTTTTTTTTACTTATGGAATTATTTTGTATTGTTCAGTGTTTTTCACCGCATTTGTTTGCTCGATAAAATATATGGGATGTTCATGGTTACAATTTCGTTCATTTGCAAATATAGTTTCTTTTGAGTCTGTGAAAAATTTTATTGATTATATTTTAAACTTAAATTTTATTTAGATACTAGCTTCTCCGACATTGTATGAGAATTAATCTATAGAAATATAGACTCATGTAGGTTCTGTTATTTAAAAAAATAACAGTTAAATTTTTCTATTACATTAATTTATATAACCATCTCTGCTTTAGATTAAAAATAGAAGATTCTGCCATTTTTTCGCATTTTCAATCTAGAAGGCAGAGCTTTCATATTAGTTTAGTCATCATAAGTTTAGTCATTTTGTACAACAAGTTATAAAAAATAGCTTTTCAAAATTACTTTGGTAGAAGCAATTAATAAATATATAATGAAGTAAACGCATATTTATTAACTTTTAAATATAATATGCATGGCTTAATCTCCGATAAATACAAAAAACATGTAATAAAAATCAGCACTGCTTCCAAAACTATTCTGAGAAAAAAAAATTTAACTCATTGCAATCTTGTCAAGTAAATTACACTTGATTATTCTTGAGAAGATTTTTTTTGTATTTAATGAATGTGAATAATGAGAAAATAAACAAATTTTCTTTTGAGGAGGAGTCATGAAATGGGTATTTCTTCGAAAACTAGCCAATCGCAATTTTTAATCGAATAAACGTGTTACACATCAAAGTTTAATATTAAATCCCAATTAAGGATGGTACATAAAACAACACTCATTTTTATTTAAAAAAATTGAATAAAATACTATTTTGCTTCGCATTTTCTAAAACTAGTTTGATCATAAAACTAAAAGACTTTCTATGGCAATTTATCTGCAATGACTAACGAGTCGTGATTATTCAAACACAGCAGCCTATTATTCAAGCAGCATTAAATATATTTAATAACATACCACCCCACTCTGACAAGCTCTTTATCATTCTGTGCGACATAATTCCCCATAATTCTCGGAATATCATTTTCATTGCTCCAAGCCTTCTATTCTATGTCGGATATTTATATAGTTAATATCCTAACTTACCCAATACGCTGATAAGCATACAAGTACTAATTAAAATGTCTAAGCCTTTGATGAGATCAAATAATTAGTTAATCAAACAGATTAATTAGTTTATCAAGAGTACACATATAGTTAATTTAATTTTAGTTAAGAGAATTAAAGTTTGGTATTGTTAGCAGTATAAGGGGTTTAGTACAAAAATACAAATAAAATTCCATAAGACATTCCGTTTTTAAGTATGTTTAATTGTTCTATATATATTATATAATTGATATATGTTATTTTGATAAGAAAATGTGGACTATCAATATAATAAATAGATTTTGGTTAGATATTTATCATAATTTGGCCAGAAAGTTTGGTTTAGTTTTAGCTAGGTTGTAACTGTCTCAATAATTGAGGACTAGAAATAAAAAACGACCTAAGTCCAAAAAAGAAAAATTTTCAGGAGAGCCGAAAAATGAAAAACACTCGCATTTGGTACTTAGGGGGTTCTCCATTTCCCTCATTTTTTTTAACTATTACTACTGGAGTTCAAACTTTGGGCCTTCTCTACTTTGTTTAGCTTGGTCTTCAGGACATTTTCCGTAAAAAAAAGATTTTCGATTATTTTTTTGGTGCTTGGTCGTTTTTCATTTCTAGTCCTCAATTCTTCTCAAATATGAAACTGCCACGTGCTGGTAAAAAAAATTCCAATCTCAGTTTTCTGTCTACTTTTTAAAAATACAGTAGAAATCCAATTATCCTAATCAATTGGGAACAGATCCTATATGGATAATCAAATATCCGGATAGTTAGATAATTCACGAAAAACGGGTTATTTTATGGAAAAAAAAACGATATTTTGCTTCTGTATGTAATGTAATTTAACGACTATTAAAAAGAATATCATTCACCGATAAGAACATTTTAAAATGCGGATTTATCTGGTTTTTTTTACTAAGCGAGTCCTGCTGTACCCGATAAAATACCTTTTAAAATTTAATGCAATTCAAACGTAATCGACAAAGTTGCCATTGCTTTTGGTTTAGTTCTAGCTAGGTTGTAACTGTCACAATAATTTTTCTCAAATATGAAACTGCCACGTGCTGGTCGAAAAATTCCAATCAGTTTTCTGTCTACTTTTTAAAAATACAATAGAACTCCAATTATCCGGATCCATACGGATCCCATACGGATAATCAAATATCCGGATAGTTGGATAATTCCCAAAAAATGGGTTATTTCCTAGTAAAAAAAACGATATTTTGCTTCTGTATGTAATGTAATTTAACGACTATTAAAAACAATATCATTCACCGATAAGAACATTTTAAAATGCGGATTTTCTGGGTTTTTTTATAAAGCGATTCGGATCCGGATAATTGGCGATCCGCTTTGTTTGATCCGGGCAACTGGAGTTCGGATAATTGGATTCCTGCTGTACCCGATATTTTACCTTTTAAAATGTTATGCAATTCAAACGTAATCGGGAAAATTGCCGTTGCTGTTACTGAATTATCTTATTTAAAATAAACAACGCGGAAATCACATTATTAGTAGTTCTCGGAACATGAAACTTGTGCGACCAAAAGTAAAATTATTTTTTTAAAAACATATGCAGATTTTAATAATTTCAATTACATTTCATGCCATATTTGAAGAAAATCGAACAACGCGTTTGGTCTTAAACAAAACAAATTAACAAACATACGAAATGCTGGAAGGTCGAGTTAAAATAGGGACCTCGTTAATGCTCGTTCAATTAATTTGAAATAATTAATTTGTAGTCATGCCACCCTCTAAGAAGACACATTTTCATATAGTGGTCAGAGCAGATTTGAAACTTGTCACTATTAAAATTTTTTAGTATGAAATTAAACTCATTAATTCATATAAAGAAATATATCATCCTTATGTGACTAAATATCGTACAGCCATCTAGATTAAGTAAATATGCAAAGTTTAAAGGTGATATGCCCCTTAAAATTGTAGAATTTAATTAATGGAGAATTAATATATGATGATGATACTATGATAACAGAGTAAAATATAATAAAGCGTGTGATAATAAAAAAAAATTGCTGTTTACTTCGAAATTGTTATTTTTTCTATAAATTAAAACTCATTAATCAATATAAATTATTTGTAATTAAAATGACAAAATATCGTATTGTTACATGTTTTAATAAATATGCCAAGTTTTTAAGTCAGTATTTAAATAGGGAATAAAATTGAATTGTGAGATTTGTTTATACGACGACAAAAGATTAAAATAAAACTTATAATTTTACCAATATTACCGTTCTAAGATAAAACTCGTCTTATAGAACATTGCGTTAAGAATTTTAAAATGCAACGTTAAAATACGCAATACAATCCATCAAATCTGGACATGTTTCGGGAGATACATCTCCCTTCATTAGCCCCCTCCTTTTTGACACAACAATACACACACAGACTCGCATAAAAGATGAAAAGCAAAAAACCCGTTTAGTCATGAATAAGATAAAAACTCGTCTTATAAAACATTTCATTAATCATTTTAAAATTCAAATACAACGTTAAAATACGCTAAAAAAAATCCATCAAATCTGGACATGTTTCGGAAGATACATCTCCCTTCATCAGCCTGATGAAAGGAGATGTATCTCCCGAAACATGTCCAGATTTGATGGATTTTTATTGTGTATTTATTTTAAAGCTGTATTTGTATTTTAAAATTACCGTTCTCCTTGAAATAACGGCCACTGGGGGAGGTATACATATTGACATGGACTTCAAGAGTAAACATTACTATCAAATTATAATTTCTAAATAAACGAATTCAATTTCTCTAAGATCCCTCACAAACAAATAAAACATGTTTTATTCATTGCTCAAAAAGCCCCGCGTGATCCTTTACTTCCAACACTGCAATTAAAAGCCACTTTACTCTACAAACAAAACCCGGCAAGAGAGAATCAACAGTAAATAAATTTTTATTCTAACGACTTAAAGAGAAACTTGCAGAAATTTTTCCGAGAGAATTAAATCGAACTTCTTTGCTAAATATCGTTAATTACTATTCGTAACTAGAAACCTTTTAAAGGGATCGGATTAGAAGGTCTCTCCTCCTTTTACGGAGACGCCTTCTGTTTTTGCGAATGCGAGATTTTGGAACTTGTTTGTTGTGTAATTACTCGCATCACTTCGTAAAGTGCATAAAAAAAGAGAAGGGAATAAAAGGGAATTGGAAGTAAGAATATGGAGTAATTTAGTAGACTTGTTTTTTTTGGGGGTGAAATATTTACCAATCACACAACTTGGGTTCGTTTAAAAATAATTAGTGTTTGGTTAAGGAGAAATCCGGGGAATAGGAAAAAGTATTGAAGTTCAGAAGGAGGAGTTGGAATTGCAAAGTAAAAATAAAGTTGTTCATTTGAGGAATTAATATGTTGTAAAACGCGTTATAAAATTGTATCATGATGTGTTAAACATTTTTATAAAGTACATTATCCTATAAATTATACTTTTTGTCCTGTAAATTATACTTATTAAAATTATACTTTTTTTATTTTGTAAATTATACTTTTTTATCCTATAAATTATACATTTTTATGCTATAAATTGTACTTTTTTATCCTATAAATTATACTTTTCATCCTATAAATTATATTTTTTCTCCTATAAATTATACTTTTTTATCCTATAAATAATACATTTTTATTCTATAAATTATACATTTTTATCCTATAAATTATACTTTTTTATCCTATAAATTTTACATTTTTATCCTATAAATTATACTTTTTTATCCTATAAATTCTACTTTTTTATCCTATAAATTATACTTTTTTATCCTATAAATTATACTTTTTTTATCCTATTATATTTGTTATCCTATTATATTTTTTACCCTATTATATTTTTATCCTATTATATTTTTTATTCTATTACACTTTTTATACTAAAAATTAGACTTTTGGCCTAAATTTAAAAAAAATATATATCATTGTAATAAATATTATTGGGACAACTTTACCTCTGGAAGAAAAGTGCAGAATTTCTTCAAGTTTAAATAATTTTTATATATATTTGACATATATTTAACTATCTTTTATAAAATATATGTTCTACGGTTTGAGTAATCTAAAGATAAAATCATGCATTAATGTTCATTTCCGATAGAAATAGAAAAAAATAAATTTTTTACAAAGAAAAAATTTAATGTTTTGTAAATTGTAACCAAAGATATTTATCATTATTTAAAAAATAGGCACATTTTAATAATCCTGTAAGTTGGTAAATAAAGTGCCAGCTTCCAAAATCACATATTTTTTCAGTTTGATCATCAACTTCACTATATTATACTTTGTATATATAATATTATAGTATATTTTATATAGTATTACTTGGTTAATATAGAATTGGAATTGGCCTTTCTGAAAAATAATTTAATTGGGATATAAATAAATAATGGACAATAACCTTTACCCATATATTTTTTTTCAATTTTTCAAAACATTCGTGGTCATAGATTATAAATGATGAGTTCGGACATTATATCATTTTCTATCAAGATTCAGAATTATAATATGATAGTATTAGCTTTTTCAGTTAATAAGTGTACTTCTAATTCCATCTTCTCTGAGGAATAGTATATCATTCATTCTCGTATATCTCCAATTTTTCAAACAATGAACATACATTTTAAATTTATATAAAAAAAAACAGATTTTTTTTTCAAATATGAAGCATAGATTTTTTTTAATTTGAAAGCTACCCCTCTACTAAAATATTTAAAAGTTAAAATTAAAAAAACATGTTGTAAATATAAAAGTAACCTTACTTGAACGAATACATTTACAATTTCGATATTTCTCTGTCCGCCCAGAAAGTTAATAGTTAAATAAAAATTAATGTTACTAAAATAACAAAAAACGGTAAAACATTCAACTCAAATTTAAAACACAATGTATCCTCTCACGTTCTTATATTTCAGAACAAAACTATCAATCTCAAAAACCATTATTACACATTTACATTCTTTCTAAATATGAATCCATTGAATGCCGCCATAACTACCCCGACACATTTGTCATTACAAATGCCTTGAACGTATCAGAGTGTCTGCTTTTTTGCATCAATTTCCTTGCTTCAGTTGGCCGCCATATTTGTTACACCATTTCAGAATACATTAAGTGTTTCTCGGCAATTGGCCGATGGAAATTTTCAGAACTCGACTCAAAAATAATCTTTAAAATATGAGAAAGAAGATTTTTTTCGTTCTTACTCTATTACGAAGTAGGATTTGTGCCGAACATTAAATTTGATTGATGGTATTCAAGAGACAGCAGTTACTTAGACAGCTTTTTATGTGTGTATTTTTAACGGCCTCTGTCACATTAAATGATGAATGATGGAGGGTTGACATTCAGCTTTATTAGTAGAGTAAATTTCGATTGATAGATGGGATTTCTATTTTATTAAAAATTAATTTATGCAACCAATTTTTACTTTTTTATTGTTAGAAAGGGAATTTTTAATTCAATGAGAATATTTAAATACGAAGCTCGGGTCTAAAGAGTTAAAATGGTAATCAAGTGACTTTGGATGTTCCAATAAGGCGTCCTGTTTGTACAGGCAAAATTACTCATATACACCTTAATTGCGGTAACTATTATTTAATTACATTTAACGAATACAAGTTCAAAAAATGCGATAGCGCATTTATTAATTAATTAATTATATTTAAACTATTGAGTAAATGGTAAAAGACACGAATTGTTTTACTAGTATAATGTTTGTTATTTGCAGATAATCTCAGTTGCATGTACTGTGTGTAACGTAGATGATTGGCCTTCTAGGTTGGTTAATCTCTATCCAATCATAAAACACTGCTACATCACATGATTTCCTCTCTATATTCTAATTCCAAAATTGTGTTTTTTTAAGTCTATCAATAATGAATTAGTTTTGATAACAAAAAGAGACCTACAAATTTTAGATTTTGGAAAAAAATTTAAAATAATTTTGTTGAATAATATCAAAAGTAAATATTTGAATGAAGAGATAAATTACTCCATAAAAGCACGAGACTCGTGCTTTAAATAATTGGAAGAAAGATACTTAAGTATGTATTATATTATATATACTATATATATTGCAATACTCACCAAAAACTTATGAATTAAGCGTTAAATTTTTGAAGGAACAAATAAGGAAAGATTTTTAAATGTGTTGTAGTAATTTTTCAAACTATTCAATACCGAAATGTTAGGTTTTAATTTTTTCAGTTTAAGGGAAAGTTTAGAATTATTTACATTCAATATTTTTAGAGATATTTGATAAAGGCGATTAAAATGCTTACAACAAATTAAAAAAACAATCGGGTAATTCATATACAAACTTTTGAACGAATGTATTCTTTTTACATAAGCTGCTGTAATTTTCTAAGAAAGTCTTCTGATGTTGTGCTTAAAATACAAAAACACTTTAAACTGACTTTAGGTCTTTTGCTTAATTAATTTCTTAAAAATGTCTTCTACTCATTAAATGTTGATTTCTATTTCCGCCGTTATAGTAATTTTGAAACATATTACAATTAAAGTTAGCTCGACAACAATAGCATAAAACAAATTACACATCGCCAACCAAGTTAACATCAAATTCATTTCACAATCAAGCTCGAACATTAATTCGCAATTTCGGGTAATTATTCATAAAGAATTCCTCGTGCCATTCGCAAACATATTCACTTCATACCCGCAACGGAGAATGCGAATTCCCATTATAATAATAACTCGCAAACCATAAACGCGGAACAAGAAATTAAACATTCACGCTAAAAGTTTCCAGCCGAATACGATTCTAATCAACAGCGTATTATACTTTTCAGCTGTAATTAATTTACTAAAATCAATTTGTCTGTCACCAGTCTGCATCTACCGAACGCTGGAAATGATAAGAATTCATCGCATTGTGCTAGAAGCACTCAATCATTTTTCTATCAATTAATTTCCCTTAAAATGAATGAACTGATGTGAAATTGTATTTCCAGTCTTTCAGCCCGTATTTATCGCTTGTTTTGATTAAGCGCGATCATTTGTTGTGACGTCATGTTTGTTGAATAAAACGTTGAAAAAGGATGCAGTAATAAATAATGGGATGTTTAACCATTCGTAGATTAGATTTGAAATTTAAAATGGTTAATAACTGTCAGTACAATTAGCATTATAAAGTTGTCAAACATTTTAGTTTATTTACTGTTTCATAATTTTTATTATCGATAACTGAAACACTACTAAAGCTAAATATACATAAACTAGGAGGTTCATCCCCTTACTTCTCTGTCTCTCGCCAATTCGTGGAAGATGGTTACGCAATCCTCCTAGATTTTTGTGAACAAACCTTGCTGTTGCCATTCCACGAAGAGATATACAGCGTTTTTCATCCCGCAAAATATATATATATATATATATATATATATATATATATATATATATATATATATATATATATATATATATATATATATATTCTTTTTCTTTTTCTTAGTCGGCTTATACGCGAGTCAGTAAAATTTATAATATAATTTGCCTAAAATGGGAAAAGGAAAGAAGTTAAAATGAAACGGATTCTTCTAAAACGCGCCGATACATTTCCGAGATCGAGAATGTGCGTCACGTGCTGACTGAACACCGTTCTGCGCATCGCGGCGTAATCGTAACGTAAAATAAAAATACTCACATAAATAATCAGTTTAACTAAATAAAAAGTATATATTTGATAAATATTTCATTGGTTTGTAGAATTTATGAAGCTAGTATACGTTACTTTAATAGAATTTTGGATGGTACACTAAGAAGGTGACATCGTGAGTAGCGAATGACACCACTTTAAAGTTAATGTCTTTCTTGCTCCATTGCAATAATTAAACAAAATTTAACTTAAATTAATTAAAATTAAATTAAAATTTCACTCTTTTTTCGAGGATTTGCCGATTTTAATCGGAATTTTTCATGTACGAAAATACAACTCGGCTTATACGCGAGTTTCCGATTTTGGACAAAAAATCGTACTAAAATTTGGGGGTCCGGCTTATACGCGGATCGGTTTATACGCGAGTATATACATATATATATATATATATATATATATATATATATATATATATATATATATATATATATAAATCAGATACATGGGTTAACACGATTGAAATAATCATATTATTCTTTAAGGGTGATCTACACTTTTATTATAACTTCGTGGCAAATAGTACGATTGACATAAAAGTGGTCGTTTTTTTATAAAATATTATATCATAATGAGTATGTGTTTGAAATACAGCACAATACGCACGAAGTGTGAATGGGGATACGTGGAGACAGACGAAACAACTGGAATATATTATTTTTGTTGACGAGTTATTTTGACGACGACCAATTCCTATTTCTATATTTTGCGCAAATGACGTCTCACGTAAAGCTGTTCTGACCGTGTTTAAACGCAGCTACATCAGATTTCCTTTCTTAATTTCATTTTGTCTAAAATCATTTATAACGCATCTTTCAGAAGCTTTTATCAAGAGTGAACATTTTATAATTAACTTTGAAAAATACTTCCATTGAAAGATAAACATTTTAATCTTACAAATAAGAAAACTATAACAAATAGTAACGTTAATCCTTTTAATTCCCATTTCAAGAAGTTTCTCTCATGAATAGTAAATAAAACGAGTTTTCGATTTTCGACAGGTTTACTCACATCCTTCGTGTTTTTTTAAATACAATTACTACCTAAGTACCTTTTAGAATAGATATCTTTTAACTAAATCCTATTTTACGCAACGGATCTCTATAATAATGAGCTCAATTATAAGCGCAAAATGGAGTTTACATGATGGCCAGTTTTAAACAATAAGTGCCCTACTTATCGATGCATAACTTTGCCCATTAGTCATTACCTGAAGGGATGTCAAACAATTTTAGCTTGATTTATAGCACTTTGGGATGTGCCATAAAGCGTGAAAGAAATGTGATGCCGCTTAAATAACTACTACAGATTGTAAATGAACGTTAAAAGGTAAATATTTAGTTGGATTTGGCAAGTGAAGTTTTAGTTTTGGGATTACTGTTGCTTTTGT
Organism: Troglohyphantes excavatus; assembly: GCA_963932185.1. Lineage (NCBI taxonomy): Eukaryota > Metazoa > Arthropoda > Arachnida > Araneae > Linyphiidae > Troglohyphantes > Troglohyphantes excavatus. The sequence goes on along the minus strand of OZ010666.1, from coordinate 62,113,889 downwards.
TTTTAAGGAGTTTGCTTTAAAAGGTAATTATAGTTCTACAAAAGGACTTTCGCAATTTTGCAGTGTTGAATTTTTAATTAAAACTAATGTGTTTTGGTTACGTTAATTATCCTTTAACTTAAGTCAGACGTTTTAAAGTGTTTGACGTGAAACGTCTTGAAAATCAGGTAAATGGAGTAACAGGATACAAACTCTAGGTTACGTTTTCAGTTTGATCTATTAAGACACTATAACTCTGTTCCATGTAGCACGATTGATATTTATTGTGTCTAATTCAGTAGGAACTTAGGCCCCGATGAGTGTAAAACATTGCAATAAAGAAAGCACGTGCGGGACGTGGATGGGGTTTTGTTGCTTCAGTTTATTACCGTACTTCTGTTGGCAATCAATTCTTATTCTAATTGCCTTCTGAAAGGACGTTTTACGTAAATTTCTTCTGGCCGTCCTTCAACACAGCCACATTCAATTTTTTTTATAGATTTTATTTATAACTATATAACAAGGAATATGTATGTACAAATGTACAGTTAAAAAGACACTCATTGTGTTTTAGATAATGTTTGTTGTATCTAAATGAAATATGCAAATTTATATGAAACATAAATTTCTGGTCGATATGAAAAAGGATTTCTTGATAGGAAAACGCTTTTACTATTTTCAAAATGTCCAATCACAAAACCTATTTTTGATAATGCATAAATATGTTTTACACCCTCAAAGTGAGTGAATATATCGATGTCTTAGTGCACCAGATGTGTTAAGTGCGTTTTTCGGCACATTTGAAATCAATCTCAAATTGCAATTTGTTGGTATTATTTAGTTGGTAAAAAACTCTCCCGATTGTTGTTTTCCTTTCCATGTAATAACGCTACAAACTTTCAAATGTTCTGAAAAATTAGTGAATGTCACTTTTACCACATTACTGCTCTGTCTCTTCAAATCCAATTAATTTTTTTTAATTGAAATAAAAAGCGGTAAATTTTAAATTTATCCAGCGGATCAATAAAAACATTGCAACCAAAATTCCATTACTCCAAATTCAAATAGCTCATCCATTCCTTAACGGAAAAATTTGGTCAGCAACAAACTCTCCTTGTCACCCTCTCGATGTCCAGAGCTGTTCCAAATTCCCTAACATTCTCCGCTTTTTTTCTGTCCATGCAATCCTTTCTTTTTTTCTGTCCATGCAATCCTTTCTTTTTTTCTGTCCTGACAGCCTCACGAATAAGTAATTGAAGAATTGAAGACGGCAAATGGAACTTTTGTGTTCCTTGTCAGCGTCGCAACTCTCGCAGCGAGCCAAAGGACGTCCATTGGCAGGCGGCTGGATCATTGTTGGACCAGAAAGGGATTTCTGAATATTTCAAGAAGCAAATGGGTTTTGGCTTAATCAATATCCTCTTCAGGAATGGGAAATGGAGACGTGAAAAAGATACGGGACATTATTCTAAGTTCAAATATATTTTTGTAAATTGGATTTACACACAAATGTAAATATGTTATACTTGAGTACTTTTTTTAATATATTTTGTCGTCCGTTTCAAAAATGTTTCAAAACCTTAAGGGGGTCCGATACCTTCGACATTTTTTTCTTTATTTTTATACTTGTACAATCCAATTTTTTTTCTCTTTCTAAATATGAATAAAAAACCATTTTAAGACGCTCAATTTTTTTTTTTAAATTGCACATTTATTTTTAAATTAAAATTTTAGTAAATTTTTTAACAATTTTAAAATTCCTACTCCTTTTTTGTATTTCAATATTTTGAAGCAATTTTTTTTATTTAAGATCTTGAATAATATGTAAATAGATGTATGCATTCAAATTTTGATTCAGATACATCACTTTAAAAAAATAAAATATATTAGAAATTTTGGAAAACAAATTGACGGAAAAAAATAAAATTCCATTTTAAGTGGTTTTAAAAAACAAATTATGGTAAAAATAGGAAATCTGAATGCATACATCTATTTAAAATATATTTATCTTGCTATAAACACAAAAATTATGATTTTAAGTATAATAGTAAAAAAGCCTTAGCATTTTTAGTGTTCATTCAATTTCAAAACCGCGAACAGAGATATTTGCTTTTAAAGTTTACATATGATACAACTATGTTAAAGGAACACATCATTAAAACATTCATAACTAAAAAAGTAATAGGAATTTTTTGAAGCAGTTTTTTGTGAGTTATTAAGATGAGTTGGAATATTATTTTTTAAATATAAAAAAAAATGACCTTTTTTGCGAATTTTGGGTATCGGACCCCCTTAATAAATACTTTACCATGGACAGAAGGATTGCATGGGCAGACAAATAAAGCAAATTTTCGATATCCGCGCTCATACATAGCAAAGACAAATTTATTTTTTATGCTAGTCTTATATTTTATTTTCCATATTATTGTACTAACAAAGACGTTTTATTTGTATTATCAAAATATGTTTTTTATCAAAAATCTTTTATTTCATCGTAATTAATAGACAACGGAATGTAGTGTACGGAATTCAAACTAATAAGACGCGATAGAATTATCGAAATTGTAAAGTTGTTTTTAAGGCAATACAGTCTAAATTATATTCCCAATTAATTGCCGTCATACCGTTCCAAATAAAAAATTATTTGGAAAGGTATGGATTTTAAAGTACCTGAAGATGACCTCAAGAACTGTAACTGATCGTTGTTTTTATTAAAATGTATTTCCGGGAAGACTACAGATCCAAAGACAGAATAAATGCACCTCCAACTCTAATATGGTTAATACATTTTTTTTAAATTAAATAATATTAAAGGTGTTTATTTGGTATTAGGAGCTTCTATTTCAAATGTAGATGTAAATTTTGTAATATTCAGTTGAGTTTGAAAATAATCAAAAGTCCTAAATTTTATTTATCAAGTTTAATAAAATATAGTGATAATATGCCTAAATATATATAAAACTTCCTTTAGTTCTGAAATAAGCATTAAAATACGTTATATTTAATATGGAGTATTTCTAATTTTTTTCAAAATAATTATAAAAATGTCTTTATGTCGATTAGATCGAAGATAATGAAGAAGCTACTGCTTAACTTAACAATGGACCTTCTATATTTTGTCCTGTCACTTCACTGCTAAAAATTCATACTCATATTTGACGAAACTGTTATCAGTTTTGACGAAACAGACGCTTGCTGTATGCTCCGTTTAAATATTTTGTCAAACTAAAGAAATTCATTTTGTAGTTTTTTTACGAAATTTATTTCATAAAAAATGTGGGCGATTTTAAATAAATATAAAAATTGTGATTTCAAACGCGGACCTCTCGGTTCAGAGTCAAAAAATCTCGACTCCATTCGACCAATAAAGTTCGATTGAATTCTAACAATATGAGTACAAAAACCAAATATTAGCTGATGCCCCCAAATAGAGACAAAAAAGCATTTGAGTAAATAAATTTTGTTTAAAATGTAAGGATTTTTATTTCATCAAACATCACGTGATTCAATGACGAAAACGATTGTCAAATAAGCCGAAAGCAGTATTGACGATCGCAGAATTCTTAAAAATGTAGAGTGTTATTTCTGCGAGTGCTTCCACTAGCATTACAGTTAAAAAAAATTCATTGCTGGAATATAGAACAAACATCTACATAATTATATTTAAGTTATCAATACGCTTTGTATACGAAACTAATCGTGATTGCCTCGATTGGTTGGTTGGTTTGTTAATTAACATCGCACTAGAGCTGCACAGTGGGCTATTGGCGACGGTTCGGGGTCAATCTCGAAGGAAAGACCCGGGAACACATACACATTCACACACACATTCATACACGCACCTCGTTATTTTAGAACCATGGTCAGATGCCGAGGAAACACCTGAACTGGCACCCAACGCCTTCAATGGACGTCGGGACTTTGGACCCCGATCAGATTGATCCTGCTCCAGTCCCATATACACGCCGATAATTTCGACGACTTTCTGGACGACTTTCCTAGTATTTTGTAGCGAAGCTGGCAACCTCCCGATCGCAAGATCACTACTTTTTTACTTTTCTATGTCAAGTCCATTTCACGGATTCGAACCACCAATCCTCTGATTAGTAGCTGAACGCCTTACCAACTGAGCAACTGGGGCTCCGTGATTGCCTCGAAACCCCGATTATCACCAATGCATGTGTTTGTGACATTTCCCCCATACGAATCGCACACAACAAATCCGACTTGTGACATCTTCATAATACAGGGGTTCCTCTCAATTACCTGCGAAAGCCCAGGAACCTTCTTCCAAAGTGCCCCAAGGCCTAATCACGCAGGACGCCTAATTGGGTTCGAAAATAAACCGTCCGTAACGCATCCTTTTCACAGGCCCCTGATATCTCGAAAGGCCAGCGACGTTTGTCGTCACAGTCCCAATTTCAGGAACGTGTTCGATTAGCCCTGTGGACATCGTCCAACGGCGTAAGTTACCTCGGTATCGCTGGCAACAGACGGGCTTAGCCTGGGAGTCTGGGAAAAGTGGACCATTAAATGGTGTGATTAGAGCTGTAGTTTACTTGGGTGGACAGCGTCGTTGAATGTTCTAATACGTTCGGAAACATTGATATTTTCCCGGTGTAGTTTGTGCATTTGAATATGTAGGAGTCGATTTTCTGGGTAACAATGAGTGAGGGATGCAGTACGGGTTGTTAATACTTTTGCTAAAGTTATAATTATTTTTGTTCTGGCTGTTGATTGTAATTAAAGTATTCGGAATAATAATTTTAAAGAAAGTTGAGCATTGCGATAGTTTGGTATTAAAAAATAATTGTAAATAATGTATGGATAGACATCTCGACAGTTCATGTTTTTTAATATACATTCCAACGCAAATTCAGAACTTCATTGTCAGAGTGTTATATTATTATATGTTACTTACTAACTGCTAACCGTAGTTTCACACACATTAAAAAAATGTTACTCGATTGGTTCGTTTTCCCCGTTTATGCATTCTATTTTATTTTCTCGTGGGCAAAATAAATGGTACATTGTTCGTTCATCTCTGAATGCCTCTCCGAATGTTAAATATCCCGTTGAAAAGAAATTATCAGAAAGTTATTTCGCCAAAGCAATTTTTGATCGCCAACTTTCAATTGCTTAAAACAATAAATAGATATTCATTTATTTTAAAGTATTTCATTGTTGTTATCTTATGATTTTGTAAGCATGTAATTTTATAACAATGTAGATAATATTTTTTAAATGGCCGTTTGAAACAAATAGCTTCGGTTATAAACGGAAAACTAATCGGAATTTAAATATTTCAAGCTTTAAGTGAACAATTAGAAGTTGAATAGTTTTTAAATATACGTTTTCAGATATGTCCGATCAATGGAAAATAGTGTTTTGAGTACCACAGACGCACATGTACATTCCTTTACTATTATAAATATTAAATATACAATATCACCAATATGCTAGAATTCTCTTGTGATTCTAGCTCCGTAATTTTTCAAACTCATGGGCTGCCACTGATAGAAGCAATTACGTTATATGACTTTAAATCAATAAATCAATTGATGTATAAATTCTTATATCAAATATTGCTGTTTCCAACAGCATTATTATAAGAATTTTATTTAATGTGTTTAAAAGGATTATATTTATCATGTTTTTTAAGAATTTCAATTTAATTATAAAAAAAAGCATACATGAGATTAAATTTTTCAAAATTAAAAAAAAAGCTCAAGATATTTTTATTTTCGTTTTTCTTTATTCTTTTGTGCACGACAAAAGATTGAAAAAAAATGCATAAAAGCTCCCAACAATACTTCAATTAACTTTTATTTATCTCTAAAAGCATTTCAATGAACACGTCAGCATTAAGATAATACAGCTGAACTCGCCTACTTTCAAATAAAGCAGCCAATCTTTTTTAATTTTATTAGAACATACAAAAAAAATATATAAACCTACATCTAAATCCCCCTAAAAAAATATTTACAAAAAAAAACTTTCATAAAAACATTGACATTAAAAAAAAAATCTTCCCAACTCCAGAAAATCTCAGTTGATCCCTTCTCTTGCCTTTATTTCTAGGACTGCCAAATCTTCTTCCTCTCATTTGTATGACTTATTCAGAGCGCGATTCCCAGATGAGTTTCGAGCCCTAAGCCTCCGAAATAAGACTTTATTAAGGAGTGAAAAACTGTAGCTCCTACGCATCCAGTAATTGCGCGCAGAAGGATATTGAGATTTTTTAATTAGGATTATCTAACTTTTCATGAACAAACAGAAGAGATTTTCGCAATTCTCCTGAGTTTACAGATTACTAAGTTCTAAAATCCCGCTCGCAAAAACGATATTTGTATGGACGTTTTAATTCAATTTGTAAAAAGAAACTATTGAAATGAGATAAACTCTAAATTGTTATTTGGAAGCTTTTATTATGCTTTTTAAATAGAATTTGTGTTTGATTATTCTGTTGAGGCTGTTTAACGATTTGATATTTTCCCTTAATAGGGCTTCTATTTTGCAATTTTGTTTTCATTTGATTTGGTGATTAATCTGGATTTATATTTGAATTTAAATATTTTTACATCTTATCAAGGGCTTATGAGTTTTCAATCTATTTATTATTGTAAAACCATTTGTAGTCAATGTTTTAATATTTTTAAAAATCGCGTTTAAAACATGGGAAAATATTTGTTAGTTACCGTCGCTGGATTTGTATGATTTTGTAAATATTAGAATAATAAGAGCCCCAGTTGCTCAGTTGGTAAGGCGTTCAGTTACTAATCAGAGGATTGGTGGTTCGAATCCGTGAAATGGACTTGACATAGAAAAGTAAAAAAGTAGTGATCTTGCGATCAGAGGGTTGCCAGTTTCGCTACAAAAATACTAGAAAGTCGTCCAGAATATCCAACAAATTATACTGGCGTGTATACGGGACTGGTGCACGATAATTCTGATCGGGGTCCAAAGTCCTGACGTCTATTGAAGGCGTTGGGTGCCAATTCAGGTGTTTCCTCGTCATCTGACCATGGTTCTAAAATAAAGAGGTGCATGTATGAAAGTGTGTGTGAATGTGTATGTGTTCCCGGGTCTTTCCTTCGAGATTGACCCCGAACCGTCCCCAATTGCCCACTGTCTAGCTCTAGTGCTACGTTAATTAACAAAACCAAAACCAAACCAATTAGAATAATAAATCGATTACAAAACTTCATAAACTATATTATTTTAGATTATAATTAAAATTCTAAAATAAAACGTATATAAAATATTTAAAATTGAAGAAAATTGATAGTTACACGATTTTGAAATGTTATAACCAAATATATTTGAATAAGATTAAATAACGGATATTCAAACAAAATTATATTTGAATTTTTAATTCTAAAGTAAGATAAGATGGATGTCACAAAGTGCCATGAGATATATGTTTCAAAATACCATAAGACATAAATTAAAACGTACCATAACATATTTATTAAAAAATTACCATAAGATAAATCCTCTTATGAAGATATCCTCTTAAGATATATAATACAAAGTGCCATAATATATAGGTTACAAAATTCCATAAGATATATATTACAAATACAAAGTATCATAAGATACATAATACAAAGTTCTGCAAGATATATGTTACAAAATACCATAAGATATATATTAAATATTTCCATAAAATATATATTACAAAGTAAAGATATGTATTAAAAAGTACCATAAAATACATATTACAAAATACCATAAAAGCTATATATTACAAAGTGCTATAAGATATATGTTACAAAGTACCATAAGACATATGTTGCCGTTTCAAAATATCTTTAATTATACTGAAATATAACTTACTGTATATTGTAAGTGGATTAAAACGACGTATTATGAAAACAAAAACATTTATGCCCTAAATTACATGGAGAAAAGCCTAATCTAATAATAACGTGTGTGTTTTTCAATTTTCATCAATAATTATAATTTCATGGATTCAATTTATAATATAATAAAGATTTTAGATATAGACATTATATTATAAATTTCCATTAATATCTATAGAAATGGAATCACAATTGAATTATTCTCTATAATTTAAAACGAATAATCGAAGTAGGATGTGCAAAGGAATGTGAAGTAAGAAAAGTAAATAGTAGAGTAAAAACACAGTTTCTCTAATGTGCCGACATAAAATAAAACTAAATCGAAAAACCTTTTCCTAAACAAGTATTTTAGACTTGTAAAATTTTATTACTTTTACAGCCATTGTAAACGTACACAGGAAAAACCTTTTTATAACTTAAAAATCCTCTTACTGTTGAGATATAAAAAAAATTCTACATTAAACCTCTTGTCGATTTGAAAATCTGATTGTGCCATGTCTAATAACAATCAAATCAAAATTTTATCTTATTATCGCGTAGACTTACTTGTAATTTTATTAATATAAGTAAATTACTTAAAACAACTAAAAATAAATACACATCAAAATCAAATAAATAAAAATTAAATGAAACTTTGCACACACAAAAAGATGTATTTTACGTAACTTTTGAGTAAAGAACATCTACTATTTTCAATAAAGAACTGTTCTGAGTTGGCCGTTAAATATTTGACTGAATAATCAAAATAGCATATATTCTGTAATCAAAATAAACGTAAAATACTACTGTTTCTTTCAAAGCTTTTATTTTATTTCAAGCTATTTAATTGCAACTTCAACGGTGAACCATTTTTTATCCGGGAGAATTCTTATAGTGAGGATTATAGGCTTAAAACCCGATGCACGATTGTAAAATTAAAAACTATAAAACTTTTTCCACACATCCCAATCCCCAAGAGTGCACTCAGCTCACTTCGAGTTACAAAATCCAGGTTACCCAGCTTATCTCCAGCATTCCCATGGGAGCAATCTCCCTGACATTTTTCTGATGACTCATTTCACCAATTCCTGGACTCCGGAATCGTTTGCTGTTTCTATGTATCACGTGATTTCCCACCGGAGGGTACACTGCCCTCCATGCCCCCCCCCCCCCCCCCCGTGTCTAGATATTTTTTTTACATCTCCCTTTTTTTTTTTCATTAGTAATAGTCCGTGACGACTAGGATCATTTTACGCCCTATTACATTGTAACTGCATTGTTAGAGAAGGAGTATTAGATGTAAAAATGAGGTATCTTGTAATGGAGGGAATACAATAAATTGTGAAATGAAAGTAAATGCATTGTTAGTGGGAGTTGTCCTGATTACTGTTTCCAGTGCTTCCGGGGGATTGCGTTGTAATTGTCTTGCCGGAGACGCTAACAAGGAGAATTGAATGGGAGTTTTCATCGGATTTTTAAATTGGATAATCAATCTGCACTTAGATTTGAGAGTTTCGTAAATTTAATCGGAGTTCCTTGGAGGCTTTTATCCTCATACTTTTCGAGTTAAATGTATTAAGTTTAGAATATAAATTGTAGTCGATAATAGGATGTTTAATTTAAATTTAAAACTAATCAAAAGCGAGTAAAAAAACATACTGATAGTTTATTATTTGTTTTAAACACCTTTGTTTCTGGTTAGTCAGTAATGCTGAAGTTTGTTTAATAATTAAATTGTTTTCTTAATGTTGAGACTTTTCTTTTTAGTTAAAAAGAAAGTAAACTATCATGGATTTAAAAATAACATTTTAGGAACTATAATGCATTGGTTAGCCAAAAAAAGTTTCCAGTAAACTGATTTTTTAATTACACGTTTTTTTTTAATTTTAATGCATTCCAGGGGGGCAGATTTCTTCTACATAATTCAGTGAATCAATGTCTTGAATCATCAATTCAATAGAGCCGTCTAGTTTCAAAACCAGACATATCCACATTTTTTAAAAATCATGTTTTTAAATATATTTCACTATTCTTACATTGTAAAAATAATTACTTAAAAATGAATAACTGAACATGCTGGTTTTTCTTTCAGTACAATTGTATCGTAAATGAGCGATGACATACTTAAATTTTAGTAATCGTATTTTCACAAAAATGAGCAGAGTGATTTAATATTGCTAATATCAGTTTCTGTTCAAGTCATATTAACGTAGCGACCTGACAAACTTAAAACAGTTGTTCAGAAGATGATTTTCCATTTTCATTGATGTCTATTACTTAAATGGAAACTGTATTATTACAACTCCATTATCTTACTTCCATTCTTTTGGCACACCTTTTTAACATTTCTTCTGTTAATGACTTCTGAGTACAATGTATTAGGCAATGGACTGCCGTGCCTGAGGATCTGGGTCCGATTCCCGATAAGTATTGGTTGTAACTGTCGATATTTATTGAAATGGATTTATAAAGACACCCTATGTATGCAAGCAACTGCTCTTTTTATTCATTTTTACTCATTTTTGAATACATGTCTTTTTTAAAAATGAAACTTAGGCATTCAAAGATATGATAAGCATCGAATGTACTCAAAATGAGTACATTTTACTTATTTTTAGTACCTATTTTTAACAGTGCAAGCCCTACATAACCTTACAAAACTGTATTGACCAAAAGTGTCTGAATCCAAGTGAAAACCCCCATCACTAACGGATTCCAGAAAAAGCCTAAACAAACTTATATTGCGACAAGAGGAAATAAATTATTCACTTGATTTAACGTTACTGTCAACCAAGTGATTATAAGTGTAACACAAAAAGAACCAATAAATTTGTCGTTTAAGATGTACATTTTTTTTATTACGTTTGATTAAAAATAATACTAAATACAACTTTAGTGTTGATACATATGTTTCCTTAAGAAAAATAATTAATTTGTTTCAGACACAAAATAATGATTCTTATTCGAAATTAAATCTTATTATTCTCCAATTTTAAGAAAGGAAATATCCAAGATTAATTTTTAAAACACGCTATTTAAATGTACTAGTTTGCTCTTATACTAAGTATCTAATAAGCAATTTGAATTATATTAAGTGCATATTCTTAAGTTATTGAAACTAAAAATCAAAAATTTAAATATGCAGGAGTTAAAAATGTGTCACAAAATTACAATATGTTCAAATATTTTAATTTAATATACATAACTCTAAACATTAATTAAATCCTATTTCATTTTATCTCATAAAAATTGTTTCCGTGCAAGTTATTAAAGAGGCAGCCTAGTTTCACAAAATATTTTTATCGTGTTAAGAAGCTTGAAGAATTTCTAGTTGTAAATTACTACATTTAAATAAAGATATTTATTTCCCAAAAGGACAAGGTATATTTAATCATATACAATTTTTACTGGGAGATTAGAAGAGCGTTTGGAAGTATATTTAGTTTCAAATTAATGTTTCAGTTGTGAAAAATATTTTATCCCGTTTATAAAGGCAACTTGCTACATCTTTGATAAATAACTTTAAGATATGCGTATTGTGAGTCTTTCGTTGTTACAATATGTACTAAAATAACAAATAGGTCATTTTTATTTATATTTAATGAATTTAAAAGGTTTTCGGAATATATTAACTTGTTATTTTTCTATAAATGTCTAATGAAAAAAATAGACATTGTGATATGTGTTTCAATTCCTTAGAGAAAATTGAAAAACCATTTTTATACGCTTAATAAATAAAGAATATTACTAAATATTTCATCAATATTAGTTTTCAATAAAATTAAGGTACATAAGATAAATTATCATTGCTTGGAAATTAAAAAAATACCAAAAAAAAAACATTGATGATATAATTAGTTTTAATTTTTAAATTTTCTCAATGAAAGCTTTGCTTTTATAATAAACTTTTCTTAGTTTAAGTGAATGTTAAATTAAATTTTAAACTGTTTTTTAAAAAGAGTGTAAGCAGATGCTTTGATATAAATTATATATTTTATGAATTTTTTTAGTATTCAGAAAATTATATGCCTTTTGCAGTTTATGGTCTTAAAATTCCTGTTTTTGGTAGATGTACCGAAACTACTATTTAACATACTTTTCTAACTAATTCCAAAACCAAGGAAAAAAAATAGTTATACAATTCTTTAAATTAGTAACAATTTAGTAATTACAGTACCAGGGGACCGAGCCCAGCTCGTTTGCATATTTTATTACTTAGTAATATTTCTAATGAATCGAATCAAATGCAAATGTTTTGAAGTGTCCATATCAATGGTTAAACGTTTCATAATATATTTTATCGTCTAATAATGTCTTAATTATCAAAATAAGTTAAGTTCTTTGAAATGCTCATACGATTGGTTAGAAGTGTCAAGATTTCAAAGATACCGTAACAATTCTGCAGGAGTAATTTAAATTCATATTATTAAGGATCCTGAGCGTCTAATACGACCACTCGCACAATTGTAGCACAAAGATGTTTTCGTTTGCATGCTAAACCCTGACAATATTATTGTTGTTCAGTATTTTAAGTAACAATTTGTAACGATGTTTGCTTTTGTCTAACTCTTGAATAACTGACTGGATTTTTAAATGATGTAAAGTACTCTTTGTTAATAAGAAGATTATGATAACGGATATCAAATTATTTTTTGCTACTGCAAAATTACTTCGGCAATTTTTTGTATCTTCAACCTGTATTCATTCAACCTTTAAACAGCATTTTATATTCTTATTAAACGTTTAATCAATAATAAAGATTTTTACTTATTTTAAGTAATTTTATGTGTTATTCGGAATTAATCGTAGTGATGAAAGCAGTTTTATCTTTAATTTAGTGAAAAATAATTTAATTTTACCAATTAAAAAAATTAAATTTGTTGATTTAATTTGTTGAATTTGTTAAATTAAATTTGTGGCTGTTGTTAGGAATATTTCATAATTTTGAAGAGGTTACAGAAGAAAAGGTTCTATAATATAAAATTTGTGCAGGTGGCTAGTAGTATGGGTCCTGAAAAAAAATAGTTACTTCGAACACATATATTTATTTAACAAAATACTTATTTGAAGTAACACGATTAAAATAATTAAAAAAACATTTACAGTTTATTTTTACAAATGGTTTTACATTAAATTAATTTCCCTGTGTGTATATGAAAACTTTTTCCTTCAAGGGTTTAGATTACTATGTACGTTTCCATCGAAAACTTTTAAACTGTTTTTCCTTTGTTATATTGTAGAGTCTCGTTACTCATCTAAATATCTGCTTGAAACTAAACATGCTTACGGAATGCGAGAAAATGCCGAAAACAATTTCATATTTAATTAGGCAGGTGCTTTCGAAAAAAATATTTCAATAAAGAAGAAGAATTATTTGAAATAACAAAGTAAATCAATTTTCAAACACATTTATAGTAAATGTCAAATTTATATTTAAAAGTGATTTTAAATTTTGTTAATGAAAAATTAAAACTCTTTTTCCGTTGTACTATTGTAAAATCTCATTACTCATTTTCAATCCCTCTCTGCTTTTAACTAAACTTACTTACGTAATTCGTGAAACAGTTCATTATTAAATTATTACTAACTAATACAATTTAATATCGAGAACTATTTCATATTAAATTAGATAGGGTAAGGATTGACCTCGCACAATTTTTCTACGCAATGGTCATAGGTAATAGGATAGTTGCTTTTACATTCAGAATGTGACAAATTTACTGATATCACTTTTTCAGAAAAAAATTAGCATTTCAAACTATTTAACTTTTTCAGTAATTATTTACTCATTAGAATGTAGAATAAATAACAAACCATTTTTATAGACACTATGCATGACATGGTCTCAAGATTAAAATTTTGACGAATTAACAAAAACGCATGGTCGATTAGCCTCTGTGATTGGTGAATAACAAACCACGTGGGATCCATCAACCAATAACAAATGCGCATGAAGTTTCTTATATCTTTAAAGACGTCATGTTAATTACAGCAGAAAGCAGTGCAAAGTTTCCACAGTAAACAAACGCAAATTTTTGGAAACGTTTAATTTTTCAAAATTTCTAAAACATATCTTCAAAACTGTTAAACTCACAAAAAAAAATTCAGTTTCTCGTTTAATGCTATCAGTAATATTAGTGTATTTATAAACAATTGGGAAAATAAAAAATATCAAATACCGATAATGTATAGAACAAAACCGTTTTTTAAATGTATAAAATTATTTTTTTATCTTTATAAATAGTGCGCAAAATTAATTTAATAAAACATCTTTTAGTTAATTCCATTTGAATATAAAAGCTTAAAAAAGTATTTTTAAACAGTTGGTAAAATAAAATTTATCAACTAACAATGTAGAACAAAGTTTAATTCAATTGATTCCATTAAAATATAAATACTTAGCAAAACAAACGAAATTGCATCTAATCAAACATATTTTAAATTGAAAATTCCATGTTCTATTTGTAGATATACATAATCCATTTTACATAGAATATAAATAAAACCTACATGGTTTCCCTAACGATATTTTCTTATACGGTATTTTAAAAACTTGCTCTTGCGTATTCCACTTATGACGTCACGCGCATAAACACAGTAAAAAAGCACAGGATTAAATATGTTCAAACTTCGATTTTATTAGAAAACTTATTGTATTTAGTAGACGAAAAAGTCATTTAGTAGACGAAAAAGTCACGTTATTAGAATATGTTTTTTCTTTACTTGAAAACGCAAACGATTTTCCAATTATAATTTAATTTACTGATGTTTCATTTGTTTATTTATAAGAAAAAAATACTTTATTTTAGAATAATTAGTAAAATGAAAATTTCTCATCAAATATTTTACACGTTTTAAATTAAAATAAGATATGACGAATTAAATAACGTTTACTTCGTTTATTTATCAGAAAAAAATAACACTATTTTAGAATAAAACTCAAATGAAAATATTTCATAAAAATATTTTACACGTTTTAAATTAAAATTAGATATGACGAATTAAATAACGTTAACTTCGTTTATTTATGAAAAAAATAATACTATTTTAGAATAAAAACTCAAATAAAAATATCTCATTAAAATATTTTACACGTTTTAAATTAAAATAACATATGACGAATTAAATAACGTTTAACGGTTATTGCAATATAACTTATTAACTCATTCGCGATGAATAATTTGCAATAGAAAGAGTTAAATGGAACTTTTAATCTACTTATTTCACCCTCTAAATGAAATTTTTCGAAGATGAAACCTGTCCCAATCGAATTTTTACCCCGAAAATTGGTAGTACATAAATTTTCTTGAAAATCGTTAGAGCGGATTTGGAGATTGTGCAAACAAACAAACGAACAAACAAACAAATATAGTGACATTGCTCGTTTAATAGTATTAGATTAGATTTGAAAAAACTCAACTAAATAAAAATTAATTTTCAATATTATTTATTTTATACTGAAGTAATGTTTCAAATAATACTACATAACAACCACATATTTCACATAATTTTGTAGCCAAATTGTTAACAAATAAATCTTGATACATACGAAACATTTTAGATATTATTTAGAATTTACCGTTTGATCTATATTTTAAAGTCGAGTAACATCGTAACAAATTTCATAAATTTTAGAAAGTATATAAATTCAGTCTTTATAAAATATTTTAATATAAATTTATCAAATAATATGTTTTACTTTTAAGTTTTTGTTCAATAAATTCAAAGTATATTTATTATTATTATTAAACAAATCAGCAATAACATATCGATTGTAAATGTATTACTAATATCACGTTTGATCAGCCATCAAATTTCTAAAATTCTCGGTAGGTTCGACATACGTTCCATTTTTTCACCTATCAATAAGATCACCTTCACACAACTTAAAGACCCTATTGACGATTTGAATAACTGGGGCATATACAGGATTTTATGTCAATGTGGCATGTCATATATCGGTCAAACAAAGAGAGCATTGAGATTTCGTATTAAGGAGCACCAAGCACATACTGTTAAACAAGAAATAAAGAAGTCCTCCATTGCCAAGCACTCTTGGGAACATGGTCATATATTTAATTTTTCTAATCCACATTTAATTTGCAAACCCAAATCTCCAGTTGAACTTGACTTCCTGGAGGCGTTTCATATTTTTAGCAATATTGATTCGATTGTTAACGAAACATTTGCAGTCCCAGTATTTCCCACTTGTTGGCACACAATAGTTAACTCCGACCGATTAAAGTAGTCTTTTTGTTTTTTTCTTTGGCAACACTTTCAATTTATGGGTTTATTTATTTATATTCTATTACACAGACGTTTTCATTCTCTGCTGATGAAGGGAGACGTATCTCCCGAAACATGTCCAGATTTGATGGATTTTTATTGCGTATTTTAACGTTGTATTTGTATTTTAAAATTCTATAACGCAATGTTTCTATAAGACGAGTTTTTATATAATATCACGTTTATAGAAACATTTTGTTTTTCCCATGAACGATTATTATATTACCTTTCATAGTCCCTAAATAACACATTTTTTAAACTAGAAATTTTTACATTACAACTAATATATAGTTAACCGTTAAAAGTAAATTATTTCCCCATAACTATTTCCGAAAGGAAGAGGGAATAGTTTTCTTCCGTTCCCTAACTGCCTAATATCGTCCAACTTAAAATTAAAAGTTATCCCCATTAATTCATTAGAACAACCTATACGAGTTGGCGTGTACTTCTCAAACTTTGAGGAAACCAAAATACTTGGCGATAAACACGACCTACTTGGCGATAACGACCGGAGATGCCCAAAAACGATGTCGTTTATCAATTAAACTGCTCCTTCGTATTAAATTACGGGACACCTTTTAACCCTTCGAGGCCGTGTTGGCCGTAACGACATTAAAGAAGAAAGTTGAGGAATCCGTTAAAGTCAACATAGTTTACTCAACTCTTCTAATAAAAGGTAGTTTCTAAAAATAGAAGAACAAAAATCGCTATCGAACTTGGATATCGAGAGAAAATTAATTCAATGTTTGCCCGCTGTGTGTCGCTCTGACTTTGAGAGCAAAATAAATTAACCCGTTGCTGTTTGGAATGAAATGAAGTTCTAAACTTGTTTTGATAAGAGTTATAGCTAACTTTAGACTCAATTTGAAGAGTAAATTAAAAGTTTAAGTTTTCTTTTTTTTCCCCTCTTACTCTGAGAAGATTTAGATTACTATTCTAAAGAGAACCGTATGAGACGTTTTAATTTTATTTTATTTTCCAAGAAGAAATTGTCTGTCTTCGTTGAGTTTGTAGTTTTATTTGAAACGGGTTCCAGCATCTTAGTCGTAAATTTTATTCTTTTTTTTATTTAAACTAATCAACGTAAAAGGGCGAACGAGCGAAATGAGAACTGAGTAGATTTATTCAATTTTAAAGCGTTTGAAGACATTTTTATTTAAAAAAATTCTCATTTATCTGTCTCATTTAAATGCAGTCAAAATAATTTTAATCTTTCAAACTTGAAGATTGTTTTTCCATTACCTTAAATTAATTATTTATAAGTCACAGAAAATATTGTTTTAGGCCAATAATTCAATATATGTTTTTCAGTGTCTTCTTGTTTCCATATCACTGAGACACGAACACTATAATTTAATAAGTGCGCAACTGTGAACACATTCTCAGCGTATTGTTCTGTAAAAACAATAAAATTTGGTACGAGTTATTGATATGCATAAAACGTGACATCGAAGTTAGGCCGCTTTTACATTTAACGACACGACACCGATAAATCGTATACGATTTCAGTGGCACGATATCGGGGTACGCAAGATACATATACGAAGCCGGGCGCTTTTTCACTAGCCGATACGATAACGATATTGTCGTTGCCGATCAGACGATACAATTTATCGGAACGTTTTATCGTGGGCACGCGCTTTCCCTACTTCATCGTGACGACATTTTGAGTTTGTTTCGGAAAGAAAGATTTCAAGAACAAGATTGTTCGAGAAAAGGCATGGGAAGCAATATTTAGTCAAACCGTCGCCAATAGCCCACTGTACAGCTCTAGTGGTTAGCTCTAGCTTTTTGTAGACGTTCAAATAAAACATAAAATTCTCCTTCAACATGTCTTGCTTTGATGATATCATGCACCCAGAAGCGTGTTGTTATTCATCTCTTCTTTCTCCTTAAATACAGCAAATACAACAATCGCAGTTTGTTATAATGTAATTTGTTGCGATGCGCCATATCGAGAATAGATGTGCTCTCGGCAACAGATGAACACGCACTGAATGTAAAAATTGTCGTTTTCGGCGAACGATATCGGTGCAATGAAAAACTGACCTTAAAGTCACACACAGAAATAACACAAACGCTCTTATTTTTAAGAATTCTGCGATCGCAAAAGGCTATTTTCATCCATTTTGATCATCTTTTCGTCAATGAATCCCGTGACTTTTGACGAAACAAGAATAAGCACATTTTTAACGAAAGTAATTTACTACGATTTCTTTCCGGTTGTATCAGCTCAATCGATTACAATTTCGCTCATATATTGCCTTTTTGGTCATATATGAGCTTTTCAATCTCAATTAATAGTGCGTGCGATTTCATGCCAAGAGATCCCTGGTGCGAGTGGTGTCATCTTTTTTTTTATTTGGAATCGTCCTCAGTTTTGACGTAATAAATTTTGTGAAAAAAAACGATGGAGTAAATATCCTTAGTTTAACGAAATATTTAATCGGAGCATTTTGAAAACAAGTGTCGAAAATAACAAAATTTTCTTCTTTAAAAATGAGCAGCCATTTTTAACAGTGAAAACAAACGTTCTAAAAGGGGTGTCTTTATTGCCCAATTTCAATTTTTAGATATCGTTAATTTACTCAGATATTTGCACATTTGATATAGAATATTAATATGTTAAAGGTGGGAATAAAATAATAACTTCGTCAAACTAAGAAGTGAATTCTTAAAATTCTTAAGTTTTATTAAGACATATTCAGTAACAGTTCAAAACCTAAATTCTGCAAACCTGCAACTATACGTATGCTTCATTCAATTAAATAAGATTTTAAAATTTAGTCTTACATACTTGTTTACTTTATTACAACATACTCATTCAATGAACTCTCTCTTAAGTGAAAAGCAAACATTTTAGAGGTATTATTTGATAAATAAATATTTTACACTTGCTAGAGAGAAAACTTGCTGTATCTCACAGTTTTGTATTTATTTATTTTTCAATAATCAAAACTATAATACAACGCAAACAGTACAGTACATATATTAAATACAATAGGTTCTTAAGTCTAAATAATTAGTCATATTCCAATTATTTTACTCTTATAAATTCTTAAAATGTTACAGATTTATTAAGACATATTTAATAACAGTTCAAACCTACTACTACTACTACTTCCTAAAATTCTCCTATACTTGTACCTTTGTAAACTTTAAACAAAATGAGTGTCAACAAAGTTGTTTATCTTGAGAAAACAAATTGAATAATTTATACTCATTTAAAAACAAACAACAATCTTCCAAGTACCATATCTGAGAAATCTATGTTTGAATTCTACAACAAACTTAAAAATTGGATTAATTTAATAAATTATTATTTTTATTTATAATTATTCTATCTTGCAGCATATATTGGAGATTACAGTTTCACGTTTTATAACCTCTTACGTAATAAAATAAATATTTACTTTATTCTGTAAATATTTACTCTAGTTAAATATGTGTAACATAATAATGAATACACTTTTAGTTTTTGATTTATATGCAGTATTCTTTTAATTATCGATAGTATTATTTGGCGATGTCTTTATAAGAAGCGTGATATTGTAAATTAATTCTACATGAATTAAATTACTTACTACCATGAATGCAGTTTTCTACCAAGATTTGAGACTCTGACTTACGATCTGGGATTTGATTTTTATCATCAAAAATACGGTAAAATTGGAAAGTTTGAATTATCTCTTACAAAACATCTGCAGAACTTTTAATAAATACAACTTTCGATGCCTAACACATTTGATCAAGACTAGTATTTGCCGACTATTCTCTAATTAATATCCAATGTCTTCTTAAAATCATTTACTCCTGTAAAATTAGCACTTTTGACCGACAAGTTGTTTCATTTGTAGAATCCCTATTAAAAAATAGTGCTTTCTTCCCTATTAAAATAAAATATGTTCGATTGAAACCCATGACCTCCCGTCCTATCATGCACATTAAATTTCAAACCTTCATAATCTCAATTTTTAATAAATATAAACAATTGAACCAAAGCTTCTTTAACCTTTTCCTCTTCTTAAGTACATATTTAAATTTCTTAATTTTTCATCATAATCCTTGGCTGAAATACATTTTGCAGCCATGTGTTTATTTTTTCTCTAATAAACTAATATCGTTTTTTAAGATATGTGGACCAAAATGGTACATCACACTTTAAATGGTACATCACACTTAACATTCACAAATGGTACATATTACTTTAAAAAGACTGAACGTTGGTTTAAAAAGTAACAACTTTTATGTGTAAAGGTATTTTAAAATTACTTTATCAGACTCCAGGATATTTGAGTTATTAAGATTATTGAGTGAGTGGACTACAGACATGAATGTAATATGTGTGCGTATCCTTTTAACTTCTTTGAGTAAATTTAATAAAGGCAAAATTCATTTGAAATCTAATACATCAAAAAATAAAAAGACAAGTATTCAAATTAAATATATTATTGTTATTATAATTTACCATGCTTCTCTATAACTGAACATCGATTTGAACAATTAAGTCCATAATGCTAATTTTTGATAGTTATAATTACATTTTCAGTTCTCTGATTGTAAATTCTTAAAAAAATTATACTCAATTTCAAACTTACATATATCCATCAAATCCTAAAGTATGTTATTAAATAATGATTAAAATTATTAAAACTATTAAGAAATAACTAAATTGCTGCTTATTAATATTAAATAAGGTTATTAAACTTTTATCTCATTAACTATTAGTTACTTACAGTTTATAATATTTGAAATTTTAAAAGTCATAGTTATCTATATTTGGAATGGAAATATCCCCGTTTCAAAACTAAAGATGGGTAATATCCTCTGATCATTACCTACAACCCTGATATCTATTACTCCATCAGCATTTTATTCGAAAATCACCAGAGTTTAATCTATAGGGAAAAATAATCCCTAATCTTACATATATTTTCAGGGTCTTGAAAGCTACGCCATACCCTAAAATACGTTGATAAAAATAAGTAACGAGAGCAGCACTCGGTTTTTTAAAAACCCACTTCAACATAAAACCCTTTTTAGCCAAATCTTATTTGCGAACCCTGCACCGTTTCCAAAGCCGCATTCAAATTTTTCCAATCCCAGAAATGTCTATTAGAATCTGGGGCTGATTTACCTTTCAATGAAAAGACGAGATGTTTCCCCGTGAAATATCTTTTCCCCTACCGAGTAGGGAAAAAGATTTATGAATAAGTCCAAGTGAGCGAGTAGGAACCATGTATTTGACTGATCTTTGCGTCAGCATTCTGCAATTACAGTCAACGAAACCGGAGTACCCACATGATTGCCGTGGTTCTTTTTCGACGTCTTTTACGGCAAGTCCCGCAGCTAATGCACGTTACGCGGTTTATGTGGATGGGAAAGAAGAAAGTTACAGTTAGGGGAAAGCTGGGTATTTTCCATTTTGGGGACGTGCGGAGGAATGTGTGTGGATGTTCCATTTCGTACTTCATTACTGGAATCGTCTGGACTCTGGTGAGTGGGTGGTGCCGAGGAAAATGGAACGGGATTCAAGAAGTATGCTGCATGAGTTCGTATGAAGCTGGGTATTTTAATTTGTGGGAATATTTCAAATGAAAGAGACATTGGTAACAAATTAAAAACACCATTCATTGAAACATTTAGACAATTTTGGGAACGACATATTTTAGTAAACGTGAAACTTTGTAGATTTTTGACCTTCAAAATGAACGGAATACTAATTGCATTAATTTCATAAATTTAAAATTAACTAGATGTACCCGGCTGAAAACAGACTTATTTTCTTCTGACGTCTTATCATAAAACATATCGTTTAAAAATTAGCTCAAATTTACGATGCGTTTAAAATCACAAGAACGTCTATTGATTATTTAAAAAACATAGACGTTTACCAAAGTTTTTAATGTTTGCGATGATATTTTTTAATATCTCATTTTAAAATAAATACACATTATACACCTCAAACTAATAAAAATTCAAAATAATTCAGAAATAATAAAAACAAATAAAAATGTTACTTATTAATAGAATTAATTTTGTCATTGTAAAGTTTTATAACATCTCAAAAAAACTTAAAATTAATTTTAGATTTTTTTATTATAATTTATATAGGTTAATTAAGTTACAGTCCTCTAAGTGTTTTGAACGTCTATAGTAGTCCAAGGATTTACAGTTTTCCCTGCAGTAAAAATAAACTTTAAATTCATGAAAACACTCTAGAAGGTATATCTTGAAGGCTATATTTATTACAATATATTTTTTTTAATTTCATATATAAAATAATTTTTTTAGTAAATATAAATTTATCCTTCTTGCAGATAATTTTTTTTTTTTTACATTTTTATATATTTTCGTCTTTCAGAGGAATGCTCAAAATTTTTAGTTACTTTTTTTCAACTCACTTATTTCAAATCTAGCACAAACTTTTATACTATACAGGACAATTTTTATTGTTTTACGTAACACAATGTCATAAATAAAAAACTCAAGAGATATTTATGTATTTTAAGATTTGTTAAATCCCCTTAGTAGATCCATAAAACGACTTCCCTAAACTTTACAGAATTCCGAAGACAAAACATTCGCTGAAAAGTTCTAAAATAAACTATTTTTGAGAAAATCTCATATCTACGTTTAAAGAAACGAAGTGAAGGGAAACAAAGATGGCGTCTCCTTCAGAATCACTGAACTTCAAAACGATAATGTTCTTTAAAATGCTTTCAATCCCACTTTTTTCTGTCTTTATTCCCAAAAATTCAGTGAATCGTTTTTCTTACCCAGTTATACCCATCCCTTTCTCAAGAGACCGTTCACGTTGAAGGTGTCAATTTTAAGACGCCATTTTTTATTTACTACGTTCCCGAGAGCATTATGTTCCATTACATCTAGTGTAATCTTGACAGCTCTATTTCCACGTGAAACATATGGACGTGTCTGTGATTTGATGGAACAATGGTCTACGAATATGATTTTATGTATTTTTACCCGTATTGTGTTAAATTTCAACGAGTTGGTGAATGACGATTTTATATTATCTTCTTAAAACATGAAGTTGTAAGACTGTAAAGTTCACATTAAGGGGGACCCGAGCCCCAAAATCCGGAAAAATTAATTGCTAAATTTTTTTTTAGATTTAACTTAAACTTAAAAACTTTCAAACTTAAAAAGGTGTGTACAAAATTTAAAATCTGTAAAAGAAACAGAACATATGTTTTTTTAGATGTTTATATACTATTTATCATCTTTCTACATACTTTTCGTCCGCAACAATCGTCATTTACTCAAAATATATTTTTTTAATTTTGGTCGCGTTTAAAATATTAAGGCTTTGTAAATAATTAACTTAAAACTAAACTGTTAATAGTTTTTAAAGCTCTAATATTCGTTTTATAAACGTATGTATAGCTTTTTTAAATAATGTTATAAATTATTTTTTTACGAAATATTAAACTTAAAAATTTAAATATTTTTGGGGTTTTGAACCTAAAATAAGTTTTTGAAGACAATTAAAACACAAATCTGCAAAAGTCTATACATACGTTCGTAGTGTGTACTTTGATGTTATTTAATCAATTAAAAAAAATTTAAAAACATTAAAAATTAAAAGAGGAGTAGTGTTTTTAAAAAAAATCTTTTTAAGCTTAAAAAATGCAAAAAGTAACAAAAATAAAATTTTTAAATATATTTTTGTTTTTTATTGTTCAGAAAAAGATGTCCTAATAATATAAAAAAATGGAATTTCTGAATTCATTAATAAACAAATTAGGATTTGGGTCTCTGGTCTCCCTTAATATCGTCAAGGAAAAAAGCGTCGTCGATCATTTTACTACGCGAAAAACAAGGTGTGTCAGAGCACAGATAGAAAAAGTTTAGGCGAAACATCATTTCAGCAGATTATAGAAGTAGGAATTGGTTGTCAACGTAAACTTCGCCGATTAAAGAAAGATAGAAAGATGTTCTGTTCAAAGCGGCAACCCCCCCCCCCCCATACCCCGTTCTTTACTTTATTTCTAGATTTCACACGCATAAACGTCCAATTTCTTATCGAATGAGGTAATTGCATTTCTTGTCAAGGAGATATAGTGTCGGAATGTATCAACGTAAAATAATGTTACTACTATACTGGCACCCCATGTAGCTAATTTGAAAGACACTTGAAGTAAAAAAATATTTTTTTATGATTCAGTAGACAAAACCAAAAATACGAATGAATTATTAAAACGAATGTTTCATTGCCCATATGTTTTAAGATATTAATTTATGAAAGTTAATAGTATTAATTTGTAATAATTATTATGCATCGCATTAAAAGAACATCATTATTATTTAACTATATAACTACAACATCTTCTATCAGTGACAGATTAATCGATATTTAATAAACGCGTTTAATAAGCTCCCAAAATAAAAAATAAAAACTGTTTATTAGGATATATTGTCATGCATGACATTGAAACTTCGTTATTTTTTTCTGTTAAAAATGCGATTTTATTTTTTCCTCATTTCTCTTATATTAACAAAGAACCACACTAAAAACAACAACGTGCTGGAAAGAAATTTATGACACAAAAAAAAGAACGAAAATATTGGACTGAAATTTGATTTACTTGCACTTGAATTAAATTAAATCTTATTATTCATTAGAATTGAGGAAATTAGCTTAAAAACGACCGTTGGTATATTTCTATAAAAAAACGCCATAATAGTCGGTGCGTATTAGCATTTATTATTTGTGTTACATTACAACTAAAAACAAAATAAAGTATAAACATTATTGATATGGAAAACAAAAATCTAAACAAGATGAAACAATATTTATTTAAAATAATTATTTAAGATGTTTAGGAAAATCCCATTATTTGCATACAAAATACCTTATTCGCAATAAGCTGTTCAAAACATTAAAGCACTTGAAAATAATGTGAATCTTCCAATACATTAAACATTTGGGCCGACTCAAATAGATACCGTAATTGTCAATTACTATACGGAGTAATTCAACTGGTTAATAGATAAATCGATGTTTGAATCTCAACACAAAGCAGAAGCAATCGATTCGGCAAGAAACCATTAATCAAACTTCCCTTTTCAGCATCCTTTCCGAAATCATTCTATTATCAATCATCAAACCCCAATCACTCAATTATACCATTCACTCAAGTCAACGACCAACCCTAAACCATTCTTCTTCCGAGCCCTTCACCAAATCGAGAATTCGATTTTTTTTGTGTGTGTCGATAACTACAGAACATCTCGTTCGAATCATTCAGAAAGCTTCCCTTCTTTCAAGTCTGCAGCAATCGGGCCGAAAATATATTTCTCTGTTGACATCTCGTAAAGATATATCTCCATTTATCTGCCTGACCTCGTCGCCGACGACTTAGTGGACGATCCTGGGCCTAATGCGTTTCGAATTCCATGTTTCTGGACTGCGAATTCCATTTTCGATGCGTGTAATAACGTCTGTGAAAACATGGTGGGAATGTGAATGTCGCAAGAAATATAGAGATGGAATCAATCTGGGGAGTGTAACTGGTTGTTTTGTTGTAGATGTCAAATAAAATATAACTTTCTGTATTTTGAAATGATAAGGTGTGTTAGAGTCGGGGTTGATAGTTTTAGGTGCTATGTGAATATATTTTATTGTGATACAGGATAATTTAAAAAGTTTTGTTCAGAGTTTTTCTTTAAAATTGTATATGTTACTTTTTCCAATTTATAATAAGAGGCCTCCGTGGCCGAGCGGTTAAAGGCGTCAGCTGGGAATACGAAGATTCCTGGTTCGATCTTAGGCGATGGACAAAGACAAGTAAAAAAGTAGTGATCTTGTGATCGGAGGGTTGCCAGCTTCGCTACAAAATACTAGAAAAGTCGTCCAGAACATCCGAAAAAATGAACGGCGTGTATACGGGACTGGTGCACGATAAATCTGTTCGGGGTCCAAAGTCCCGACGTCTATTGAAGGCGTTGGCTGCCAGTTCAGGTGTATCCCCGTCAGCTGACCATGGTTCTAAAATAACGAGGTGCATGTATGAATGTGTATGTGTTCCCCGGTCTTTCCTTCCATATACACCCCGAACCGTCGCCAATAGCCCACTGTGCAGCTCTAGTGCGACGTCATTTAATCAAACCAAACCAATTTATAATAAAATTAATACTAATTATTTTTAAAAAATATTTACGAAGATGTTGAAGTGTCTTTGGTAAAAATTTGCTTTTTCATTTTTAAACTCTTATAACTTTATTATGTTTCTTTATAAGCATTGTAAAAATTAGCTTTAGACGTTGGACGAAATAGAGCGCTCACAAATTGCTTAGCTATGGTCGTTGTTTGACTATTTAAATTACATATAATAAACATTTCTTGTTTCTATAATTTAACTAATTTGTTTGTTGCTACTAATAAGCGACTTGTTTAAAATACACTCGAAGTAGTTCTCAAAAATAATGTTTTGTTATGCCAATACAACTAAATGTGACACATCCAAAAAATTATCATCGCCCAGCACTTTGTAAATGTATATTTTCGGCTATAAATATTATTTAAATTAAAAAAAAGTCAAACAAATAAGCCATCTATAACAACGTAGCCGTCTTTCTATGAAACACATATTTTTCTTGAACATGTATTCATGGATGATACATGTTTAAAATTTGCCAAAGTTTAATTTGTTCAATATGAAGTTAAACTCGTGACTATTTTGTACAAATTTTTAATTTGCTAAAATGAATAAATATCGCATTGTGATTGGTATAGCCTAAGTTTTCGATTTTATAAAGTTAGTAATTTTTTTTAAAGGAATTAAAATTAATTTGTAAGAACCGATGACAACAGGATGTGTTGTTTAAAACCTTATAAAAAAAACATCTGTTTCGTTTTCAAAAAGGACTTATCCAAACTACACTAATAAAACATACCTACGGATGTTAAGTTATATCATTACAAACTAATAGTTTAAACTAGTATAATTTAATCTCCGTATATTTTATAGTTAAATCTAAACAACAAGGAAAGGTAGAATTCAATAACACATTTGTTCTCCAGCGTTATCCTAAAATAAGCATTTGTGAATACGATATTAAAAGATGAAACAAATTATTAAAGCCTATAAATCTATGGTATCGTCCTTAATGCTGTCTATAAAAGACACTCCCCCCACATATCTCCTCTTCACTAAGAGAAACTTTAATCTAGCTCACCTGAAAATGCCATCTTCAAGACATCCGACCCTAAGCGAAATCTTCAAAACGGCCATTCTCGCAAATGACCATCCCTTCTGCTAACAAGGCAAATCGCTATATAGCGATTTTACGCGTTCGGCAGTCAAATTGACAGTTCATGAAGTTAAAATAATCACGGCCATTACAACTTCCTCTACTCTGAAGCATTTAACAAAAATGTCTTCTTACATTATACACACTGGCAATTTAGTTCATTTTTTTTAAAAGATAGATAAAAAAAAGGGTAGGGGGGGGGGGAGGGCGATTTCTAATCTAAAATGCTGTTTTATTATTTCTCTTCGTTTTTGCTCATTACAATTGCGATCGCTTAGAGCGAAGGGTATTTTTTTAATGTACCGGGTGCTTCCGTTCTTCCAAATAGGATTAATGAGATTTGTCATAAATAGGTGTCCTGGTACGTGGAAAAGCATTAGGCGAAATGGGCTCGAAAATGGCGCATAAAGAGTACAAGTTACGATGCCAATTTAGTGTTGAAACGTATTGATTTAGGGGTCGGGCAGCAATTACAATTGTTTGATATTTTTTTTTTGTGAAATGGAACATTAAATAAAGATCGTAGTCAATAGAAAACAATGCTGAATAGGATGAATACGTTAATTTATAAATGTTCCCAGCAAAAAGAAGTCAGCCTAAAACCTTCATAGAAAATGTCATATTGAAGGTTGTATAAAGGATATTGAAACAAAAAAATTCAGTTTTTATGAAGTTTTAATTTTTGTGCATAAAAACCTTTGAAGTATCTTCATTTTTCTTCCATGATTAAAAATTAAAGGGTTTTTTTGCAGGATTTTTTTGAAGAATTTTACAGTTTTTATGAAGGATATTGAAACAATAACCTTTCATTTCACAGATCTTAAAAAAAAACTGTAATTTTCCTGCATTTAAACTTCAATTTCAAAATTTGTATGAAGGTTTTATGTTGATCTTTTTGCTGGGTTAACTACATTATACATAACGTAACCTTATTTCAATAAAAAATTTAAAAACAAATGCAATTCTTAAAAAGGAGAAAGATTAGATGTCTGCATATTTTTATAAATAAATATTATTGATGTTTTTAAGTAAAATTAAATTATCAGTAAATGGATTTAAAACAAAAGATATTTGACTATATGTTTCTTAACCACTACTTTTATTAATAAATTAATGAACATATCTTAAGTTCCATTTTTAATATTATCTTATCTTCAAAGGTTTGGATTTATAAAATTGTAATTAAAAATTTCTAGAACAAGCTAAACCTATTTATTTTTAAATTGTCAAGTTTTTTTTTTTTTAGAATTTTAATATTTTTTAATCTAGAATGATAAGTAACATTTGTGGATTATTACAAAATTATAAAGATAGACATGTTCGTAAAATGTTAATTGGCTTGTTAAATGTTAATTAGTATACAAACCCAAACTATAAAAATGTATTATTAAATTTCCACCCTATCCCATCCCATTTTGATTTAAAATACTTTATTTGTATGTTACATAATGTATTTTGATACGATTATACTTAAAACTTGGATAAATTTTTTAATGGAAATTCAGCATTTCTCATGTAAAATTCGTTTAATTCATCCCATTTAAACATACTTATCCTTATTTTGTGAAGCTTGAATAATACCAAAAGTTACCTCAACTTCACTTCATTTATAGATAGAGGAATTTTCAATATCTTCTCCAAGCAATCCTTTATACTATATCAAAACATTAATATTTCTGCTACTCATAGTCTACCACGAAGAAGATTAACTTACTTTCTGTCGCAAGAAAACTAGAAACTACAAGATTTAAAATTCCCAAAACTAACCGCATCCATCTTATATGTGCAGTCGCAGTTAAACTGCAACGAGTTCAGTATTTCCGTCTGATTTACCACGACGGGGTGTATTTACCCCCCTGAAAGCCACGACTTTCAAACCCCCGTTGAAAGCCCCAAACGCATCTCCGCTTCTCGATTCCTATTTACCTTTCCCTTCAAAACAGTTTCAATTGCCCACTATATCTAAAAGGTATCGCCAATATACGATAGCGAAATGTTGGGAAGGTAAGGTTTGGTGTTGACTTAACAAATACCTGCTGAAAGATCTTTTGAGGGCTTTCTGAAAATGTATGGGTAAAGATACGGCTGATGTGAAAACTAACAAGTGTATTGATTTTTAAAAAAAAATAAAATACTATATAAATTTTTATAAAAATATAGAGTTTTTGAATTGGGTTATTTCTCAGAAAGTAAACGATGTTATGTTTCTTAAATATTTATTGATTACGCGATATTTGAAGTAATGTCCTGGCGTCTGCACTGAGGGATGAAGATAAGGTTACAAGAAGTTATATAAATTTAATCGTCTAAGAAATAAAAACGATAGCAGCTTACGGTCAGTTTTCTACAAGGTAATTTATACTATTTTAAACTCAAAATTATAAAACACATTTTAAAACAAATGGTTTTTTTTACTTTTTATAACTATTTCTAAATTTTTCTGATTTTCAATGTTTAATAATTTTAAATGTTTATTTAAAGTATAACAGTAGTTAGCAGTTGTACAGTATAAAAGTAGTTTATTTGAATTAACTAGACTTACACAATGAGCTGTTGGAAACAGTCCAGGATATATCCCGAAAGAAATACGCGGGGGAACATTGCCTCGTAATTTTTAAACAACCCACGCAGATGACGTGGACAAAACCTATAATGATATATCCCTTTACAAACTTCCATAACACGACCAACAGGAGATCATTTGAACCACAATAGATTTATCTTACACCAGACCCATCTACACGATGAATGTTTAGTCGAACAACGTGTATCGAACTCGCAATCTTCCGATCTCTTCGCTCTGGACCAGCCGTCATGAGCCCAATGTTTATCTGTATCTAATGCTTCTACCTCAATATCTTAGCTTCCCAAGAAATATCTTGCATCTAATAATAATCATTAAGAAACATTAGAATTTTCCAAACTAAAACATTCATGAAAAGCTCTTGTGTATTACTGGCATTATAAACTTCTATTTCGGAATACTTTTATAAGAACAATTTTGTGAAAGAATGCCTCTATAAGATGAATAAATCACAAAACATACAATACTTAATGGATTCATATTTTTGTTTTACCATTAGCGATGCGAACGCTTTACTAATTCTTTCTTAGTTAAATCTTACTATTCGTTATTTTTAATATCATGAAAACTAAAAAAAACCAGGTTGTTATTTCGACATCTAAGAGAAAATAGTAGAGTTTTTATAGGGATATATATCTGAATCACTTAACTTTTAGTCAACAAGCTACTTCGATCAATTGCTTTAAAATTCATTACTTAAATAAAAACCAAGCTGATCGGTATTATACAAACCCATAGTGACACTTAAAACAAAATGGCGCAAAATCGGTCTCTATTCTACCATTTAAACTTTATGCTCGGCCCCTTTTGGGACCAAAAGTGTAATAAAACTAGGAAAACGTTTACATTTCGATCCGATTCCCGCTCAGAATTTCTTTAATATGAGTCATTAGAATTAAACTGAAAGGAAATAGAGACTCCATTAAACTTGCAATTTATAGAAAAATTCCAGATTCTTCCATTGATGAGACACTTCCACTTCACGTCTTAAACATTTTTCGGTTTATTAATCGTTCTACTCATGTAGATGGGGATGAAAGTTCTATTTGTAAAAAGAAGATACTCAAATTTAAGACTGAGATTCGGTGAACGTAACTTTAAAGCTTGATTGACTTTTTTAGCGAAATTTTTTGAATATTTTTCAATGAGTTTCGAACGGAAAGACGATCGAATTTTGAAAATGACATTTTGGAATATATTTTTTTTAAGTTTGGGTTTTGTTTTAGCTTTTATTTATAAAACGTTAAAAACAACATTTTAAATTGTCATTATGTATTAAATTATGTCTGAAGACATTTTGAATAATAAAAACAATTTAAACGCATTTTCATATCAATCGAATTGAATTTGAAGTCGCCATTTAATATAATATTAGTTTGGTTCTCTATCTTTAGTAAATGTCAATGTTGTCATTAAGCTCATATATATTTTTAAAGAACCTTTTCATTCATTCTTTTAGAAAAGTTTATTTTTGTAAATGATATTAAAATTTTATGCTTAACTATCCCAATTTTTATATGTACATGCTTTATTTATTAAATTAGTGGTTCCAATCAGTGCTCCGCGTGGCTGTCTGTAAGTGTCGTAAGTGGTTCGTGGGACTTTTGAACAATAAAAATGTTGTTTTATTCCTAAAAAAATTATAAATAAAAAAACAAGTTGTAAAATTTTTTATGCCAAACAATCTAATAAGAAAACCACAGCTTTTTTAAATAAAATAAATATAATTTTATGCATTGATACTCCATTTTTAAACTTTCTTCTTTTACCTTAATCCCTATAGATTTTAACCATAAATTAATTATTTGTGATATTTTTTTTAAAAAAATGGACTATTTTTCTTTTTAATGTCGCTATTATGGATCTGCTAATACGTTAACATGTATTTATAACATAATACATTTTTAAACATGTATTTTTGGAAGAAAAATTTTAAATGGGATTCTTCCATTTGCAGATTTAAAAGTGTATTTTTAATACATTTTTAAAAATATGTTGCATTACTCAAGAATACAGAAGAGGTGAAATGATGTAATTTCAAATGTCATCATTATTATTTGAAATCAAATAAATACACGATTCCATTAATTTCAAAAGCTATCTTAGCTAATATAATTAAGAAAATAAGCTTAATAGATTATTTATTAATAACTTTATTGAAACAAGTAGTATTTAATATGCGAATTACGTGTATATTTGGTTCCTGAATATTTTTTAATGTTAATAGAAAGTGGTGATTCGCACAATGTATAACGTTTGGCAATAGCCCAATTGCGGCCGAAGGGATCCAGGTTACCATATTCTCAAAGAAGAAACAATGGTTTATCGCTCAGACGAAAGGTTTCCATGGGCCGCAATTGGAACTTTCCGTAATGTTTTACTCAGTAGTCCGCGGCGCCACCTAAAAGTTGAGGATAACTGATTTAAATTATGATGATATTATACATAAAAAGTTACATATTTTCCTTTGCTTGATTTTTAAGACAATCTTATAGTTTAAAGAAATAATTCAAGATTGATGTGCAAATATATTTATATACTTCATAAATGTATAAATAGAAATCGATATTTAGATTTTCTCATTGTCAAATATTTTATACAAAATACCAAAAGATTTATGATTTAATACAATATCTATTGTGTACTGTTAATTTGGGAAAAACTGACTTTATTCAATAGAGTTGAAATACTCTTACTTGAAATATGTCCAGATGCGTATTAATAACTTTTTCTCTTATAATTCAATACTATTTCAAAAGAAACTGCCAATGTTTCCGCACGTGTCTCGATGATTTTGATGAATTAGTAATAAAATTTAACTTAATATTACAAAGTAATATTAGACTTAGTATTTAAATTTAACATAATATTACAAAGTAATAACAGACTTAGTATTTAAATTTAACTTAATATTACAAAGTAACAATAGACTTTAATATATATTAGCAGAAGTCATTTTATTAGTATATAAAGATATCAAACAATATCTACACAATATTTTTAAAAAACATTTACCTTTTTTTTTACGGAATTGTTTTTTATTGTCAAAGTTTTTTATTTATTATTATTACTCAAGACATGTCCAACTCGGCTTAAAAAGCTGTAGAGTTAAGGGCTTTAGTTGACCTTAACTCTATAGCTCCAGTTAAGAGCTGTTTAGTTAAGGAGAATCCCATGGAACACATAAAAGTAGAAGTTATAATAAAAATAGTAAAATATCGAGGATACAAATCGGTAATTATTTTATTTTATAAAAACAAGTCTGTCTAAGGCAAGTTTACTTTTTTGTAATTTTATCTTTAAGGGAAAATGGCTGCCCTGATTAACCATATCTGAAAAAGCAATTATTTATCCTTTTGTAAATATATTCACCAAGTGTGACTTGTTCACTTTGTACCAAAAAACCAACGAATCTGATTGCAATAATACGTTATCAATGCCTTAATGCACATGCCTGTTAAGTGCATTTTTCTGGAATTTGAGGTTGAACTCAATTTAACCTCAAATTTTACTCCAAATTGGCAGAAACATTGTCGTTTATGATTATTACAACGCTTCAAACTTTTAAGTGGCTGTTCTGAAAAACCATTGAAACATCACTTACCACATTAGTACACTTAAAGCAGTGGTTCTCCGATTTTTTCTCTCGTGTATCCCTTGATAAAATTCTTTATTTTTGAGCATACCCGTTTCTCTTGTAACCCTTCTCACTCATCCATCAAAGCAAGAAAAGTTTGTTTTTCTTTTGCCAGAATTGTTCTTAGGTTAGCTGGAAAACTAATCAAATGATTCAAATTAATGATACTTACTGGCTTTTATTTTTGATTCTACACTTTTAAAAATAGATACTCAAAAATAAGTAAAATGTCCACATTTTTAAGTACATTCGATGCTTATCATAGCTCTGAAAACATAAGTTTCATTTTTGAAAAAGATATGTACTCAAAAAAGAGTACAATGAATAAAAAGAGCAGTTGCTTATCTATTGTAGGCTGCCTGCATAAATCACTCTCAATAAATATCAACCAAGACTTACCGGCAATCGAACACAGATCATCAGGCACCGCAGCTCAGTCCCTTATCCGTTGTACTACCAGGGCGACGGGAAAAGGTTATAAACAGAAGAATTAGTAAAAAGGTGTGCAAAACGAATGGGAAGTAAGATAATTGAGTTGTAATACCTCAGTTTCCACTTAAGTAACCGACGTCAGATAATATGGAAAACCATTTTCTGAACAACTATTTTAAGTTTGGAGTATCGTTTTGGCTTAAACAGAAAGCTGGGATTAGCAGTATTAAATTACAATGATCATTTTTGAGAAAGTACAATTACTTAAATTAGAGCTCGTTAATTGCTAAATAATCGCTCGTTTACGATGCAATTGTACTCAAAGGAAAACGAGTAGGTTCAAATACTCATTTTAAGTACATTTTTTAAAATGTACTTATCACATTTATTTTAGGTGTTTTACGCCATTGCTATTATTATGTTTGCATAGCCCTAATCAAACCGTCGCGTACCCACGGGTGTACGCGAAACACGGTTTGAGAACCGCTGATCTAAGGAATCGCTATGCTCTTGTAATTAATAGATGATGGATTATTAATAGATGATTAATTATTGCAACTGCTGGGTTATTGTATTTGTGTGCACACTATACCCTATTTGGGATACAAACCTGATATTTAGTATCATTTAATTGCGCATTAACATTTGAAATTACAAAATGATATACTTCACAGTGGATTCCTTCAAACAGAACAACTTCACAAACATCCTTTCAAAACAACCTTTTCCATTGGCGCAGGCTTACTTTGACCGTTCGCAGAGATCCATTCACAAACAGTATATGCTAATCCACTCTATCAACTTCGAGTTGACGGGAACGCCGAAACGTTCCTGACGACAACACTCTCTGTGAACGGGTCCGTCGGACGGTTATTAACGAATTAATAAATGCCCTCTTGACGGCCCATGTTTCCGAGATTAAACGAATTCCGCTTCCTGGATGCTCGATGTCAAAAGACATCCGCAGGTTTCCAGGATTTGGCAGCGGGAGTTGTAATTTGCTCCAGTGGATTTGGCGAGGAGCTTTCTGCGTTTAAATGCGGGTCTTTTGAGCCTGGCATCCGTGTGTGCGGACCCGTTCAGGATTCGGTGTGGAACGGATCCCCAAAGGGAATCGGAAATGGAATGGGTCGATACGGCGCGAATTGATTGATGTTGATTGAGGTGTCGAAGTGCGCGTAATAGTTACGCGGTTGGCTTGCAGTGGGTGCTCGAATTGAAAGTAATAGTTACAGTTGGTGAAGCCGAGTTTAAATGTACAACCATCGCTTACTGAGTGTATAAATTTCCGAGATACACAGAGATGCATATGATCAGGCACGTAGGTAAGGGGGTGGTTCAGAGGGTTCAAGCACCTCCCGTTGAAAGTCAAGAAAAAAAATTAAACATCGAATTACTGTAAAAGTCATAAAAATACTTAAAAGAACTAAAAACATTTCAATTTCTAGTATAATACTTCTTGTTGAACGCATGAGGAAAACCTGGTATTTTCCGGGGGTCCTATCCCGGAAAATAGTTTTCAAAAGGCTTCAAATACATGTTGTGAGGTTATTTTTATCTCAGAATAAGCGTAACAGGACATTTCATTATATAGCAATTGAATTTCAGCGACAAAGGGAAAAGATTTTAAAACGGGATCCATATATTATTTTAAACAAGGAATCTAAAAATTTAAATTTGTTCTCTAAATTTATTTCATAATTAGGGTGTGACGTTTACTAATTTTAAATAAATTTAATAAAAAATAGTTAATAACTGATATTGGTAACGATTTTATGAAAAATAAATGATAAATGTAGCTTTTTCGGTACTTATATGCCAACGAATTCCTGTTTACTTGAATAAAAATTAATTAGTTTAATTAGGGTAAATTTTTATTTGGGGAGGGGGGGGGGCGGAATAACTTACTCAGTCACGGAACCTAACCCATGAAAAATCTATACCTACGTGCCTGCATATGATATCGAAAAGTTCTGAAAATTGTCAAAATATCACAGCATTTAAATTGGTTTATATGTTAGATACGTGTATTTTTTAATGTATGAAAGTATTCTTTAGGATGAGTGAATATAATATAACGTGTGTAAAGGCTATCATCCTTTAACGTTCTTAACAATGAAACTAATAATTGTATATTTTGAACATTTAGAGAAGAAAAAAGATAAATAGTCACTTAATTAAGAATATATTTTTAATTATTTATAAATACTGCGTTTATGTTTATATTGCACGTTATTTTCTTACCTTGTATAAAATGGTCATTTCAGTTAGTTAAAAAAATCAATAACTTCTGTGCGACGATTGTTAAAAAAATGTAATGAATTAAAATAATACAAATACAAATATTGACGACCAACGACAGGCTCAAGGCCCAACAAGGTTGGTCC
The DNA here is from genome assembly GCA_963932185.1 of Troglohyphantes excavatus. Taxonomy (NCBI): domain Eukaryota; kingdom Metazoa; phylum Arthropoda; class Arachnida; order Araneae; family Linyphiidae; genus Troglohyphantes; species Troglohyphantes excavatus. The sequence goes on along the minus strand of OZ010666.1, from coordinate 62,077,463 downwards.
ATCTAGTACCTCTTAACTATCCCCCAATGCATATCTAACTTCTTCTTAAAATCCGTTACTCCTTTACAATTAACAATATTCACTGGCAAGTTGTTCCATTTGTCTATTACCCTATTATAGAAATAGTGTTTTCTCCCTTCCCGATGAAAATGGGATTTGTTTAACTTAAACCCATGACCTCTTGTTCTATCACTCATATTAAAATCTAAACCCTCCATATCTCCTTGTTTGATGATTATATATTCTGAACATTTAAAGAGGAAAAGGGATGAAAAGTTTTATAATTATGAATATATTTTCTATCGTTCATAAATATTGAAATTGTGTGTATATTGTGTGTGACTTTTTCCCTTGTGTAGAGCAGGTATATCATCTTGTTAAAAAATAAACTATAAAAGGACAACTGTGTAACAATTTTCGTAAAAATACATTTGGTATTAGGGCTGCAGATGATATACATTGTATTTTTTTTAAATTGTAGAAATATTTTTATATTTTAAGGATTTAAATTATTTTTTATCACAATTTATTCAAATGGCAGAAATGGGGATTTTCACTTTACCTGATTTCAATTAAAAACAATTTCAGAATATATCAATTTAATCTATGATTTATTTAACTTATTCTAAAAAATATCCTTCAGTTTTACATGGGGTTGGTATTTTAACCAGAATCCCATGTCAAAGCCCCAAACACCAGCAATCTAAAGATTAAATATTCCATAGAAATACGATTATTACACCTTATAAAATAAATAAATAGAAATGTCAATTTTATAAAATGAAATATTTATGCAATTCTTACAGTTTTTAACCAAAAAAAAAAGAATGTTTAAAATGGCTACAACAAATTATTTTATCAAAATCTCATAAAACTAGAAATCCATATGCGAGAATTTAACTTCTTTACCGTGATACTTTTAAATGTGCTTATTTCCCATTCCTCTTACATTTCCTGTGCCTAACGCACAAATCCCTAACTTCTTAATCAAATAAAACAACACTATTGCGGGCCTTGGGAGATTTTAAGATTCAAAGCATGATTCCATAAAGTAAGATTTGTTACTAAAAGGAAATAATCTCGCACAGAATAGGCAATTCCTGCTTTGTTCTAGTCGGGGGAAATCGAAATCGTATTCATTGTGAGGCTTAACTTTTCATTTTAACCGACTTCATTTCCATTTTCGTTCGTTCCAGGATTATGAATCCCGGTAATTTCATCTCGCTATTTATAAGGTGCTCTTGCCGGGAAATTAATAGATGTGTTTCTATTTATCAGGGCGAACTAGCTGCAAAATAAAACGATTATAAATATTTCACCCGGTTTTTTTTTAAAACTTTTAGCTACAAAAGATTTTTAGAAAATATGGGTTTCGGAAAGTTTGGAACAAACTATCAAAAATTCATTAAATATTTGAATTGGAAAACGGTTTGTTTGGTTATTTGAAGAGGAAATGAGTTTCGGGGGTAATTTATGCGATGTTTATATATATTTTTATTTTTCATTGTGACTTAATTTTAATTAATTTTCATGAATAGGTGTGTTAAAATCTGTCGATTTGTTTTTAAATACAACTCGGATTTTATAAATGCACGAGTCAGATTATGTACAAGATCGAGGAATATTATGTCAAAAATTAAAGTACACGTTTTGCATCTGATAATTAATATTTCTGATTCAAATTATTCTGACAAATAAACAAATAAAATGTAGAAAAAATACATTTTATATTTCCATCCGTAAAGGTATTAAGATTTATGGCTTATTATTTATGTTACAGAAGTATTTCTCTATTTACTATAAGTATAAGCTATGTGCATATTTTTATTTACCAGATTACAAATGTGTAAAGAAAATAGGGTATTTAGTACAATTATTGACGATTTGCAATAAAATTTAGTTTATTTACTAATCAAAGGAAGTTGTTCTTTTTTGGAACGGTTTTTCAAAGAAAAATTATATTTCAGACTTACGGTTTTACGATTACATTTTGAATATCATAGCTTGAAAAACGTTACACATTACATCCTTGAAATTACATTTTTGTCTATCCTATACTGAAATTAAAATTATCTAATAAACATTTTCTGCATTATAAATTTAAAATAGATTATTTCATTATTAATACAGGAGTTTTATGAATTTGAAATATCAGAATTTTTTTGTCCAAATGTATAATAATACAAGGCACCTTTTTAAAAAACTTATAACCAATTGAATCTATAAAAAAAAAAAATTCTAAAAATCAGCCTTTAGATCCAATAACTTATATGTCATTAAGATGGATAATTTTATTTTTATATGTATGTAAATTTCATTGTTATGACTGGGTTTTTGTAACGATTATTATAGAAAGAAGAACTGCGTTCTAGTGAAGTTTCTGTGAAAATATTAGATACTGAGATGATATCGTAAATATAATTTAGTATTTTGCTTATTTAGCAATTAATTTTACCAATTTATGTCTTTGTTAAAGAGTTTTCTTTTGTAGGATGAAAAAAAAAACTTACACTACAATTTAATAACGATTGTTTAATCAAAATATGTACTCTTTGTCCATCAATGAACACTTCATATAAATTATTATTAATGGTATGCTTTATGAATATAACAATGATTGTAAGAATAAAATCGTTATGCATATACATCATCGATAGATAACTAAAATAACTTAATATTTCAGAACTTTAACTTGGAAATCAAATTTTAAAGAAATTATCTACTACAAAAAAATATATAAATATATCTTTATTATGAATAATTAAATCTGCAAAGGGGACCTCTTCTTTGCAACCTGAGGTGCTATATTTTATGTAGTTAAATAATAATAATTGCTAATTAGTTATGTTAAGTATTTCGATCATCATATATATATATATATATATATATATATATATATATATATATATATATATACTACATATATATATATATATATATATATGTAGTATATATATATGTATATAGATATATATATATATATATATATATATATATATATATATATATATATATATATATATATATATACTACATATATATATACATATATATATATATACATATATATATATATACTACATATATATATATATATATATGTAGTATATATATATGTATATAGATATATATATATATTCGTTGCACTGTAAGTTTACGAGTTTAGTTTAATGTATTTTATTTGACAGCAAACAACATATATATCGAAAACAAATAAATTCGATAGATAAACAAAAACCTATTAAAAATATTTTTCACATTATTGTTGCATAACAAAAATGCTAATGCTACAAAAAAAATGAAAATTCTGATAGAAATTTAACAAATTTAAAATCTATGTCCGAATTTATATATAAAAGTAAATATATTATATACTTTTCTACATTATTTAAATCAGTAAAATTCGTCTAATTTCTGATTTGACATGCATACAAATATTGTTTATTTTAAATATAAAACAAAAACTATTTATTTCGACTCAGTTTAGATTGTAATATTTATTGATAAATCAATTTAGTATGTTTTCAGAAACCTAATGTCTTAATACTCAAATTTCAATAACAGGTTAATTTGAAAATTCCCAAACCATCCAACAATATTAAAAAACTATAGCGAATGTGTATTTCAGAAATGAAAAATTTTGAATAAGATTCTCTAAAAGACCAAAATATCATTCTGTGATTTTCCTTAGACACACTGCGCCATCTTTTATCGCTTAAATCGACTAACGGTTACTTTCTATAATTATATGCAAAGTATTGAGTAAAACAAATTATTTGCTGTTCAAGATTTTTAAGCAGGACTTTTAGAGTTGCTAGCAATTAGCAAGTCTCCTAGTTCAGTAAAAGATTGTCATTTAATGATATGTACATACATCTGAGCAAGATATCTCGCGAACGGGCATAGAGCCTATAGATAGTCGTCAGTATTTGTATATGTATTATATGTCAACAAATTTGGTTATATAAGTTAGTAGTGTATGTGGGCAGAGGCTGTAACGTTAGCTTTAAAATCGAAAAAATTAAAAGCTGAATTGCCCTGTTTAGTTTAGTTTTTTTTAAAAATAATTGATCGAAATTGGGTCAAACGGTACTTTATACTAAATTGTCTTGACAATGTCTTTAGATATACTCTTATTAACGAGATCATTAAAACACGAATAAAAATATATCCAAACGAGTTTAAATTTATAACAATGTGTAACAAAATCTCCCAGAATTTTAAAATAAACTAAACATATATTTTAATTGAAGAGAAATGGTTCCAAAATCGAAATCTTTCCTTCTTATCTTTCCTTGTGTGTCGGATACGATACTCAATCAAAAATGTCTTTGAAATGTTAAAGAATATTTATATTAAAAACTGTTTTTGCAATTCTTAGTAATTTGTGTATGGTTTTGTCGATTAGCACCATTAAAAAAAATATACTCAAATATAATATAAGTGTCTTGAAATGTGCTCCGATTAAACATTTCGTCAGAAGTGACGAAATATTTCAGTTAGTAATTCACAAAACTTGTGAAACGAACGGAAAAAAATGTTTCGTTAATATTGGACTAAAAATTTTATCTGATTATATTTAAGAAAACTTTTGTTAAATTTTAATAACCATCTTTTTCAGTAAGATGAGTTGTTAATAAGATAAATTAAATTATATTTTTCTTGTAGTGAAAATATCTCGAGGCAAAAATATATATTTTAAATTTAAATTCTTAAAAGCAAATACCAAAAAAAAAATCACTTTAGCACATATAAAACATTTTTCTGACTCTCCCAAAATCGAACTTTAAAGAATACATATTCCAAACATGCCAATAGAGCATTCATTATTTGATAAATTGTTATATTTTCTGTATTATTTCCACCCTAAGGTCTTTCCTCTTACTCTCTATCAACATTCAAAAATCGCTGCATTTTTAAAATCCTTAGCTTCTGCTTCAAAGAATAATTTTTGAAGTTTAAAGTACAGAGAATGACAAATACAGTTTTCTGTCGAAAATTCCAATGGCTCGTTATACTAATTTAGAGTAATTTTCAACTCAAAAGCCCAAATTGCCCTGGAACGGTCTCTTTGAAGCAGCGACAAGCCTGCAAATGGCGACACTGTCCTTTCAAAGTTTAAACGAACCCAACCACGACAAATAAAGTTCGTAAATCTGGCAACGAGACCGTTCATCACCAGAAGCAGTGTTTACGTTGTGACGTTCTTCTCAAGTTCCACTTACTTTCCGACAACAAGTGTGATCCAAATTTCTTCTTTTCACTGCCTAATAGGACGGCTTGAAAGCGGGGTCGGTTCAAAATGAAATATCTTCGGATGGTTTAAAGTTTTCGAAGTAATTTTTCGGGAATTTGCGAGAAACAACTAATGGTTTTGGGAGCAGGTGTATTGCACTCGTTTAATGTTGGTTGAGATAAGTAAGAAGGCTTATAGAAGGTTGAAAATTGTTCAGAATATTTTGAAAACAAAGTAGAGAAAATATTTAGAAAACGTATTTTTGGACTTGGAAAAATTCAAACATTTCGGTTAAAGTCTCTTTGACGCTGCCGATAGTTCAAACGTAGCCTTTATACATTAAAAATTGGATTTATAATAACGTTTAAATAAATAACATCATTTAAGCTTTTCTAAATAAATAAGCAAATAGAACTTCACTTAAATTATAAACATTAGTAGCTCTGGGAACATTAGACCTCGCGACCAATATATATTTTTAAAAATTAATAAAGAATTACGTCGATTTAAATGACTTCAAGCAACATTCATGCCAAATTTGAAGAAAATCGAACAACGCGTTTGGTTGCAAGTGCGTTACAAACAAACAAATTTTCATACAAACAGACGAAATGCTGAAAAGTGCATTAAAACAGGGACACCTCGCTGACCCTCTGCCAATTTCTTTTCGAATTGAATATAATTTGTAGATTGCATGAAACGACAAAACTAACTTGTTTAATCTTTGGAATAAGGAGGTGAAATAGGAGAATGAAAAATTACTCTTATATACTAATAAGATTCAATACTAGTAGTTTAGGGAACAGTAGACCACGCGACAAAAAAAAGGATATACGTCGTTTTTAATGACTTCAAGAAACATTTATTCTGAATATTGAAGAAATCGAACAAGGAGTTTGGTCGTGACTGCGTAACAAACAAATTTGCAATCAAACGAAATACCTAAAGGTCGAGTTAAAACGGGACCTCGCTAACGGTCAATTATAAGAATGAATTATTAATATTGTAACCAAAGTCTTGCCTGAGCTGCAAACTCTTTGATATGTCACATAGACACATAACATAAACCATAGTTCAAAATATTAAACAAGATAAAAAAATCAGTTTTTTTTATAAAGGCATTCCAGAACTAAAACTTCAAAATAGTATATTGTTTGAAAATGTCTCTCATAAACAATCATGTTTGTGTGTTTTATAACATACTATTTTAAGTTAAATTTTTTTAATTAAATTAAACTATATGATTTTCGGAATATTTTTAAGTAATACACACTTTTCTATTCCTAAAAACAATTTCAATTAGTCATTATAACAAAAAAAATCTTAAAATTAAACTTTTTTTACATAAATTTTATATATTATTTCCGAAAAAACAATTTAAATATTTATATCAAATTCAATTTCAGAAAGAAGTTTCAATCATAATATTTTAATATCGATATAAACAGTTAAAAACTAACATCAATTTAAAACTCTAATCATAGTTCATTCAAATATTTCAATTATTGTTAAAAATGATTTAAATGCTTTTATCGGACTTTCTGTTCCCAATCATTATCTGCAATATAGCACAGAAAATACTTGTAATGTTTAAAATAAACATTGCACAAAACTGCTATAAATTGTATAGAAATTACGTTAATATTATATACAAATATTTTTATTTTGAGGGAAACAAACCTTACAACTCACATATTCTCGTAAGGCTGCCAAGTCAGGAGACTAGCAGTTTTCTTTGACGAGTTAAAAGTTCTCGTTGATCACTAGGGGTCGCTATAATAATAGTGAAAGTTGTAGTGCTTAAGAAGCAGGAAAAAATTGTAGAGTATAATGATTTAAAGGGTTTTGGGTGATACGGTTTACTAAACGTGATACTGGCACGTATTGTAAACACACTGATGGGTCATTTTCAGATAAAATAACCAACTCTTGCTTTAAGAAAAACGTATTGAAACGATTATCTAAATTGCACAAATCTTAAACATTTGTTCCATTTTTTTAGGAGGCAGAAAATGATGCTGAATCGTTATTTTATTATTGATATGTTATTTCAAGGCACACAAGGGAAACACCGAAATACCCTCCATGATTAATATACTATGATTACTGAACTAACTATATTAAACGCAAATGACTCGTTTATTAATAATAGAACAGCTACAGCCATACTTCCGTTAAGCTATTCAGCGAAAACCGAGACTAATTTTCTCATTCCAAAACAGAATCATCAACGAAAAATCTACATTTACAAGACAATCACTTCCTTCTGTAACCCCTTCGACATCATTTCTGTGAGGGGTGTGACATTAATTATGACGTATGACTTACTCCCCCCCCCCCCCCCCCCCTCCCTTCTCCTTCCCCGCTGAGTCAATGACGGAAGGAGAATGTAAAGACTGCCAGAGATCGCAGAATAATACCTGGATGAATTACTGCCCTAATAACTTATTCTGATGAGTTTCTGGGCTGGTATTTGTTGGAAACGCTGCGACAGGTACAAAACCGGGGGTGAGTTATTTATTGTCAAGGTTCATATGAGTTCTTTTCGCATGGGTTTGTTAAGGTTTATTGGGGACTCTCATGCATTGTGCCATGTTGTTGCAAAATGAGTTATTTGACAGTTTGCTAAATTTGTATCAAGCTAGCATTCTATAAAATGTCTAGGCATTATGTGTTTTAACTGTAAGGGAAAATTGTTTAAGAAACTTTAAATACTTAATTATATATTTATTAAGCACTACAGTCTAAAAGATACTTAAGTATGTATGCACCTAAATAAATGTTTTGAGAGTGTTAATATATGATGCTGTTATAATAAGTTTCGAATATGCTAATTAAATTAATTAATTATAAATTATATAATTAATAAAATTTTTAAAATTATAATAATTTTTTAAATAATAATAAATTTTAAAAATAATACACAATTTTTTTTTAATAACAATTTTTTTGAAAATTAATTATTTTTTTAAATAATATTAAATTAAATCATATTAATATTTTTTTTTAAATAACAAAATTTTTGAAAATTAATATATTTTTAAAATAATACTAAATTAAATCATATTAATATTTTTTTTTAAATAATTAAGTTTTTAAAAAATATGAACGCTTTTTTTTAAATTGTTAAATATTGATGTTATTTATTATTTTAATAACGAACTTCAGTTTCAAACTTTTTATGATGGTCGGAATTTAAAATTTTCCCGGACATTTTTGAGTGTCAGTCCGCACCTGAGTAATACCTACCCATTATATAGAACGACAAGTTATTTAAACAAGCATTAAAAACGAATCATAAAAAGGTAAGGATTGTATAGAATAAAAAATAAAAATACAACGCAAAAATATTCAATTAAAATATCGGATTAAATCTTGAATTAAATAATTGGTATTTGTTGTATTTTAATTAAGTATTTTTACGTTGTATTTGTATTTCTTATTCTTAACTCAATGACCTTATAGCGACTTCTTATCTTATACTATAGAATACTTAGGCAATCTATAGACATGTAACATCAGTGGAGGCGATTTGAGGTTGCAAACGAATGCATATGCATCCCACTTTTTGAAATTGAACATATTTCTTAGAAATTGTAAAGAAATTGGGTATTTGTCCCCTCACTTTTTTCTCTCTATATCAAAACTTTAAAATTCACTAAGACATTCCAATCTATCTGAACACTCTAATGTTTAAGTTGTTTTGCCATATATTATCCCCAGATCAGACATAAAATTTCTAAACTTTTCAGTAAATTTGACATACATTTCATATTTAAGAACAAGAAATAAAAAAAGTTCTCCATTGCCAGGCACTCTTAAGTACCTATAATCACATATTTATTTTTTATAACCCATATTTAATATATAAACCCAAATCTCCAATCGAACTTGACTTTTTGGAGGCATTTCACATTTTAAGCAATATTGATTCGATAGCTAAAGAGACATTTGCTGCTACAATTTGTCCCCCTTGTTGTCACACAAAAGTTAACTCCAACCAATTGAGATAGCTTTTATTTTTTTACAACACTTTCAATTCATGATTTATTTTCGTTTTACTGTGCACATAGATTGTTTTTTCATTTCTACTGATGAAGGGAGATATATCTCCTGAAACAAGTATGGAATTTATGTATTTGAATTGAGTATATTTACGTTGTATTTGTATTTTAATATTCTAAAAAATGGCTGGCGTTTGGAAGCAAAATGTGAAATAAAGAAATTCTTTTAATCTATTATATACTTTGCTTAGGAATTCTATAGAATACTTAGGCATTCTATATAATGCCAAATGTTATTAGGACAAAATATGAAATGGGATTCTTGAAGCTCGTAATTACGATATTAAAATCATTTTATGCTTTTAGGATGGTCAATTCTGACAATATAATTCCGCATCAAAAAGCACGATTAGCAAAAACCATTTTGACGAATTTTCTTCACGCATGTCATACATTCTTTGTTAGATGTTCGATAAAAAATTAGACGCCGATGCGTGTAAAATCTTGAAAATAAAACAAAGCACATATAGGACATGCAGAACATTTTATTTACCTTTCTTATGTTTTTGAAGTTTTTGTTGGTGACCTAACTTTTTTTTTTATAATTTGTTGAAACGAAAATATTAAACATTTAATTTAGGTTGAATTCTAGGATGAGCTATGTGCTCGAAGGGGATATGTACAAGCAGTTTTTCAAAAGAAATAAGGCATCGGCTGGTGCCAAAATCGACTGCTCGAAAGGCGTAGCAGCTGTTTTTTGAAGAAAGCAATGTAACATTGCCCGGTGCCGAAATGAACTCTTCGTAAAGTGGAGGGAGTGAAAACCCCAAGTAGTTGCACCAATGGGGTACCAGATGTTTTGAAATAGCTGGACTCTCCCTCCCAGCGTTTTTTAATAGCTGTTAGCTAACAAAGTTGCATATTATTTCGAGTTCCCTGGTCTTTCCTAACCCGATTCATATGTCTTTTCTTAAAAGCCTTTTCAAGAATATAATTTCATTCGTTGCCTGGAAACGCCAATCATTCTATAGAATACCTGGATTTCATACTTTGCTTTTAATATACACATTAAGTAAAATTTGAAATATCTACGGTGTTCGCGTATATCAGATATTAAATATTTTTTATTTTCACATTAATTATATTATTTTACTGGTTTATTTGAAATTTATCTGTTAGTACCTTGGGACAGGATCGGGTAAATTTAGCTGTTACTTCATACATATTAACATACTAACTATTCTATACATATTATATACAACTATTATATACATACTAACAATTTAGGGGGGAAAAATTTCGCGGAATTTTGACTTATTCAAATTGAGTAAACTAAGTTTATACATGAATGTTACAATACTTGCATCATACTTTCTCATTATGTCTCTTCCAAAAGAATATAAAAGTATTAAACATGTATAAAATGTAGTTCTAAACACATTTTTTTTTTTTAAATCCTATTGCTGAAAAATATATATTACAATTAGTAATAGAATCAACATTTTTAACGTTACTATACAAAGAAGAATTAAAACGACACATATTTTCTAACATAATCTCAAAATCTCCCATATGAGAAAATAGCGTATACTTCCAAGTTGAGTTTTAGTTTTACTTTTATCTCCTTCAGGAGTATTTGGTTTCCTAAATAAATGAGAATTGAGGATTGCTTTCAGCGAAAGAGCTTTTATGAAAAATTATTATTGCCATATCTTTCCATTACGGAAAGAAATACTGTTCACTTATATATTTAGTTTATAGCATTGTTGTTTCATACGAAAATGGAGATCAAATTAAGTTTTATTGTCACATGTATTTAGCTTCATTTATGGGCTTTATGGTTGGGGGAAAAGGCTAAGCAAAAACATTTAAGGCATTTTACTTCTTAGGGGCAATTTATAACAGAACCTCATTAAAACGGACCCTATTATAACGAACAGATAGAAAAATTGTATAGTAATAATAAAGGATGCTTATTTTTTTATATGGCAAATTTTGCATTTAAAATCAAGAGATTAAACATCGAATTCTTTGAGTGCAGATTTTTAAGCGGTTGCACCATTTAGAAAAAAAAACTTAATGATAAGAATAAAAATGTGGGTTCTAAGTTGAGCCAAGTTTATAATTTTAACGAGACTGTTTTTTTTTTTTTTTTTTTTTTGAGAAATCTACACTAGCCGAGAAAGTTATGCCTGGCAAAAAAAATAAGAAATTAACGTATGTTAGCTTTTCGAACGCAGATGATAGCCATTTGCTTAAAAATTATCGTAGATAAAAGCAAAAGTTCTAGTTCCCTAGAAAACGGGATTGTTGAATGTCCTAACTGAAGAAATAAGCATCAAATGTAACCCCATCAGAACATAAATTATTTTTTCAAACAACTTAATATGCAATCAACATGAATTAATACCTTTTTGTTCTAAAGAATCATGCAGTCTACGCGTGTACACCTTTTTCAATTCAACCTATGTTATGGGCTGTTTTTTTATTTGATATATAATAAACACTTTTTATAGATAACTACTGTACTTTCATTGATGTACTGCCACTTGTTACATTACACTCCTATAATAATAATTTGTTATGGAACCGACTTTCATTAAAACGGACAAACTTTAGGTCCTATTAGTCCGTTATAAAGATGTTCTACTGTAAATAATTTGTCATTTTTATGACAGTTATGAATAAAAACATTGGTTTATCAATGTTGTAATTTGTTCGCGTTTTTTTTTCAGTCGAACTTCATATATATGCACATATATTTATTATAGCATATATATTTCATATATATATTATAGCATGCACGAAGACGTGAATGGTGTCGTCAGACCGAACAACTTGTTTATCTTCATTTTGTTGGCGACCACTCGCTATTTATATTATTTGCTAAAATAAAGTTTTAATTAAATCTTCCGGCGATGCTCCAACACATCCACATCCGATTATTATTTTTATTGTTTATCAACATAAACGCCGCATATTTGAATTCAATGAAAGTAAATTTTGTATCGCTTTTGGTTATTTCAAAACCTCATCTGATGAATTTGTAGAGTTTGTTTGAACTGCTATTTATTTACATATTTAGGAAGAAGCTAATACGTTAACAAGTTCTTCACTTCAATACCTTCGGAAATTATAACAGTCGGTTGAATGAACGTACCCAATAAGCCACCAATAGCAACTACTAATAGCCGCTAAGTCAGGAATCTATCTCGAAAATAAAAAGTCTGGAAACACTGCCTCGTAATTTTGAATCATGGTCAGTGAATAATGATAACATCTGAACAGACACCCCACACTCCAAACGTCCACAATGACCAAAGTAAAATTTCGAACATAACAGATTTAACGTGCAACAGTCTCCTCAAGAATGTTTTGTAGTACAACGAAGATATCGAACTCACTCCCTTAAGGCGTGAATTAAACCCACAACGATTATGAGTTATGTATTCTTCCGACTGGTTCACTGCGACACTTTTTATATTAATAAAATATGTTTTATTAAATAAAATCAATAAATGATTAAACGTAATTAAAATGGAGAGCATTGGAATACTAAATATCATTCTTTTTCACTTACATTTCTATAGGTACACATACTTAATCCCGAATATTTTGCTTCGGCAATTTTGAAATAAACGATGACTCAGCCAATGACGGTCTTCGAGTTTTACATATATTACGATAAACAGCTGACATTGTACTTCCGAAAACTTCGACACTCTTACAATACACAATAAGGAATTTCCTATTCATTTATTCCGAGGAAGAAAAAGAATCACAAGACTTCAAAAAATCCGAAGTAATTATTTTCTTTCGTCAATGGTGGGATTTGAATAAGCACTTAGAAAAACAAGTAAAGGGGGAAAAAAAGTAATAAAAGCTTTTTCCCCCCTCCTATTCAACAAAGAGTCAATGTAAAAAGTGATTGACCAATTCAAATGCAAAAGAATTTCAGAATAACCACAATTCAAGTAAAATTTCTAAGTAGTTGTAGGTAGGTCCCTTTTTGCAGTGGGCGGCCCAGTATTGACTGAGTGGGTTGTGGCAAGGTTAAAGCCTTAATTGTAGGTTCGAGTATCGTCTCTGACAGTATTGCGAGTTTGTGATCAGAGGGTTGCCAGCTTCGTTCTTGATGGTCGTAAGCAAAAACGTCCGCCGTGTATACAGGGACTAGGGCACGTTAAATCTACCGTGGTCCGAAAACCTCGTCTATAAGTTGCGTGGGGTGCCAGCTAAGGTGGTGTTCTCGTCATCTGGCCTTGGTTAATTCAAAATAACGATGCAGTTCTCAGGTCTTTCCTTAGAGAGAGAGAGATCCCAAACTGTCGTCAATATCCCACTGTGTAGCTGCAGTGCGAAGTCCCTGCAACCAACCCTTTCGACCGTTTTTCTTTTAAATAATGGTTTTCTAATTTAAGGGTCGTTCATTTATTATAACTTGCATTCTTAAGGGGGAGATGAGTTTGGAATAAAACAGGAGATGGTAGTCTATGTGGTTGCGTGACGTAGCAAAACTTTATACAAAAAAAATGCCGAAATTTTTTTCAACATTTTTGATAACGTTACATAAAAATCGCTTTGTAGTGGGATATTTGATTATACATAGGATGGTTGTTTTTAACCCTTGAATACAACCATATTATATCACCAATTTCAATGGGAGATTATGTAAAATTTACGTATGGATTTGTTCTAGGGTTAATTGCAAAAGTTTACACATGACATCAAATGGGGGAGGGAGGGAAGTAAGGCTAACACGACAGTGCATGAATGGAGGGAAGGGGTACAAAGGAATGAAAAATAACGTGACATAATAAACACTCCGTTATCCATAACCATATTGTCAGCCATCGTCGGTGTTAAATATAAAAAAATAAGGAGCAAACAATCAAAACGTGTTTTGTCCGTAATTTTTCAAATTGAGATTAATCACTGAATTCTCATATGAATGTTTTATTGAACTTAACTATTCCATTGCCATTGGTTCAAAATACTTTTTGACTCAATGAAATTAACTTTAAAAAACTGCAATTTTCTACGAGCCAATGCATTCAGGAAAAGTTATTTACGTTTTCTTACGAATCGCTTTAATGTGGCAAAGCACGTTTGATTGTTTGCTCCACTGATGGAAGTTCTTGCAACAGCTAGGGTATCGTATATCTGATTTACTCATGACCTTTTCGGCCGTTTTTCTTCTTCCTGAATCTAAACTCAGCGAAGAAATGCGGAATGTCTTTAGTATCAGGAATCTAGAAAAGTCTGATGAATCACAGTTTCAGTCACTAGCATATTTGATAGAATTTGCCAACTAAGAGGGCAATTTGATTTGAAGACCTTAACAAAAATGCTTCCAATTGGAAAACATTGAGGAAATAACTCAAAATTTTTAAGCATGTTCTTTAAAAAAAAACATATATGTATGAAAGCATTGGCGACTTAGTATACCTTATGCTATATTGCATGGTCAAGACACATTGTGAAGCAATCAATGAGTAACATCACTAATAGTGGAACAGAATTGCACTAAGTGCCTGCAATTCCGGTTACCACCACCACATCTTTTATACTTGTTAAGAATCATATACTAAATGGAAAACTGCAGCTTTTAAACTCGTAATTTTCTTTTGTAATCCCAATGTAATATACAACTTTTTTAGTAGGTTAGAAGGAATAAAACAACTTAACTTATAAAGTGTGTGTGACAATATGAAATTAAAAAATATTACTAAAATGTCATGCGTTTGCTAGTTGCCAAACAATTAACATTTTTATATGACCCACTAACACACAACCAATACTATTCGAATTACTTTCCCAATAAAAAAAATCCATACATTTATAAAAATTAAAAGTTTCCACAAACAGAAAACAGTTAGGCCTATTTGGTAGAGAACATGTTAATTCAAAGTGACAATAATAATACCGAGCTTTATCTTGAAATATATACATCCTATTTTTAGGTAAATTTCAAATAATGAATGCTAATTTAAATTAGTCCATAAACTTCACAAATATTTTAGATATAAAATTTATTCTTAGATGCAAAAATGTTACAACTGAAAATAAAAAGTATAATTGTATTGTGCTCTTCATCAATAATCTAACATATAAGGATAATAGTGACGCAAAACACATTTTCTGGGAATTTGATAATAATTACTAATATTGAAGCATATAATTTTTTTTATCTAATTGAACTTTTAATCAAAAACATTTTCAGATAAAAAATAAATAAATGTATGCCTGCAATTCCCTTGCAGTTAAGTTTTGTCAAACAGATCCGACATTACAATTTTATACTGCATAAATTTGGTTTACTATGATAAAATTAATGAAGAGTAGTAGTAATAACAAAATAAATCAACACAGATAATATAATCTTAAAATCTAGTTTAGTTATTTAAATATATTCAAATTTGGAACCAACAGGATTAGAACTTATTAAAAAGTCACTACTAATGAAAATAGCAAATTACTATATTATAAAGTCCCACAAAACAATTTGTGTAGCAAGAACTTTTTTTATAAACTAGAAAAAAAAATTCACCCTAAAAGATTTTTAATTTTCTCTAACAGGATTCCTTAACTTTCTTCCCTACCAACCGGGATTTCAAAATGTTAGGTAACAAAAAATTAAAAAAAAATTACAGGAAAAGTTTTATATTTTTTCTGTGAATTACATTTTTTTTATCCAGGTCAATATGGAAGACTGAAAATAAGAAGGTAACAACAAAAAAATACCTAACAAATATAACTTATGATTAAATTCTTTCAAAATTATTAATAAACAACAACAATCGACTAAAAGTAAAGTAAAAAAAAATCTTTTTCAATGACTTATTTGCTTTTTCCATATATTCCATAACACACAATTACTATAAAGTTCAATGCCATGATTTAGAAATACCATAATTGAATAAAAAAAGTAAACTTTTAGGTAAAGCTATATGAAGAGTTTAAAAGCAAAACTACAATAACATACACATAGAGAATGAATAAATATTTTATTTTTGAAATAAGTTACTTCACAAATTACTTGCAATGAAGCCCAATTTAATATTAATGCTTAAATTGTGGTATGTAATAAGAATTTCTGTCAGCTTTATGGTTTGAAAAATCTAAAGCTATGAAAACCCTGGTAAAGTCATTGGTTGAGGATTTTGCAAATAGGACATCACAACAGCCGAGATGGATAGCCTAAAGTTAAAATTTATATACAATTATAAATAGGAATTAGTTTTATCACATATTAAACAAATAAAATAATTACCAGTAAACTTTTTAACTATTTTAAAATAAAAAAAGTTTATGTAACTTTTTTAATTAATAAAAAAAAAAATTCTGCAAAAGATTTTATGAATTACAAGTACTACAAACAAATATATTAGACAAACAATTTTATAAAATTATTAATTTATTTTTAATTTTTTAAACAAATATTTTTATATATTAAAAAATACGGTTAATGTGTGTCCGGTGCCCTCGCCAAATGGGATTTGGCGACATATGATTGGGCGATAAAGTTTATGGTTTGGCAACCCTACTTGACGCGTGCGAAAATATGTTCTATTGCAACCCTAAATTTTTTACCTACGTAGCTGCGCCATGCCGCTTGCTGATCACCAGATGCGTTCGCGCATGTAGTTTAGCCTTAGTTTCACACATTTCTGCCATTTTTGAATGGAAGTTCGGCGGCTACGTGGGGATTTTTATTTTTCTGAGCTAACGATGTAACAACATTTATTTGAATAGCAAGTATTTTTGGAAATTGGAGATGAAAGGCAAATGTGCCGTGATTGAGTGGTGCATGGATGCCGGATTGTTATGCAGCAAATGATGAATCGAAGTTCGGCAAACGCAAATACAACCGGAGCAAGCGTATGGTAGGCCAGTGGGTGTTTGGAGGGATTGAATCCGGTACCAACAAGTGCTTCATAGTTGCCGTGGAAGACCGAAAATCGGAAACTTTACTCAACGTTTTGCAGCAGTTCGTTTTTCCTGGATCAGATATTGTTTCCGATTTTCACATAAAATGTTGATTTAACGATCAACGACTGCCTGTAAGCACCATGATCGACGGCCCGGAGGGGATCATGGATGTAATAATGAGTAGTCGGAGGCCGAAGGCCAGAGACCACAAAATCGACGGCAGGAGTCTGTGACTTTAAGCGCGCGGAACGCGTGTGCACTTGAGTGCCATCGAAAGCCCCAAACAACTGCCCGAAGGATCGCCTGTAAGCACCATGATCGACTTCCCGGACCAACGCAATGTCCGACATTTTGCATCATCTGTCCATGGTTAAAAAATAGGAGGCATCGTTCCCGGGTCTTTCCTTCGAGATAGGCACCGAACCGTCGTCAATAGCCCACTGTTGAGCTCTAGTGCAACGTTAATTAACCAAACCAAACCGCCATTTTGATTTGGCGACAAAAAAAAACGTCATTTTTACATTGGCGCATATTTTTGGACTTGGCGACAACGGGGCACCGTACACTAGGAATTTACCAAAAATACATTTAGAACAAAAACTAAAATACTTTTAAATTTGTTTTTATGAAAATACAAAAAAAACTTTTAAATCTTTCAATTCTAAAATAAAATTTTCAGTGTTTAATTATTTGTATCAATCAATACCTAATACACCAATATTTAATTATTATTATCATCATAAGATTTAACAAAGAAAGTACCATTTGAAAGAATTCAAGATATATAAGAATATCAATAAAAATGATTTTTTTAAGCTAGATAATATTTTAAGAATTAAAATTAGAAGATGTTAACATGTCATTTTCTTATTGGTATGTCAATTAAAACTATACTGTAACAGACAACAATAGATATTTTCAATTAAAAAAATTAAGTAATTTGTACAACTCATTTTAGGGAACCTATGAAACTTTATAGAATGTGTTTCAATGGCAACTAATTATAAAAAATGTGATATTTATATTTAAAACCTTAACTAATGTTTTTAATATAAAACCTATAAGTATTAATTTTATACAAATACATTTTATATAAAGTACCACTAGAACACATTCATATTTAATTTTATAAGGTTTGATCCATCAATATAAAATCTGTCAAATTACTGAGAAATTTTATATTAGATACCATCATCTATTTTTGACAGTATGATGGCTTGAGGAACAATATTTATTGTAAACTATGGCATTTACCGCTGATTGAAGTTTTTACATCTCTGAAAATCAACACATTTACTCACAGAAGAGTATGACCATCCTTATCAAATTTAAAAGTATATAAAAATAAAGTTAATAATTTTGTTTTAATGTCTTTTTACTATTTTTTTTGTTTTGTTAATATGTTGAATTATAACACAAAAATTGAAATATAGATAAAGTATTGTACTGATACATGCATACTATACGGGAAATACACAAGCACAAAAACACAATTTAAAATACACAATTTAAAGCACAAAAACTTTACTTACATGAAACTGCTGAGAATTTGCTTTGTATCATCATTGACGCGTGAATTGGCAAAACTGATGCTGGAACAGTAAAGGGCTACCCATGCACACCATTTGAGCTACAAAATTTAAGAAAAGATTACAAATATGTAAAAAAAAAATCTAAAATCAAGCATTATCATATATTTATTGTACTTTTTACAGCCAATCTCAAAATTTCACAGCATTATCAAATGGCCCAGTTGTTAGTTATTACCCACTTTTTGAAATGGGAGTTGATAACTAGCATTAGTCCAAATATTTTATATTTTTCTGGTACTTTTGTCTGAAACATTTAAATTTGGGCCTAATTAAACTTCTAAGTGCTTAAACTTCTTGCCATTTACCTTTAAGTGCTTAAAAGGTAAATGCACTATTTAAAGAAATTACTGTTAGATGATATAAACATATAGCACATTTAAGAAAGTTGAACTGCGTTTTTGCCTGTTGAATATGATAAGATTAAGGTACAGAAATATATTCTAATCAAAACATTATTTTACTAATTTGTATAAATTGCTAATAGTACTGACAAAATTGAGTTTTACAGAGAGCATATGTACATTTATATCAACAGGAATTTTTTTTAAAGTATCTTCAAATCATACTAATTGTTTTTTTATTACCAACTTAATATTTCTTGCTAACATTTTACTTTTGTCAAATTAACATCAGATCAGATCCACTAAGTCGTCATTATGTTTATGTATAAGAATTACACTGATTCTAAGAACAATACTTCAACTCGAGAATGTGTGTAATAAAAGTTATTATTAAATAAACAAACACCAAAATGAGTGAAACTAAAAGGGAAAAAATTAAGATCGCAAATTCAACGTTAAGATAAATTTTTTACATTTTGAATTGAGAGGACCAACAATATATAATGTATCATATCTTTCCTATTCAAACTAGGTTTGTTAGGTATATCCTCAGTTAATGAGATATATAAGCTGCCAAATGTAACAGTATGGTGCTCGTTAATTATCTATCCGAGCCAGCCATTTTGTTCAAAACGAGTAATGCGAGTGGTGCTCTGTCAGACACCACAAAGCTCTTCTTAAATTTATATTCTTACATTAATATGATAATTTGCGTTAAATTTGATTATATAAATCAATTTTATCAAAAACAGTTTGTTTCACAATTTCGCCATATTTATAAAATAAAGCAATTGAATTTTATCTGGACTTTTGTAACTTCATGAAAGTGTTTTCCAGGAAAACAGCTGCTTTTTTTCATTTCTAGAAATAACTCTGGTGTTACACCCATACTTACAGCAAAGCAATTTATAATATCCCTGCTTAACACTAAATCACATGTTTTTTTTACCATTTAAGACAACTTTATAGCTACATGTTTATATATGTCTTTGATCTGTCCCTGAATTAAATAAAGAGACGGTTTCGTTATCATTCAGATTAAGAAATAATAAGTAGAAGCAAGAACAAAATTAAATATGTTTGATGTATAGTTGTAATTTTTCCCTTACTTTCATCATCAAACCAAACATACTGCAGAACATACTGAGAACATTCATATAATCAGGAATCGGATCATCACTAGGTCCTCCGACGTTGGAGTTTGCAGTAGGTAACTTGTACCTGGAAGGCAGAAACTTTTAATTACATATAAACATACATTATCTAGACCTATGGAACAACACCTTGGTGATACAGATTAAAACAGGCTAGTTACAGGGTTTAATTTGCAAAAGGTTAAAATATGCACATGTGTGTTTTATAACTGGAACATCACAAAACTCCTTTTTGAGAGATTAAAAAGATTAACATGATTAAAATAACAAAACTACAGCTTTCTACTTTATGGCAATTTCATAAAACAGTTAAATAACTGTTCTAAATTGATAGGTATTTTTATGGTGTGTAATTCAGGGTTCGCAATTAGTGGTCATTAGTCGTATTTTGAACCTAAAAATGTTAGTTTGACGACCATACTTTTACACTTAGTCGTCCTTTTTGACGCATAACTTTTAATAAAAATTTCCGTTTGATGACCCAGTCATCATTTTTTTATGTCTAACATCGATTTTCAATAATTGCTCTCATACTTTTCAGTAGTTTTGTCAGTAAGAGTACAAATGAAAATATTCTTTTAATTTTATGCAAAGAAGCTAAAACGTTTAAAAAAAATATCTTAAGAATTGGCAGCTCTGCTTTAAACAATTTAAATTATTTTAAAATTACACTTAAAAAGAACATTTCAGCAATTAAAAAGAAAGTACTAGATGCCAATAACACCTAAACTTTTATCTTCTAATTTCGAGCCCTATGGGTAATGTAGTACTAGTAGGATTAAATTTGCGTCCCTACCATTGAATTTTGCAAAACAAATCAAATACAGGTATTAATTATTTCTTCAAAATTCCTACAATCAGGTTTTCATGACAATTCGCAAAAAATACTTTTATAAGTCAATATTTGTGCATTCTTAAATAAAACTAGCAGATTTTGTGAATATTTCATTGTAATGAAACAGTAATTTTTCAATAGCACGCATGTACTATATACAAAAATTGGCTCTAATGGTATTATCCAAAATTGTGATAATGCATTCATAGACTAAAGACTCATTATTACAGGTAACTTTTTAGGGGATTTAGTAAATTGTTTTACATGTCGAAACACCCAAAATTAGTCATTAAAGTTAGAATTTACACAGTATATTATTAAAGTTTATGAATTATAGAGTTTTTTATATAACTTCAAAAAACAATCAAAACATGGGTTAATCTGCCTTTCATGGTCGTCCTGATTTTTCGTCAAATCTGGCAACCCGCCGTCAAACGCGATGCAGGGAGAAAATAGAGCAATTCTTTCTTTGATTGGAAACCAAACCGGTTTTTGTCGCCAAGCAATGTTTTACCGTTGTGAATATAGGATTTTCAGAAAAGTCGCTAAGAGCGACCGTATAAGACAGATTAACCAAAACATGTAAAGAGAAAATATTCAAAACATGAACGAGTATTATATTTTTTTTTCATAGAATTTACATGTGTAGAAAAATAATTTTACAACTGTAACTTATTATTTATCATAAAAATTAGATAATATAAAATTTGCCTCGAAATACAATTGTCAAGTAAACTAAAATCAATAATAGGTCCTACAATAAAAGAATAATGTAATAACAATAGTGTAATAAAACAATAATATAGATTTAAAAACAATGTATGCATATGTATTATTAGCATCCGCAAATAGCTGTTTTTTGTTGTTGTTTTTTTTGCGAAATGCAAGCATGTTCCGGATAACTAAAAGTATTAGTAACAATTTTACTGCTTTTCATTTTTCTTGTTCAAATCTAAAGTTTTCAATCCTGAAATCCAATTAAAGTATACTGCTACATTAAGTTGAATGTGTTAAATTAATGAACACAATACTGGCAATAATTTTGGGTTAATCTAATTTTGTTATACACAATGAAAGAAAAAGTTGCGTTAATAAATATAATTCTGTTTTAAGGTTATAACATTAAACCTAATTTGCGTTCCAGAGGGAAAACATTTCAAAAATTATTTTATCATATAACTCTGGTTTCATGAATAAATTCTTCGAAAATCAATTTTAAATACCTCTGAATTTTATCAGCTCTTCTCGGGTCATTGTTATTATTTGTCACTGTAGTTGACATATTTGGAATAAAAATCGGCAAAACTGATTAAATTAAGAAATTACGTCTGCTGATTATTATTTCTTCATTGTTTTTTTCTGCAACTTACAGTTAACAGTTAACCTAGTGTTGCATTTAATATTTCCAAAACAATTACTAATTTTTATTTATAAACTGCAGTTTTTTATTAAAAAATATCGATGACGTTTTTCTTAATAATAAACATTCATACTTTTAAAACTAGTATTTTAATAATTCACGTAACTGCCACATAAAATATTCAAAAAAGAAACAAACACTTTCATTTCAAATTTGAAAATATTCTGAAAGCAAAGCGCTTAAAGAAGATAACACAAAGTTCATAATTTGAAAAAGTAATTATTAAACTTGGTTAGTATTTAAAATATATTTTAAGCTTACTGTATATTTTTTATCATGTTTAGTAGAGAATTGGAGAATTTTTTTAGGTAAAGACATGCGATTTTTTTTATTCTGTTTTTAGTCGTTTGAGAGATTTTCACGTCTTTACTACTTTTAGTGGAAAAGTTTTACAGTATTCAGAAAGATTTATTCTGTAATAGTTTAAAAACTTTCCGTCCGAACCAAAAGTATTGTTTATAAAATTTTAATTATTTTTATCATTGTACATTTTTAAAGAACTATGAAAATATAACTAGAAATCAAGGAAATTTCCAAAATATTTAAAAAAACAATCAGGATTGCCAATTGATTTGCAATTGGGTCATTCCATGTCAAATCAACACACTTTTAATAAAAATTTGACCTCACCATCTCGGATTTTGATCAAATTTGGCACATGGGTAGCCCCCATATAGACTAAGAAAAATACCAAATTTTATTCAAATATATCAACCCGTTTGGAAAATACGGCTATGCAAAGTTTAAAAAAACCACCAAAAATCGCAAGACTTGCTTATATGTTTTACTTGCCATAGCAGCTTTCCTAATTATGCTAGAAAGGTGGGTGAGGTATCATTTTTCAAAATTTTTTATGGCCTTTCTTATGATATGCAACACAGTAATGGTTTGAAAAGGAAAAACATTAAAATTTTTAAATGAAATTTTAAATTTCAAAAAAAGCGTATTTTTAAAAAAATTCAAAATTTTTTAGAAAATAGTTTATACTAATGTTAAATGATATGCAAAGTTTCAGAGTGGGCAGATAAAGGGTTCATAGTTAAAATAATTGAAAACCAAAGCAGTTTTTCATCAAAATTCTGACCATATGATAAAGAAATAGCAACAAAAAGCATAGTACATGAATTTTTTTTAAAAAAAATTTGAAATAAGGAAAATAAATTAAACATACTTGATATTGTATTGTTAAATTGTAGTTGATTAATGGTTCATTTGTTTCCAACGTGTCATTTTCAGATAACACATAAATTCTTCCATTGTACAGGATTTACTATACATAATATGTCAGAGGCATCCAAAACACATTTGGCTTCCGTGGATATGAAAGTGATTGGAATGGTCCAGCTAGATGAAGAAATGTTACTTTTAGTTCTTCAGTTCTCTCAAGAACATAAGCTAGCCACCAGTTCTTGTTATATAGTACAACAGTGAAATAGCTATTGACTTCTATTAATTTAAGTTTCTATGGTGATCTTACAATTACTTGTGAATAAATGTGACTTTTACTTCATGAATGACTTTATCCTGCCTACAAGAAAACTAGGGAATAATAAAAATCGTGTGCAAGTTTAAAGCTACAAACTACATGGTAACTTAGAGGAAGAGAAATTTCAGAAAGTCCCAACCCAAAACTGGAGAAAAGCCTCTCGGAAAAAGTAGTTGAAGCTGTTAATTTGTTTTACAAAATTAGTAGAGCGATGCCAGGCTCTAAAGATAGCTTAACAGTTATTGAACCAAAGGAAACAATATAAAATTTCAAAAAAACTTATTTTGTTCAACCTGAAAGCAGCATACTTATTATTCAAAGACAAATTTCCAAATTTGGATTTTAAAATTGGCTTTTCCAAATATAAGACTCTAGCATTGTATTTTAAAAAGATCAAGTGGTATATACACTGTGTGTATGTATGTATACTACATCTAAATGTAAAACTGATGATTGAAAATGGAAGTACTGACAAATGGTGCATTAAAAACCTACAAATATTACCTATCAAAAATGATATGCAATCTGTCAATAATAGATTGCGCTATGGGTAATAGCACATCTTGTCCAGTTGATATTGCAATATGGACCATCCTTGAAACGTCATTTGAAGAAAACATAATGCAGAAAATCACATTTCGGCAGTGGATTTCCGTCGACTGTTGTAATTTAGGGACTCTTCAGAAATCATCAGAAGATTTATAGATTAAGATTTTATAGATTAAACAACAGACATCTTTCATGAACCTCATAAAGGAAAATTTAAAAGAATCTAAATTTGCAGTTACCCTCGACTTTTCAGAAAACTATAGTATGGTTGTTCAAGATGAGTCCCAGTGTTACTACTGGGATAGTGGACAAGCCACAATTCACCCTTTTGTGATATATTATATTGCAGGTTCTGATTGCCTAGAACTCAACACGGTTGTAGTTTACACCTTTCAAAGAAAACTTATTTCCTTTTTGAATGCAAAGTTTGAAAAACTTCACCATGAGATCTTTCACTTTTCTTATGGGCATGCTTCACAATATAAAAATTTCACCAACTTGTGTTTTCACAAGCAAGACTTCAATATTGAGGGCAAATGGCATTTTTCAGCAACATCACATGGAAAAAGGCCTTGTGATGGAGTTGGTGTTTAAGAAATCAGCAGCTGGAACTAGATTGCAGCGACCCAACGAAAACTAATCTTATGCACTCTCCAGCTTTATGAATGAGCAGTAGAAAATATTTCTGCTATTAACTTCACTTTTACAATACATGAGGATTAAGTACAGTCAGAAACATTCTTAAACGATCGTTTAAACCAGGCAATTACCATCCAAGGGACTTAATGATATCATGACTTTATACCTATTGACTTAAACACATCAAAATTAATTGTGAAAACATTTTCTGAAGCTACACAATCATCACAAGTAATTGTAAGATCACCATAGAAACTTAAATTAATAGACGTTAATACTTATATCACTGTTGTACTATATAACACAAGAACTGTGGCTAGCTTATGTTCTTGAGATAAATGAAGAACTTGATGAACTAAAAGTAACATTTCTTCATCCAGCTGGACCATTCCAATCACCTTCATATCCACGGAAGCCAAATTTGTTTTGGATGCCTCTGACATATTATGTATAGTAAATCCTGTACAATGGAAGAATTTATGTGTTATCTGAAAATGACACCTTGGAAACAAATGAACCATTAATCAACTACAATTGAACAATACAATATCAAGTATGTTTGATTTATTTTCCTTATTTCAATTTTTTTTTTTTTTAAATTCATGTATTATGCTTTCTGTTGCTATTTCTTTATCATATGGTCAGAATTTTGATGAAAAACTTCTTTGGTTTTCAATTATTTTAACTATGAACCCTTTAGCTGCCTACTCTGAAACTTTGCATATCATTTAACATTAGTATAAACTATTTTCTAAAAAATTTTGAAATTTTTTAAAAATACGCTTTTTTTCGAAATTTAAAATTTAAATTTTCATTTAAAAATTTTAATATTTTTCCTTTTCAAACCACTATGGTGTTGCATATCCTAAGAAAGGCCATAAAAAATGTTGAAAAATGACACCTCACCCACCTTTCTAGCATAATTAGGAAAGCTGCTATGGCAAGTTAAACATATGCAAGTCTTGCGATTTTTGGTGTTTTTTTTAAACTTTGCATAGCTGTATTTTCCAAACGGGTTGATATATTTAAATAAAATTTGGTATTTTTCTTAGTCTATAGGGGGGCTACCCATTTGCCAAATTTGATCAAAATCCGAGATGGTGAGGTCAAATGGGTGTGTTGATTTGACATGGAATGACCCAATTCCCCCATTGTCAGGAAAGCTAATAATTATCGGAAAAGCCAGGGAAATACCTAAAAATTTTGAGAAAAGTTGAGTATTTTTTTTTTACCGAGGGTATTGATCTGAAGAGTTGAAATCGAAACACCAGGCTTCTGAAAATTAGTTTGTGGCTTATACAAAACTATGTGACATTTTATCATTCTGAGTTATTTTTGTAAATGTTGTTAATATCAATGTACAGTGGCTAGCAAAAAAGCTAATAGAATGTTGGGGTACATCAAGAAAAGTGTTTTATCAAAATCTAGGGATATTATCTTGCCATTGTACAGAGGTTTAGTAAGGCCACATCTTGAGTATGCTGTACAGTTATGGTCACCATATCTTAAAAAAGACATTGCATTGTTAGAGAAAATTCAGCACAGGGCTACTAAAATGGTTCAAGGGTTTTCAGGCATGAATTATGAAGGTAGATTAAGAAATTTGAATATGTATACTCAGGAAGAGAGAAGAGTTAGGGGAGATTTGATTCAAATTTATCAAACAAGGAGATGTGGAGGGTTTAGATTTTAATATGAGTGATAGAACGAGAGGTCATGGGTTTAAGTTAAACAAATCCCATTTTAATCGGGAAGGGAGAAAACACTATTTCTATAATAGGGTAATAGACAATGGAACAACTTGCCAGTGAATATTGTTAATTGTAAAGGAGTAACGGATTTTAAGAAGAAGTTAGATATGCATTGGGGGATAGTTAAGAGGTACTAGATGGACCAACCTTGTTGGACCTTGAGCCTGTTGTTGGTCGTCAATATTTGTATTTGTATAAAAGTCATGTTTATTTATTGTTGACTCCCACACACCCCAAAATCTGGACACACATTTACATTTACTACATATATAAATGTTAGCACAAACCAACATAGAATAGTCTACATTTTATGCAACAGCATAATAGTTTTTTTTTTATATATATTTTTATGGATTTCCAAAAGCTTTCTATTTTTCCTACATAGAAATCGAAATAGAGGAGTGTCAAGGACCTGAACATCCCCTTTTACTAAATATGGGAACATGTGGCTTGCATGTTTTACATGGGGTGCTTGAGATGTCAATAAAAGCCACAAACTTCCCCACTTGAAAAACTTCATTTCTGGTATTGCCAAAGATGAAGTAGAGATAGGTTAATTGTGCATCGCATGAAACTGTATGTTCTCTTTTGGAAGCAAATTAACCTCTCCAATAATCAATTGGTCATTGGAGAGGTTAAATATTGACCAGCACGCATGTTTTAATGCAGTATTCGTTCCAAGGTCAAATTTAAATGTAATCGTACATTTGTGCAATTTCTAATCTTGCCTAGCTTTCATTTGCTAAAAATATTAATTTTCCCATCTCATGAATTTTTAAAACTTGAAATTCCCAACTTTTTGGGTTTCGAAATTATTTTAAGGGGAGGGGGGGGTCGTGCTCCCCCCAAACCCACTGCGACAGGTCTGGGGGACAGATAAATTTTAAAAGATGACACGTTGATGATGATCTACACAATTTCTTGTTTTTCTTTTCGTTGTATAAGTTTTCCTGTTAGTAGCATCTCTCGGTACGTAGAAAAACAGCTTATTTGGTGTTTTAATGTCAAATTAGTATAACAAGGTACAGTACTTGTAATTATGTTTTTAGCCTTCAGCCATTCTAAAATTCCTTCAGGAAAGTATTATTTTGGTGAAAACAATTGAAAGACAGCATGTTACGTTTCTAGTAAATCGAAAATGAATGTAAACAAATCTTGCTGCGTTCCTGCAGTGAACAGTGACGTCACAAGAGCAGACTTTGCAAAAGTAGCATTTCCCACCAAATTTCAAAGATAAATTTTGAAAATTTATTTCTCAACTGTCGGAGCTTCAAAATTTAAAAAACAAAGTACTAACCATAATATTTTTTTCTCTACTATTTAAAATAAATAAAAAAAAGATGTGCAAACACCTCATTGCTGTGCATGTTAAATGGTATGGAGTATATAAATGAAGTTATTTTACTATTTAGAGCTAATATAAACTTCGTTTAGCGGATCCTATTGGTCATGATATTTCCTTGAAAATATTATAAATTGGTGCTCTTCTGCTAATAGACCCTTCTTTTATTTTTTGCCAAACAGTTCCGTCTGTAGCAGTTTCTGTCTCTTCCTTTTTTTCTCTTTTGAAACTAACTTTAAATCTCTTTCTTTTTTGTCCTCTTAATATAATCAAAATATTCTTTTCATCCGTAACGCTGTCAAGTAAGTCACAATTATTTTCCGCTGTATCATTATTCATATCTATAACTTTCCCACACTTTGGTATGTTTTTTTTTGGGGTGGTTTTTACCAAATTTTTTTAAAACTTTTTTTATATATGTGTAAATATTTTTCAGTTTATATTTACTTTTCTCTCTTAACCTCAATATACAGAATAACCAAAATGCAGTGTCAACTGCGATTGAAAAAAGAATTGGAAAGATTTCAAAGTCAACCTACCTGTGGTATATCCTGTTGGCAAACAGATAATCTTTTTCGGCTGAAAGCAAGTAAGTAAAGTATCGAAACTGTATTTATTTCTCAGTTCTTTGTATAATAGAAACAGTTTTCTTGGTGATTCCCTATTTTTATTTCAAGTTTTATATGAATGAGCTATATCAAAATAAATATTACTATAGTCAGAAGAGGCAAATCCAAGCTTTTATATTTTCTGTGTATCTATTTATTATTAGTATTTTGTTGATGAATTTAAATTACATAAATTAGTCATGACTTATTGTGAAGTAGGTGAATTCCGGGAAAATGTTTCCATGGCACTTAAAATTTTAAACTTTATGTTGGGTCATTTGTCATATACCATTTTTTTCAGAAAGATATGAACTTTTTGAATCTTAACATATTTTTTTTAAATTAACACAATGACTTTTATAAAATCAAGGTCAAAGTCACTTCTTTACTATATGTTTTTGCAGTGCGGAATATCTACATTTTGTTTCATACTATAACTTGACTAAAATCCCTTACCAAAATAAAATAGATTAACTTTTATACTTTATTCAAGTAGTTAATCTTTCTATTAATTTTTTTTGCAAAAAAATATTTTTTAACCTTGAAATCAATAACTTATTAAGTCAAACCATAAATGTCCTTCCGTTACCAAAATACTATATTTCAACCACCTCACTAAGAAACCATTGGGTCTACAGCTTAATGAATTTTTGTACAAAGCAGACTTATGACACTTATTAATTAGAAATAGCAACAATTTTATTTTGTTTTTAATTTAGATGTTTTTTAATGGTAACGGAAGGACATAAAACATGGTAACGGAAGGACATCAATGTAGTAACGGAAGGACATTTTTGTATGAGCTGATTTTGACTGAACTTTCCACAATTAAACAAACTAATTTTCAGTTATTATTGAAATTCAAACACATATAAATATTATATATACATATTAACTGTATTTTCTTTCTTAATACCCTCCCCTGCTAATTTAATAAGTATTTCACAAATAAATTGAGTTTCAATTAAAACTGGTACTTCTTTTCTATTTATTCACTATATGGGTTGTTTCTACAATAAAGCCATAAAATGGGAAAAAGAAGAAAGTTTAAAAGCGATTTCTTACGATGACGTTAAGTGAAGCATACAGAATTTCAGCAAGAAAATATCGATATTAATGTATTACCATAAAAAGTTCGCAAGCTTAGACCCCAGTTTGTTTTGTTACAAATATACCTTCTACTTAAAGTTTGTCTAAATTGTTTTGTTATAAATATATAAATACTAATAAACAAAATTCAGCACATTTAAAATAAGAGTAATGGAACGAAGACAGAAAGCCATAAAAAAAAGATACAAGAGTTCATTTAAAAAGTGCCTTTATGTTCTTGAAAACAAATCTGCACATTTTTAAAGCATATTTTTATTAAAAGACATCAACACAAATTCTTTGAAAAATTCAAAGAAGAGGTGAAAATTGTAGTTGTACAAGTTGATTTAATATTCAAAAACCAACTTAACATTCAAAAACCAACTTAACATTCAAAAACCAACTTAACATTCATGTTTGATGAGTATAACATCATGGCTACATTGAATCCGTGTCTGTGATTTTAACCCGCGGTACGAGTGTGCGAAAGAGTGCTGTCAAAATGCCCCAAACGACTGCCCGAAGGATTGCCTGTAAGCACCTTGATCGACTGCCCAGAGTGGGTCATGGATGTGATCATGAGTAGTCGGAGGCCGAAGGCTGGAGACCACAAAATCAACGTAAGGAGTCTGTGACTTTAAGCGTGCGGCACGCATGTGCGCTTAAAAGTGCTGTTGAAATGCCCCAAACCTCTGCCCGAGGGATTGCCTGTAAGCACCATGATCGACTGTCCGGAGGGACATTCTTACCTTCGAGATAGGCGCCGAAATGCCGCCAACAGCCCAATATAAAGCTCTAGTGCGATGTTAATTAACCAAAACAAAGCTTCTAAATCAATTTTAAACCGCCGCCATTTTCCCATTGTAGAGCTCAATGCGACCAACGCAATGTCTGCCATTTTGATTTGCCGACAAAAAAAACTTCATTTGTGGCCTTGGCGCCAATTTTTGGACTTGGCGACAACGGGGCACCATACACTAGGAATTTACCACTGCTGGAATTGACTCAAACAAAATAACCAAAAATTGGATAAGCCAAAAATTTTAACAAATGGCTTTGGAAAAAGAATTTGTTGCAGAATTAGATTTAAAAACAGCTGAATAAGCAAAATTTAACACCTACTATTCTTTTTAAAAATATGAGTAAATTGTTGTAAAACAATGCAATTTTACACACTTGGAATTTTTGTCCTTCCGTTACCTTAAAAAAACATCCTATTTTTGGGCATAATATAATAATTTCTAAAAACTGCACTGCAATTTATAATAATTGAACTCTCCTTTAAGTGTTCTAATTTTTCTAGATTTTTTTTTTTTTTTACGGTTTAGCTGAACTTTTAATAAAAAGGTGTAAATGTGGTATACCACTTCCAAAAAACGTCCTTCCGTTACCATTACTAAAATTTAAATTTTAGAAAAAGTTATAAAGTGCTAAATTCTAGATTTTACATTTTTAATAAAACGCAGTAAAGTGTATAAAAGTCTACCTATCAGTTATTTGAAATAAAATATTTTTTTTAAATTATAACCATAAGTTGTTGTACAAACTGGCCTTCCGTTACCGCCGGAATTCACCAGTAGTAGAATTATTAAAACATTTTGGAAACTTTTTGGAAGTGGTATACCACTTCCAAAAAACGTCCTTCCGTTACCATTACTAAAATTTAAATTTTAGAAAAAGTTATAAAGTGCTAAATTCTAGATTTTACATTTTTAATAAAACGCAGTAAAGTGTATAAAAGTCTACCTATCAGTTACTTGAAATAAAATATATTTTTAAAATTATAACCATAAGTTGTTGTACAAACTGGCCTTCCGTTACCGCCGGAATTCACCAGTAGTAGAATTATTAAAACATGGTCGATTGGTTTTTAATATTTTTAATGGAGACAATCTGACAAAAAAGCACTTATAAATACAGCCATTAGTCAACAAGGATTTCATCACGCAACATACTAAACAAAATCTTCTTCCAAAGTCTTTCCAACAAATTTAAAAGGTTAAAAAAAACAGCTCGTTGCAAGAGTCTGTCTTACCGAAAGCAACTTTCATCAAGATGAGATGTACATCCAGTCATATCTTCATACTTTTTTAAATTGTTTTATGTTTTTAATTGTCATATTAAAAATCCAAATGCAATTAATATTAAGTTTTCTGTTCAGGTATAATCGGACCTGATAATTCTCCTTATAAAGATGGCATATTCTATATTGATATACAGATTCCTGATAGGTAAATAAATTCTAATTTCTTTTAATTTAAAGAGTTATTACACTAACAACTTTCATTCAATGTTGATAAGTTTAACATGTTTAATTGTGTCATGAGTTAAATATTATATATGTGTATTTATGATAAGATATTTGTTGAAACAGCACTAAGTTAATGTTTGTGTTTTTTAGTATTTCTATTATAAGCAAATGTACTTATTCTTAACCTACTAATAATTAGGGATGAACCGGATAGTGGTTTTGCCGGATATCGGATATCCGAACTGGATTTTGCCGATAGTTTCCGGCAGTTTATTTTTTATAAAAATAATTTCTCGTACACACTAGAAAAAACGGAAATCGGTCAAAAATTGAAAAATATTTTTTTATTCTGTAATATTTCCCAATTCTTTATCTTTAAAGTAATACCAAAATTGAATAAACATTCAAAAAACTTTTTTATTTACAAAGGGTTATTCTAGGGTGCTGCTAGCAATGGTCGTATGTTTTGTACATTTTACACTTAATTTCTGAATAATTGTAATTTTACCATATGCCCTTTCATTCCAAACATGAAAACTCAAGTTTGCTTAAACTTTTGAGAAATTTATTTTTTAATTCAACTTTATATTAGTTGTGAGATGTGATGACCCTCCACCATAACGATTCGTTAAAAATATAATTTTAAAGTTAAAAATTTGAAAAAAAGTGGGTTTGATACATTGGTAGAATTTTTAGGAAAATACTTAAAGCAAGAACAAAGAAAATTGATCGCCACAAAAAAAATCTTCGATGTGTTATTCATCCGGCATGGAAAATCGGATATCCGGCACTTTACTTCCGGATATCGGATAGTTAAAAAGCAGACGGATACCGGATAGTTACCGGATATCCGTTTCATAACTACTAATAATTAGTAATACTTTCCAACTATTTATTTTTATACTTAAAAATAACATAAAATTGTTTCTTGGTGTATAAAACAATGCACCTGGGCTGTGGAGGGGAATTCATATCTCGTAGAGTTTTCGAACGCTGCAAAATATTTAAACCCCAATCGAAACCAATATTAAAATCAATGTAATACTTTGATAATTGTAAAAAAAAATACAAAAATCCATTAAACTTCTTTAAAGTTGATATCGAGCAACCACTCTTAACATGTTCGCTGTCATAGTATATTTGAACCCCATGCTAATATTACGAGATATCTTGTAATTTAGTGTTAGAAAACATATACAAAAATGACCATTTATTAGGTACAAGAAAAATAAATTAAGAATTTAAAATGAACTGTTCTTTTGAATAAGACACTATATTAGTATAATAGTTTGAATTGTCTTCTGGGTTACATGGGTATTCTAGTTTAAAATATAACTTGAATGTTTTTAGCTAATATTTAATTGCATTGTCATGT
The DNA here is from genome assembly GCA_963932185.1 of Troglohyphantes excavatus. Taxonomy (NCBI): domain Eukaryota; kingdom Metazoa; phylum Arthropoda; class Arachnida; order Araneae; family Linyphiidae; genus Troglohyphantes; species Troglohyphantes excavatus. The sequence continues at coordinate 62,043,859 of OZ010666.1, read as the reverse complement.
TTTGTAGATATCCATTTTCTCCTCCCAATGTTCGCTTTATTACACCAGTGTACCATCCAAATATTGACGACTCAGGAAGAATCTGCCTCGATGCCCTGAAATTACCACCACAAGTTAGTAGATTATCTCAAATTCAAAGGTTTAGTGTCATCTAAATAAATGTCTAACAAACTTCATTTAAAATTTTATTTCTTGTTGTAAACTTTATATAACCTTATCAAAATAGTATTTATTTTTTAAATTATGCTGGTAAATTTTCCATGTTTTAAAATAAATTAACAATTTAATGGCATTAGATAATTAAAACAAATGTGTGTATATTAAATATTTAAATCTAATCAAGTAAAAAATTTAACAACATTTTACTTGATTTTTCATTGTAAGTAAACTGTTATTTACACATTCTGACATATTGTACTACAACTAGATAAGCAAAAATGATGGAACTGAAATACATGTAGAACTACCAAAAACTAGTCTTTGGAATTTCACATTATAATAATGTTATTGAATTATAGGCTTTTTAGGCATAACTTCAGAAAAACAATCAAAACATGTAAATAAAGTGGAAGTATTCAAAACGTGAACAAGTATTAAATTTATGCCACACAATTTACATGTGAAGAACAATCATTTTACATTTGCTACTTTTTATAATAAATTTTAGAAAATATAAACTTTACATTGAGATAATTTCAAAAGAAAATATTTGGATGTACTCCATCAATAAAACAATATCATCATTACTGATAGTTTTGGTATAATTATGAAATAAGCAAAATTTTAATGTAATTGGTATTCCATTATGATAACTATTGGCACAATTAATTTTATTTGAGTATTACTTTCACCTCCTCAATATTGCTGCTCATTAAATATTTTATCTTCCCTAACAATGTGTAGCATCTTTAACATAAATTATAAATTAATTTGCATTTCAGTACATTAATTTCTTGGTCATTTGTTTGCTTCCTGTGTCATTTGTTTTAAAATAAATAATTAAAGCACATAATAGGAAGAAATGTTCGTAATGACGTGAAAACATTTTTCAGAAGAATTGAATTCCGTTTGTAATAGTAATTGATTAATATAGAATGCCTTAGTTAACACAAGTCGTTGGCTGCTATTGATTATATCTTTCAAAACCAGTACTTATTAGCAAGTTAGAGATTAATGTTATTGCTAAAACACTTTTTTTCTTTGAAATTTCCTCTAGTCGAAACAAAAATCTATATTAAAGAAAAGTATGAATACATGAATTCATCTGTTGCTTCATATATCTTTAAATGTTATTATTTTATAATTTCTGGAAAGTATAATAATTTTATAGTTACCCTGATTACAATTCTATTGATATATTTTCTCTAAAATTTTTCTATAAGTAATAATACACTAAATTTAGTTTAAACATAAAAAGCAATGTTGATACTAATTTCTCCTTTTTATTATTGTTTTACTTTTTTAGGGTTCATGGAAACCAAGTTTGAATTTGTGCAGTATTTTGATGGCTATCCGATTGTTACTGTCTGAACCGAATTTTAACGATCCTCTTATGAGTGAAATTGTAAGTTTTCTATACTTTGTATTACATTTAATGCAGTTTGTTATATATTGTTTGATTGGTTTTCTTCTGATTTTATGACACACGCTTTGAATTTTTCCTGCAATTGAAAGGTATAAGTGGATGAAGGAAGTATGTATTTGTTTTATTTTATTTAATTAATGTTATGGACAAAAGAGCCTTATTAACAGAGATAACAAGTATCATGATGGAAGTATGTGACCACAACAAAATTAAAACTTTAACTTCAAATATCTCAAAACTTAATTTTTTTTTTACATACAGTAGAACCTCATTATAACGGACCCTATTATAAATATAATTTTGTGTGACAAGTTTTACATTTCCAAGCAATTAAACATTTACCTTTGTGTTGTTCAATATAATGAACAATCGGCAAATGACTTCGTGTTTACATATTATAATCACTTATGTCACTTGTTCCATTTATTAACTGAAGAAATAAGCAACAAATAAAATCCTACAGTAAATAAATTACTTTTTCAAACCAATAAATGTAAGCAATAAAAAAAACAGAACCTTCTTGCTGTAAAGGTTAATGCAGTGCATACATTCAATTTTTTTTTTAAATCAGCTTATATTGAATGCAATTTTTATTTGATATATAATAAACATTTTTTATAGCTACTACTGTACTTTCTTTGATGTACACCCTGTTGCAATACACCGCTATAGGAATTATTTGTCTTAAAATTGACAACCCTAGTAATCCATTGAAATGATATTATACTCTACCAATTAAAAGTGAATGGGGGTGGCAAGTTAATTTTTTTTATCTGGTAGTATCCAATTGTGTAAGAAATAAATACTTCAACTTGTTTTTTAAATATTCGATTTTTATTCCTTTATTATTAAACTGTAAATTGGGTTTATTGAAAAGTTAGGAAGAGCAATTTTTTAATATAAATGAAGAACTTTGAGTTGTGTTAACATAGGAATTAATCTTAATAATTATGAATTAACTTTAATTAAATCTGAAATTTTCGTTATAAAATACCCATGTCCATTAAAGCTGAGCCACTGAGCTGATTTTCAAGTGAACAACAAATGATTGTAAAAATTATTATCATTTTTGAAGGAAAGTTTCATGCTGGATGTTCTGTTGTCACTGAGCCTTTCTTGATAAAATCATTAAGAGGCAAGTGCATTTTTATTAAGGTTTAGATTGTATTGTTAATGTGTTATAGAAACCACAAACATTAATATCATTTATTTTTATAATGAAATAACTTGTGGTATTGTTATTTAGACACAATCTCAGGGACCGCAGAGCTCCTATTTTCCTATTTTTTTTAAATTGCTCCTTTTTTTCCTATTTTTTCTTTTTTTTCCTATTTTTTAGACATTTCTCACCGAAGTTATAAAGTGGCGCGCAGATTTGGGTTTTTCCGATGAACGGAATTTTTTTTATATATACAAAGGAAACAACTGCGAACTTTTTCGCCATTACCAAGGCTGAACTTGATGCGCGCACACGGGCACTGAACTGTCAGTTTCTTATCTCTCGAGCGTCAGGGGTGGTACTTTTCTGGGTTTAACCCGGAATACTAATTTTGTTAAAACTTTTCGGTACCTGAAATTCCCGGTGTTTTAAAAGTTTTGGAATGCGGAAATCTAGATTTTTTTAAACTAACAATTTCGCCAAAATTGCAATTTTAAACACATTTTCTAAAATTTCAAATATTTACAGAATCATATGCTACGATGCCGCGTTTTTGATCGCTCCACTCTTGTGTAAATATCAGACGTGGTACAATTCCACGGAAGCGCGGAATTCTGTTTTTTCAGTCCACGGATGCGCTGAATACTGTGCTTCAAGTCCACGGAAACGCGGACATAAACATAATTCCGCGAAATATGTTTTTTCAGATTTTAATTTTATCATCGCTGGAATTGATGCATATTTGCTTTAAAATTTCGGTATGTCTTTGTAATGGGTCGTGACTCTGAGAGCCATGAGAATTTTTTTGAAGAAATTATATCCACAGAGAAAGGAAAAACCGAAAGCGCAAAAAGGTGGTGTTCGAATGCACCTCGGAAACCTGTTTGTAATGAGAGTTCTGAGAAAGCTCAGATGTTTCTTTCAGGGATGCTAATTTTCCAAATCCTAACCCAGAATTCCTGGTTTTTAAATAATATTTGTAGAAATATAAGGTACGTATGGCGCCGTTTTGATCGTTATACGCAAGTGTAAATCGGCAAGGACTCGAGAAGAGAAAGACGAATGGAGGGACTTCGCATCAGAAAAAAGTGGACTTTTGATCCTTTTTGTCCGTTTTTTTAGTCAATGGTATTTCGTTATCATAAGACACTCTATCACTGAAAAATCTCAGTTCGTTTGGTAAGAATCGATACTCAATCTAGAAAAAGGGAGAAAGATATTCGTCAAACGGAGATGATATCGCTTGAAAGTTAAGATGGTTAAAACTCAAATTTCGATGCATCTGGCAAATGAGACTTCCACATGCACTCTTGTGAGAATTTTTCGTTCATAAAAACTTTGAAATTGGAGAAATTCGCTTAACGCGATCTGCTGCGATCTCCGTTGATAAATTTACAATCCTTTAGCATCTGATAAATAAATCCTTATACTTCACTACTTCCTATTTCATCATGATATGATTTGCACTACTTAACAAAATTGCATTAAATTTTTCAAAAATATCATCTAATTTACGAAATTGAAGTTTAGGACTTGTCATTTGAATTAATCAAAATTGATTTTTTGAAAAAAGTTTGTTACTTTTTGTTTGGCTGACAATAATTTTCTAATTTGTTGTAATGTTTATATATTTCATTAAAGTTATTATTTTTTTATTTGAAACTTTTCACCACATGGACTTTACAAAATTTGAGAACTTAGAAATTTTCTGTTTGGGAAAACATTAGGTTTTTTGGAGTTTGGAAGTTAAGCCTTTTAAAATTTATTTTGTATGTAACATGTTTGAAGTAAGCAATATGGCAAGGATAAAAAAAGGTGTGAATGGAAGGATTTCACATCAGAAAAAAAGGACTTATTTATGTTGTCCGATTTTTTTAGTCATGGAGATTTCATCATTGGAAAATGTCACTTCGTTTTTTTATTTTGTGCGAAATCGCTGCTCAACCTTGAAAAACGGCGAATTTCACAAAAATATAACATTTTTAACATGCAGAAATATTTGCAATCTTCACGAAACGCGGAGATGATTCACTCGAAAGTTGATAGGTAAAACTCTTTCATTACATCTGGTGAAGGTAATCTCAAAATGGCGCTGTTTTAAGAATTATTTTCTCTTGTGAAAACTTTGAAATTTTAGATAATCACTAAACGCGATCTGCTGCGATGTCCGTGGAAATGTTTTCAATCCGTTTGCATCTGATAAATAAAGGCTTATTTTTCACTACTTCCTATTTCATCATGATTTGCTTTGCACTATCTTACAAAATAGCATTAAATTTTATTTTAGAAAATGTAATTTATTCACGAAATTGAAGTTTAGGAACTTATTTTATGTAATAGCTATAAACATATGAAATAAGCTTGTTTCTTTTTATGTGGCTTGCAATTCGTCTCCGCATTAATATTTTATTTAAATGTTTATATATATATTTTTAATTTAAAACTCCCCCTTCTCACATCTCCCCCTAAAAAAAATTACTTTTTGAAAGTTTAAAATAAATTATACAACTGTTTTTGTAAATTTTAATGATTTAGATTAACATGCTTAAGTAGGTATTCTATTAACATTTTACTCTTTAATAAATCTAAATTGTCCTTGAAAAAATTACAGAATTTAATTTCCCTTAGACATTAGCAACCTCCTTAATTGACTCCTCAATCTCCTTAATTCATGTACGTACAACTTATGCAAAATTTCTACAATGTGTTGGTTAATAAAAAAAAAAACGCATTTAACTTTAAAAAAAATCAAGTTATGAAAATTAAGTATAGTAAAATTCTTTAAATTGTCTTTCAAATGTAAGCTCTTGCTTGAATGACAGACTTATAGAATGGATATAAATGCTTTTCCGTTTTTAATTTTTTTTTTAAATTCCTATTTTTTATGTTTAGTATTCCTATTTTTACTACTATTTTTTCTCAAAATTCGGCTGCGGTCCCTGCAATCTCAAAAACAAGGCTGTAGAATGGGGGTCAGGTTTAGATACTATTCCTTACTTTTGCCCCTTATCCTGACATCCTTGTAGCACAAGTCTTTCAGCCTTCTAAACTTAACACATTTTAAAAGGGTTTTCAGTTTAAGGCTGTATTTGATAAATTATGGAAACTAATTTATAACTAATACACCAAATATGTGTGTTTATGGTCCAACAATGCAAAGAATAAAATTGACTCCTGCTTAAACCAGCCCTTTTTTGTGTTCGGACTGCAAACATTAAGTCTAAAATTATTATAAACTAGCTTCCATAATTTCCTAACTGTACTTTTTTTTTATTTGTTGCGGGTTTAGAAGGCTGAAAAACACATGCTGCATAAGCTGACACTAGGGTGTCAGAATAAGGGATTACATCTTACACTTAACACCCCTGCTAAAGCCTAGTTTTTGTGATTATGTGTCTGTAAAACAATACCATAGTTTATTTCACTGTTTTTTGTTTCTATAACACAGTAACTATACAATCTAAGCCTTAATAAAAATACTTGCTTTTAAAAAAATATTATGTGCTTTAGTCCATTTCAGGGTTTTAAAAATTGGTGTTTTTGCTTGAAAATAGTTTTTAGGATAATTTCTGGCGCTTATAACCGTTGTTTGAAAACTATTCCTTAAAGGTCAGGTTTTAGCGCACTTTTATTATTCACTACAACATTCTAACTTTGTAATATAATACAGCTAGATAATGTAACATATCTTCTTATGAAAATTAAGTTAACTCTTCTTGCCCATAGAAAATTACAGAGAAAGCACATAGAAAATTAAAAGTATTGGAGAATAGATTCAACATCCTTAAGTTCTCAACTTTTTAATATTCTAATTAATCAGCTTTTCGTAAAGCTAGGACAAAAACATTATAAATGATTTACGTTACAAAAATGGTGAGTGGTCTAATAGAGATGAACCACTAGAAGTTTTGTTTTTACTGATTCTATTTTTCTTTAAAATGCAAGGAAACTTAACTAAGCAGACTCGTTAACTAAGATATTTGTTTTTCTATGTCAGTTTTAATGTTCAAATATTTTACACAAATAAAAACAAGTTAATTCTTCAAATATGCTATTATATGTGTTTATAAAAATTTGTTTTGTTTGAAATATTTTAGTATTTTAAAAATTCACTTCATTTCTTCATTCAGTAATTTATAAAAGGAACTTTTAAAGTGATAAATCTCATTAACATGTATGTAAAGTTAGTAAGAGGCTCATTAAAGACCAATTGCTACCTTAGTAAACCTTTTATTTCTCTTTCATTGTCATATATAAATCCAAGCATAAGCTATTTTTTTTCTGAAATTAATCCATTGGAAATCCTAATGTGTTATTTTTAATTTCAGGCGCAAGAATACCAAATGAATCGTGCTAGCTATATTACGCATGCAACTGAATGGACTGCAAAACATGCAATAAGTCAAAATGTAAGCTTTATTTTATTTTCAAAATATTAATTTCATGCATATAACTTACTTAGATTATGCCATGTATTGAAATATATTTTTCTAAGAATAAATCATATCCCTAATTTGAATTTAATAATTTGAATTTTTTTAATTTATTAGTCTTGAATTGTAGTGGGTTGTAGTTCGTGAAGTTGGGTTGAGTTGTAGTAGTGAATTGTAGTTCTACCATAATTAAAAAAGTTACAAAAAAACATGAGATTATTACAAAAATATTAAAATGTATTTTCGCAAATTTACTAACTTTTTATTAATGCTCCGATTTTCTTCAAAAATGTGTTTGTAATAATGCTTGAAATAGTAGAATGCTATAGTTAAAAAAAACTCGAATTATTTATTTTTTTCAAATTTTTAATAGGGGTACATGAAATTCAATGCGTGTTCTTAAACATAGTTTTATTGTTGTGAGTCCTTAGCCAATATACCGCATGGCCAACACAAAACGCCTGTTAACTTCAGGAATATATTTTCTTAGTGCCTGACATAGCATAAGACTTCAATGAATATACATTATTACATTGTAGAAACAATAAAAAGTAGATAAAATAAGTCTAACTGTATATTTTTCTGTTATGTGAATTCCATAACATTTTGGGTAAAAAATTAATTTTTAAGTCCTCAAAAAATATGGAGACATCAATAAGTCTGAAAATCCGTGGAAACAGAATCCTTATGCAAGTTCAAAACTGATTGTGCAGAAGGCAGGTTATTTTTTCGGTGATCATTTCTGGTCCCTTTTTTTAAGATGTTTGGTCCTTTTTTCCCTAGGGACATATGTAAAAAGTGTGCGAGCCCTGCATATTTAAAAGTAGAGATTCTGTAAAATAATCACAGCATGGTATTTATGTTCTTGTAGCATAGTCAATCCCTGTTCCTATTTTTTTCCTAAATACATTTGAAATGATGAAATAAGTGGTGCTTCTTAAAACTAAAAAACTTGCTGTGTTTTGTTTTAAAAAATGTCAATTTTTTGTTTTATGAGAGGGGATTCAAGTGCAAAGAGCCAGTTTGCAAAAAAAAAATCATTTTCTTGGATAATACTGTCTGAATTTTTTTTATTTGTAAAAATCATTAAGAATGAATTAATTTAAAACATAATTTAGCTTTTCATGCATGCATACTTTTAAAGTGTCTTTGCAGTTTATTAGCTCTTCCCAATAAGTTTGTGATCTGTTTTAAATTCTAATTATTACACAATTACTATGTACACCCTTTATTTCTTTTAATAATTTGTAATTTTTAGGTTCCACCAAGTACAGACCAAACTTGTGTGCCATCAACTAAACGTTCAGCAGATGGTGTTAGTTTGACTGATAGTAAAAAACAGAAAATGTGATAATATCAAAAAAGATGTGTTTGGGTTGTATAATATTTGTAAATATGTGATACTATGTGAGAGTTTCTTATTTTAAGGACGATATCTTTTCATATTGTGAATTGTATTGTGTCCTTCAACTGATATCCTTGGAGCTTAAAATAAAATGATTTAATCTGAACTTTTGGGCACTTTATTTTTCTCATTTATGTCTAAATGCATATTAATGAATGAAATGTAACTTTCATATCTAGATTTTTTTTAAATCAAACTCTGAAATTGTGTTTAGTTTAAAATTACAATTGTTACAAGAAATACATATGCTACATAACTATGTGCATTGTATTTAGCTTTGTTACATTTCATCATTACTTATTTATATAATTCCAATAACTTTACATATTTATTAGTATACAACTATTTTAAAGATATAAAAGACTCAGCTATTTTATAGATATGAAAAACAGTCATTTTTAAGACATGTTTATAATACAAACATTTCGATTTGGAGGTCAAATTTACTTGTAAGGTTGTTTTAATGACATTTATTTTGAATGTTCTTGACAAATCTTTATCTTATTCAATTTGTTTATTCCTACTTATATTTTGAAAATGAATGTGTACGATTTCGATTGTTCCATTTTGAAGTCCAGGTCTGAATTAAAATATTTTTTTTAATCAAAATAAATTTTTGATTATTCTACTCAAACTTTGTTTTTTAGTCCACTCTTTTCTAAATAAGGGTCTAGTATTGCAACATGTATAGTAAAATATTACACATATCGATGGAAAAATTGAGATTTTTATTACATATTTTAAATATAATTAATTAAAAAAAATATTTAATCATCCTACATGATGTTTCAAATACTTGTGATGCTTTATTAGAAGATGTTTGGGATCATTTAGTCAACATTTTGAAGAAGATACAGTATTTGAATGAGTTTATTGACTAAAAATTTATTGAGTATGATTTAACTAATTTTATTCAACTAAAAGAATAGTTGAAATAAAACAAAGAAGCCTTTCGTAAATATTAGACTACTAAAGCAGGGAGTAATTATATTTGTTACATGGAATTTTGATAAATTTTATTTTTAAAAAATTGGGTAGACACCATCGCTGCTGTGCTGTACGGTTAGATCTCTCTCAAAGTTAGACAATGTGTTCAGCCTGTGTGTTACTGAGATTCCGTACCATATTCAGTAATATAGTCGAATATAAGAAGGAGATATTAAGTTAGCCTACTTTGTAAAATAAGCGTTTTTTGAAAAAATCTCGTCCTTGTTAATAGTAAATTTGCATCTAAAAATTGTTTTAAAGATAGTAATTTGTTTTTTATTTTTATTCATTGTATAAAATTTATTTCGAGCAATGCATGTACAAATTTATTCATGGGTGAAAAACTATACATCACTTGATATAAAAAATATAATTTAGTTGTTATTGTAATAAAGTTGTTGCTTGCGTTTTTTAATATAATACATATATAAGCATTGAAAATATAAAGTAAACTATTTTACAGAGAGAATAATTTACAATTTTGCCCATTTTCTAACCGCTCAAAGGATTGTTTTATAAAGAAAAATTAAAAACGTAAAGAGAAAAAAAAAGGATTTTTTTATGTATAATTTATTTTATCACACCTTCAATTTCACAATTTTGATGAAGGTTTTATATTGAAATTTTTTACTGGAAAATATTCACATTTCTGTAGGACACTTCATTAAGGTTATTTAAATAAATATTCTTATTCTATTGTTAAATATATATCATTTTCGACTGGGGGTCTGCGGCGCCCAAAGCTTATATAGTCGAATATAAGAAGGGGGTATGAAGTTAGCCTACTTTGTAAAATAAGCGTTTTTTGCTAAAATAGTTGACACTCCTATTTTTAAAATATTATCAAATTGTCTTCTTTTGATTGCATATATTCTATAAATTATATTTTAAATAAAAAAAAATCTCGTCCTTGTTAATAGTAAATTTGCATCTAAAAATTGTTTTAAAGATAGTAATTTGTTTTTTATTTTTATTCATTGTATAAAATTTATTTCGAGCAATTGCAGGTACAAATTTATTCATGGGTGAAAAACTATACATCCCATGATATAAAAAATATAATTTAGTTGTTATTGTAATAAATTTGTTGCTTGCGTTTTTTCCCACGCCCTAATATTGTATTCTGAGATTACCCAGTGTAATAAATGCCAGGTAAATGAAATTATATAATACATACAGTGAAATAATCCCTTTCAAACAATGAAAAAAATTTAAACTCTGTGAACATGTTAAAGGAAGTCCTGATAATCGATTATTCCAGATAAATTAAACCCGGATAACCAATTTTTTTTATTAAGTGGGTTATTCTCCCATAAAAAAAAAACCTCGCATTTAAAAAGCGGATAATTGTTTTTTTTCAAACGGTCCGGTTAATTGTGAATTCTGGATGATCGTATATTTTTTTGCAAAAGTTCCTAAGTGAGACATCCCTTATCCAACAAGAAAATTATCTGAATTAGAATAGAATTGATTAACCTCTTCCTTGGCGCGGTTTCTGGTAGAAGTTAGTGCGCTTAAGTTGGTTAAAAAGAACAGTTCGGCTCCTATTAATATGCGGATGAGTAACACAACTTTAAGATGGTTCCATTCCAATGAATCAGTAAACGAGATTGGGCGTATTGATCAATGGGCTTACCTGTAAACAATATGTAGTGACGTTACAGCGGCCATTTAGCAGGAGACGGAACTATACAGCAAAAAATCTTCATAAAAATTGTGAAATTAAAGGAAAACTGCAGTTTATTTTGAGAACTGATAAATTAAAAGTTTTTGTTTCATTATTCATAAAACCTGTAAAAAACAATTGGGTAACATTGAAATTAGTGAAGGGAAAATGCAGACGTTTTAAACCTTCAGAGGCACAGCTGAACGACTTAAGTCGTCCACGAATTTATAGTTTTTGTAAAGCAAGACTCGTACACTTTAAATTCATAAAAATATTCGTTGAAATATTTTTCAAATCTAAAGCGTGGGGATGTTTCTCGGAAGCTATATCCATTTACATAATACATATATAAGCATTGAAAATATAAAGTAAACTATTTTACAGAGAGAATAATTTACAATTTTGCCCATTTTCTAACCGCTCAAAGGATTGTTTTATAAAGAAAAAAAAAGGATTTTTTTTATGTATAATTTTTTTTATCACACCTTCAATTTCACAATTTTGATGAAGGTTTTATATTGAAAATTTTTACTGGAAAATTATTCACATTTCTGTAGGACACTTTATTAAGGTTATTTAAATAAATATTCTTATTCTATTGTTAAATATATATCATTTTCGACTGGGGGGTCCGCGGCGTCCAAAAGTTTATCATACCCAGGCCCGTCGCACCCCCCCCCCTCCCTTTTCCAACCAATAATCTGGAAACCCTGAAAGATGAATTAGACCTCGGAACGGACATCGCATTAGAATATGGGTGCAACAAATCAATGCTTGTGTGAGAACTGTTTATATTACCTAAAATAAATATGAAAAATGTCGATAAGTTATGGAACTGGGAACCCCCTATATGTTCCAACCCCCCATATGTTTTGTGTAACGGCACTGATCATACCTAGGTGGAAAATTTTCTTAATCTGTTTATTTGGATAGGCCTAAATTATAGATTCAGTTGGGGCCTAATAGTTTTTAAATACGGCCCTCTCTGAAGACGCGACCTCTTAAAATCCTCGGTTCACAGACTGCAAACAACCCCTATAGAACGTCAATAGTCATTCCCTTCCTTCAACATGTCAACAAGTAAAAAAAAGATAACCCAAAGAAAATAACGTTCCACGACACATCTCACATTACACGGGGGGTGGTGTCGTTTAACCCCTCCCCCCCCCCAAACACCCACCCACGGGGCTTATACGGGCTCAGGCAATCCCCATTTCAATGTTTATTAGACGTCCTCCTACATCTAAGCTTTGTGGACGAAGTAGCTGGCCTGCGCGTTATATGTATTGTATAGGAAAAGTGACATATAGTCTTCTGTTGAATTACAAAGCGATGCCCCCTCCAGGTGAGTGAATATCATTATTGATTGTCATTGTATGCCAGCCCCCTGTTTTTTATGTATCATCTATAATATAATTCGACAGTTCATGTGATGCAGCACATGAATTGTCGAATTAGAATGCATAAAAGTTATATCGTTGTTCGTGAAAAAAATTTTAAAGCAACATTAAATATAAAAGATGTTTTTTTTATAGCAATTGTGTATTATATACCCATTCAGAGTTGCTCTTAAGCGTGCGACAGGTGCCTTCGCACAGGACCGGGCCCCGCGCATGCAAGAAAATTCAATTTAAAAAAAAAAATGTTTTTTCGACGTTAAACGGCTTTAAAATCTGTTACATGGGGTGTCAAGGGCGAAATAACAATTCCGTGACAAATAACACGATTGACATAAAAGGAATTTATAGGCATTGATGCGTGAATGGGGACCAGCGTCTTCAGACAAAACAGATTGTTTATCTCCTTCTGTTGGCGACCAATCCCTAAATTCTATCATCTGCTAGAATTGTTCACATATGAAAGGATGAGGATTCATATAAAACCTTCCGGTCCTTGCTCCGACACATATTCCTCCCCATTTTCTTTTTTGGTTTTTAATGTATAATTTAATTTGATAATTTAAAAAATAAAGTTTTTCTATTGCTATACCTATTATTTATATAACGAGCTTTTATCATTCATTGTACAGAAAATATGGCAAAAATACATAACAAATTGGTCTAGCTTCGAAAAAAAAAAACTTGCTAGTTCTGAGGAGCTAATCTCAAGAACAGTTAGACCGATCTTAATGAAACTTAATAAGCATAAAATAGTATAGTTTAGAAGATTTTTCACTTATATTTTTTTATGTGTTAAAAAGCAACTGAGTAATTAATTACACCATACTTTACACTTTTTGGCACACCGTCTTTATGTTTTCTTGACACAACCTTTTACTGTGCGCATCAATTTTTTTTTCAAATGACAAGAGGATCCAAATTTTTTTATGTAACATTTATACTTTTCCCTGGAAATATGAACATTTGAACACTCGATATTATTAGGAGAAAGGTCTATTTAAAGAAAGTCGTTTCAATTTAAGACTTAGAATTAAAATGGGTGCCTTATGATGTATAATTGTTTCTGTTAATTCGTATCCCCCAAAAAAATTTTAGATAAGTAAATTACGCTAAGCGCCCCCCACCCCCGTAAAAAAATCTTCGAAACTGTGGCTAAAAAAGTTGTGATATAAAAAACAAACAAGCCAAGAGCTTAACCCTGCACACCCACTTACTAGCCTTCTCCCGGAAAAAAGCTACGCTTTCTTTTCTTAGCTGGATTAAAATTTTATACACACATAAATTTTTAATCGAGCTAAGAAAAGAAAGCGCATTTTTTTTTCCGGGTGAAGGCTAGTGAGTGGGGGGCGCTTAGCGTTTTTTACTTTTCTAAAGTTGTTTGGGGGGATATCAGTCCTTTTTTTCAATCCACCTTTTGGAGAAGTGAGACCAATCACTATTTAAACTTTTTGAAAATTACTATTAGTTTTCCTATGTCATTTGCTAAATCCGTTAATTCAAGGGAAAATTAATCACACGCGCCGTATAAAAAGACTCTTTTGAGAATATGATGCAAGTCACCTCGCTTCCCCCCGCCCCCCCCCCCCCCCACTCCGTCTTTCACACTGTTGATAGGGGAAATGGTTGCTAGTTGGGGTGTTTCTCCCGCGAAGGACCGATAGGAGAAAATACTCAATGATGTTAATTATTTGAAATACTTCTATCTTCCTTAATAATTGTCCAAGTGATAAGAATTTTTTTGCATCGAATAAAGGGAATTTTTATCTTACAAAAGGGGTATAATTTTTATTTTGTAGAGCGTATTATTTACCGATAATTTTAACTTTTATTAAGCCGTTCTAAAACATAATTTGCTTTGGCGACCGGAAGTGGAAGGAGTTCATATTTGGGTAATGATTGCCTGACGGCGAAAATTTTGGCTTATATTATTTAATTACTTTTTTAGCTAATTGAACAAATAAATATATTATATTATAAATTAAAAGTAACGTGCGATCTTAGTGATGCCATAAAGCTATCATATAAGCTATTAATCAAAAGAATCGGTTGAAAAATGTAGTGTCCAGCTTGTTTAACAAATTCGGGCTTCATAATTTGAAAAAGTGACAAATCGACTAACTTTACGCAAATTAAAAAACTCTGTATCTTCTTTAATTTTCAATTAAAAAAAATATTATTGTATTAAATTAAGGATTCACCGATACGGTTCCACCAATACTGGTTTTATTTTTTTACGAAATGTAGTTCGGATTCTGGAATATGTTTTACGGATGCGATTTAACATTGGAAGTTCTGCAGTGTCGCGTCGAAGCGTGCAGTGTCGCATCGTTTCTTGTTGGCTGCTTTGACGAGTTGGCGTTATTTATTCTTTTTTGGCTTAGCGTTGTGAGCCCGACCGGGTCGCTTGATAATAATTCATAAAGGAAAGTTACTTGGAAACTTCCATTTTAAGGATTATAATCATTGTTTCATTTTAGATTAAAAGACGGAGATTGTGGAAGCATTTAGAAATCTGTTAGTTGAACGTTTTGTATATCAGTCTCAGGTTATCTTTGCTACAGTATTTCCTCGATATAACGATCTTTCATGGGATCAATACGAGATGGTCGTTATAATGAAATGTCGAGGTAACAAGTTAAAAATACGACATGCAAATATTCTCTAAACGATAGTCGCTATGTCAATGTACCTTTGCAAGGTCTACTGTATTGACAAAGTACTAAGGGTACTCTGCTCAAGCGCGGATCCAGGTGGGGGGGTAAAGGGGAAATTACCCCTCCCCCCCCTAACATCTAAGATTATATTTTCAAAAGTCACCTTAAGGCTTAAGCAATGAAAAATTTCAAACTAAGGGGGTCAAATTTGGTGTTCATGATAACAATATACTGTATTACCCCCCTAACAATAATCTCCGGATCCGCCCTTGACTCTGCCCCTTACTTGCTAACGCCTGTCAACTCTCGGAGAATTGATACGCAATCGTCGTTGGTTTTGCTTTGCAAACCAATTCTCGCTTTGCTCACATGAATTCCATACCTATTTCCTGCATTTCAGTTGAATTCAACCCCACTGTTGTTCAAATTAGGAGATGTGTATGGCGCCCCGGTGATACTTTTAGTTTTTCAGAGTAATCAACTAATTAATTGCTTAATATTTTTAAATTTTGGCACATCTACATCTCTTTATTCCTTTCAAATGATACCTTGTTAATAAAAATTGTTTAAGAGGAGTGACTGTGGCAATATTTGGTCTTGCGTATTAAATATATATATATTATATGGGCAGGTTGGACGCCGAGTGGTACAAGTCTAAAAACAAAGTTCCGAGATAAGTAGCGTTCAAAGTTGATTACTCGCCTCGGCTGTAATATTAACTGGAATGATACGCAACTATATTGGGCAACTTATTGAATTTGGAGCCAAACCGATCAAATGGTAGATCTAGCTGCTTATTGTCATGGAAAAGGTGTTAGTTCATTTTCGTTTTTTTTTTATGACTTAGACCACTTGGCCCGCCCATATGCTAACTTTTTGCTTTTTTCAAATCTCTAAAAAAAACTATTTATTTACAAAACAGGTAAATAATTGATGAAAAAATGGATACCTATCTTGAATCTGAGCCAATTGTCCAGAGGAATGTCGCCAATGCCAGAGAGCGCAATCGTACATCCAGTGTGAACACCGCCTTTTCGCTGCTGAGGACCCGAATCCCGACGGAACCAAAGGATCGAAGATTATCCAAGATCGAGACATTGCGTTTGGCTACTTCTTACATCAGGCACCTTGCTAATGTAGTGACTGCAAGGGCAGAAGGTTTCAATGAGGGCCAAGTGTGCAAGCAGTATAGGTACAGGTTTCACGAACTGGACTACCCTGCGTCAAGGAGGATTTGTACCTTTTGTTTGGCGGAAAATAAGCATGTAGACATTTGAATTCTGATGGGTCAGAGACAAAATGAGAACACTATTTTACATAACAAGAACTTTTGGGAGGAACCTTTGGATAATCCCAAGAACTTTTGGGATAAGCATTACTATTTGTAAGATTTTCTTTCAGCTTGATCAGATCCTGAAGCAGCTATTCCATATTCTCCTCTATTCTTCTGACGGAGATGAACGATTTCAGTCGTCCATGGATTTCAAGTTTTTCTAGCAATACATATAATCTTTAAATTCTTAAAAAAATTGGATGTTAAAAACGTTTTCGAATCTAAAGCGTAGGGGTGTTTCTTAGAAGCTATATCTATTAAGCTAATGAAATTTAAAATATATATTTAATATACATGCACAGCAAATATAAAGAAAACAACTTTATAATTTTGCCCGTTTTCTAACCGCTTAGAGGGCTGTTATATCACTGGGGATATGGCGATTGTGTACCATGATATGCCATGGCCAGACTATATAAGACTTGCTTGAAGAAAATGCACAAGACATGGAGTACAATACAACCTTCCATAGAACATATTTAAATAAACCACCCAGCTTTTTGATTTGTATTGGGTTTTACAAATTTTTTTATAAAAGACAGGTGGCCTTAATTGTATTTTGACTACGTAAATATTTCCGTCTTAGATCAAATGAAAAAAAGACAGAAATACGTCTCAAGACTGAACACTTTCACTCATGAATTTATGTTTACTTAATAACATAGCTGTTATTTTTTTAAAAATAAATATGACAATTTTTAGAATTGTAACTGTGGTTACATAACATACTAAATAAGAACAATCATTTTGCGAATTCTAAATCATATTGCATATTTTTTGGTATTTACTTAATCTACTTTTAGTTTTACCCTATTTTATTAAAGACATTTAAAATCGTAATATTTTTTATGATAATGTGAGTTAATAAAAACATTATTCCTCAAAAACATTCAAATATAATATTGTGTACCTAACTTTAGGCACTGAGAAAATTGGTTACAAGTTTTATCATTAATAAAAATTATCAACTTTGTAGTAGTATTTAGAATATTATTTTAAACAAGGCCATCAGTTTGAACAGTTTTCGAAATCTTTGATGCTTTATTAAACCCATAAGATACGTTCACATAACTGTGCTAGACCTTTATATGAAAAAAATTAATGTAGAATAGGCAGATATATGAATATAAAAACTAATGCCAAATCTGCTTAAAATTAGCTGGAAATCATTTTTAAAAAAATGCAAATAACTTAATGTAGAAGATATAGCATTAAAGTTCAAACAAATGCATAAAACAGAAACACTGGTCGGTATGTTGATTATATAAGTGTATTAAATTAAATATGTACACAATCATTAAAAAAACGTGTTTAATAATCCAGTGAATAATTAAAAAGGATTTGCACACAACTCCTACGAACTGAAAACTATACTCTGGAAGTGCATGCACTCCAACTGTGTTATAAAAACACAAACTGTAAATCGAAAAATAAACATGCATGTTGAAACAGGAATACAAAGTATTATAAATGGCAAATTTTATTGTTTTATATGCAAATCAATGCTTTTTTTTCCTTGTATATATGTATTAATCAGATATAAAAACAGTGATGCATAAGAAATTAAAAAAATCTTCATGTAAAAACTTTTCTGGATGAAATTAATTTTTGAGGTTTTATAATGCACCTGGGGAGGGAGGGGAGGGGTTATGAGCATTTTATATTACGAATGACTGAATTAGAAAATATATTCAATGCAAGTTAAAATATTGAAATAAAGTCTTTAAATGTCAGCAATATGCTTTATAAAAAATGCACAATCTACATTCGTTATTTGATTAGTTTGTTTAGAGAACAAATCTGATCAATTAAACTACAGGGCTGCAAGATATCATAAATAAAATGTTTGCATCATTTTTTTAAATTAAAAATTCACTTTGCTAAAACTATGAAGGATATGTTTCTAATTAGAAGATATTTGCTTAGCCACATATTGAATTGACAATATTCCTCCATAGCATACCTAGAGAAGCAGTGATGTCGTATGGATAATTAGTAGAACACCATAGCTCCTCATAAGGCTGAGCACAAATCAACATCCATACCTTTGTCTAGGATTTCAAATCAGACGCATGAAAACCTTTAAGATTTATCCAATGCACAATGTGGACTAACCTAATTCAAAATATAACTATACTATTTATAATTTTTTATATATATTTTTCAGATCAATATAAACGCAATCTTTTTTAAAAAAGTGACAAGGTCTTTTAATTCAAATCTCGTATACATTTACATAAATAAAGTGAACTCAGAATAAACTAACGTTTACTCCTTGCCTCAACATCAAGAAACATTCTTATACATTTGATACAAAAGTAACACTGAAATATTTAGCCAAACCAGGACAAAATACATCATCAATATTTAGAGAACATTTTGAAACAAAACATATAACAGAAATTTAAACATTTTCACAAATAACTAGCACATTTATAAAATTATGAGAAGTGTAGACATTAGGAATTGTAATATTTTTATACGCATAATATAAAAAGAAATAGTTTGAATGTAAAAAGCTACAACATATAAAATAAACAGAAATACTAAGTTCTTTATAATCACGTTACAATGAAATTTTGGACGGGTTTAACAAAGCAATAATACAACCTTAAATATCATTAAGGTAGCACACCTAAATAACATGTTTAATCTAAATGGAAGTACTAATTATCTAGTGTATAAAAATATGTTAATATTTTTGTATTTAAGGAAAGGCAGTATTTTTATGACCAATGTATTTAAAATAAAAATGTAGGAAAATACATTATCAAAGTTGTATTGGTCAATTAACTGTTTGATAAATTCATGTTTTAAATTTAAATATATACAAATAAAAGGGATGTATATTTTTATTAACGATTTGGGTATTAATAAGACAAAATCACATTGTATTAGAAAACAGGTGAACACGATCGAGAAAATTTGGAGTAAAATAAAATATATCAAACCAGAACAGACTGGCCCAAGAAATTGAATGAAACAAGTTTTTAAAATGGTATGCATATTAGAAATATTGGAATTAAATATTCAAAACAACGAATGCTTTAATTTTGTAAGCCATCATGCTAACTGGAGAAATAAACAATAAGAAGGGGGAATATGCTATACAATATCAGGTGTACATGTATGAAATGCGGATTTCAGACAACAGATGGTGCACCAATGAAGTTTGCGATATAAAGATTTGACACTGCACCATTTTGTTCTGTTATCAACAAGTGTCAGACCGGCACAAGTGATAAATTGGAAAAATGTGTGCAGTGTGTTCAATATGTCGAAATTTATACCGAACAAAGAGCATTCGCGGACACCATTAGTTTTTTTTTTCATTTAAAGAAAACTGCTGCTGAATCACACCGATTACTTCGAAAAGCTTATGGTGAACATGCTCCATCGCAAGGTACGTGTGAAAGATGGTTTTGGCGTTTCAAAAGTGGCGACTTTGATGTTACAGACAATGAACATGGAAAACTGACCAGTGGGGGCGTGGTCTATTATGAGTTGTTAAAACCGGTGGAAACGGTTAATACTAAACGTTACCAACAACAATTGATCGATTTGAATCGTTTTCTGCTTGAAAAAAAGGCCAGAATACCGAAAGAGGCCACACAGAGTCATTTTTCTTCATGCCATTGCTCCTTCAGATACGGTAAAACCGGTTCGCAGCACGTTGGAAGCACTCAGCTGGGAAGTTCTATCCTATGCGGCTTACTCACCAGACTTGGCTCCTTCCGACTACCACTTGTTTGCATCTATGGGCCACGCACTTGCTCAGTAGCGCTTTTGTTCGTACGAAGATGTGAAAAAATGGCTCCATGAATGCTTTGCAGCAAAAGGGGAAGATTTTTACTGGGGTGGTATTCACTATTTGTCCGAAAGATGGGAAAAATGTATAACAATGCAACATTCTTTGAATAAAGCACTTTTTATCATTCTTCCGAATTTAACGTTTTTTTTTTTTTTAAATCCGCATTTCATACTTGTACACCTTATATATATAAATATATACTTGCATTTAAGAAAAATATTCAAAAATCAATTACAAAGAATTTCCAATGACTAACACACTTTTGAGCGTGGCTAATTTTCTTGAAAAATGACAAGGTTTGGCTTCTAATGTGCTTCTTATTTCGAATTCATAAGGACTATGATATAAAAATCTGTTATTGACAGTGCCCTTATAAATCACATAACTTATGGAAGGTTGGTTGGTTGTTGCTTTTTGGCAAAAAATACAATTTGGCTAATATTATCAATTTCATGGAAGGAATAGTTTTGAAATTTAAAATTAAAAAAAAAAATACTTTCAATATTTGGTAAACTACCAATCAAAACGGAAGCATTAATTTATATAGCTTAAATATCAACAGACTAACAAGCTGCAAATTGACTAAGCTGCACCAAGTACATGAGGAAGTAGTAACATCACAATTATTACATTATTTATTCAACACACTTGCCAATAAGTTTTCCAGAAGAATTTAAAACAATATTTTAAATAAAAGTAAAATATCTGCCATTAAATAAAAAAAAATAGCATTTGATTTGAATACATACATTGAAGCATATTAAAAACATTTCACTAATTCAATCTTAAAGCATTACAGTAAACATACAATAGTAATTTATTTAAAATAACATATCACAGTAATCTTAATTTATAATAGCAATATTCATTTCTAACAACACATGTTTGTTTATTTATAAGATTTAAAATAAGAAAATTAATAATTTTGCACAATTTTGTGTATTTTAGTTTATTAAGCTGCCAACTATATAAATATATTTGAAACACCAATATGTTCATCGACTGTTAAGAATGTAAACACATTAACTCCATTTTTAGGATAGTTATGTTATTGCTTTTATAAACTTTAATCAATGCCATCATAATATATTAAAAATTACCAATGGGAAATAATTTAATTATTTAGCAATTTGAGCTTTCATGATAACTTTTAGGAATAAGTTTGGTCGCCAAAGATGATGTTTTGCTTTTAAAAACCAGGAGATACTATTTTGTAATTATTGTGTCTAGGTTCAAACTGGTTGATTAGCATGCTCCTTAAACTTAATTTTATTTGTGAGTGAAATAGCAAATGCGTCAGTAACAAGATAATTTGAACAAGACAAATAAATAGGTTTTCTTATAACAACTGTTAAAAGTTAGAAAAAGGAACTTGTATATAAAGAATTATCAACATTTATAAACCTCTTTCAATTCTAGGAAAAATAAATAATAATTCAACATTAATGATATTTGCAAGTTATAGCAAGTCATTCTAGTAATTTAATAGTTAAACCATAATTTACATAATTGTCATTAAAAAGATATTGAATGGAATTAGTGCCACAAGAATGCTTTAAAAAAAGCAATACAAAACCCAAGATAAAAATATAAAATACTACAAAAAAATGCACATGCAACACAGTTTAAATGAGCAAGTCAAAAATTAAATTGATATGATTGCAGTATCAGACAAATTGCTAGAAGTGCAATTCACCTTAAAAATTCTTATACAAATTACAAAATGTGCTTCTATAGCTTTCGCTACTACAATTATCCAACACTGCAAGTTTCAATGAAAATATATGGCACAAAACTGATTACATACAAAATAAGTCATTTTAGTTCATTTTTAATGCAAGTACCTCACACAAAGAGCTTTTTTGCATAGTCAATGAAGTTGGACATAGATTTTCAAATCTATAACAAATATCAATGGTATAAAAATATAAACTAATATAATCAATTTATAATATAAAGAACATAAGAAATGTTGGACCCAGCACATGGAAATTACACTGCATTTATCACATTGTCATCTGCCAATGGGAAGAATAACAGTATCTTCCTCTGTTTGGGAATCAATATAAAACATCGCCGATTCAACAGACTTTTTTCTCTTTTTCAGCTTCGGACTAGATTGCACAGATTGGGGGAGGCATGACAAATAGAACTGGCTTTTCGGCTCTTTCCGCACTTTTACCTTTTCACTACTCTCGAGCGACTTGCGAGGCAAAATTGGACTGGATTTCTTTCTCATAATCTCCGGAGTTTTTGGCATTTCTTGGGGGATTTGCAGATTGATGCTAATTTTGTCTGCGGAAGACGCCCCAGAATTCGTTCTCTGTGACGAATGGGAGTGGAGTTTTTGGATTAATTCGGGGAACTTATTGTTCGGGAAGAGTGTTTTCAGGAAGCTCTCTAACAGTACCAAAAGAAGACGGCGATTTAGGGCAGGATATTGAAACATGTTGAAAATGAGCATGGCTCCTTTGAAGGATGTTTCGTAGCCAATAATGCGTTTAAGTTCATCTGAAAGAGTATATCAAGACTCATGATAAACCAAAACCAATTGAATTAATTTCAATAAAAGAAAAGCAGACCCAAATTAATTGTAATCAAATTAACAAGATGAAAAGAAACAATTTGATAAAAAAATATCTAATTTAACACTTATAACTTTATACATTGAATTATTTTGTAAATAGATTTATGTACATGCACAATGAATTCACCAGTACAATTCCTAAAATTCTATATGTTCAGTTCATATAATTTTCCAAAAATATTATATATCTAATAATTTATAAGTAATTGAAATTTTGTAAATAAAGAAAGACATATTTGATACCATATAGTAGATACACTACACAAAATTTTAAAAACTTTTTTTTTTTTTTTTTTTTTTTAAAGTTGAATAAATTAGGGCTTAAAACTTGTATGACACAAACCTGCACAAGTTTGATACCTCAATCAGATTTTTTTATGGTCAATAATAACCCAATAAATATTTTATTACTGTATTAATGTCAATCCTACATACAATCAATTAATACAATCCTACATATCAACCCAACTTAAAAAATAATATAATTGAAGTGATGGTTATGAAAATAAATTACTTTTTTCTTTAAACAAACATATATTTTAGATCAACAGAGTTAAAGGGTAATAAACAAAAATGCATAACTACTTTTTTATTTCAAACAATTTTTAAATACAAACTATACTATTCATTTCTGTTTCTAAAATAAGGGATTTCCTAACCTATTAGTAAATAAAATAATTGTAAAAAAGATAGGGACATAGTCTGCTTTTCTAAAGCTTTAAAACAATATTTTTTTTCACAAATTTATGTATAAGATTCAATCGAATTTGTTTGTTTTGTTGCTTACCAGGTATAGCACAGAAAAGTAACATTTTAGCTACAATACGGGTCCTCATTTTAGTGCTGTGGTCCCTATCTGAAACAGGTGCTGCCAAATAACCATCTGGCCATATACTTTTACTAAAAAAGAATTATCGTCACTGCAGCACAAGTCAAAATTGAATTAAATGAACAGAGTTAAAAAAATATTTCTATAAAAACTGCACTACAAAGGAATCACAAAACTCCACATTTAATTTTAAATTAAAAAACCAAACACATTCTGAAAATAAGAAAGGGGTGGAACATACCTCAGCAGTTTCAGCCATTCAGCTATTTGGGTTACACTGGTCATACCTTGTACATAATTCCGGATTTTACTAAAATGGGAGAATGAAAGAAAATAGTACACTTATAACAAATTAAAAGGAACCAATGTGTAAATGGGTCATGGTGTGATTGTCTATATACAAAAAGGAAAACCTAGTACAAAGTTAAAACAATCTCTATACACTTTTTCACTTGAAACTTATAATTATTGAAAATAAAAGTAAAACGTAAAAAAATCTAAATAATTCAATATTAAAAATTTAAATGTTGCCTTAAATTAAAAAAAAATAATCTATATGTATCACCCACAATTGCATCATTCAAATTCATGTATTCAAACGGGTACAATAGTATGGAGACAGTGTTAATAAAAGCCTTTACACATAAAACATGTGTATTTTTAAAAGGTTAATACATATTTTTATTTCAATGGAATAAACCTTTTAGTTATAATTTAGAGGTGCATTAATAATAAACCTATCATGTTAAAACGTTTTACTAGCTGAAAAATCATTGATGTTGTAAAAAATAAGAACATTTACTATATGTCTAGTAAAATATTATATCTAAAGTAATAATTAAAATAAGATATTTTTATTCAGTAGATGACAACAAAATAGAATTACCGATTGATAGCTCCACCTTGCATTGTTTTAATAATCTGTCGCAATAAAGCCATAATTCTTCTTCTAAACCACAAATCTTTATTTCTTAAGTTGAAGACTTCATCCATTAACAATAACATAATTCTAAATGGAATATCATCTGCCTACATATAGTGGAAAAAATACTATAATTTAAAACTTCAGTAAAACTAAAGCCATACTAAACTATATTAGCATTCATCATGATTAATTGTAAGCAAATTTTTTTTTTAATTTTTACATTCTACAGGTTAAAATGTTTATTTAAAATTGTAACTATTTTGTTATAAGTTTCTTTAAAGAACATTCATAAAGTAATTTGGATTACATAAAAATTTATTTACATGCCATATTTTAAATATATATATATATATATATATATATATATATATATATATTAAATTTAGACTTTAAAGATATATTTTTAATGAACTATAACTATTTACTTCATTTATTAGTATCTTCTATCATTAAAAATACAAAAAAAAATGCAATGCAGTACAACATGCAGATAGTTTAAAGTAACTAAATACATTTTCAAGGTTAGTAAAAATTAATATTTAGTGATCACAAGTCAATACCCTAGTATCTTTGGCAATCAAAGGTTTTTCTTCACGAAAACCATCTATTTCACTATTTTTGAAGAAAGTTTTCATAAATCCATCTTTGAGCTCAAATAATGTGTCAGGTACCAATCTTGCAAATTGACCAACTGTCTTCACAGAAGACTTAATAGGATTTACAAATGTTCCAACCTAAATAAAAAGTAATAAAGTTAGTAAAGAAATAAAGCAAGAATTTAATTTTTTTTATAGAAATTCCTTGACTTTTCCAGAAATGTTAAATCGTTAATTTTCCCTAACAACTCTCTCTGACTTTTCAGGTCATTTTTATTTTCCCTGACATTCCATTTACATGACCATTTTTTTTATTGCATTAAAAAAAATATATTTATATTATATTTTAGATATTTATGAACATTTTTAATACTGCAGAACACATATCAAAATATCCAGATTGTATTAGTCTCTATATTATGTAATATAGATACATACATATTCATACAAGGTATACTTTTATGAGAAGATGTAAAGCATGCTTAGATAAAAGCTATTATATACCAACACATATTCCTAACTAAAAAAACTTTTTTTTTTCAAGCTGGAATCCTTTTTAAATATTCTTATACAGTCAAACCCCGTTATAACGAACTGGTTTAGAAGTTCGCTATAGCCGAGGGTTCACTATATCCGAATTTTCAAATATTGACGAAATAAAAACTTCTTAAAGTCCTTAAACACGTTTTGTGCGAAGCAAATTACTTACACTGAACACTGAATTGCAATTAGTAATGGGCAATAATAAAGTAAAAGAAATATTTGTTCTTAAAAAACAATTAAATAATTAAATTAATTTTACTATTTAAATTTATTTATCTAAAGTATGAAAAGAAGTTTTGATTTTTTGTTGAAAGCATCAAAAGAGTCCATTACATTCTTATCCACAGTTTCTGTTGCAAAGAAATTATGCAAAATGTTCACAGCTACCTTACCCTTAACATCAGAAATTGAAGAACCTGAACTAACATCCCCTTCGTATGCAATATCTGTAGATAAACGATAATCACCGTTTTCTATTCCCTTAATAAATTTCGCTTTCTCCTCAATGGAAAAGGCATTATCAAACAGGAGCGATTTCAAACCTACGCGAAGTCCACAAGTTAAACGATAATTTTCAGCAATAGAATGAAAGGAATAGGCAAAGAATGTATGCTAAACCAGTTGAACGGAGGAAGGGGAGGAGCTGAGCAGAGG
This sequence comes from Troglohyphantes excavatus, assembly GCA_963932185.1. Lineage (NCBI taxonomy): Eukaryota > Metazoa > Arthropoda > Arachnida > Araneae > Linyphiidae > Troglohyphantes > Troglohyphantes excavatus. Next base: position 62,017,292 of record OZ010666.1, on the reverse strand, counting down.
AGTCTATTGTCACCTTTGAGGAACCTGGCTTCTGTCAAAGGAACAAAGGGTAAGGAATGTGGTCGGGGCGAGTAAAATTTTTGGGAAAAACCTGAAACTAAACTGGAAAAGTGTGAATTTTAGTTCGCTACAACCGAATTCCTTACTTTTGAAGATCGTTATAAGCATTTGAAAATACATTAGTGACATAGGAGTTCGGTTGGGACCAATCGAAAAGTTCGTTACAACCGAGGGATCGTTATATCCCGGGTTCGTTATACCGAGGTTTGACTGTATAAGAAATGAAGCACAATAAAAAAAAATTAACTTACATTTTTCACTAAAGATTTCTTTCCCTTTTCAATATTATTTGGTTGAAGAAAATTATAAACAATAGGTTTGAGGTCTTCGCAAACTGTGAGAATTTCAGTGGAGAGGACAAACTGCATGAATTCGTTGAGCATGTGACGTCGTTTCTCCATAAGCTGGCGAGTCAGGTTATTGAAGGGTTTCTTTGAAGGAAAATTGAAAGAGGCGAGCACGGGAAACTGCAAGAAAAAGAATATTGGTAAAAAATTCCGAAATCGATCAGAATACAATTTTTCTAGGTAACTTTGGTACACAGGAGATAACATAAGTTTTCAATATTGATTTTCAAATTTATATAAAAGTCAGAAAGAAATCAGTTTTCTTTAGGTCACTATACAAAAAACCCCAAACTAAAATCGTCACTATCATTGTTCTGACGCACATATTTAAATGTTAAAAGAAATATAGCAAACTAATATTTTAACTAATTTAGATAGCTTACCTTGGTTGTGATGGCTTCGTGGAAATCATAAAACTCACTGTAACGACGCACAACAAACCACTTCTCTTCAGACCCATCCATTCTAAAATGATTCACAGATATAGCATACACTGCAAAGGTTCTTCCAGCATGATGTGTGATACCTATTTAAACGAGAGTACAAATAAATTTCAACTGAATTTAAGAAGCATTAATGTAAACTAATCCAGTGAAAAGAATCTGATGTGCCACATAACATGACTTTTCGTTATCCTGGCAAAATTCACATTAAGCTTTATTCCAATTTGGATAATACATCTTCACTTTAAATGTGTGCTTTATTACAGCATAAAATTAACTTTACATTGGAATTTATATGTTTTTTTTACACATAATTAAATGTAGTACAGGATGTGAATTTGAAAAATGTAGCCTACCAAAGACAAAACTTGTTTTTTTAAATTATAACTTTTTAAAAAATTACAAAAATATTGAACAAATAGCAGCTCTGCTTAAGCAATTAGAATTATTTTAAAATTATGCCCAAGTAGAACATTTCGGCAACTAAATCAAAAAAAGGACACGGCTATCATATAAACAATCAAATTAACTAACAAAAATTTGCATGAGTATGAAAAACTTGCCCAAGTATGCCAGCTTCTTAAAATGCATTAAAGTAATATATTCATTCACATATTTACCTGTGCTGTGCACTTCTGCAAATAATATCCCAAGTTCTTTTGCTGCATCCGATATTGGCCCGGAAGACATTTCTGGAAATTCAAACTCTGAAGGGATTTCAGCTGTTAAAAGTTCATTTAGCATTTCTTCATCTGTAGGTACTACTGTGTCACAGTTGAACTGCAATTAAAAGGTAATTTCAACAAGTATTTACATAGTACACAAATTGCTTGCCAAATTCATACATTCACAACTTTTAGTTTTTAAGATTCTAGTGTAGTTGATTTAACTACTCATTTCATAAAGGATGAAATTATTAAATAATCATTTAACTTTATGTGTACAAACTCACTTGAAATATTTTTAAAATCTAGAGTATTAGGGGGACTTATAAACTCATCTCTACTAAAATAGTTATACATTTTATTCTATAAAAGAAAGAAATAGGATGGAAATATATATTCAATTCTCTTGCTGCGAAAACAAATTTACAACTTCAATATTCTGCTTGAACAAGAGTGAATGTCGTAGTTTCACATATCAACAATTGGCTTATATTTGCATATCCACTATTTGTGTCTATTGGTTTAATTAAATTCAGTTGGAGAGATAACATTTTGTAAATAAGTCCTGTTAATCACAACAACAGAGACAATACCCAGTAATACTTCAGCAGATATATTTAATAAGCACAAGTCTGCTTTGTATGACTAGTCTTTATTGCATTAAGGCACTTTATATTGTAAGTTTATACTGCAAAGCAATTATTTGTCCATATTTTACCTAACAAACTATTATGGCTTGCTGAGAAAGCAAATTAGTTTGACATAAATATATTTTTGTTAAGAAATTATACATTCAGAATACACAAGAAATTAAAATTTCAATGAATACATAACTAACTTAAAGTAAAATGCATAAAAAATCAATGTATTACCTTTTCTTCCTCTTCAGATCTTGAAGATGATAAACTATCTATAAACATACAGAATTATTGCTTTAAATCATGGTCATTATTTTTTATGAGTAGTATGTCATTTCTTTCATATACTTTACTCCTAAAAATGAAATATCATAAATAGAAAAATAAAAATTCTCACCCAAATCTGAACTTGGACTTAAATCATGAAGCAAGTCGAGTTCTGCCAGAAGTTTAACATACATTTGCGAATCTTTAAATCCATTTATATAAAATTCATCTTCTAAAACGCTGTAAACCTAGAAGTAAAATAGCCTGTTAGGAAAATGAAAGTTGTATAGGAAATACTATAAATATTTGGTTAAAAAAAATTAAACAAAAGAGAAAAGTAATGGAAATGAATAAGGAAACTTGACATTTTGTGAAATTATTATGAATATTAAATAAAAAAATTGATGCATACAGTATTGAAATAATTACAGAATGTACAAGTCTACCATAAACTAGATTAACATAACACAATTCAGTTAATTAAAACAATCAATCATAGACATACAAATCATTAATCCACAGAAATTTAAAATGTACATCTTAATAAATTAATAAAAATAGAATTAAAATTAAATTTGTTCATGCAAATATAAAATATGTTATGATTTTCTAACGCATAATTATGAAATATTGTCTTCAGTTCAGCAATGCATTTAATTAAAACATTTTATTTATTTGTCTAAGCAAGAAATCATTACTTAAAACCCTTGAACAATTTAAAAATAAGGTTAATTTTAACATTATTTTTCTTCCTGAAAACCTATTTAAAAAGCGAATATAAATCCTTGCATAAAGAAAATGTATCAATAAAAATATTACCTTTTCCTGAACTTCATCGAAACAAGTTTCGGATATTGTTTCAGTTTTCAGCCGAGATACCAGCTTCCTTAGCAAATTTTCATCTAAATTAATTTTTGAAGTAGCCTGTAAAGTTGAGATATTTAATAAGCTTGCACAATAATTTACAAGCACGAAAAATAACAATCTCTGAAGAAATCATAAAAATAATATTCAACTGTAAAATATAATTAAAAAAAATATTGGTAAAAAAAGTGATAAGATATTAGTTATGACCAAATTACAGTTATTTGACCTACTATCATTGGTGTCATTTGTTAATATGTAATTTGATGAATTGATAGTTCACAAAAGAAAATTAAGAATAATTCACCTTAATCAACTCAAACAATAACAAGCAAACTTTAGTGCTTTAATCAAGATATATCAAGTTCATTCGATACTTTTAAGTGTTTAATCATGAAAAATATCCAATACTGGTCAAATAGATAGAAATGTAAGTGTTATAATGTTAGGTTCAAGTGATTAATAATATGAGAAAAGTATAGGTAAATGTATCATTTCAATTTTAAAATATTAAACAGGGACTACATTAAGACAAGCTAAACAAATAACATTTACTGGGGTTAATTTTATTTAAGCTAAACACTCATATCTATAGCTAACAGTACAATTCTTCTATGTACAATGATTGTGCATTGCAGATACAATAATTGTGCAAGGGCATACAATCATTGTGCATTTAGACATCAATATATCCTGTTTTACATTGCCCTGACAGTCTTTTCAAACCATGTACATAGCATTGAAAAATGCAGCTATTGCAATTTCAAATTTGATTTTGTCATAACAATATACATAGAACAGTAGTGTTCCTGTTATGCGTTTTTCAAAGGGCGCTGCGCCCTGCCCTGTTTTTTGTAAGTGCCGATGTGCCCTGCCCTGTTTTTTGTAAGTGCCGATGCGCCCTGCCCTTTTTAGAAGTGAAAAATGTACCCTGCCTTTTTTTCAATATCTTCTTTGCACCCTGTAAATAAAAAAAAAATACTTTTCTGCAAAAACGTAGGTCTGTAGGATTGCCTTGGTGTCCCAATCGTACCCTTTGCCCTTTTACATAACAAAAAGTGCCCTTTTACATAACAAAAAGTGCCCTTTTCCATAACAAAAAGTGCCCTTTTACTTAACAAAAAGTGCCCTTTTTGACAAATCCCCCCTGCCCTTTTTCAAAACTATGTGAACACTATATAATAGATACACATTTTAAAAGCATATGATTTCATTATACAGCTATAATATGCTAGAAATTGAAATGTTTGTAGACTTAAAAAAGAAGATATATAAAGTGAAAGAATTCCAGTAAAAAAAAGTTGTATTAAATATCATATCAGCAAGTAAAAGCCATAGTCACATTTTGGATTGAAACTCGAGGTGAATAAAAAAAATAATTTTTTTGGTAGAAAGGTATTTTATACTTACACTTGAACCCAGATAGGACTCGTATAACTGTATAGCGATTACCCTGAGTTTTTCAGACATTGGTTGATCACCCTCCTTGGTATTCACACCTTCAGCTTGTAATAACTCAATGGTAGTTCTAAAACCCTAAAATAAATCAAAATTCACTTGAAAACAATGACAAGAAAATACACTTTACCTAAAACTACCTAAAATTACTTTTCATGTGAGAGAATAATACAGTCACTGGTCACAAGTATTAAAAATAAAAAGGGAAATTATTGTATAATGTCTTACCTCAATATTATGGTAGAAAAATACATAGCCTTCAGCATTTACGTTCATTAAATATTCTGAAATACAAATTTAAAATGCTCAAAAACATACAAATACTGATAAATTGTAATTTTGTTTTTAAAGAAATCAACAACTAATTAATAGAAGTGATAACTAATTGTGCAATGATTTAGAATTGTTGTTAAAAAATTAACAATACATCAACGATAATCACATAAAATTTTATCAACATTTGTAGCGTTTCAATAAGCAGTTTTGCAGAAACTATCAAAGTGTTAGTTAAACAAAATCAGTTTTAATCAAAAGTATTTACTTTCTCAAAGATTTCACCTCAACTGTGCTTTTTTATTCAAGGAAACAAAAAACAATTACTATTTTTTATGTGTAACTGTATAAACACATACAAAAAAACTGTTGCATATGGGTATATTTAAAAACTAGGTATCGAATAAAATAAACAAATTTAAATAAAGCACATTAATCATATCTATATAAATAAACGGGAAAAATAATATAATGCACCAAATACTTACGAGTGAAATAATGCAGAGCTATATTGTTATTTAATATTAAATCAAAAGGAAGAGATACAATTTTATCCTTTCTTTCGAATACTGGTGAATCTGTAGCATCAAAGTCCTAGACAACAGATGGGAAAAAAATTTAAACCAAGAAAAAATGTCACACTTTTCTTTGTTAGAGTAAACTTCATGTTAACACTATAAAAAGTATAAAATAAATTCAAAAGAAATCATAATATAAATGTTTCTACATGCAGTGAATGTGTGATGATTGCAAAATAAAAATCTGGTGTACAATATCACATCATTATTTTAAAATAAAATACATGTATTAGAAAGCATTTAATTCATTTCAATACTACAGCCAATATTCTACTTTCACTAAACATTGTTATCTTAAAAATTACTGCATCAACTTGATTGAAATGTGATATATTGATGTTTTCATGTGTTATAATTATAGAATTTGGTGAGCTTAGTTAAGAAATATTAAATACATTTTTGACTGTTACCATTCGACTACTGTTATGCAAACTTAAATAATCTCAATTTTAAGAGCACATAAACATATATCACCATTAGTAGATTAAAAGAAAAAGGGTTTTAAATAGAAACCTTAAGAAAATTAAAAATGGCAACCTGTTTTTCAAACATTTATTTTAGAAATAATATTGCTGCCACATTTCTTTATTATAAGAATTCAAAGATACATTTTAATAAAACTGACTGATTAATTCATTTCATACACATAAACCGTCAAAAATTAAAAGTGTGGCAGTGGAAAACATAATATTCAGTTCTCACTATCTTTAAAGCAGTTTAATAAATAATCCTTTCCAATTTAAAAATAATATCTGCAGAACATTTGGAGAAATTTGTTTTTTTTGAGTTAACATATGGCAACATATTCATTTTTCAGAAAAAGCAAATTAAAGTTTATATTTATTTCTCTACAATAACAACGATCTGTATTTAACATAACTTCCGTTGTAATTGATTCACTTTAAAACCAGAATGTTTCAAAAATGAATAGGCGAGATTAAAAAGGAAAAGATTCCATTGGAATCTTTCTTTTTCCTGAACATTTTAAACATATTGGAATACCTTAACAAGAGTATTCTTAGTAAATTTACATTTTGCAAAATTTAATTTTTTCTATTCTTCAAGCATGCTTTCATATTTATATCATATAATATATGTATTTTATTTTGAACATTTTTAGATAGATTTACCAAATAAAATTCTGTAGAGTCATTCTCTGCATTTTTAGAATGACCCAAGAGCTTCTCTTTTCTCTGACGAGCAACATTTTGCACAAATTCAATGCTTTTCATGTGTTTCTTCATTTCTGGAAAAGAATACAAGTAGCATACATTAGTAGCACTGCATTTTTAAAAACACGTCTAGTAAATATTTTTTTGAAATATACATATTACTTTTATAGTATTCTACAATGATGAACATTTCTTTTGAACAAAAGTTCTTAAAAAATTTTTATTTGTATAAAAAAAAAGAAAAAAGGAAAACTTGAAATTTTACATACTATATAAAAGTTAATACTTATATTACCAAGAAGCTTGGACAAACACTACATTATTTTTTGGAAACTATACAATAACAATTATTCTATCAATTAAGTATTGAGATTAATGAAGTTTACATTTTATATTATGCTTTTGTGATGTAAAGAAGCACATATGACAGTGAAAGGAGTGCAACAGAAAACATTGTTCCTTTAATACCTTTGAGATCATTTTCCAAACTTTTTAAGGTTCATGAACAAAAAAAATGGAAATTTAAAATTGTCAGAAATGCATATAATTCGAAACTCTAACTATTCCTTAAATCTATATATAAATATTCATGAATGCTAAATGAACCTCTTTAATGTAAGTTATGCTCACCATCTTTATCTCCTGTATCTTTTGAATTTTGAACTTTAAGCTCATGTTTTGAAATTTGTAGAAAAGCCGACAGCTCATCTTGATTATCACTTCGCCTTAAAATGGCCACTAAAGCTTTGCTTGTGACTAGATGATCTTTACACTGAATAAAACAATATAGTCACATAAGGTATAAAACATTAATTAAAAACTAAAGTAAAATATTTTGTTAGTGGATCTCTATTATAAACATGCATGCAGATATAACAGTTAAGTAAATAATGTATAGTTACCATCCAAATAAGATTTTGATTAATAACATCAGGATCGGAAAACTGTGATAGCAAAGGTTGTAATACTGAAGAGGTTAATACTTCCTGCCAAAAATATATATATATACATAAAAATATATTTTTAAGGTATTAAACTGAAATATAAAAATATTTTTTAAAAATCAGAAAACTATTTAATTCATTGAAAAAGATAATATAAATCCAACAAAAATACTTATTTCATAAAAAAGAGAAAACAACAAAATCAATCTTGAATAACTTGTTAAAATTGATAGAGAAAATTAAAATGTATTAGATATAAATATCATATTTGATGCATTAGTCAGTGTTCACTGTAGGAGTTTCTTGAAGATCGCCTTGCCTATTTTTTTTAACTTGGAAATTACACCTTTCTGTTATTTTTGCACACATTACCGTACTTCCTAAGATCATACGATTTTGAAGATTTATTGCTATTTCTCTAACTTTACATGCATTTTTAATTGCGGTTTTTCTTAGTATTGGATTATCACCTATTAGCTAGAGTAGCTGGTTTTAGCGAAAATCAGCATTTAAAGACATTTTTTTCTGTTTCAAAGATAGGAAATTTAAGGATTTTTGCATATTTAAAACACATTTTTTTGTTTTAAAAATATTTCATTTAGCTTTAATTTGCTTCTACTCTTATTTGACTATATATTAAAAGTCAATCAATTCAACGTCATGGTTTTTTCGACTTTGATAACTATATTCTTGTAGATTCATAGCAATTTCTTAAAAGATTTACACACTTTTTTAGTTGTAATTGGGGTTTTTAGATATGTAATTATTATAGTTAAATAGAATGCTAATTTTAGAAAATTGATTTTGCTAAAATCAGCAATTTGGTAGTTAAAATGCTCTATTTTCTCAAAATAGTGCCATGCCCCTTTTTACTTCTAGATCAAATACTGCATTAGTGCAGGATGTAAGTGTTAGGTGCTTAACACACTTGTGCACAAATATATCAATATGATACTAATTATGCAAGGAAATTTTTTACTATAATTCATCAATATTTACTTTTAAAAACTGCTTAAGGACTTTATTATTAAAATCTTCTGGCGGAAGCAATAAGTACATTATCACATCACAAATGGACTGTAGATACTCTAAAAATACATACAGGAAAATTAGTATTGATAAACAAAAAATGCAATACAGTTTAGAAATAGATTGTACATATCGTAGTTGACAGTGCAAAAGGTCATATGTCTAACCCTAATGCTTTCTGGACAGCAACAAGAATTGATCTACGATAAAACCTTTTTTGCATTTGGTTTATCTTTCCATTCTATTAGCTGATGACATCAGGGATTTTGTCACCTAGTGGAAATCAAAGTGCTACATATAAGCAATCATAAAGAAAAATTTAATTTTTTGACCTATGACCTTTTGCACTGTGAACGACGATATACATTTGAAGCTAAAAAGTAAACGCATGATAGTTAACCATACTAAAACTGTACAATATACCCATGCATTTCTTTATATAACTTAATTTTTTAAGAAATCTGATAGTATGGAATAAACATTAGGGGTAGTACACTAATTAGTCTTACACACACATTAATTAGTCTTTAATGTAATTCAGTTAATCGTAAATAATTAACTGAATATTAATAAAAAGAGTTAAAAGAAAGAGAAAATAAAAAATTAGTTCACATTAAAATATTGACTGAATTTTCTATCTGCCTCATTCAGTATTAAATAAAATAAAAAAAAAAAGAGGACACAAATTCACCCTGACTTATTATTTTAAATTTCTGACTATATAAAGAGTGCTATCATCGATAGGTGTTATGTTTTTTTTTTAAATTTACTTTGATCTTAAAATTTAATTTTGTCAAAAAGTTTGCTGTGTTACTGAATAAGAATGCTACGATTATAACATTTTAAAAATCATCATGTCATAAAATTTCCCTTTCAGATGTACCTTTTTCATGTTCAGCAGAAGAACAAACATTCTCTCTGCATATATTCTTATCTTGTTCAGCTTCTTTGTCAAAAAATACTGATTCTATAGTTAGATAACTATCAAGTTCTGAAATAAAAATATGAATGAAGTTCTTATAATAATGAAAGGATTCTAAATGCTTATACATTTTATTTCAAGAGTAATAAACAACAAGATTGATTAACTAGCATTATTAATCATATTCCAAAGAGAAAAAAGTAGTTCTTTATATTTATAAGTAAGATGGGAATTAAAACAAAAATATAAAATAAATAAAATTTTAAGAATACATTAGATAATGATAATCAAATGGCTAGTTAGTAATTTAATGATAATTATCAGATTTATTTAATCTCTTAAGCAATTAGCCAAACATGTACATAGAAATACTATGCAAATCTGATATTGAGTTCCAGACAGTTTGGAATGTTACAGATAGATTTTGTTGTTTCATGTTTGCTTAGCATAATTTAATATACAATTTTAATTGTTTTAATAATAATAATTATTGATATTAACTTTGAAAACTGTGACTGCAAATGGTTGGTTCAATTAACATTGCACTACAGCTACACAATGGACTAATAGAAATGTTTAGAGATCTATCTTGAAGGAAAATCTCAGATGAATAGGCATCTCTTGAAGGAAGAACATTCCATATTAATTTTGAACTACATGGTCAGATGACGAGGACCACATCTGAACTCGCAACACACACACCTGTTGATATGAGGATACAAAATCCTCAACAGATTTAATGTGCACCAGTGTCCTATATATAAGAATGTTTTGGGAGATGACAAGGAATGAAACTCACAACCCTCTGATTAAAATTACCCACTTCAGAAGTAGTACAAATTAGCTGTCAACTCATTTCTTATGCAAGTCTATATTTCGTCACCATACAAGAATATAAATCTTACTCTCTCTGAGCTTTTTACGATAAGCAACTTCTGCATGTCTGTAAAGCCTGAGATGAGAAGTAAAATCTTCAACAACTCTCTGTGTAAAAAATGATACCCAATTCACTTCTTTCGAGCTGAAATATACAGAACAGTTTAAATACATTAAAATAATCAATATCAGTGTTCACTGTAGAAATAAAAAGGGGCAGGGCGTTGTTGGTGATAAAAGGGCACCCTGTTTTTGAAAAGGCATGTCTTGTTTTTAAAAGGGCCCTTTCAAAAAAAGGTTTGGAGTGGGCATGTCCACCCATTGACACATCGTACACTTGACCCCCCCCCCCCCCCCAAAAAAAAGTTCCAATGTTGGTTGACATTGTGCTAGAGCTGCATATTGGGATATTGTTGGCGGTTTGGGGTCTATCTCGAAGGAAATACCCATACAAAATTCATGTCTTCTTATGAATATACTACTTAAAATAAAAAAATTTACATTTGTATATTAATTTTTTCCTTATAAACCAAATATGTAAGTTGCCCTAATGAAATCCCTTACAAAACTGATGAAAAGGATACTTAAATCCAAAAATTTATAATAAAATGGCTAATCTTGTAACATCCCCCTAAACCATCTTCTCTTTTAAAAAAACACAGAAAAAAACTTAAGCATTTCATATTTGAGCACAGGCAATCAATAGGATTGGTAGAATGCACCGTGCTCAAAATTAAAGCGGAATCATAGCGATTGCACAACACGAGCAGTTAAAAAGGAGGTTGTTTTTCTACTGTCATAATTCACTTATTCCCGTTTACACACAACATTTTTTTAATCCATGCCTTTTTTAAAGACAGCAAGGTCACTTGTGATTGACTGAACAGGCCAAGGGGGGCGGAATTTTTGAAAGAGGGGCATGCGGGTGCTATCAAGATGAAAAAAGGGCGGGCAGGGCAGATCGCCCTTCAAAAACGGCTAGAGTGAACACTGCAATATCTTAGCAATCCAGTTTGTTTTCAATCCCCCATTTGTTAATTATTTTTCATTTGCGTTCCCGCAAAATTTGTCAAGTTTACTTTAATTTACATTTCCCTAATTCATCACACAGCAATTAAATCTTGTGCAGCATTTAAGTAATAATCATGTATATTATAGGATCCTTCCCCATGCCACTTTCAACTTTTTCATAATATAATTAAATCAAGGAAAAAGCAAAATTAATTCAAAAGGCAATATAATAAATGGTAAAAGGTACACAAGCTAGAAATTCATAAAAAAATTAACCAAAAGTCAAAATTTACCTAAACAATTATAATATACAATTTAAATATGAACATTTTGCTGTTTTTGAAATCCTAAGTTCACAAATAAGCATTCGAATATCCATCATACATTTTTGGCTTTAAAAATGTGATTACAATGTTTTTAGAAAAAAAAACTTCAAGTAAAGAAATGATAATTGCTTGATCTAAAAATCTACCTGAAATATATTCTTACCAATTAGATTTAGAAAACATACATGTTGCCAAGAATAGCATTTATGATATGTATTACATGATATAATAGTAATTAAGTTTTTGAAGAATGTTATGAAATAGACAATTTTACTAAAGTTTTTATTTTATTATAAGGATAAAGTGTTACATGTCAGTATTAAATAAAAGTTTTTATTACCTTTTAGAGAAACTATTAATTAAGAACTTTAATATTTCATTAAACCCATTGGGGAATTCTTCGTTTGATGATACATCATTGTACCATGAATGTATGAAATCACGGAGAATATTTGAAATAATCTAAAAAATAAAATATATTTACAGATACATATATAGGTAGATATAAAATATTTATCTTAGATATTAAAGAAAATAGTTAATGTTTAGGTTTGTATTATTTATTAAATACCTAAGCCAAGAAATGCACTTTTTTTGTTCAGGTTTGTAACTCAAAAAATGCTAATAAGGCTTTTATGAAATACACACAGTTTACATACAATAAGATCAATAACTAAATTTTTTTTAAGGGTAGATGCCACTTGAAAGGTGAGTATGTGTGTTGAAAAGGTCATAACAGTGGCTATAACCAAGAAGAAAATGCGTAAAGGTGCTTCTATTCAAAAGTGTAATGGCCATAGGATGAGTATAATGAAAATTTTAAAGGAAGTTATATCTGATAATCCTACTCAACTCTTAAGACTTAACAGATACCCAGAAAACATATTTTACGGAGAATAGCAATTAAGTTTTTGAGGCAAAGGCATTCTTAATTTTACTAGTAACTATATTTATGTTTGAGAAAGATACATTGACTAAGGTTCAATTGAGATGCAAAATCTATCATAAAATGAATACAGAAAAAGGGAATATTAATAACTTACCTCTCTCAACTGGTAATCAATTTCATTTGATCCAGTAAGACGTTGATCAATTTTTGGAAGATTCGAAGGTCTGTTCATTTGTAAAACAATCTAGTGTAAAAGTAAAAAAAGTAGTGTAAAAAAAGTCAAGTGTCTAGTAAAAAAAAATTACAATATAAATTAATAAAAGGCATTACTTAGTTATTCAGAAAAGTTTCAAGAAATACATTTGACTTATGAAATAGAATTGTTCTTTATAACCATGTTCCTCTAAATTGAAAGGACATTTCTTTAAATAGCAGTTAATGTATTAAAACTAAAAACATTGTTTCATGAGTCACATAAAATTAGTTTCTTTTTAGATATTGGCAGTTAAGATTTGACATTTTCCTGTTAAAATCGTTTAAGGAAGGAGTTATAAAATATTATTTTCAAAATATAGGTGTGTTGCAAATTGAGCATTCTTTAAAAGTATGGAATTAATTATCTTAAAAAATCTTGACCTTTTTCAAATTCTTTAGTTTTAACCCTGAAAATTGCATCATAGGCCTCCAAGGCCCACAAGCTCTTTCTCCTTTTAATGATCAAGTTTAGCAGCTATGGCAATCCTCAAAAGAACAGTCATGGACACAATGTCCCTCTTTTTGTATTACATATTTAATTTCATGTACAAAAGATGTTAAAAACAAAATGTATTACTGTAAGAGTTAAAATAAAATTCTATAATTGGAATCTTTGGGCATAGGCAAGATATATATTTATTGAGATTTTTGTTGTCTCCTAACAAGTCATATCACATAAGAAATTCTTATTTTTCATACAAATTCGAGCAAGAATGTTAAATAATGAAAATTTCTTGTAGTAACTAAAAATGTTTGAAAAATATATTGCATCCCATTCGGTTGTATTCCTCTCTTATCCTTTATAGCCCAATAAAAATATTCACCAATTTTATATCACATAATCTATGATAAGTGAAACATATACACTTGATATATGAATAAAAGTAAATTAAAAAATATAATAAATATAGCATTCAAAAATTTCATTCACACTAAAACTTGTTCCAATTTGTTGCAGGGTTCTAAGCTAAGGCACATGTACCATGCTATTAAAATCACTCTAAAATAGGAGTGCAGAACATACAAGAGAGCTATAGCACATTAATAATCTCAATATTTAGCCAATTGGGGCTGATTTGCATAGTAGAAACAAAATAAATCTATCACGGTTCTTTAGTTTTGCTGGTTATATTTATTTGACTGTTAAAATTTATTTTACTTTCAAACATTAAATCAGCATTCGATTGCAATTACTTTGTTAACAAAGTGTTTTTCTAGGTTTTCATTTCACAAAATATAGAAATAAATGTTCCGATTACATTGATAGTGTCCACTTTGAAATGCAAAGAATTTTAATTACTTCTTTAGTTTCATCAGACACTTAAATCCTTGTCAATTTGCATAAATTTTTTACTAATGAACACTATATTACATCACAAATAACAATAACATTTCACCGTGATTCACATTGAAATAGCAATAGTTAACAATGAATATAACTTTTTTTTTTGTATCTGTGCGCTACTTTATATACTACAATATCTATCAAATATAATTACATTGATTACTCAAGACAAATTTTAAAATTTGGGCAAAAATATTTTTTTTTCTTGATGATTATGCATATATTGAAATGTGGACATTGAAACATGCAGAAAAAAGTGAAAAGAGTTTCCATACCGTTAATACAACAAAATAACTCGTATACTAAATATTATGGTTAATTCCTAGTGTCCGTTGCCCTCTCCAAATGGGATTTGGCGACAAATGAGTGGGCGATAGTTTATATTTTGGCAACTAGTTGCGCAAGGTTAGATGAACTAAATCAACGTAAGGAGTCCGTGACTTTAAGCGCGCGGTACGCGTGTGCGCTTAAAAGTGCTGTCGAAATGCCCCAAACAACTGCCCGAGGGATTGCCTGTAAGCACCATGATCGACTGCCCGGAGGGACATTGTTACCTTCGAGATAGGCGCCAAAATGTCGCCAACAGCCCAATATAAAGCTCTAGTGCGATGTTAATTAACCAAAGCAAAGCTTCGAAATCAATTGTAAACCGTCACCATTAGCCCATTGTAGAGCTCAATGCGACCAACGCAATGTCTGCCATTTTGATTTGGCGACAAAAAAAACCATCATTTTTGGCCTTGGTGCCAACGGGGCACCGTACACTAGGAATTTACCAATATTAATATTGTTTTAGGTTTGTATAAAATTAAAAATATTAATTACCCAAGTAAGTTGTGGAAATGGCATTACTTACCTTTGGAATACCTAAAAATGGTAAACTCTCTCGTCCCCGTTCTTTTGAAGTTTCGTCAAAATTTACAGATATCTGCAAATTATTGCCCAAGTAAATTGTGAAGAAAGCAAATCTAGGGCGTAAATAAATATATTGTTAGTTAGTTGAATTAATGTCATGCTGGAGATACAAAAATACAAAGTGGTCTATTGGACACTATTATGGATCTATTTAGGAGGAAAGACTCAGGAACACTGCCACATACTTATGAACCATTGTCAGAAGAAGAGGACAACATCTGAGCTGGTACAAGGATATGTGGACACTGACACATATAACAAGCACCACTTCTCTCTAGGCAGCAAATAATTTGTCAGATGACGAATGAAACTTGCAACTCTTTGATTACGAGTTCTCTGCACTCACAAGACAAGATTTAAAACACCAATTATAAGCTTGGTCTTCTGATCAGACCACTGTGGGTCACAGTTACACTGTTAACTTAACTATATTAAAATCTTAACCTAAAGAGGCCATGACTATGAAAGTATGATTTTACACTTTATACAGATTAACAACAATCTTGTGCAATCTGAGAAAAAAAAAATTTAAAGTGAATATTTAATAAATATATAGAAATAGATTTGTTGATAATGTCGGTTTTTATTAATGCCCCAAAAGGTATACAAGTTCCGGGGCGACAATTCACAACATTTCTTGAAAAAACAAAGCCTAGTAACTTGTTAACATGACACAGACATATTTTTAAATCAAGGACTTTTTAAGTCAAATTCAACTTTAAAAAAAAAAATGATTTTTTTTAAATTAAAGAAATTTTACAAAAGCAAAAACAAATACATTTAAGAAATTTCCAATAACATATTTGAAAACAATTGTATCTTTACCACATATTTCACTGGTTAAAACACACTGAACGGTCACTCTGATTTCAGCTAAATCCGACTACCCTACTCGGCAACCCTGAGGATGCGAAATGGAGTTTGATTAAAAATAACACAGGTTTTTATCAGCAAGAACATGACAACGTTGCAAATTTTGCTTTTAAAAAAAAGTCACCAATTGTGGCCATTCAATGAATTTTCACTTTTTCGCCAAGCATCAGGGGAACAGGATATTTGATACTATTCAAGTATTTGTTTTTGAAATCTTACATTTTATTTCTTATGCCGTTCTTAGGTATGCTACAAAATAAAAGTGTAAAAAATATGGAACAGATGTAATATAGGACATTTGGCGTGTTTTTGTTTTTGGCGACGAAAAATTGCCATTAAACAGCACTATGACGTCATAGCGCTGTTTAACGCCAATTTTTCGTCGCCAAAAACAAAAACGCGCCAAATGTCCTATGCTACATCTGTTCCGAAATAATAAAGTACTCACCCACAAAAACAAGAAAATACCGTAACAAATATGATGCAACACATCGACAAACCAAAAGTTGCAATGCTCAAGAGCATCATAAGTAGCAGCCAGAATATTTTGGAAGCCATCTGAAAAGAATAAATAGGAAAAAAATATTTTCAAAGAAAAACCAGTAAATAAACAACTAATATATTTTGATTCACATTTGTTTTGTATTAACTATTAAACAATTTTTTTCAAAGAAAAAATAATAAAAGTACTTGACTTGCGTTGTTTTGTTTATAAATGTTAACGCTTTCGCTATTCTACAAAAACAAACGGAGAAATATAAATTAAACTAATGCATCAACTAAAAAAATAAGTTTATGCGGTAGCTAAACTTAGAAGCTTGACTTTGTCTTCATATTAAATTAAATATTGGCGTATATGCAAAGTTGCAAGAAATGACTTAAAATTGTTATTTATACAATGAATATATTTGTTTTAAAAAGTCTTATAAATTAAACACAGTTGCGATCTCATAAAAAAATATAATATAATCTTCTTAATTGAATTAAAGATAACTTAAACAGCATAAATAAAGAATGATAGGGTTAAGTTTATTTACAAAAGTTTAATATTGATCAATTTCACAAACCGCTTTTTTAAACAGCAAACTTCTTCATAAAATCACCACAAATCAAAACATTTATTTATGCTATAAATAGCTGCTGCACAAATGCACAAACAGCGATTGATTAGTTTTTAGAAGCATGTGAAAAATTCCTGATTGTGTTGTAAACACGAAATATTACATTGACAGAACCAGAGCAGAAACACCCCCGATCGCACCGCCCTCTGTTGGCACCGTTGTGAATCAAACGAAACGCTTTGCACAGGTAGAACGAAACCTTTTCAGTTACCATTCAGCTTTTGGCTGGAGCGGGATTTGCGGAAAAGCAGACAAACCATGGGTGAAGGAATACATCATGGGGTGCGCTGAAAGGTGGCTTTTGTTTGTAAATTAAATGGGAAAAGTTATTTTTATTCATTTTTGAAAGTGATTTAGTTCGATTACTTATTTTATATATCGATTAAATATTTAAGGAATCTCTATTTTCTGTATAAACATTGGACAATGGTTTAATTTGTGAATGAAAGAAAGCATGCGGATTTAGCGTGGGAGCTGTTAAAGGTGAGGCATGTTTATGTTAATCAATATTTATGTTTTGCCAAAATTTGTTGTTTGGCATAAATTTGATATTTTTGGATTGCATGAATTTATATGTTCATATATATAGCAAATGAATGGAATGTTTTGAATTTTTTTTAAAAAATAATTATTGATAATATTTTTTAAATTAGGAAAGCTACAAAAGATTTTTCAGAAACTTTTTGAAACAATTTGGCATGTACTGAGATTCCTAAGACATTTTCAATTTTAAAAAGATTAAAAAAGAAAAATAATTACGGCAATTAAAAAAAAATTAAATTTTTAAAAATGTGTCATGAAAGAAAATTAAAATAAAAAATTTGTTAATTATGAAATGTTTATGTTTTCATATTGAACTGATGTATGTATTAAAAACAATATCGCATATTATAAAAATACTTAAAAAAAAATCCTAAAAATACCAATTGTACATGAAGGTACATGAAGTATGCAATCAGAATATATATATCAGGGTATTATTTCACTTTAAAATTTGTACGGTAAAGTAATCAGTAATTTGAAAATCTAACTTATTTTTTTAATGAAATTTAATGTATATGAAAGTATTTTTCTTAAAAAAATTCATTAAAAATGCGAAAATCACTTTTGGTATAAAATGTTGTTAAGACGTTATAATAGTTAAATTTTTTTTTTTAAATATCGGTTTTTATAATTATAAAAATTAAATATGTTATATTATCTTGTACTTTTGTATTATAAACAAAACAGATCTACACTTTTGTTTTTACGTTAGAAGGTCATTACAGTATTTTCTCTCGTTTTTAAACCAATGGGCTAATGAGTTTATCAATGTATATGTTGGTCAATGGCGGCACGGTTCAAATTTTGTATATAATATTTGCCTTCTGGTAAAGCTTCTTACATTCTGAGTACAAATATAGTATTATTTAATTATTAGTATTTACGTATGTTGAAAGTACAATTTTCTACTTATTTGGTACTAAATAATTTACAAATCAAAATAAATTAAATTTTAATTTTAAAATATTTAATCTGATCTTAAACGTGATAGTCTAAATTGCTACAAGCGAAGCAAGACTCTGAAGAGAGGTTATGTATTTTGTTTATTTATTTTTATTTTTTAGGTCGTTTCCATGTAAAGTTTGGGTTTTTTTGCTGGTTGCATATATTCGGAGAAAGGGAATATTGAATTTTGGGGGTGTTAAAATGCCGCGCACGCGACGTTGAATAATATGAAGTAAAATATTTAAAATTTAAAATACGTCAAGGTTGGATTTGGAAATATTTGTAACGTATATTTTAAGGTAAAAACCTTGATGTAAAAGAGTTTTGAAATAAAAAAAGGCATTAGTTTACGTTGTACTTCTGCTTTTAATATCGATTTCGTTTATTTTAACTTTAATTAAAAACTAACGGGTATATTTTGAACAATTATATTTATATTTTATTCTTGTAACTAAACTTGTTGACGGAAATAACTTCTAACAAATTCAATAATGTAAAGATTAGAAATTGAACGATTTATTTTAGAAACCAGACAGACATTTTCTGAAATGTTATTTTTTTTTACGTAATCGGAATCTCATATGGTTAAGCAAACATTTTTGTGCACAATCCATCCAAATTTCATTCTGTTTTATGGGTTATTTTTCGCATTGAATATTGCGTTTAGTATGCCAAAACCAGACAAGCTACATTAGATAATACGTTGAGCGTAAATGCAAAATTAAATTGAATCGACTATTGACTGGTTTCTGAAATAAAAAAAAGTTTGGATTTATTTTACGAAATCGGAATCTCATATGGAAAATACATATGTTTGTGCACAATCTTGTCAACTGCCGTTCCGTCAATTGCCAAATTAATTTTAAAAATATTTACAGTACAGCGTTTATTATTATTCCTTTAATTTTGTAAAAAAATATTAAGGAATAACTATTATACACTAATTTTAGGCTGCATCTACTTCGCGAAGATTTTAACTAATACTCTAAATTTTTCCAAGCCATAATCTATATTAATAATATTTTCTTTGTTTCCCGAAAATTAAAAAAAAGTACATTTAGCTGATTTATGAAACAAACGGTTTAATGAAGGATTTAATTAATTATGTGATCTAAATTTAATCTGAAGACAAAAATATTTATCTCACACAGTAAGTGTTCCATAAAACATAAACACGAAACAAACTTTATAAAAAAATCTAACTCCGTGTGTTTTATACAAAATCTCCTATTCAATTCCATAAAAAAAACGAGACAGAAAATAAAATAAAGATATAGAGTATAACAAAATTCAGGAGCGAAGTGAGACCGGAAACTCCTCTGTGTGTTTTTGTGATTTTATTTATGCGTTCGCATTGGTACACGCAAGCTTCTATATGTATGCGTGATTTTCTGAATAAATTTCCGAAAGCAACAGCATGTGATCTCTATTATTTCTCCTCTACAATATTTTTCTCGCACAATATATTTTTAAAGGGAACATATATTTTGTTTTTTGATAAGCGATATATGCAAGGATTTTGGAAAAAGGGGAAGTATTTCGACTGCCCAATAATTTTTTTAAATCATGTTTTATATATCTTCTTGTTTTTTAAAAATATACATATGCAACTTTATTATTAGAAATATATATTAAAAAAATTATGGTTTATTAAATGTGCATTTTTTAAATCGTTAGATAACGTACATTTCTTTGTTTCTTGGTGCCCCTTACAAAATGTAATGAGATAATTTTTGGTAATATATAGTAGTTTTTTTTTAACAAATGTAGTAAGAAAATAGAGTTCTTAATTTGAAAAGGTCTCTTATGCATGCTTGATCACAAATTATTGGTTAATGGTCACTGTTTGGTTGTTTAGCTACACATAAATAAACATTCTCTTTTCTGAACCTTTATCAATTTTGTTTGCCTTCGCATTCAGTCTTGTTATGTGCTTTCTTATCTTTTAAAAACTGTTTAATTTGAAATTAAAAATAAACCTATTTCTTTTAAAAGGAAATAGTTTAAACCTAAACAAATATAGATTTTAAAGGTGTTGTTTGATTTTAATTGCAAGTTATTTCTGCGTGAGACTGTTTAAAGAGACAAATAACATAAAATTATACAAAAGATCATTCGAGAAAAGTTAATAAAATAATGTACAAAATTATCTAAAAAAATTATATTTTATTGAATTCAATCTATCTAATCTATCTAAATATATACATTCTCAAATTTATAAATGACGAAAGGTTACAAACGAAAATAAAATATAGTTCATAATATTTATCTAATACAAAAACTAGTTTGCTTATATCGAATTAAACATTTTTACATGGAAATTTCAATTTTGTGTTTAATATTTACAAATAAGTTATCTCTTTCCCAAATATTTTCTTCGGGTGTAAAGTGTTAGAAATTTCAAGAGAGGGGGAACTGGAAAAAGTGGAAGATTTTTACTGTGAAACTACTTTCACTACAACGACACTTTTAATGCAGGAAAAGTAAGAAATAGGATAAGTTATGATGGTACTGATGAAACTTACCGGGACTTCCGGGTATTTTTTAACCCTCCAAACTGTTTTGAATTAACGAAATCACAAGGTTTTCTTCCCCTGTTCGAGAGTTGAAATTAAATTTTAGAATATTTATTGAATGTTCTTAATTTATTTTATTCGAAATATTATATTCCAAACGATCTGGATTTGAAAAGTTTTGTAAATAGAGTATTTTTAAGAATTTAATGATGGTCAGGTAGGAAGGGAGGTGGGAGGTGAAAACTCAATTAAAAATGTTGCATAACAGAGTGAATTCCACAATTTTTTCTGTTTCAGGAAATTGTAAACGATCAATGAAATATAAAAGACTAAAATACTAACGCATTTATTACATTCTATTACACTCAACAAATTACTATACGATAAATAAGAAAATCCTTTTCAAATTTTGATATATGACACACAATACTGTATTATCCTATTCCTTAATATTAAACCTGAGGCATTTAAGGATTTTGTTAATAGAACAAAACTCTTCACTAAAAAACTATTCTTCTTTCTAAATAAATTCTAACTTATTTATAAATTATTAAAAAATTTAACCAATAAACTTTTCAACTAGAATCTGTAAACATTTTAACTAAAATGTATTTGCGGTTATTTTAACTAACCTTTGCTTATTTTATTTTAACTAGCCTTTTTTTGCGGTTTAAAGAAAGTCCTATAAATTTTTCTCACATGATCGACGACAAATACATGCATGTATTTGTTCGTCGATGTTTCGTCATTGTTCCGCTGTTTATCTACATATAATAAACCATTTTTTTCCATACTTTAACTACTTTGTTTGTTGCTAAAGCTATGCGACTTGTTTAAAATATAAGCAAAGTAGTTGGCCATAAATATTCTTTTATTATAGCAATATAACTAAATGCGATTAACAATGATCACCCCATACTATTTGTCATTCCCGCTCCGTCTATATAAATAGACAATCGTACAAACTTTTTTAACTTACACAAAAACACTGGGGTCTAGGATTCTAATTTGTGCAAACAATGCTTCTACTATAAAATATAAAAATATACAATAAAACTTCTTCTATACAATAAAAAAAAGATACGTACACTACTCTTGTACTTCTTTATAATATGTGTAGATGTTTATC